>CM076575.1:502690574-503296789 GCA_034641835.2 Pinus albicaulis | reverse complement strand
TACACAACTGAAGAAAATTAAGTAAGCCAAACACTTCTTACAAGACTAAATCAGTATTGAAGAATGTAACTAGGTTCGGTCTTCATAATTGTACTTGAGTCATAATAAAATATATTTATCAAAAGAAAGAAAAAGAAATTTTATTATTAAATAAATTGACTAATTAAAGCATGGGTGTTATGCTTGGGTCAATTGTTTTTAGGTCAAGGTCTCCATTGAAGACCTCCAGGGTTTATGTCAAGTGTCCTTGTCCATGTTGTATTGTAAATGTCCCTTCTTGGGAATTATTTGTCAAAAAATAAATTTATTTTAATGTAAATTATGCCAATTAGGCCTCCTTCAACAAGTCAGCCTCAAACAGACCTCACAAGAAGCCAATATATTTTGGAGCAATTCGACCTCATTTGTCACACACTCTCATCAAGTTCGATTTGCAGTAAATTGCAGTAAGCTGGTTGCAGTAAAGGGTACGAATTCCAAGGAAGAAGGAAAGGGCTAGCGAAGGAGAAGAAGGTCATTATCTTGCTAAGGAAGTCAATTTCTCTCTCTATTATCTCACACGTGTGAAGTACTAGAGTTCTATTGGAAGGCCGAAATTCTACAATAAGTTGGGAGGCCGAAATTTCTGCAATAGTTGCAGTAATTGGGATTGAAACTTCTGAGGTGTTTTTGAACTGAAGTTGTTGAACAAAAAGGAAAGATTGAAGGTTGTTGCATTATAGAAGGTTGACTTGGTGGAGGAGGAAGGTCCCTTGGTCTAGGGTCTAGGGTCTTGGTTTTCTCACTGTCATGTGAATCTACTGAAGGAAGAGTTATTGACTGGGTTTTCCCCTATATAGGGGTTTTGCCCTAGCTGTCCACCTACATCTGGTGTCCCTAATCTTCATGTTTTGTTTTTTTATATTTGCTCGATGAAACAAAGATAAAAAAAGAACATAAGAAAGTTAATAAAAACACAAAAATATCATAAGTAATCATCAACATATAAGAAAGTTAATAAAAACACAAGAATATCGTAAGTAATTATCAACGTAAGAGAATCTTTCTGCCTTTATGATTTTCCAACAAACAGCATACGTGTTTTCCTCTGGGTCAACAAAATTACAAAATCCTCTAAAATCCAATGGGGTGCCGGTCCAATGTTCTAGATGATGGCCTGTTAAAATACCCACCCAACTTCCAATCTAGCAGGGATCCTCCCGTGCCTGGCGGTGTGGTTGAAATCAGGGAAAGTCCTGGTTGCCAAAATAAGTTTAACTCTTTTGAAGCTGTTGAAACTTGACCCTACCTGATTTCTGCTATGAAAAGTTGTTGAAATATGACAACAAATGTAATTAATGTAATTTTGGGAAATTTACTTATTACCAGTTAGTTGGTTGTATAACGAAATGAAGCTAGAATAACGAAGTTGCCCATATTAACTTGGGATGGCCCGAGAGGCCTGTAATGAGGAGAATCATTATTGATCAATAGAGTTTCCAATCCCTTGCCCCGTGGAGGTTTCCTTGACACCCTGTCAAGGTTTTACCACGTAAATCTTTTGTGTATTTACTTGTGTATTTTACATTCAGTTTTCATTCAATTTCAGTTTCTTTCGTGTTTAATGTTTTCCCAGTTCAATAAGTGGTATTAGAGCCATAACCGAGTTGAAATTCCGCTGCTTTCCAACTGCTCGATTGTCCCAATTTTTTTTTAGCCACCGACAAATGTTGCACATTGAAGAGAATGGGTTTTTTGCTTGGTCTTTGAAGAAAGGCTGCGAAGACAAAAAAGGACGTTGGTAAATTTGCATGGTTGTTGTTGCCGTCGGAGAGAAGGGGTTGCATTGAAGATTGTTGCCGCCGCCAAATAGAAACGGCTGCCACACGTTGAAAGCAAGTTGCCACACATTGAAAACAAAGGGCTGCTGCACTACCCTTTTTCCATCGCTGCTAAAAACGCAGAAGGGGTCCATTGCTGCCGCCGGAGAAAAAAGACCAGCCGCGCTCAGTCCGATCCGGTGCTGCTGGAAAGTCGTGAACATTGATAAAGTTGTGAGCATTGTCGCCTTCGTTGTTGATGTGAGCCATCGTTGTTGGAAAGATTGCTGGATAGATTGTCGGTTTTGCAAGTAGAGATTCTTGTCTGCCGCCATAGAAAAAAGAGGCCAGGTAATTTTTTTTACAGCAGGAGTTTAAATTTATTTTCTGGGCACCGATGAACTTGTTGAATTGAAACAAGAACAAGAAAATTCAGGGCTTCTAAGAATACTATAACTGAAGGAGTTTTTTTTTTAAGAATACTGAAAAAAAAATAATAATAATAATAATAAATAAATAAATAAATAATCATGGCTAGGGTTTTAAATTAAGAAAAGACATTTTTTTTTAAGGAGGAGTTAGAGAAGGGTTTTTACTTTTCTGGGTGTAAGGTTTTTCTGGTTGAAGAAGGTTTTTCTGTGGGAAATTTTTTTTTTGAAGGAAGAAGAAATCCTAGTTGAATAAAGGAAAATCAGAAATTTTCAAAACCCTAGTTGGAAATTTAAGGTAGAAGGAAAACCAATAAACCATAGTGGAAAGAATGGCCAAAATGATGAATGCAAATTTTGAGGTGGAGAAGTTCACCGGGAAGAACAATTTCGCATTGTGGAAACTAAAAGTTAATGACTTGCTAGTGCAACAAGGGTTGCACAAAGCATTAGACGAGAAACGACCTGCAAGCATGACAGATTTGAACTAGGAGGACTTGGATGCCCGAGCTCTCAATACCATTAGGTTATGCTTGGCAGATGAAGTTCTCTTTAATATTGTTGAAGAGAGTACAGTTGAAGGTTTGTGGGAAAAATTGGAAACTTTGTATATGACTAAATCATTGACCAATAGAATTTATTTGAAAAGACAATTATACAGTCTTCAGATGAAGGAGGGTACAAAAGTTGCAAAACATTTAAATGTTTTTAATACACTTATTTGCCAGTGGTCATATATGGAAGTTAAAATGCAGAAAGAAGACAAGGCTATAACTTTGTTGTGTTCTCTGCCCGAGTCATGGGACCACTTTGTAACTTCAATCAGTTTGAGTACTACAGATTCTTTGAAATTTGAATCAGTTGTGGGTGCTTTGTTATCTGAAGAAGTATGAAGGAAATCCAGTATTGAAACATCTGCACCAGAAGCCATGGTAGCCAAAGATCGGTCAAAGGAAAGAGGGGAGAAAGAAAGGGGTTCTTCCAGATCAAAATCAAAGGGCGACAAGAAGTGTAAAACCAAGTGTTGGTACTACAACAAAATTGTACACCTCAAGAAAGACTGTTGGAAACGGAAGGAGACGGAAAACCAGAATAAGGAAGCAAATCAGGTTGATTCAAGTATGATTGATGAAGTTTTAACTATTGAAGCCCTACCTGTTTGTAATGTCTCTCAAGATGCTGAAAATTGGCTATTAGACTCTGGTGTTTCTCATCACATGAATCCGCATAGAAGTTGGTTTACTTCATATGAAGTTGTAATGGTAGTTCTGTGTTTATGGGAAATATTGCATCTTGTCAGACTGTTGGGATGGGAAATGTAAAAATTAAAATGTATGATGATACAGTTAAAACATTATCTGATGTTAGGCATGTACCTGAACTAAATTAAAACTTGATTTCCTTGAGAGTTTTGGATTCGAATGGGTATAAATTACAGGTCATAATGGAGTGTTGAAAGTCTCAAAAGGAGCCTTGGTTGTTATGAAGGCTAAAAATGTCAGAAATCTGTACAGACTCAAAGCAAGCACTCAAGTTAGTGAAGCAGTGATTGTATCGAAAAAAGCAGAAGAAGGTTCTCATCAATGGCATCAGCGGTTGGGTCACATGAGCAAGAAAGGTCTTCAGGTACTGATGAACCACGAATTACTTCCTAATTTGAAATCCTTGAAGTTGGAATTTTGTAAACATTGTGTGTGTGGAAAATAGTGTAAACAAAGGTTCAAAACGGGAAATCATAATAGTAAACAAATTTTAGACTACATTCTTTTTGATCTGTGGGGACTGTCTCCTACTGTGTCTTATGGAGGTGCATTATATTTCTTAACATTTATTGATGATTTCTCCTGGAAAGTTTGGGTCTATATGTTGAAAAAGAAAGTTGATGTATTTAATGTTTTTAAACAATTTAAAGCTACGATGGAAAAGAAAACAGGCAAATCTATTAAATGTTTAAGAACTAACAATGGCAGTGAATTTACTTCTTTAGAATTTGAACAATTTTGTAAGGATGTCCGATGAAGCGATTGTTAGACATAAAACTGTTGTCTATACTCCTCAACAAAATGGCGTCGCTAAACGTATGAATCAAACTCTTATGGAAAGAGCCAGAAGCATGATCAACAATGCTAACCTGCCAAAGGAGTTGTAGGCAGAAGCAGTATCTATTGCTTGTTATTTAGTTAACAGATCACCTTCGGTTGCCATAAACTGTAAAATTCCTAAAGAAGTTTGGTCAGGTCAGTCTTGTGATTATTCGCATTTAAAGATTTTTGGTTGTAATGTCTATGCTCTTATTCCTAGAAATCAACGTTCAAAGTTAGATCCAAAATCGAAATGTTGCATCTTTGTTGGGTATGATTATGCAGTGAAAGGATATAGGCTATGGGATTCTTCTTCACAGAAAATAGTCATTAGTAGAGTTGTAACATTTGATGAATCTTCTCTTCTAAAATCGGATGTTGGAAAAGTTGAACAGTCAGCAAATTCAATTGGAGACTAAACCTTTTTCCAGAAAGTCGAAAGGAAGGAGAGACTTCTGATGAAAAAGGTGAAGAAGCAAAGGAAACTGAAGAAATTCCAGAACCAATTCAGCAACCAATCACTCTAAGAAGGTCTACGAGGGAAAGAAAAACACCCAAAAGGTATGAAGATTATGCTTCATCTTTTGCATTGATTACTGAAGATGGGGAACCTTCTTATTATCAAGAAGCAGTGGATGATGCAGATAGCAATAAATGGAAAAGGCTACGAAAGAAGAAATGGATTCCTTAGCCAAGAATAATACCTGGGATCTGGTAGAACTTCCTGAAAGGAGAAGTGTTTTTGGGTGCAAATGGGTCTTCAAGTTGAAGAGAGGTATAAGGTGAGGCTGGTTGCAAAAGGATATTCTCAAGTTGAAGGTATTGATTTTCATGAAATTTTTTCACCAGTCGTTTAACTTGTTTCTATTCGTATTGTGTTAGCACTAACTGCGTTACTTGACCTTGAGTTAGAACAGTTAGATGTTAAAACATCGTTTCTTCCTGGTGATTTGGATGAAGAGATATATATGGATCAGCCAGAAGGTCTTGTACAAGGTCGCATCAGAAGATTAGTTTGCAAGCTCAAGAAATCATTGTATGGCCTGAGGCAGTCACCCAGGCAATGGTACAAGAAGTTTGATTCCTTCATTGTGAGCTAAAATTTTAACATAAGTGAGTATGATCATTGTGTATACTTCAAAAGTTTCAATGGCATATTCATTATCTTGGTGTTGTATGTTGATGATATGCTTATTGCAAGCAAAAGCATGGAAGAAATCAACAAGTTAAAGGCTTCGCTCTCTAGGACGTTTGATATGAAGGATCTTGGAGCGGAAAACATATCTTGGGCATGCAGATACACAGAGACGGGAAGAATGGTAAGCTTTGGTTATCACAACAAAAGTATGTGAAGAAAGTACTTGAAAAGTTCGATATGAACAATGTGAAACCTGTTAATGTTCCATTAGCTTCCCATTTTAAGCTTTCTTTGGATTTAAGTCCTAGAACTAATGAAGGAAAGAAGTGTATGTCTCGTGCACCATATGCAAATGCGGTAGGCAACTTAATGTATGCGATGGTATCGAAAAGACTTGACATTTCACATGCAATTGGAGTTGTCAACAGGTTCATGGCAAATCCATAGGAAGAACATTGGCGAGCAGTGAAATGGGTGAGAGGCACGAGTCACCATTGCATCAACTTTGATGGTCGTGAAGGTTCAGTCTGCGAATATGTGGATGTTGATTATGCAGGTGATTTAGACAAAAGGAGGTCTACTACAGGTTATGTTTTTACTCTTGCAGGTGGAGCAATCAGCTGGATGTCAAAGCTTCAAGAGACAGTTGATTTGTCCACTACTGAAGCAGAGTATATAGCTACTTCAGATGCCTGTAAAGAGGCAATCTGGTTAAAAGGTTTGCTTGATGAGATTGGAAAGACGCAGAAAAAAAGTGAATGTATTATGTGATAGTCATAGTGTTATTCATTTGGCTACAAATCCAGACTATCACAGCAAGACCAAGCACATCGATGTGAGGTATCACTTTGTGAGACATGTAATCGAAGGCGGCAAAGTATTTCTCAAGAAGGTCCGTAAACAGAAAAATCATGCAGATATATTCATGAAGCCAGTTACAATAGAGAAGTTGAGATGGTGTCTCGCTTCTCTTGGCTTGCAGAAGAGATGATGAATGGGCATGGGCAAGGAATTAGGAAAATTGTTGTCAAGGTGGAGTTTGTTGAAATATGACAACAAATGTAATTAATGTAATTTTGGGCAAATTTACTTATTACCAGTTACTTGGTTGTATAACAAAATGAAGTTAGAATAACAAAGTTGCCCATATTAAATTGGGATGGCCCAAGAGGCTTGTAATGAGGAGAATCATTCTTGATTAATAGAGTTTCCAATCCCTTGCCCCATGGAGATTTCCTTGACAGGGTTTTACCACGTAAATCTTTTGTGTATTTACTTGTGTATTTTACATTCAATTTTCATTCAGTTTCTGTTTCTTTCATGTTTAATGTTTTCCAAGTTCAATAAAAGCTGAAAAATGACGCCAGATATTAAAAAAAAACAAAAGAACAAAAAAAAAATGAAATTGCTCTAAATGCATCAAGAAAATAACAAACCTTGCTGTCGTGAGTCTACGAGTTGCCAACACGGTTCCAGAAAATGACTCTCCCAGCTTTTTCAGCTCCTCAATGACACATCTGAAACGCCAATCCACAATTATACAGTTGATGTAAAAATGTTTACCATAATAAATAAAATATCGATAACAGAAATCTTTCGAGACAATTCTGGAACCATCCACCTGCAATATTAAACCCTGAGGTATGTAATGCAAGTGAAAAAGTAGTTCAATATAGCAAAAAATTCCACATCACAGAGGCCATGGTCACCTATTCGATTCCCCAAGCCCCACAGCCCACTAGC
Organism: Pinus albicaulis; assembly: GCA_034641835.2. Taxonomy (NCBI): domain Eukaryota; kingdom Viridiplantae; phylum Streptophyta; class Pinopsida; order Pinales; family Pinaceae; genus Pinus; species Pinus albicaulis. The sequence goes on along the minus strand of CM076575.1, from coordinate 503,289,600 downwards.
ACAAACATAGCAACCCTTCTAGAACTGGTATTTCCAAGCCTTATATCATGAGTACTTCTGGATTGATAAAATAACAACCCCCACTCATTTTTACAGGGTAAATTTGATTAAAACGCCACGAAATCAGCGAACTCAACACCATTTTCTGTAGAGAAAATTGATGGGGACAGCATATAAGGGTAATGTTTACCTTGTAACAAAAACCTTGACATGTCCACCCAAAAGGCCAGAGAGAGCCTCATTGACTGTACCGAGACGAGATTCCAGCATATGGTGAATGAATGTGCCATCGCATAATGCTTTGTAGGGCTCCCTGAATGCAAAGCAGGCTTTGTAAAACCTCACAGTTTTCCGGTTTTGCTTCTGCTTCTTTACCCTCATCTTTCATCAAAAGCTACCATGCAAACTAGCTTTCAAACTCGTTATGATAAAGCTATATTTCCTGTATATCACATTGAAACCGTAGTTACCAAACTGGGAGGTGTTGCCAATTTCTGCACGAAAATACAGTTTTAACACGAATAAAGTTGTGTTTTCAGTCCCCCAAGGGTACTGTACGACCTGGAAAAAATAACCTCTTAAAGGAATGGATACCTCTTCAAAAAATCGAGACTGAATGGAAGCAAAAAATAATGCCTTCTCTGAAAAATCGCACCTGGATCACGCCTGTTTAGTGGAATCGTGGAAAGATATGTCAAAAAAATCGCGTAACCAACGCCATCAATCTATCCATAAGGTCTGCAGCTTCATTCAGGTCATTGACTATGACAAATTATCAAAATTTGTAGTCAGAATCTCTCTAATGCCTAATTGGATTTGCCAAAAGATTCGAAAGTTCGAGCTTAGCTTATCCCATAAATTTGCCTGTGTGTGGGAAATCGCATGAGATCACACAAATTGGAGTCACATACCCCGTTTTATGTTTAAGGAACACTGCATACTATTTAACGGCCTGACGTAGATGGCAGAATGTAAAAGCAGTGGTTAGGCAAGATGGAAAAAGCAAACCCTTGAAACCTGAACATATTAGGGACATGCATAACTGTTAAATTGGAAGCATAAGACTATATTTACCTTCTAACACGTTTTCATTATTTTGCATGTTACAACTTTGTGAAACCATGAATGATGAGATCACGGCCTCCATAAAAGGGATATGGTTAAAAATCGTGGCTTCTACAGAGATTATTTTTAATATAGATAGCTTAACAAAAATAGCTAATTTTGTATTTTTAAAGAGGTGTTGCAAATTTATAAGCTTTTTATTATCCGGCAAAAATGTATTTTTTTTAATTTTAACTTTATATAATAAATTTTGAATATATATAATAATAATAAAAAAAAAAATTAACTAAATAAAACATATTATTTTTAATAGTTATAAGTTTAAGTTTATAGGGTAGTTTAATTGGTAAGCACAGTAAAAATAAAGTGTTATGTACCAAGAGATTCGAGGTTCAAATCTTCGTGACTTACCTATGTTTGAAAAAGGGATATACATGGGCGCCTCGAGATTATAGTGACTTAGCAATCATAATCAACCTTGTGCCATAAAAGTACAGATCCGACTTCCTATAGTCACAAAAAAAATAAAAAATAAAATAAGTTATAGTTTATATTAAAAAATATGGTAGTTAAATTGAATAATAGTGTAAAATAGAGGTTTTAAATATTGATTATAGATTGAAAACAAAAGAAGCATTACAAAGTTCAAAATTGTTTTGTAATCTACTCTAGTATATTTAACAAGGCATTGGCAATGTAAGGTAACACTAAAATTTCAATTTCATGACAGTATATTTTTTTTTCCGCAGAAAAAAAATCGAACCATCTATTCATATAGAAAGGTTACATAGCATATGTAGAGCATTTTCGTTTCCCTTGATTTTCAGAGAAACCAGAATCAGTTGTTTGTGGGAATTTCCAAGTGTTCCCCCCAAACAGCGCTGTCAAAACATATTCTTTAGGACAGCAAAGAACCCGTAGTTTCCCCAACTCCCGGCTTCCTATTAGGAAAACAGCCGAAACAGAGTAATGGGAAAACCACAATATCAAAAGATGCCAGTTAGTAGACACTGTGCTGGCAGTATGGTAATATAGAGTTCAAAAGTGGACAGGATCTCAAGCCTCCTTTGAGAGGAAAACAGCACTGAGTCCTGTTAAAGTTTTACATATACATAGAAAGTTTTAACATCAGTATATACAAATAAAACAAAAAAACTAGAAAGTAAATGGGAGTTGTAGACAGCTCATATGTTATGCAAAAGTTGGAGGAGCAAGTCGCCTTTCCACCCCGTCAACCACTTCTTCTACTGTCCATTTCATGACAGTATATTGCATACATCTAAAAAAATATATAGTAGAGTCTTTGTTTGAGGGGGCTTCAGTGTTCAAGTCAACCTAAATCTCCAATGCTTGATTTGTTATTTGCATATTTGTGTCTACTTGGTTCATAAGGATAGTTGCCTCCATTGGTTCCTCCACAACGAGAGGAAGGTTGCCTTATACATCCATGAGCACAATATTAGCACGAAAATTTTCATTGAATGGTAAACCCACTATAGGTGCCAAGGATTAGGGGAGAGGGGACAAAAGGACCTTTTATGGGTGATTAAGGTGAGTAGTGATTCTTAATATAAGTGAATCCCAACTGAGAATCCAATACCATATATTTTCTATGAGTGACCTGCATTAAGGCATTTGAATCTTTCCATGCCACAATTTTCCTTTATCTTATTTCATCCTTCAACTCACTTCACACTCCTTTTGTCATAGATTTTTCTTAATAATGGAGTTCATGATGCCATAATGTGTAACAGCGCCAGTTTAAAAGTTCATGTAATAAAGTGAATAAAGGCAAAATAAGAACACGGTCATGGGACACGTATTCCAAGCTGGATGTTGGGCAAAACATCTTAATGGGTATTCATTTGGTTTATTATGGCTAAGGGAAATTGGCAAAGGATTTGAAAAGGCAAAGAGACAGTAATCAGTATTTTATTTATGAAAATAAGATAAATTAGGAGAAAGGGAAGGTGAAAGGTCGCGGGTTGCATGTGAGAAGAAAAATGAAGAAAATAGAGGCCTTGTTGATAAAAAGGCTTTCGAGGTTCAGTTCACAATCTTTTTTCGGTTTTAGCTTATCTCTCTCTCTCTATTCTCTCTCTCTCATACTCTTGCACACTTAGAGCATTCTTGGAGCACTCTAGCATTGAAGAAAGGAAGGCAAAGGAAGGACAAATAATGCAAAGGAAAGTAAATATCAAGTAAGGAAGAGTCAGATCAAGCTGCTACAGTGGGATTACTTGCAAGTATCGAGTTGCATGTATGATTTCCTTGTTAGTTTTGGTATGCATGGTATATGCATGTGTGTATTTGGTTCTCTTGTTGCCATTGGCGTGGGTTTTTCTAGGTGTGACAGTGGTTTTCAACCTTGCCTTGCCATTTTTGGATAACCATGGTGTGATGGGGTTCTTTTACTTGGTTGAGTTGGATTATCGGATGGTTTTGAAACTGAGTGGGGTGGTCTCTGGAAATTTCCCCAAGGCCTAGGAATCACTCCGGTAAATGGTGGGATACATGGTAAAGTCTGAGGGTGGAGACAAGAAAATTCCTCACGATTTAGGTGGAGAAATCTTGCTTGTTTAGGGCCTAGTGATACCTTGACCGATATATGGCGGGATTGCGGTAAAACCTGTAGTGTATGTTTATTGTTTGGCCTAGAAATCCCTTAACAGGTAATGGTAGGATACACGGTAAAGCCAGGATGTACATATGAGGGTTTCGGGCCTAGGAATCCCTTGATCAGTAATGACGGGATACACAGTAAATCCTAAGGAAGCCTTGGTTGGTTTTGTTATGAGCCCCACATTCATGCTTGGAATATGGCACGGGGGTGATTGGCTAAATATTTGGTTCAACCCAATCTATGGTCAGGTGGTACGTGGAAGTCCCTAACTTGGTTGGCTTTTGCATGTGTTAATAAGAGTTCTTTTCCTCTTGTGTATTATGTGTAAATGTGCTTGTTATTATGTGATTATAATGGTTGTTCTATCATTGGTTATTTGTTGATTATAAGCATGGCTTATGACAGACTTGAGTTATGGATTTCATCATGTTTTGATTAGTGAATGAATGGTTAATGAATGTAAGACCTAAGAGATGATTTTGTAGCTATTATGAGAGGGCACCAGACCTTCTTGATGAATCTCAGATAAGTATTAAGTTCCTGTGTTCAAATGTGTTTTTATGACATGTACATTACATTTCCATGATGTGTTTGACAAAATGCTTGTCATGGTTAGCATGAGTCAGATCAGGTCCTTGTTCAAGTTTTGCATTAGAGGCCTCATATTCTTGTTATTTATCATTTTTGAGAATTTCATCAAATTATGGGCAGAGGCCTGAGTCCTAGCCCTGAAAAAGTGGCCCATAATTTGGGGTCGGTGGCATAGAACTGTCTGAAAAAGACTGCAGTCACATGGATGCCCTTGTTATGGGAGTGACTAGAGGGTTGCAATCACATGGAGGGCATGTCATGGGAGCAACTGGGGGTCTAGCTCAGTCAAAAAGCAGGTTAACTCAGGGGTTGGGCACCCGGTGTGGTTGGTTAGCCCCTGGGGGTGTTTTAGCTCCTGAGGAAGGTCAGTCTGGTTTTGGTTTGTCAATTCCACTTCTTTGAGGTGATATAGGAGGTTGAATCATATCATAGTAACTCTTCATCACATGTTTATCCCAGTAGGTCAATTAACTTGGGTAAATGTGGGAGGAGGGTGTTATAGAGTGGTATCAGAGCATGGTTCACCCTTTGGACTGGATTGGCAAAATGTGATTAACATGCATGCATGTTTTTTGTACATGTTCTTGTCATGTATAAATGATGGTGGTCATTTTTGCAATTGTGTTTCCATGTGGAAGTTGATGATGTTGTTGTTGGAATATGGTTTTCATGAATGTGTGTGAGTTGTATGTGTACTTGTTATGCATGTCTCTATTTATATGTTGTTGTGTATGTATTATTATGGGCATGGTTTTCGTGCATACGTTCATGGTATGCAACTGGTATTTTTATGCATAGTAACTAGATAATGGTTGAGATGATGTTTATATATTTTTATGATTATGACTATACATGTATCGTGCTAATCTTGTTGATATTGTAGACGAGATATCATCCCTTGAACTATATTGAGGTATGTTGGTTATGTTTATATTTTTGTTTAGATGACATGGTATACTTGCAGGAAGATGATCAAGATGGCTAGCAAGATGTTAGACTGCAATTCATGAGACTCACCCTACAGGTCCAATGAGAAGTATGGTGATGAGTACTCCCCTCACATAGCAGACACATTGAGAAGTTTGAAGGAAGAGATAAGAAGTTGTAAAGCAGATAATGAAAAAATCATCCAATCACAAGAGATACTTTCTAGAGCACAGGAGAAATAAGCAGAGGTTAATGTAGTCATCCTTCATAGCTTGTCATACTTGCAGAGACAGGGACCGCTTAGGATCAGTCATGGAAAGAAGGGCGGAATTAATGGAGCCTATGATAGCAGATCTCATGATGGACACAAGTCGGATAGAGATGACACGATTAGGGATGGATGATTCTTGGACACACCTAATAGGAGAGGTAGTGGACATGGGAATTATTCTAGTTTTGGTTCAGATAGGTATCACGGTCCTCATCGTTATTATCCTTAAAAGAAGAGTGATAGGGGATATATTTGTCAAATAAGTTCAAGAAATCCAAGCCACCTACATTCGATGGAGAAATAAAGAAGTCATAGGATGCAAAAGCATCGTTGCTTGGGATGAATAAGTTCTTTATATTGCATGATTATTCACAGATATTGAAGGCCAAAATAGTTAACTTCAGTCTTAAAGGTAAAGAAGATATTTGGTGGTAAGATATTATAACATCCTCCTCCCACATCTACCCAGGTAATCTTCCAACCGGAGTAAATATATGACGAGAGGCTACTATGATCTGTTTCAACTCCCCATGTACAGTTAAGGAAGTGGAACCAATGAAACATAGACAACCTAACCTTCTACACATGCAACAGAACCCCTAGGAGCCACCCAACCCATCTAGGTGACCAGCCCCTGAGACAAATTGACATTTTGATGCATTAGAGCCTTAGTCGCTCCCTTGAAATGGGCATGCATGCAACTGGGACCCTATAGTTGCTCCCACAGCAAGGCATGCCTGCGACTGGGGAATTTTCTAGGTAGTTTTTTGCCAACGACTTTGTATACTCTGCCACTTTTTCAGGGCCAGGACTAAGGCCGTTGTTTAGAACTCCATGAAACTTCCAAAAATGAAAAGCAACATCGAAACAAAGATATCGATGCAAATACTTGAACAAGGACTTGAATGAATCCCTACTAGCCATGACAGGCATTTCGTCAAACATGTCACAAATATGCATTATACAGGTTTAAACAACATATCTGAGCATAGAGGTCTCATACTTATTTGAGAATCGCTAAGAAGCATTGATACCATATCACAATAGTTGCATTATCATATATTAGGTTATATATTGATTGTTCATTCATTTATAAATCAAAACATGATGATATCCATACATTATCATTGTCATAAAACATGCTCATAACCAGCATATAACCAACATGAATATCAAGGATACAACAACCATAAATGCCACATATGAACCAGTACATTTGCACATAAAATACCAATTAGAAGAAACTCTTATTGATGAATGCAAAAGCCAATCCGGAATGGGACTACCACGTTCCACACGACCATACATTGGCTAAGCCAAATATCTCTTCAGCGAATCACCCCCATGTCATATTCCAAGCATGAATGTGGGACTAAAAACCAAAAGAATCAACTAGGGCTTCCCGAGGCTAAACCACCTCACCTTCATCAATATAACCATGCTTTACTGCCATCCTCACCGGATCACTAGGTCATAAACAAGCATGGATGCCACCGGATTTCTCCACCTGCACCGTGAGGAATTTTCCTATCTCCTAGTCTCTAGGCTTTACCGTAATCCACAGTTTGATCCAGGGATCACTAGGCCATAACTGAGACACTAGCCTCCCGACTTTACCTCAATCCACACAAGATCGCTATGCCCTAATCGATACTCCACCCTCCAGGCTTTACAGTAGATCCCATCCTGGGATTCCTAAGCCTAATGGAGAGCACCCACCTCTAGGATTTACCGTATACACCGCCATTCACCGGTTGAGGATTCCCAGGCCCACCGAGGCATACAATACCTGGATTTACAAAAACCCACAGTCTGGTTCAGGGGTTGCTAGGCCAGTGGATTTACCACAATCCACAGTCCGATTTAGGGATTACTATGTTATGTGTTATTTCATTCATAGATCCACCTCACTTAGTTTTGAATCCATCTAGCAATCCAACTCACCCAAACACATGAGAACCCCATCACACCATGACTATCTAGAAATGGCAAGGTAAGGTTGAAGAAAATTTTCACACATGGAAAAACCTATGCCAATGAAAACAAGAGAACCAAGAACACACATGCATAACCATGCATGCCAAATCTAGCAAGGAAATTATACATGCAAATCGATACCCAAAAGTAAACCCATTGTAGTTTCTTGAACCTGCTCTTCCTTACTTTATATTTGCTTCCTCTTTGCCTTCTTTGCCTTTCTTGATCCAAAGCTGAAGTGCTCCAAGAAAACTATAAGTATCCAAGAGTGTGAGGGAGAGAGAATCGAGAGAGAGCTCCAAAACTAAACTGACAAAAGGTACCAAGTGATCTGTTGAGCTTCAAAGATGTTCTTCTCTTCCACCACATTCCACTTCATTTCCTTTGTCAATTATTAATTTCAGGCTTAAATGATCAATAAGATTAGTTAAAATTGCTTTGAGATTGTATATAATGTCTAGCTTGCTATGTTTTCATGATTTCGTTGTTATAGTACTTTTTTACTACACCTAGCTACAGAATGCAGACATTTTGTAGCTAGTTGCCGATTCTGCAGCTGTCTTCATGTCTATGCAGGTTCCAAGTGTCATCTCAGGGAAAAACACATATGGTCATATTCCACATCATTCCCTCATCATTTGTTGCTCTCCACGAAGTTTGAACATAATTCTATAGGTGGTTATACACGTGCGAACTCAAACTAGGAGATAGACTCCTAATAGGACAAGGACAATCCAAATGTCCTTAATCATATTACGAGACCACTATTAGAGTTCTAGTTTGATTCTAATTTGGAAAGATAATTATCCCTATGTTTTCTCAAAGAGTAGCTATGTAACATCATTATAAGTATGACTCGGGAGACCGAGAAACTATTAGTTAGATTTTGTTTTGTTGCCTAGATTTTGGAAGGCTGTAAATACTCTGTTTTGAAGAATTTCTCCTTTAATGAAAGAGACATCATTTTATTGCACGAGCTGAGTCAATCTTGAGTAGATCCGCGTGCTGATCCAGTGGTAGAGGGCCCCTACTTCCCGTGAAGCGTTATGCATTTGGTTTAGATAAGTAGCCAAAGCTTTGTTTCATTCTCAATTTAAATAGTTTTCTGAACTTTGTTTACATTGGATACTACAGTTTAGCTTTGTTCTCATGAAGTATTCCAAAATATCACTAATCCGGAATGAGGCATAATTGTAGCAATTTAGAAATTTACGTTTTTGTGTTCAATTATAATTAGTTGTTACAGCTAGTCCTATTCTCATTAATCTCTTCCAAAATGTCACTAACTCTGGATAAGACTTAGCTGTGGTGTTTTAGTTTACCTGCGTATTGTTATGTTTTTTTAATGCCCATTTGCACTGAATGATACAGCCAGACTTGTTTGTATAAACTATTCCAAAATATCACTCATCTTGAACAAGACAGGGCTGTAGTATTTCATAGAATTAGTTGCATTTTGGTTCAATTGAAATACTTCGGAGGTAGATGTCATTCTAGTTTAATTCTGTCACTATATTTCAAGCTTGATAATGGTACTCTAGTTTAACTCTGTTCACTGTATTAGTATCATTCTAGTTCAGTTCCAATTCATTTCAAGTTAGATAATAACACTCTAGTTTAGTCTTAGCTCACTGTATTAGCATTCTAGTTTAGTTGTTATCCATTGCATTTTAAATTGTATTAGTTGTTAAATTTAGATACCACGGTCTTCATTATCTACAAAACTTCTTCTATTCTAATTTCATATTAACACATCATCATCTGGACAGAAGCTAGTAATATCAGTTTAAGGCCTTGAGTATTTTGCAACCTTTTTACAATTTCACAAACAAGCCTTTTCTCAAAGACTATTCTAAAAAGAAATCTATGACTTTTGAACGAGGCCTAGTGGTGCTAAATTGAGTTGCAGAATAGAATTAGAAGTTAGTTTAAACTAGAAATCTTATTGTGCTACAAATGTTCTTTTCCAATTATGTTCCAATAAACCTTTAACCATGGATGAGATGTTGTAACATTGTAAGTTGATTGTTGACTTAGGAAAACCCAAATTGCACTAAAAACTTATCCTTTTCTCAAGCTATTCAAACATATCTCTAAATGAATGAATTGGATGAAGTTCATGATATGGTTACTGAGTTCATGTTGTGATTGTTTCTTTGCTATGAGTCCTTATCAAGCTTTGCATTTTCTGTCCTTTAGTGCACACCTAGTTTAGAATAGTTTCACTCTGTTTTAGTGTAAACTTCTTAGCTCTTTTTCAACATAAAAACCATAAAACCAAAAACATCATAAAAACACTAAACACAACGTAGTGAGAAACAGATACCCAGGCACATACAGTGCACCACACTTCAGCAGTTTACTAGCCCTGGTTGACAATTAATGACCTCAATTTATGAACACTAAGTTGAGACCAACATTTTGGCGCCGTTGTCGGGGAAGTGTAACTAGGTAGCCTTGTTTCTTAACTCCCAAAAACAATGATATGCATAGAGAAAGAGACTCAAGGGGTAGATTCATAAGAAGCAGAAGCTTGATTCCTAGAACACCACTTGTTTCACCAAGACCTAGAGCCAGCACACCTCCAACTCAAACCCACATTCAATCCTTTACTGATCCTAAACTTCCAGAGAACTTAAGATCAGATATTCCATTAGAAAGACCTTCCACTTTACCCACTGAACCTGTCTTAGAAGGAGATTCAGGAACCCCTGCTAGGGACATAAACTTTTTAACTTCTACAAAAGAATCAACTATGGCAGAAGAAGGGGGAGGAGGAGTTTTTAATGGAGAACACACACTATTTGGAGGGGGTAGAGGTAGAGGTAGAGGAGAAGGAGGTAGAGGTGTAGAAGGAGAAGGAGGCAGAGGAAGAGGTAGAAGAGAGATGGGAAGCTCTTTTGGGTTTCCTATAGTAGATGAAGAAACCAATACAACTATGAAAAACATTTCACCCTCTGTCCTTCCAAACTTTTATGGACTGAAAACTAAAGATCATGAAACCTTCCTATTTGAATTTGAAGTCCTATGTAGAACTTATGACTACTTACAAGATGCTAAAAAACTTAAACTATTTCCTTCAACATTGAAAGGAGCAGCATTGAAGTGGTTTATGAGTTTGATCAACAGTTCTATTAGGACATGGGAAGACATGAAACAAGCATCTCTAGAGAGGTATTTGGATTATTGTATGCCAGTCAATCATAAGGAGGAAGTGTTTAAGATGCTACAAAAAGAAGATGAAAACTTGGAAGATTTTTTGGAGAGATTTCATTACAACATCAAAAGAGAAAAAATGGAAAACTTAGACCAAGACACCATAAAAGCTCTCTTGTTGAAAAAAATTAGGGATGAATGGTTAGATATCCTTAACATGATGGGAAAAGGGGATATATCTCAGCTCACATTACCTGAAATATCTGAGTTGTGTATTAACCTTTCAAGAGGGAAGTCCAAAACTGTAAAAGGTCCAAGAGACCCTGCTCTTACAAGGGCAAGTAAATCTGCTTCCGGGACAGTGAGTAGGGCAGAGATAGGGCATATGCTTGATGAATTCAAATCTGACATCTTAGGGAGTCTTAGTGAACAAATAGACACCCTTAAGTTACAAAACAAATCTTTTGTCCCAGATGTAGAAAGAAGCATGCCTTGAGAGAGTGTCCTTTGGATGCAAAAGTTGTAGATACTTGTGTCATTTGTTCATAAAAACATGAGACCAAGAGTTGTCCTTCACTTCCTGGTCTTAAAGCTGTCTTTCAGGAAGAATTTCCTACAAATTCCACAGAATCTCTCAATTTTGTCTCTAGAAGGCCTTGGCAAGGACCTCAAACACAAGGATTCCATGATCAAATGTATAATCAACCCCCACCAAATTGGAATCCTTGGCAGCAACCTTGGCCCCAATTTCAAAATCAATCACAAACTTGGGCACAAGGAGTACAAAATCCCTATGGAAGATATTCCCAGTACTATCAGTATCCACCATCCTATCCACCATACCCACATTTTTCTCCTCAAAATCCTCAACAAAATCCTCAACCAAATTCCCAAAATCTACAACATCAAAATCAACCACTTCCATTACCATTTCCTCAGAAAACAAATCAGTTGCCTGCCCAACCCATACCAAACCCCAACAATAATAATTCTCAGAACACATATATGATAGAAGGCCAACAGTTTCCAACCTATTTGATTACTCCTCTAGACCTTAGTGATGTTCAACTTAGGTCTGGAAGAATACTTGAAAAGAGGAAACCTTCTGTGATCATACAAGAACAAGACAAATCTGAGGAAGATTCTCTACGGGCAAATAAAAGTCTTGAAGAGAACACAACTTTCCAAGATTCAAACGTTGAAAAATCAAAACAAAAAGAACCAATAATTTCTACTCCTATATTAGAACATCCATCAACATCCACTTCTACACCTCCCTTCCCAGAAAGATTACAAATTGATAGGGGTGTAGAAAAACAAATTATGGTGCCTAATTATGATTTCCTAGATGAGCTGAGAAATGTTTGTATTAAGATCCCGTTATTGCAAGCCATCAAGGAAATTCCAATCTTAGCAAAAACAATAAAGGAGTTGAGCATGAATAAAACAAGAAAAAGAATAAGGGAGATAAAGAAAATTCAACTGGCAGGAAAAATAGCAGATATCATGATGGGTAAGATTGCTATTCCAAAGTATCTAGACCCAGGAAATCCAGTTGTCAAAATTCACATCAATGGAATTGAGATCCAAAACACACTCATTGATTTAGGAGCAACAATCAATATCATGAGTAGACAAATCATGGATAAACTGAAACTTCCTAATCTTCTTTTTACACCCACATTATTACAATTAGCAGACAGATCTGTGATCAAACCTGATGGGGTAATAGAAGACATTCTAGTGTCCCTAGACTCTTGGGAGTATCCTGTGGATTTTATGATCCTAACTCCTAAGAATAATCTAGGAGGACACCCTATTATATTAGGAAGACCTTGGTTAGCTACAGCTGATGCTTTCATTAGTTGTAGATCCGGTGATATGTACATCTCTGATGGTAGTTCAACTAAGAAATTTACCTTGTATCCTCCAGCAAAGACAATTACAGATTTAGATGATACTCAATGGATAGAGGATGAAGAAGACTTACAACCTCTCTTCACAATTTCAGAAATTAGTGAAGATGGCCAAATTCTGAATACCTTGGAAAACTTTGAATCCTCTTCGCAATATAAACATGAACAATTTCAAGAAGAATCCAACATTGAGTTTTTGTCATCAAGGCAGATGTCTCTCTATTCCATGGATAAATTTGGCAGCTCTACAATTGAGATATTTCCAGGCAAAACTTTAAACATAAACAAGAACCTAGAGAAATCTCAACAAGAAGAGCTAGTCAAGATATTATAGAGACATTCTTCTGCATATGCATGGGAGTACACTGATATGAAAGGGATAAGCCCCAAGACTTTCACTCATCACATCTACATAGAGGAAAATTGTAAACCAATCAGACAACCTCAAAGACGGATGAATCCAAATCTTAGGGAGATTGTTAAAGAAGAATTGCAGAAATTGTTGAATGTCAACTTTATCTATCCTATTTCAGATAGTCAGTGGGTTTCTCCTTTGATAATTGTGCCAAAGAAAAATGGTAAATGGAGGGTATGTATTGACTACCGAGAATTAAACAAAGCTACTCTTAAAGATCATTTTCCCCTACCTTTCATAGATCAGGTGTTAGATACATTAGCTGGCAAAAATTACTTCTCATTTTTAGATGGGTTTAGTGGTTATAACCAAATTCAAGTAGCACTTGAAGATCAAGACAAAACCACATTTACCTGTCCTTGGGGTACCTATGCTTACCGAGTATTTCCATTTGGACTATGCAATGCACCCGCAACATTTCAAAGGGAAATACTAGGAATTTTTTCAGATCTAATACATGATTGTGTAGAGGTATATATGGATGATTTCACAGTTTATGGAAACACATTTGAAGAAGCCTTAGCAAACTTGGAAAAAGTCTTAAAGAGATGTAAAGAAGCAAATCTTTCACTAATTCATGAGAAGTGTTTTATGATGTTTACTGAAGGAATTGTTTTAGGACATCACATTTTAGGGGATGGGATTAGAGTTGATGAGTCAAAAGTTGAAGTCATCTCTAACTTATCTATTCCAAGTTGTCAAAAAGATGTTAGGAGTTTTCTTGGATTTACAAGATATTATCGAAGGTTTATAGAAAACTTCACCAAGATAGCATCTCCACTTTTCAAATTACTTACCAAAGACTGTGAATTCAAGTGGAATCCTGATTGCTAGTTAGCCTTTGAGACCCTGAAAACAAAAATCTCTGAAGCACCTATTTTAAGGGGACCTAACTGGAAGCTACCTTTTCATATTTCAACAGATGCCTCAGATACAGCTCTAGGAGCAGTATTGGGACAAAAAGACCTGATTCCTTATGCCATCTACTATACCAGTAAAAATTTGACTCCTTCGGAGTTAAACTATACTGTAACTGAAAAAGAGTTTTTAGCTGTTGTTCATGCCATAAACAAATTCAGACACTATATAACAGGCTATGAAACTTTTGTTCACACAGATCATTCTGCAATTAGATATCTAATGAATAAATCAATTACTAATGGCAGAGTCATAAGATGGTTATTGCTTTTACAGGAATTCAACATTACTATTCTAGATAGGCCTGGAAAACAAAACATAGTAGCTGATTTCCTATCTAGACTCCAAAACATTAAAGATGACACTCCAGTTGAAGATCAATTTCCTGATGAATATCTTTTTGCAATTTCTACTCAAACTCCTTGGTTTGCTGACATTGCTAATTATTTCGTTTAAGGGAAATTTCCTTCAATAATGAATGCAAGAGACAAAAGAAAAATCATTTATGACAGTGCAAAATATTCATGGGTTGCTAATGAGTTGTACAAGACAGGTCCAGATTTTATCATTAGGAGATGTGTTCGAGAAGATGAGGTACCTGAGATTCTCAAAGCATGTCATGATGAACCTTGTGGCAGACACTTTGCTAATAAGAGGACAACTTATAAGGTCATTCATTTAAGATATTATTGGCCATCCCTTTTTAAAGATGCTAAAGAGTATGTCAAAATGTGTGACAGTTGCCAAAGGGTAGGGAAACCTTCTCCTTCAGGTGAGATGCCATTGCAGCCTCAGGTACACATTGAACCTTTTGAAAAATGGGCTTTGGATTTTGTAGGACCTATTAGTCCTCCATCAAGATAAAATAAATATATATTAGTTTGCACTGATTATGTTACCAAACGGGTAGAGGCCAAGCCATTCCTTTCTGCTACTGAAGCATCTGTAGTTAATTTTCTTTTTGAGGATATTTTATTTGTTTTGGTGTCCCAAGGGAAATTGTTACAGATCAAGGAGCTCAATTTACATCAAGGCTAGTGGAACAAACGATGGAAAGGTACAAAATCAGACACAGAAATCTACTCCCTATCATCCACAAGAAAATGGTCAAGTGGAATCTACTAATAAGGTCATTGAAGGGATCCTAACGAAGACTGTCCATTTACATAGAAGAGATTGGGTAGATAGGCTTCCTGAAGCCTTGTGGGCCTATATAACTACATGGAGAGGCACAACAGGCCATACTCCTTATGAACTTGTTTATGGAAAGCAAGTTTTGTTTCCCATAGAGTTCCAGATTCAAACTTTCAAAATGGCAGTTCAGCTAGGACTTGATCTATCAGAGGCACAAAAGCACAGATTGGAGCAGATTAATGAATTGGATGAGATCAGACAAGATGCAGTTCAGAAAACAAGTATAGTCCAACATCAAAGGACTAGATGGCATGACAAGTACATCAAAGAAAAGAAGTTCAAAGAAGGTGACTGGGCTCTCTTGTTTGATTCAAAGTTCAAAGATTTTCAAGGTATATTCCAAACACATTGGCTTGGACCATATGAAATTGTGAATTTTTTTGACAATGGAGCAATAAAAATCAGGACAATAGATGAAGAAGAGGTCACTTTCTTGTGAATGGTCATAGATTGAAGCTGTATCACAAACCACTCTCAAGAGAAGAATTTGTCAAGAGATTCCAGGAAAACAGTGATGTGAAGTTAATGAAGAAGAATTTTTCTTCTTCATCAACTTAATTAATTTTCTGGAGTCAAATGATTGAAAAAAAAAAGGTATAAACATGAAAACCAATCACTGATTGGCATGTTTATACAGAAAAGGTGGAGTGAAAATCAGAATCTTTCTGACACTCTAGCTTTTCAAATCTGTTCTTTCTGCAAGCAGTTATTACAAAATCATAAGTGCAGATCCATTTCACTTATGATCCATCTCACTCCATTCATCCATACTCCATTTCCTTCATTCATCCACACTTCATTCAATTCACTCCGTGGTCCACCTCATTTCCATCCTAGATTTTTAAGTTTGATGTTTTTCTGCAATTGAATAATACACATCATGAATTGCAAGCTACTTTTCATACTCCACTCCACTTCATAAGTTGTGATCAATTTTCACTCATTCCATACAACATTCCATTTCATGATTCAAGTATTCTACAGGTACATTCTGCAATTATTCAGACATTCTGCAGCTAATCAGACATTCTGCAGCCATACAGACATTCTGCAGCCAGAGATCCTGAAGGCATTGTCCAGTAATTATTTGATCTGCAACAAAATGATCCTGCATATCCATGACAATAAGCAAAATCAAGGATTAATGATTTTCAGGGGAGAATAAAGCATATGAAGATCACAAAAATCAGAGGAAAGGCAAAGGTAAAAGTTATGAAAATATTATAATGACAGATCATGAAAAATTTTAGTATAGTTAAGTTATGTATAATTCAAAAAGTTGTTTTAATTAATTGTATTGATCATGCCTAACAAACCTCTCATAAAAACTTTGGATAAAATTCCTTCTATTCCGCCATTCCAAATCCCATATTTGATCATCATTTAAAAACTTAACGGTTAAAGTACTAAGGTGATTGGATTAGTCACGTCACTAGGCCAAAGCATTTAATGATGATTTTGAATTTCCTACGAAATATCTCCGCGGTCTTTTCTTCCAAGATATTTCCCAACTCATTAATTCGTTTACATCACCCTCACCTCATTATACTCATTTCGTAACCAATCCATATCATTCTTTCCCGTAGCCAACTCTTAACCATTTCGGTCTGTAAAACAGAGGAAGCATCTGTGGGGAAGAAACATCTCTTTGACAGTCATTTTCACCGTGAGCAGAGGAGCAGTAATTTGAAGGTTGGAAAGAAAAAAACTATGGTCTCATAGTGAGGACTGAACCGGTTGGAACCAAGTACTTGGAGGGATATCCAGAAATCAGAGAAATGTTACAGCAAGCGGGTTGGTTGCAATTCTTGGAGAAATTTAGGGGTTTTCACAAAGAGGTGACTAAAACATTTGCAAGGTCCTTCAATGGAGCCAAGGTCGAAATAGGAGATATTAAATTCACCATTACAAAAGCCTTTATTGCAGAAGCAACGGAATTACCCAGGCAGGGAGAAAGGTGGTTCAAAAATAGAGAATTTCATAACGAGACATGGAAGCAAATACTCAAGTCACCAGGTATGGATGTTTCCATTTTTAAAAATGGTATCCCTAGTTCAGCACTAAAGAACAAATGGAGAAACATGTTGCTTATTTTGCAAAAAATTATCACTTGTGAAGGTAGATTTGGTACCTTCTATGTTTACCATATTCAGTTAATGATGCATTTCTTAGAAGAAGAAATCAACTTGCCCTTTTTCTTGCTTCATAGTTTAAAGAAAATGGCCTCAAGTGTTCAAAAGAGAGTTCAATTTATGGAAACAACCTTATACCACCATGGTTTAGTCAAAATATTGATTGAACATCATTTGAGAAAAATGGGAGATAATTGGGATAAGTTCTTAGTGAGAAATCACTTTGAAGAACCCAAGGAACCTCCACCTGAAGACAAATCTACAAAAAGAAGCAGAAGATGGAAAACCTCCAAAAATGAAACTGAAACTGGTAAAACAATACAAGAGGATAGTGAAGAAATGATTTCTGAGAAATTGGCCCAAATTAAGAAGCAGCTTAAGAAAGAGAGGATAATAAGGAAATCTGCCAGAGAGAAAGGAGAAGGGCCATCTCAACCAAGACGGAGCCACAGACTTAGAGGGATACTAAAGAAAATAGAGGTTAGACAAATTGGAATTATAAACATTGAGGATGAAGAAACACCTGAGCATCAGTATGAGGAGGATTTTGATGAAGAAGCTCCTGAAATAGACCCAGCACAACAAGAAATTTACAATTATGTTGAGACACTAGAGAAGAGAGCTTCAGAAAGTAGAGACAGAACTCCTAGTCCACCAAAATCTGCAATTGATATCCTAAGAAGAGATAAATATGAGTTAGAAGTATTCAATAGGCATATCAAGAATGAGAATGAAATTCTAAGGGAGCAAGTTAAGCTGAAAATTTATATGAATTCAACTCTATCTCTACAAATGCAAAAGTTGTACAAGGCCAGTGAAAAATTGAAAAAGAAAAATAAAAGGTTAACCAGGGCACTTACAAATTTGAGATTCAAGTTAGTCATAAGGAAGCCCAAAAGACCATTAACTGCCAGGAAAAGCAGAAGAAGAGGGTTGGATGTCCTTGCAGAGGTCTCAGAGTTCATGGAATAGTTTCATGACGACATGCAAGAACCTAGCAGTGGGGGTATGTTGAGCTTCAAAGATGTTCTTCTCTTCCACCACATTCCACTTCATTTCCTTTGCCCGTTATTAATTTCAGGCTTAAATGATCAATAAGATTAGTTAAAATTGCTTTGAGATTGTATATAATGTCTAACTTGCTATGTTTTCATGATTTCGTTGTTGTAGTACTTTTTGACTACACCTAGTCTATCTCCAGGTGTCATCTCAGGGAAAAACACATATGGTCGTATTCCACATCATTCCCTCATCATTTGTTGCTCTCCACGAAGTTTGAACAAAATTCTATAGGTGGTTATGCACGCGGGAACTCAAACTAGGAGATAGACTCCTAATAGGACAAGGACAGTCCAGATGTCCTTAATCATATTACGAGACCACTATTAGAGTTCTAGTTTGATTCTAATTTGGAAAGATAATTATCCCTATGCTTTCTCAAAGAGTATTTATGTAACTTCATTATAAGTATGACTCGGGAGACCGAGAAACTGTTGGTTAGATTTTGTTTTGTTGCCTAGATTTTGGAAGGCCGTAAATAATCTGTTTTGAAGAATTTATCCTTTAATGAAAGAGACATCATTTTATTGCACGAGCTGAGTCAATCTTGAGTAGATCTGCTGATCCGGTGGTAGAGGGCCCCTACTGCCCGTGAAGTGTTATGCATTTGGTTTAGATAAGTAGCCGTAGCTTTGTTTCATTCTCAATTTAAATAGTTTTCTGAACTTTGTTTAGATTGGATACTACAGTTTAGCTTTGTTCTCATGAAGTATTCCAAAATATCACTAATCCGGAATGAGGCATAATTGTAGCAATTTAGAACTTTATGTTTTTGTGTTCAATTATAATTAGTTGTTACAGCTAGTCCTATTCTCATTAATCTCTTCCAAAATATCACTAACTCTGGATAAGACTTAGCTGTGGTGTTTTAGTTTACCTGCGTATTGTTATGTTTTTTTTAATGCCCATTTGCACTTAATGATACAACCAGACTTGTTTGTATAAACTATTCCAAAATATCACTCATCTTGAACAAGACAGGGCTGTAGTATTTCATAGAATTAGTTGCATTTTGGTTCAGTTGAAATACTCCGGAGGTAGATGTCATTCTAGTTTAATTCTGTCACTATATTTCAAGCTTGATAACGGTACTCTAGTTTAACTCTGTTCACTGTATTAGTATCATTCTAATTCAGTTCTAATTCATTTCAAGTTAGATAATAACACTCTAGTTTAGTCTTAGTTCACTGTATTAGCATTCTAGTTTAGTTATTATCCATTGCATTTTAAATTGTATTAGTTGTTAAATTTAGATACCACGGTCTTCATTATCTACAAAACTTCTTTTGTTCTAACTTCATATTAATACATCATCATCTGGACAGAAGCTAGTAATATCAATTTAAGGCCTTGAGTATTTTGCAACCTTTTTACAATTTCACAAACAAGCCTTTTCTCAAAGACTATTCTAAAAATAAATCTATAACTTTTGAATGAGGCCTAGTAGTGCTAAATTGAGTTGCAGAATAGAATTAGAAGTTAGTTTAAAGTAGAAATCTTATTGTGCTACAAATGTTCTTTTCCAATTATGTTCCAATAAACCTTTAACCATGGATGAGATGTTGTAACATTGTAAGTTGATTGTTGACTTAGGAAAACCCCAATTGCACTAAAAACTTATCTTTTTCTCAAGCTATTCCAACATATCTCTAAATGAATGAATTGGATGAAGTTCATGATATGGGTTACTGAGTTCATGCTGTGATTTGTTTCTTTGCTATGAGTCCTTATCAAGTTTTGCATTTTCTGTCCTTTAGTGCACACCTAGTTTAGAATAGTTTCACTCTGTTTTAGTGTAAACTTCTTAGCTCTTTTTCAACATAAAAACGATAAAACCAAAAACATCATCAAAACACTAAACACAACGTAGTGAGAAACAGATACCTAGGCACATACATTGCACCACACTTCAGTAGTTTACTAGCCCTGGTTGACAATTAATGACCTCAATTTATGAACACTAAGTTGAGACCAACATTTTGGCGCCATTGCCGGGGAAGTGTAACTAGGTAGCCTTGTTTCTTAGCTCCCAAAAACAATGATATGCGTAGAGAAAGAGACTCAAGGGGTAGATTCATAAGAAGCAGAAGCTTGATTCCTAGAACACCACTTGTTTCACCAAGACCTAGAGCCAGCACACCTCCAACTCAAACCCACATTCCATCCTTTACTGATCATAGACTTCCAGAGAACTTAAGATCAGATATTCCATTAGAAATACCTTCCACTTTACCCACTGAACCTGTCTTAGAAGGAGATTCGGGAACCCTTGCTAGGGACATAAAATTTTCAACTTCTACAGAAAAATCAACTATGGCAGAAGAAGGGGGAAGAGGATTTTTTAATGGAGAACACACACTATTTGGAGGGGGTAGAGGTAGAGGTAGAGGAGAAGGAGGTAGAGGTGTAGAAGGAGAAGGAGGCAGAGGAAGAGGTAGAAGAGAGATGGGAAGCTCTTTTGGGTTTCCTATAGTAGATGAAGAAACCAATGCAACTATGAAAAACATTTCACCCTCTGTCCTTCCAAAATTTTATGGACTTAAAACTGAAGATCCTGAAACCTTCCTATTTGAATTTTAAGTCCTATGTAGAACCTATGACTACTTACAAGATGCTGAAAAACTTAAACTATTTCCTTCAACATTGAAAGGAGCAGCATTGAAGTGGTTTATGAGTTTGATCAACAGTTCTATTAGGACATGGGAAGACATGAAACAAGCATTTCTAGAGAGGTATTTGGATTATTTTATGCCAGTCAATCATAAGGAGGAAGTGTTTAAGATGCTACAAAAAGAATATGAAAACTTGGAAGATTTGTTGGAGAGATTTCATTACAACATCAAAAGAGCAAAAATGGAAAACTTAGACCAAGACACCTTAAAATCTCTCTTGTTGAAAACAATTAGGGATGAATGGTTAGATATCCTTAACATGATGGGAAAAGGGGATATATCTCAGTTCACATTACCTGAAATATCTGAGTTATGTATTAACCTTTCAAGAGGGAAGTCCAAAACTGTAAAAGGTCCAAGAGACCCTGCTCTTGTAAGGGCAAGTAAATCTGCTTCCGGGACAGTGAGTAGTGCAGAGATAGGGCATATGCTTGATGAATTCAAATCTGACATCTTAGGGAGTCTTAGTGAACAAATAGACACCCTTAAGTTACAAAACAAGCAAAAAGTTGAATCTGATGCCTTAGCAATCTTTTGTCCCATATGTAGAAAGAAGCATGCCTTGAGAGCGTGTCCTTTGGATGCAAAAGTTGTAGAGAATTGTGTCATTTGTTCATAAAAACATGAAGAGTTGTCCTTCACTTCCTGGTCTTAAAGCTGTCTTTCAAGAAGAAACTCCTACAAATTCCACAAAATCTCTCAATTTTGTCTCTAAAAGGCCTTGGCAAGGACCTCAAACACAAGGATTCCATGATCAAATGTATAATCAACCCCCACCAAATTGGAATCCTTGGCAGCAACCTTGGCCCCAATTTCAAAATCAATCACAAACTTGGGCACAAGGAGAACAAAATCCCTATGGAAGATATTCCCAGTACTATCAGTATCCACCATACCCACATTTTTCTCCTCAAAATCCTCAACCAAATTCCCAAAATCTACAACATCAAAATCAACCACTTCCATTACCATTTCCTTAGAAAACAAATCAGTTGCCTGCCCAACCCATACCAAACCCCAACAATAAAAATCCTCAGAACACATACATGATAGAAGGCCAACAGTTTCCAACTTATTTGATCACTCCTTTAGACCTTAGTGATGTTCAACTTAGGTCTGGAAGAATACTTGAAAAGAGGAAACCTTTTGTGATCATACAAGAGCAAGACAATTCTGAGGAAGATTCTCTACAGGTAAATAAAAGTCTTGAAGAGAACACAACTTTCCAAGACTCAAACATTGAAAAATCAAAACAAAAAGAACCAATAATTTCAACTCCTATATTAGAGCATCCATCAACATCCACTTCTACACCTCCCTTCCCAAAAATATTACAAATTGATAAGGGTGTAGAAAAACAAATTATGGTGCCTAATTATGATTTCCTAGATGAGCTGAGAAATGTTTGTATTAAGATCCCATTATTGCAAGCCATCAAGGAAATTCCAATCTTAGCAAAAACAATAAAGCTTTTCAACATAGCCTTTCCACCTATCTTGTGCTTCTCTTAAATTCTTATTGATTACCTACATTTTCTATTCCATTTATGCCAACATGTTTGGTCCAATCAATACTATGTTCATCGTATCACTCCAACTGATGGGAGTATTAAAACTCCGCCCATACAATGCCTCAAACATAATCATCTTCAGTGACTCTTGGTAACTACATTTGTTGAAAGAAACAACATTTACTAAGCTTAACATACAATTGATGCTCTCTACATTGTTGTTAAATGCTCAACATGCCCTTACTCATTTTTAGAATATATTCAGATGTCATCAATTAATACAATAACAAACTTGTCTAGACAAGGACACAACACACTATTCATCAAGCACATAAAGGTAGTTGGAGCATTAATCAAACCAAATGGAACTACAACAAACTCATAATTCTGGAAATTTGTCTTGTAAATATCATCTTCCTTCATGCGTACTTGATGATATTCAGATCTCAGATCAATATTTGAGAATATTATTGTTCCCTTTAGCTGATCAAATAAGTCATCAATCCTCGACAAATAATACTTGTTCTTTATGGTTAGCTTGTTGAATTGTTTGTAATCAATGCATAACTTGAGAGTACCATCCCACTTCTTCACAAACAATACTTGTGCGCCCCATGGTGATACACTTGGCCTAATGTATCCCTTTTCAAGCATTTCCTTCAACTGCAACTTTAGTTCTAATAACTTGGATTGCTCATCCTG
The DNA here is from genome assembly GCA_034641835.2 of Pinus albicaulis. Taxonomy (NCBI): domain Eukaryota; kingdom Viridiplantae; phylum Streptophyta; class Pinopsida; order Pinales; family Pinaceae; genus Pinus; species Pinus albicaulis. The sequence goes on along the minus strand of CM076575.1, from coordinate 503,266,472 downwards.
TAAGGTGCCTTTGATGCTAGTGTTGCCCCTGGCACCAACTCAATAGAGAAGTCCACTTCTCTATGAGGCAGCAACTCTGGGATCTTTGTTGGAAACACATCCTAAAATTGTTGTAAGATCGGTTACTTTCTCAATATCTACACATCCTCATCCCCCTTACGTTTATCACTAGAAATTTGCATTGCAAATAACACACACCCTTTTCTGTGGATGTGTTTTTCCTACATAGTTGTCACCGTCCTAACTGATGTTGCTTTATTCTTACCCTGCAAGATTATTTGTTCTCTATTGTCATCCAAACATTCAATGGCTTTGTCAAACAATCCACTTTGGTCCTGTGAAGATATAGTTATTCCATACCCAAAAGCATATTATATGACCCCAACAATAATACATTCATATGTGCTAATGTAGGCATACCATTCAACTCAAATGCACAAGCTCTTGCACAATGTTGAACTCTCTTCTTTGTACCTGTAGCCAACTGCAGTAACCAAGATTTTGCATGCACTTCTTTATTCAAACCACACTTATCCACCAAGTCAGGGTTAACATAACCATAATTAGATCGAGGGTCAATCAAAATAGAAACAAATTGATCACAAATCTTACTGTACATCTCAATGATAGATGTATGATGATTTACTTGCCTATTATCCACTGCTGCATAGATACGAGGAATACTCTGTCCAACGTCCCCAACGGTTTGTGCCTTTTGTGCACTATAGATCTTAGGCCTACTACCCTAATTATGTGGACAATCTATCTTAAGATACTCGTTACCACATGTCAAACGCTCCAACCGTCCTGTACCATCACATATATTATGTTGTTGTGACCCATGTCCCAGTCTAGCTGCATTGAATTTCTTATGCAATGCAACATTCTCTTTCTCTTCCATATTCCGAGGCCTTGTTCTTTTTGGCTGCCATTTACCTTTACCTTTATCTTTCCCTTTCCATCCTTGTTAAGATTCATTTTTACGCGTTGACTGCTCATAATAGTGCTTCAGTTTCCCAATAACTTCCTCAAGTGACCGAGGCTCATCATACTCAATCCGATCTCTAAATGCTAATGGAAACCCACTGAAAAATATTTGAACTTTAGCCTCTTCATCTTTAAAATACGGTACATACCTCAATATCTCCAAGAACTTGGTTGTATACTCCTCATCTGTCATTGATCCCATTTTAAGCTCATAGAATTCCTTGGCTTTGGTATCGTGTTACTTTTCTGACAAGTACTTATTTCTAAAAAATCTTTTGAATTCATGCAAACTCAAATCCTATGTTTTGATGTATTTGACCCATTTTACATCTTCCCACTAGATATCCGCTTTCCCTTTGAGACTGAAGGTAGGTATTTTGGCCTTCATATTCTTTGTGTACTCATGCAATTCGAAGAAATGATTCATGCCAAGTAATCAGGCCCCTGCATCCTCCAAATTCTTCAACTCTCCATAAAAAATAGGTGCCTTCTCTTTCTTAAACTCATTCGAAAAGTATCCCTTGTCACTCCTCTTGTAAGGGTGATAATGATTATGATCACAATGCCTGTCAGAACCAAAACTAGCATAGTACTTGTGTCCATCACCTCTCCTATTTGGAGTATCCAATAATCTACCATCTCTGATTATGTCATCTCTATATGAACTATGACCACCATGAGACCTACTTCCATATGCCCCATTAGTCCCATCCTTTTGTACATAACTGATCTGGAGTGGTCCTTGTCTCTGCAGTTCTCACAGACTATGAATAATTACTGCATTGAATTATGCTTGTTTCTCATGTGCCTGCATGATTCTGTCATCATTTGTTTTGAAAATCCTTATTTATACCTTCAAACTCCTCAATGCGTCTGCTAAGTCAGAAGAGTGCCCAACACCACGTTGCTCATATGATTCATAGGGAGAAACTTTGTAGTATACCATATTGTTATTCATCTTAATCTCTTCTTGCAAGGCATACTATGTTAGCTAAACCAAATCATAAACAAACCAGTGTACCTCAGTATAATTCGGGGAGGATATCTTGCCTGCAAGACCGACCAAATTAGCGCAATACACACACACACACACACACACACATAAACGTAATAAAGTCAACACATAATCATCATTTCAACCATTATCCAATTATCAATGCATGACCATACCCACCACATATCATGACCTCACGCATGGTAACTACAACCATATCACTATATGCATAACAACATATGTATGACACACACATAAACATGTTACGTACAAACATTGACATGCATAACCAGTGCATAACTGACATACACTCATGATAAACACATCCAACAACTATGCCATTAACTTTCACATGGCGACACCACTGCAACCATAACCAACACCATGCATACACAACCAGTACATAAACCACAAACATAAGAACACATATGCAACGGACATGAATGCATGATCAACACATCGCCCATCGTCCATGCTCTGATACCACTCTGTAACACCCTCCTCCCACATCTACCCAAGTAATTAGCCAACCGAGGTTAATATGTGACAAGAGGCTACTATGATCTTATTCAACTCCCCATGTGCAGTTAAGGAAGTGGAACCAATGGAACACAGAGAACCTAACCTTCCACATAACATAACCCCTAGGAGCCATCCAACCCATCCAGGTGACCAACCCTTGAGACAAACTGACATTTTGTTGCATTAAAGCCTTAATCACTCCCTTGACATGGGCATGCATGTGATTGGGACCCTATAGTCGCTCCAACAATAAGGCATGCCTGTGACTGGGGAATTTTCCAGGTAGTTGTGTGCCAGTGACTCCAGATTTTGTGCCATTTTTTCAAGGCTATGACTCAGGCCACTACGCAAAATTCCATGAAACTTCCATAAATCAAAAGTAACATCGAAACAAAGATATATATGGAAATAATTGAACAAGGACTTGATTAGACCCCTACTATCCATGATATACATTTCTTCAAACATGTCACAAATATGCATTCTACAGGTTTAAACAACGGATCTAAGCATAGGGGTATCATACTTATCTGAGAGTCGCTAAGAAGCATTGATGCCTTATCACACTAGCTGGATTATCATCTATTAGGTCATAGATTCATTGTTAATTCATTTATAAATCAAACTTGAGGACAAGCAACATTTGAGAGGGGAGGACTGTAATATTCCTAATTAGCTTTTATCTAGTTAGAATTTTTTTTTTTTTTTTTTTGTCAATAAGATAGATGAATAAGAGGGTAGAGGGACCCTTAAATCCCTTTAGCAGGAATAAAACCACTTCTAATGTGAATGTGGATCAATGCATCTACATAGGGTCAAGATGAATAAACCCCTCCTTGGTGTGAATGGGGGTCAGTGCATGTGGATGGGGTCAGTTTGAGAAAATCAACAGTGCAGTCATGGAGGTAGTGGAGACAATGGAGGACAGTGTAGTCATAATGGAGATTAATAGCCATGAGAGTAGCATCATTATTGTGTGGGACCAAGGGAGCGAGGGCTCATAAGCATATAAGGAAGGGGATGGAAGCCATAGAAAACATTATGAATATTGTTGTATTGTCTTTTATGACTTTCTGCACGCTTCAGCTGTTTAGTGAAGTTTGTTGTGTTGTTTAGCACACGGGTGTTTTTGAGTGGAAATTCCACCCTTATCCTTGGGGGACTTCAGGTGCCCACTCGGGAGAGGTTCTTGAGCTGCATTCCATCATCCGACATCAGGCCAATATTCAGCCCCTATCAGCAGCACAATCTCCTTCAAGAATTGCACAATCCAGGAGGGAAAATCTAGTGGAGGGGTAATAACCCAAGATTTTGAGCTTGGAATCCAGTGAGGGGAGCAACCCTTCATCCGGGAAGTCAGTGGGGAGGAGTAGCAGCATTTTTATCATCAATTCAGCCACCTCCCAACAGTCTCCCAGCTGCAGTGCGTAATTCAACCCTAGGGCTGCATTTTTCATCATTGTCATTTCTGGAAACCCTTTTTGGGTTATCTTGGAATAGTGCTAGAAAGCCCAAATCTCTGATCCCGGTAATTTCTAAGCACCCAATCAGAAAATTTATGCATTCCTAGTTTCCAACAACAGTATTTTCCAGTAGGATTATGCAGTCTGAGCCTTCCAGCAGTTCATGCAACAGCAACATCTTATGTCTTGATGTTTAGGGCCCTTTCAGGCTTTTCTGTCTAGCTTGAGTGTCTCTTTCTCAAGAACTTATACTTCATCTCTACTATTGCATATAATAAAATGGCTGAGTTGATCTTTTCATGTATTTGATGTGTCGATGTTTACTGCAATTTCCAATTTATGTTCTATATTCCTGTTTTTCCTATTTTTGGAATATTACATATAGGTATTTAAATGTGTGTTAGCTTATTATGTTCAATTCCATTCAGTCATTCACGAATTAGATTTAGTTTCTTTGAGCATCCATGTGATATATGCTATTTAATTTCAGAGTATTTATGATTGTTTCTAGTTTTGAATTCATCAATTGGTAACGAAGGAAAGAGTGTTGGATATGCGTAGATGAATTGCCAAATCTCATATGACTGTGTGAATCTATTGTGCAGAGATACATTTTGTCTCTCCAGAAATGAATTGAGCCTTTGTTGATTGCTAAGTCTAGAAAAATTACATGCATTATCTTATAATGACTATTATGAAGTGAATTCTCATTTGAATGCATCGAATTGATCAAACTGTGATGTAGTTTCGATTTGGTAAATAGTTGGACTGTGTGATGACTTATATCGGATTGGGAACTATGAGTGCCTGAAGAATCTCAATTTCATTTATGCATTTACACCAGGAGTGATCGATGTGTGATAGCATTTGATTTATAGTATGCATAAGTTGAAGAGTAAATACAGTAAATAGAGGTCGGCACTGTGTTTCAGTTAGATAGGCAAGATCTCATGGTTATTTCGATATTGATAGTTAAGTTTTGAATAGGTCACATGATTTATTTTCAGAACAGTGAATTATTTGGTAAAAATTGATTTCATTAAGTAGAGTAGCTTAGCTTGAAAAGCATTGGGTGATTAGCTAATTTTATGATTTGTTCTAGGATAGAGTTCGATAGTGAAATAGTTAGATCCTCGTTTCATCATTTCTTAAAGGTGTAATTCATATTTAGTATTTGCATTCTATTTGGGGATTGAGTAAAGAGTTCTTTAAATATGTGTGATTTGTTTTATTACTAGTTGATTCAGGTGAATTAGTCCAGTCAAGTGCAGTAATAATGTGAGAGACATACATTATCACTGTCATAAAACATGCTCATAACCAACATATAACCAACATAAATATCAAGGATACAACAACCATAAATATCACTTATGAACCAATACATTTGCACATAAAATACCAAGGAGAAGAAACTCTTATTGATGAATGCAAAATCCAACCCGATATAGGACTACCATGTTCCACCTGACCATAGATTGGTTGAACCAAATATCTCTTCAGCCAATCACCCTCGTGCCATATTCCAAGCTTGAATGTGGGACTCAAAACCAAAAGTATCAACCAGGGATTTTCGAGGCTAAACAACCTCACCCTCATCAATAGAACGAGGCTTTACCGCAATCCTCACTGGATCACTAAGCCATAAATAAGAATGGATTTCAACGGATTTCTCCACCTACATCATGAGGAATTTTCTTGTCTCCTAGTCTCTAGGCTTTACAGCAATCCACAGTCTAATCTAGGGAAAACTAGGCCATAACTGAGACACCAGTCTCTCGGCTTTTTCGCAATCCACACTGGATCATTAGGCCCTAACCGAGACTCCACCCTCTAGGATTTACCGTATATCCCATCCCAGGATTCCTAGGCCCAATGGAGAGCACCCACCTCTAGGCTTTATCGTATATCCCGCCATTCATCGGTCGAGGATTCCTATGCCCACCGAGTTATGCAACACCTGGATTTACTACAACCCACAGTTCGGTTTAGGGGTTACTAGGCCAGTGGATTTACTACAATCCACAGTATGGTTCAAGGGTTACTAGGACACCATGTGTTGATTTCTAGTAACATCAGATGTGATCTAAGCCTCAAAATTTGCAGGGAGGCTAGGATGCATGTATTCCAAAATCCCTGGTATTGCATCAAGAGTGCTGTAACTCCCAGGGGCTGCCCTACTTTACTTTATCAACCCGAGTTTCGTACAAAATTGAAGGTGACAGTGCTATAGACATAGTAGATGCATTGTACTCATGTCATCCTCTTCCACTCTACGAAAGGGTGCTACTTCTATGGTGTCTTGGTGAAGTCTGTCACACTTCAATGAAACTAAACTAAATTGCAGAATGGAAATGACAGAAGGAAACTAAATTAAATTACTGAAAATAAATTATATGAAGGAAACTAAACTAAATTGCTGAAAGGAAATGACAGAAAAGGAAACTAATTTAACTTGCTGAAAAGAAATGGCAGAAAGGAAACTAATTTAAATTGTTGAAAGGAGACTAATTTAAACCATACTTAACTTGGCCAATCGGCTAAACACACCCTACTTATCTTATTCTCTATCTACCATGCTTCTTTCCATGCAACGATTCATGATAAACTAAAATTAACAAAGCGTGGCTTGCAGTTTGGAGGAAAATGGTCTAAAGGTGCCAATGGAGGGCTCACTGCATGAAATAAGGCTTAAAGGTGGAAAGAGGGGGTTTAAGCCTTATTAAAACTTTACTATAGTGAAAAAATTCTTTGGAGTGGTATGATTTGAAAAATGTGGTGGCGGAGTGGCGATGGAGGGTTGGGAGTGCGATATGCAATATGCGATATCGCAGGCTAGCGGAGAAGCGGGAATACAGTTCGGGAGCAAGAGCGGAACGCAATTGCGATTAGGCCAAAGGTTGCAATATCGCAATATTGCATGATTGGAGGAGTGGTGGAAGTGTCGAGAATGAGCTGCGATATGTGACGAGTCGAATGACGTGGCGGTGGGACCCGTGGCGGAGCACGATACCAATATTGCAATCGGCTTTGAGAGTAGTAAGTAACGAGAACCACATGAAAATGTGATTTGAGATTGTGGTAAGTCTTAAAAGGAAAAAGGGAAAAGGTTGCGAAATGTGATGGGATAGAGACTACGAAATGCGAAATGCGACGAGATAAAGACTTCGAAATGCGAAATGAGATATCACAATTCGTAATATTGCAAAGTTGGAGGGGTAGTGGAAGTGTTGTTTAGGAAAAGGTTGTGAAGTGCGAACTGCGATATGAATGGAACTATAGTAAGTTTTTTAAAGGAAAATGTTGCGAAGTGCGATACGGGAAGGTGCAGGGATGCGATTGCGATAAGGTTGAAATTTGTGAAGTGCGAAATGCTATGGGTGATGTGGCAAAATTCTACAGTAATATCACAATTGGGGTTCAGAGGCGGAAGTATTAACGGAAACCAACAGAAAATGAAATTTGCGATGAGCAAAGTACGATAGCGGGAGATTCGAGTAGCAAAGGCAGAGGTCCAACTTTGATGCTTTTTGTGAATAAAAAGGGTGCGGCAACTGATAAGAAGAGAAAAATGAGGGGAATGGAGGCACAACAGCAAGGTTTAGAAGTGTAACACAAAGATGGAGAAGAATTGGAAAATGACGCGGAACGGCTGAATGAACTTCTCTGGAACTTTTGATGCTTATTACTGCAAACAACCTTGCTGATCCATGCACGAAAAATAGATGAATGTGCGATAATACAGTGAAAGAAATACTTGGACTAGTAATGCAATTTATTCCTCATAAACAATGAACAAAAAGTAACTATTGGCTTGTGGGAAGTTCTACCCTCCTCGAACTCTATGGACATAGATGAGAGGGGAAGGATTGATCCACAAATTTTGGAGTTTTCCTCTATTCTATTACTCTTATAAGCAAATGAAAAACTACAATATCATACTAAAAGAAAAAACTAAACAACAATGAAACTATTAGAATCATAACTAATTGAATGACAGAAATAAAACTATCTAAATTACAAAAAGAAAAGAATGAAAACAACAGAGAAGCTGAGGCACATGGGTTGGGCCCTCACCCATGAGCCCAACTCTCTAGAACTAAATTAGTAAAATGGAGTATGTCTGCTCATTTTAGGAAGAGAATAGCCTTGTTACATTTCTGAAAGTTTGATCACTGAGTAAAATAATAAAAATCTCAATAGCTTGCAACAAAGTTCCGACCCTTCCTAGCTCTAGCTTTGCTCTATTTATTCTACAGGGTAGCTACCAAAAGCTCCCTAGAAAGTAGTGATTGAGTCCACTTGACTCCAAGTAAACAAAGATTGAGTGCACTTCTCCTTGAGTTGCTTGGCTGCCTTTGGAAATCGAATTGTTGGAGAGAATCTTTGGGATCCTTTGGCTGCCTTTGAGAGTTAAGGAGGGTGGACAAACCCCTTTAATCTCTCCAATAATTTCCTGATATTGTACTCATTTATTCTTCAATCTTGATCTTCCAGTGGCAGGGAGCAAGTCCCTAAATTATCCCCTTTTCCAAATCTGCATAATTTTCCAAATATTCTCACAATATTCTATAAAAATAACCAATATTAGGCACAAATATGAAATTACCTTTAAACCTTACTAAGAAAATATTAAAGCATAAGAAAACATTATGAAGTGCAGAAGGAGAGACTTAATATATCTTTTTATGTGAATAAGAAAGGTAGATGGGCCTAAAAAAGGTTATATGGGCCTTTATTTATGTCTAATTTAGAGGCCCATCAAACTCAACCCGAAGATAGTTTTATTAAAATAATTAATTATTTTTAATGGATGCTTAAGTCTAAACTTAGGAAATTAAAATAATTAAAGGGTATCAATAGAACTAGGTGTGAATCTTCTAGAAAAAGAAGAAGCTCAAGTCAAGTTAATCCTAGCCCTTGATTATGTTTTAATATGTGCCGTTGATTTTTCAACGAAAAGATTATAAGAAGGATTTTGATGGACATTTGGAAGACACATTGAGCGGGATCAAGAGATCGATTTCTCAAGTAAGTAGCCAAAGAGATCATCGAGGATATTCTTGCAATGAGGGGCAGGGATAGTTTCTGGTGGAATATTTTTCCTGATTCGGAGAGTGCAAGGCAGAGAGTAGTCTAGATACGCAACGTAGTGCTATGCAAAGGCAGCGTAGAGCTACGTTGTGGCAACAAGGAGCTTCAGAGGTAGTCTATATTTCTGCAGGGAAACAGTCAGGATCCAATGCCAGAGCTAGGTTGTGAGATCAGGAGGCTAGAGGGCTGAAGTTTCTAGCTAGCAAAGGATCGAGAGGAGGTGCAGCGTAGTCCCAGCGTAGTGTAGTATAACGTAAAGGTTGCGCAAAGACATCGCAAAGACTCGTCTCCAATGCAGATCAATGCCAAATTTTCTAGTGACGGGATGAGATCTTCTCACTATATTTTTGTCCAATCATATATCTACATAGGATTTCTAGTTTGGGCATCCAAAGAAATGTACTCAGAAACTACTGCTTAATAATACAAACCCTTAGTTGTTGCACTAGTTTTCTGGCATTGGATTTTTCTGGGGACATTTGTCCAAAAACAACGATGTCACTTTTGTGTGTTTATTTCTTTTTTCTCAGTTATTGTTTCTGCATATTATTATTTAGTGAAGGTTGCAGTGTGATGTATTCAGTGTTTGTCATAGAGAAATTGAAAATAAATTGTTAAGTAAAGATTAACAATTAGGTGAATATTTTCCAATTGTTGCAATAGGATTCCAAATATAGGAATTTTCATATGGTATCAGAGCAACGTAGGTGAAGCAAGAGAGTAGACGGGAAGATCTCAGCGTTGAAGAAGAGGGAGATCAAAGTGCTCCATAGGCAACAGATCAATTCCCCAAAAGTATTGTGCAGTTCAAGCCGAGAGGGAAAGATTCTCAAGGAAAATCTCTCTCTGAGTGAGTCGACAGAGAGGTAGGATTTCCAGTTCATGATTTTTCAGCAAGAGAGGGAGCAGCGCAGCAGCAGATTCAACACAAAGCAGTCTTCAGGTGGGATGCATTTTTTTGCTGGTGAAAAAAAGCGTCAAAAGAAGGAATAAGGAGCACACTAAGGGAATTTTTACCTCAGAGAATTTATTGCCTAGAAATTATGATTTCCCATGCAGAAGCAGCAGTAACTGAGATTTATTTTTCTCACTTCAATATGGAGTGCGTAGAGCCAGTTGCGCAGAGGGTTAGAGGCAACATTCGACATTTGGTTGGGTGAGATGGCAACAAATAGGCTTAGAGATCAAGATCGGTTGGATGGTGCGTCCAACTATGTGATCTTGAAGACAAGGATCAAGTGTTTTCTAGATGAGCACGATCTCAAAGATTTCATCGAGGTTGTGGTAGCTGTCCCTGTGGATGTGGATCCATTGAAGACCTACAAGAAGGATACGGGGAAGGCCAAGTGGTTGATCCTCGACGGAGTGAGGGATCATGTTGTATGTCACATTTTTGGCAAAGGGATTGCCAAAGAGATGTGGGATGCCTTGGCGACGTTATATCAAGGATCCTCCAAGCAGTGGAAGATGTACTTAGAGGAGAAAATGAGATCCACGAGGATGCAAAAGGGAGAACGCATTGATTCATTCCTATTGAAGCTTAAGGAAGTCCGAGATCAGTTGGAAGCTACAGGATCAACGCCTCATGCCACATAAATGGTGAGGTTGGCCCTAAATTTTGTCTCAGAAGAATGATAAGTATTTTTCTAGAGTATCCTGGGCACAAAGAGATTGTCGGATTGGGAAGGGATGTGGGTTGCTATTCAACAGGAAGAGATGAGGAGAGATTTAGTCAAGTGAAAATTTGATAGAAGCAACAGCAGTGGGACGAAGCCCAAGGAGGAGGAGGAGGAGAATGAATCCCTTGCATTGAAGGGGCAACAGAGGCAGAAGAAGGACATCTCAAAGTTCAAATGTTTCGAGTGTGGTGAATTTGGTCACGATGCTACACAGTGTACTCTCAAGAAGAAGGATAAGGACGAGAATGATCCGGAGGTTGCAACCACAAGATCGAGTAGGAGGATTTTGATATGATTTTTCCAGATACCTCTAGGGGCGAGGTGGGGTGATCTATTTTTGTAGTTCAGAAGAATTGCAGATGGGCAGGATCCTCAAGGAGACCACTGTTTGGATCAGGTGTAGCAGGATGGACCAGTGTTAGTTGGTGCATAGGAGTGTCAGAGTGATAGTTGTAGTGGATAAGAGTGCCAGAGACTGAGCAACGCATAGCATAGTTGGCATAGTGCAGAGTCGGCAGTAGCACAGAGGCTTCAAAGGGTCAACGCAGAGGCTTCATAGGGTCAGCGCAAAGACTGGAAACAGTCGCAACTCCAGTAACATATGCATCATTCTAAACACCATTGGTTCATACTTTTGGATGTTTATTTTGTTGCAACAACAACAGAGTTACAGTGCAGATGTAGTTGGCAACAACATGCAGGGTCAACAACAACACAAATGCAACATTTGTGCAGTAGTTGGTGGGCAATGATGTTAGATATCAACAACGCAGAGGGAGATGTTATAGAGTCAGGGTGATGCTTCAGTAGGTTGCATTATTAGAGCACATTCCTCATTGAGAGGGAGTGTTGATTTCTGGTAGCATCAGATGTGCTCTAAGCCTACAAATTTGCAAGGAGGCTAGGAAACATGTATTCCAGAATACCCATAAATCGTTTTTGGAAATTCCACTCGGAGATAGTTTTATTAAAATAAACAATTATTTTTAATGGATACCTAGGTCTAAACTTAGGAAACTAAAATAATTAAATGACATTAATAGAACTGAGTGTGAATCTTCTAGAAAAAGACAAATATCAAGTCAACTTAATATTATCCATTGATTATGTTTTAATCTGGGTTGTTGAATTGTCAACAAGAAGATTATAAGAAGGACTTTGATGGGAATTTGGAAGACATATAAGAGATTGATTTCCCAAGTGAGAAACGCAAAGCATCCAGAGAGATCATTGAGGAGATTCTTGTAGTGAGGGCATGGATAGTTTCTTGTGGAAGATTTTTCTTGATCCAGAGAGTGCAAGGCAAAGAGGGTAGAAAGTAGTTCGGAGAGGCAGCGCAGAGCTACGTTGTGGAAGCAAAAAGCTTCAAAGGGAGTTTTATTTTTGTTTGGAAATAGTTGGGATCTAGTGTTAGAGCGAGGGTGTGAGACTGGGAGTCCAAAGGGCTAAAATCTCCAGCTAGCAGAGGATCGAGAGGAGGTGCAACATATTCCTAGCTGCAATGACACAATAACTTCATAGGGGTGACACAGTACTGCGCAGAGACTATGCAGAGGCTGCACAAAGGCTCATCTCCAGTGTAGAGTGGTGCCGGATTTTCCAGTGACGGGGTGAGATCATCTCACTATGTTTTTGTCCAATGAGATCTCTGTATATGATTGTCAGTTTGGGCATCTGAATTATTGTACTCAGAAACTATTGCTTAATAATATAAACCCTTAGTTGTTGCACCAGTTTTTGTTAGCCTCTCTCATAAAACAATTATAAATCCAAAATAAATCAATTAAATATTAAAAGTTAGGAATTTATGCCTAACTCTCTAGATTGGGTTGGTCCTCTAAGTTAGGAGTTCGTTTAGGTAGCTCCTATATTGGTGTGTGTATGGCTGAGAAACTGTCTCAACCAAAGTGTCCAGGATAGACACTATCTTGAGACACAGTGTCCTCATCTATTTAATTGTAATATTACATTCTTTTAATAATGAGAAAATATGTGAGGAAGCCGTGAGGCTGAAGCCTTTTCTGCCATGACTGTGTTTGGGTATAAATTTGTGTGTTTTTATGTGTGTTAATGGTGTGTGATTATTCAACATGTGGTATCAGAGCAGTAGCCTGTCGAGGAATCCACTTTGCATTTAAAAGCTATGTATTTTTTATGTGATGGATTTATAATTTATGAGAAAATCTTGAAATGCCTCGAGTGAAAGAAGCTTCAGCTCTGTGTGAAATTCTGCACCAAAAGACGCAATATTATCACTTTTCCACATGAATGCTAAATTCTTAGTGTTATCATACTGCCACTAATGGCGAAATTGGATAGTTGAAAGAGGATCGGTGTGAAACTTTTTTCAACACCCTCAAACGAGCTGGAGGAACCACATTTAGTAATATGGTTGTAGATTACAACAACTTTAAGATTCTACTCCCGCGCCTCTTGAGCATGCTTGAATGCTTCAACAGATTCAACAATGTATGTCGAATTCTCAAATTTAAATTACGGTGGGTATTGGAGAATCAACATAAAATAGTTTTTTAGCTTTTATTGAGAAAATCGTACATAAGGAAGTAATCTACAGTTTCAGTCGGGGTTTTGAAAAGTGGATTGAATGCAACTCTTGTTGCTTCAGTAACATCCCAGTTACCGGTCATCTCATCAACCGAGTGGCTTCAAGGCCATCCATTACTGGCATACAAACATCCATTAGAATGATATCATAATTTATTCTTTGCACTGCACGTACTGCCTCTTCTTCAACGAGCAGTATCTTAAGTTTGGATTGTGTCTGCCTTAATTTTGAGGTATTGTCTAATAATGTGTGACTAGACTTTTCCAATTCTCCCAGATTTTCATGTACAGAACTAGAAAACTTGAGATCCTCTGATAGATGAATCTGCTTATAAGCCATTGCTTTGTGATTAATAACAGCTACGTGTCCTTGAGAATTTTGATTATTATCATTTGATGAGAAATCATTGTCCTATTTATGAAATTTCTCGTTTCCAGAAAAAATATTACTACCATGTGATGAACATTGATTTAGAAAATAATTGATATTTTTCACATCTTCATTTGAATTTCTTTCTGTTGAATTTGATTTTCAACATGGCTTTCTACTAAATTTAGAAATAAGGACATCTATATGGAGAAAAAAAATCCACAGGGAAGTATTTTATGTTCACTGTAGCATCTCATTGAGAGGAAATAAAATCACACAGCAATGTGAGCCAGCAGAAGCCACAAAGCGCCAGAAGTGAGTCAATGGAAGCCAGAAAGCGCCAGTGTGAGCTAGAGGACCATTTTCACCTACCTTTGAATTTACCTCAGCCATGTGAGGACCTGAGCTGCATTGAAAAGCAGCTTGACATCAGAGATGAGTTGATGTCGAATGCATCAATCATGGAGGGATATGGTCTCATCGAATTCGATGATTTCTTATTATGTGCTGAGTGAGCACTATAATGAAGCCCTGTAATTGTTTCTTGAAATGAAATTTGCAGGTATAGAGCCATGAAATGTGGTGGTCACTTACTTCAATCAAAATATGTATGGAAATGAAACAGTTTTCAGAAGTTTTTCGGCAAATGCAATTGTAGGACATTAAACCAAAAAATGCAACCATTTCCAGCGTGCTTTCAACATGCACCAGTATAGCATCTCTTCAACAAGGGTTATAAGTCATTCAAAAGTTCTAGAAGATGAAACAATAAATTTTATTTTCAATTTCCTGTGAAATTTTCCATTCCTACAAAGATTTGTGAGTGTTTTCACAACAAAATCGACATTTGCTAGTGTTTGTACCGATTTCACTCTGAGGAAAATATGAAATCTGAGCTTCTCCATAGCGCCCTCAAGCAAAGGCTACAATATTCGGAAAACTCTATCTGTCAGAGTTCTCTGCACCTGCATAGCCATTGTCGAAATTGTTGGACACCTAATCCTCAACGGGTAGGTGTGGAAGTCGAACAATCATAAATGGAGTCCAAGTGACCTTGGAATGCGGAATCCAAGGGTCACACCTAATGTACTATAAAAGCACATCTATGGTTAATAGTAAAGAATCTCACGCTTATCCTTCAATTCTGTCTATATGTGTTTATTGTCATGTGTATTTACCATGCATGTTTAACATGGTATCAGAGCCTCAAGTTTGCAGGTCTCAGTTTAAACTTCCCCTTGAATAACGTTGGCCCGTGTTGCATATAGTTCTGAACATAAAATTAAAAAAAAAATGATCCCCGCCATCTTTGTCTCTCAGCGAGGTCTCCAATTTTAGTAATTTTCCCTCTCCTCTCCTTAGTCTATGATTTTATTATGTTTGAGGCACGTTATCGCTTCTTGGTCTACAATTTTCAAAACCTTTGTGTTATATTTGGTTTGTGTGCTATATTGAAGGGAATCTAAAACGCTGAAACTGTCTTCTCTATATGTGTGCTTAATTATCTTCTTCACAAGAATTATGAGCCAAATTGGAGATGATTTCACTTCCCTTTGTCCTAAAATACTGAAAACGTGTAGTCTGTGGTGACTCTATCCTCCGAGCACTCTCCTATTCTGCAATTATCTGTCTCACCTAACCAATTCTCAGATTTTCGATGAGCGTTTCTCCTGCCACTGACATACTTTCAATTTGCTTGTCCCGCACGCGGTCTTTGCGATAGCTATTACTGCTTAGGCCTACATAAGTTGCCGGCCCACCATTTCACATTGCCTTCTCTGCACCGAGCCTCCCACCTGTTGGTGCTCAACCCTAGAACTCCGCCTTTGCTCTCCTCCATAACACTACGCCCTCCCAAATCCTCCTTACCTCCCGCTGAATTTTCTACTATGCTTCATACAGTCGTCCCTCCTCGACGCTCCATACACTCGTCCCTCCTCCATGGTATCAATTCAACCTCCCTCCATGCAATCCTCCTCCTTGGGATCCGGTGTCATGTATCGTGCTAACTTTAGAGGGTTTATTTGTCCTGGTTTTTGAATTTCACGGCGAAAGCAGTTTGATAGCAAGGCACGTCGGGCTTTGGCATGGGGGTTCTTTCATAAGAAAAATGCGTGGGAAATAGTTCGGCTCTCCATTTCCCTATCCACGACTTTGAGTAATTTTTTACTCTGATGCTGCTCTTCCCCACTCGGTGCCTCCATTACTAGCCTTTGACATTGCTCCCAGCAGATTTTACTGCTTTGTATATGCGTGATCGGTCTCGCGTATCTAATGACTTGTTCCTCCTTTAAAAGTCCGCTACTTATCTGCAATACCAGTTAAGGGTTAACCGTTGGCTTCATAATAAATACTAGGAGAGTCCTAAACCTGGATTGACCAGAGACTATTAATCTGCGCACAGAACTGGCATAGCGGAAGCATGGTATCATGCTCATACACATTTGACATAACACCTTCCTCCCACTTGGCTCCTGGACACAACGACCTTGGCTCCCGTGGCTTGGAAAAACCTAGGAGGCCTGTGAGAACGATGGCATGAACGCGAGGGTCGGCACCAGTTCTTGGTATTACCACTTTGACGTGTTGCTGTGTTGCCAAAAATGTTGTGACCATGCCTCTACAATTATGGACCACCCCAAAGATATGATGCTCGACCAATGCAAACTCTCTTCTCAAATAGGCCGACTCCTCCATCGTTTTTGGTGAAATTTTCATGAAAGTTATATAAGAAGACTAGTGGCGATGCAAATCAGATTTAAACATCAGCCAATGCAGCTAGGAGGAGGCACATACAATTGCATTTTGTTTTGTTTTTGTTTTATAAATATGAGTTTGGTAAATCCAATTGAAAGTGCGCATCTGTAATTTATGTTCAATGAATTTAACATAGTGATAAAAGACAGAAGTGGTGCAGAGAGATAAAGGTCCACATAGATGCTTCAAAAGGAAGATGAAGGAGTTGGTATCGAAAGAAAGGTCTAGAGATCACAAGCCTCACGATTTTTCAAGAGACTGTGATTTCTCATACACAAATCTGGGTGTACACATTACAACAAGGGACAAGTTTGCTGGTCTGATTTTTAAAGAGCCATGGGTTCTCTCTATTGTGCGTATACCAGTCCTCGACATTTATTTTCTAGGCAGTGTTGAAGTGATTAATAGTTGATATGGTCATTGATTGAGAAGATTAGTCATTGAAGTCATAAGTGAAATGAAAGGTCTTATAGCTTATCTTATTCATTCAAGGCCTTAAGAAAATTTATGGGCTTGCTCTTCGTCATTGGGGTCTAAAATATTCCCTCAAATATTCAATTGTGCTCATATCTGCTTTGTGGAGTAATTATCAGGTTCTATTATTCTCATTTTCTCTTTGTATATTTATATTTCAAGGGAAAGAGTCTCCCTCTCTCCTAGCTGCTGCCAAGGAGTGTGGTTGGGCTCTGTGTGCTAAAATTATTTTTTCTTGCAATGGATGCTTCTCAGTTCTAACCTTATAACCTTTATGGGGACCAAAATATACTAGAGAAAATGGTTAAAGTTGATGAAGTACTAGAATTACTAAATAATCTATTACAGTCTACTATTGATAACACCACAAAAATCAGCAAAGCCTCTCTTTCTGACATTAAGTCCTGTTTGCAAAATGCACAAGAAAAGATTGAATTTTTGCAGCTTGAGTCACAACTCCAGCAAGAAGAATTAAAGCAGTGGAATCATCATTCTGAACTTGTTTCTGTTCAGAAAATTGAAACAGACTCCCATAAACAGCAAGTCAGTAATGTTGCAGTCGATTCACATTCAGTTCCTTGTACAAGAGCATATTTACATGCAGATGCAACAACTCAGTCTGCACTTCCCAAGTCCATCATCAGAACTTGGGAAGAGATTTTCCATAAAAAATACAAAATAGGTCTTGGATATGACAACGAGTTGTCTTTGATATTCTTGACTACTCCAAGCCCATCAAATTTCAGAGTGTCGGATTTCTTCATGACAGTTCACCTTCAGCTGTTCTAGATCCTGCTCCTCTTCCAAAACAACAACAACAGATTGTAAAATGCCAACACTGTGATCGTGTTGGCCATATGAAAGATCACTGTTTTGATCTTCACCCATGCAAGCACTGTGGTTGTCACACCCATTCTTCACACAGATGCTTCAAAAACAAGCCTCCTGCAAGAACAAAGATTCATCTTGGATGGATCGCTTCTTGGAAATGGGCATCAACAGGCAAGAAGATGTTTAAGTCACATGTCAGAACTTGTTCTAAAATATTGAGCAAACTTGCAATTGAGTTTTCGCTATCATCTCAACTTGTACCTAACAGGGGGGAAAATGGTGGTCATCTACAAGCTTCAAAGTCACATCAAGCGAGCCTAAGCCACAATCTCTCATTCCAGATTAAGAGTTGTAGCCAAAGACACAACAGTTCAAGCAAGCCTAAGCGACAAATTGTCATTCCAAATTCATAGTTGTAGCCAGAGACATAGTAGTTCAAGCAAGCCTGAGCCACAACTTGTCATTCTAGATTCAGAGTTGTAGCCAGAGACACGGATGTCCATGAGCATGCCTTTGGTTGGTGGACAACCTTAACCATCTATGCGAGGTTCATATTCTTCCTCTTCAAAGAATTCAGAGCACTTCCTCTAGCAAAAGACTTCAGCTTGTTGCCAGCTTTGGTAGAGTTCCGGGAAATGCATTAAGCATTCCAATGTTGGTGGTCATCCTTAAACCGTCACAGGTTGTAGAAATCCCTTCTTTCAGGTTGAAGGTCTCCCTCTTCAAATATGAGGGACAATTCCTTTAGCAGAAGCCCTCAAATTCTTGCCAGTTTCGGAAGAGTTTCAGGAACTGCAATAAGTGTTGCGTTCCAGTGTTGGTGGTCATCCTTAAATCACCTCTTTATGCCAACATTTCAGAGAGTTGATTCAGCCTAAGTGTTGCCATGCATACTTTTCAGATTTGTATTACAACTCTCTTCTTGGACTCACACATACCCCTTCGGATTAAGGGGGGGATGTTGGACACCTAATCCTCAACGGGTAGGTGTGGAAGCCGAACAGTCACAAATGGAGTCCAAGTGACCTTGGAATGCGGAATCCAAGGGTCACACCTAATGTACTATAAAAGCACATCTATGGTTAATAGTAAAACATCTCACGCTTATCCTTCAGTTCTGTCTATATGTGTTTATTGTCATGTGTATTTACCATACACGTTTAACAAGAATACATGTGAAGAAATCCCTGAAGATTATTATTGTTTCTTCTGCCTGGAAGATCTGCAAAGCAAAATATAAAAAGGTCGTAACTCGTTTTTTCAATAGCTAGAGTTTAAATTGGAAAAGAATTTTCTCAAGGCTTTAAGAGTCTAATTTTAAGATGAGTTTTGTATATATATATATATATATATATATTAACTTCATTTTTGGAAGTGTGAAAAGTTGGAAAAGTAGTGTGAAAAATGGAAAAGTAAAGTGTTTTTATCTTTTCTAATCATTCTTATAAGGTGAAAGTGTGAAAAGTTGAGAAAGTAGTGTGAAAATTTGGGAAAGTAAAGTGCTTTTTGAAGTGTGAAAAGTTGGAAAAGTAGTGTGAAAATCTGGGAAAATGTTTTTTGAAGTGTGAAATGTTGAGAAAGTAAAGTTTTTTTTTTTTAAATCACTCTTATAAAGTGATTTTAAATTTTGTAATTTAAATGGAGAGATAAGTTATATATATATATATTTTTTTTTTATGTAATTACTTCTTTTTTTGGAGTGATAAGGGATTTGTAATATTTGTGGAGAAATAAGGTGTATTTTTGAAGTAAAATTTTTACTTCTAGGAGGTTGAGTAACTCTACATTCAATTCAGTTTTCGAAGACGAGTTGCATCAAAGGGTTGCCATCTTGGCATTTTCATTACTTGAAGGTGGAGATTTCTTATGTACTCAATACTCAATAAAGATATTATTTTTTGGTGATTGTGTCCTAGATCTGCCCGAAATTGAATAAGGGGATCTTAGGTACACCATGTGTATGTTTGTGATGGTGCGTGTTTTTATGGCTTCATGATGTTTGCTTATGATTTGTGTCTATTTTTGACACATAAATGATCTCATTTAACACACACATAAAGTTCAATGCAAGCAAGCACAACACCTGTAACGAAGTAGCTGCAAGGAAGGATAATTAAACTCAACACATGCATTTGTGCCACTACAACAAATAATCAAAGTTGTCAACATCAACATTCCACCTCAACAAGCAAATTCACTCAATACAATCAATTTAATGTGTTTCAAAGCACAGTCTACATCAACATTCTTGCAAATAAATTTAAAAACTTGTAATCAAATTGAAATTACATTGAATTGTAAGGGTGCATTGTCAGTTGAAATCGACACCCAAGTTTTTAATTGAGTCAAATTAAGTCAAAGTGAATTCATTCTAGTGAGTCATTCAAATCATTGTAAGATTTTTTGGGTGCATTTTCGACAGTGTTCGACACCCTTCCTTTAAAGCACAATCAAGTGAGTACATCAAGTGTGCGAGTTTTTAAACTCTAAAGCAAACAAAAAATAGATTCTCCTCTCCTACAAGCGAGCGTGAGTATTCATTCAAGCAAGTTCCATCAAGTCAGCACAAATTTCATAACATCAAGCGAGCCAATGTGAAGTTCATTGCAACAAAAATCAAAGCAAGCGAGCGAGTTCAACTCCAACGCAAGTAAATGTACTATTCAAAATCAAACAAGTTGAAATCTATAGCAAGCAAGCATGAATTCCAGTGAACTTGAAACAAGAGAAACGAGTTTCACCAAGCAAGAGATCAAGCAAATTCTGAAGCAAGTGAGCGTGATAAACTCAATCAAGTGAGCTAGTACAAGCCAATGTGCTATTCAAGCAACAAAGCAAGCGAGCATGTCATTAACATAAAGCGAGCGCATTCAATCTAACAAAGTTCAAATGAAGTGAGATATTTCAAGATAAGCGAGCGTGAATTCAAGCGAGTGAGTTAACATGGCGCAACACATCCAGTTGTTAAAAATTCTTCACAATTTGATCATCTCAAATGTTGACGACATGGTGCAAATCAACAAAGAAACTCTTGTTGATCTTTCACGACATCTACAACAGACAAGTGAAACGATTGAGTTCCTTCAACTAGAGTCACAACTACAAAGAAATGAGTTGCAAGAGAAGAGTGATGCTTCCAAGTATTTGAACCATCTAGATGATAAGCCATTCATCCAACCAACTTTAAGTGTCAAATTTGTTCAAGTTCAACATTCTTCCAAACCAATCATCAAGCCATGGGAAGAAATCAAAAGTAACAGAAATCGAAGAGGATTTGAATATGTCAAGGATGACGCCAACTTACATTATATCCCAGATTATTCAAAGCCCATAAAGTTCGTCGGTGCAGGCTTTCTTGAACAAATCACATCGACAAATTTTGCGAAAGTTGCAGACAAACGGAAATGCACACAACCCGAATTTGAAGTCAAAGAGAAATGTCCTCATTGTCAAAGAACTGGTCATATGGAAGATCAATGTTTTGATCTCCATCCTTGTCGCCATTGTGGCAAGCCCAAAAATTTCTCAGATAAATGTTGCAACCAACAACAATAATCCATATTAAAGATCAAATATGAATGGATTGATCCTTGGGAATGGTCGTCCAAAGTCAAAATATTGTATTAGTTCTAAAACCGAATACAATCACACCTAGTGCAGTCGATAGTGAAAATAAGATGGTACTCTCATGCAGTTGAACGGGGGAGTACACCAGTTCACCACTCCTACACCTTAAGGGGGGAGTTCAGGAATAATTTCCAGAGGACTGTCTCTCCTTCCAGCTGACAGAGGGAGGAAAATGTCAATGAAATTGACAGTGGTTGTCAGAATGAAAGTATCGACAAAACCAAGAAAAATAGCCAGTGGGCATCTTTAGCAACCAGTGGGAATCAACAAATTCTCTAGTGGGTAGTCGACAACAAAGCAGCAGTGAGCAATTTTCAATACAACAAAAGCAACAGTGAGTTGTTTTTTACATCATCAGCCAGTGGGCGTTCAACAAATTTTATCAGTATACAAAGGATGCTGATTTCACAGAAAGGAAAAATGGATCCTTTTGCAACTTGGCACGTGATGGAGTTGTGAAGCGAAATTCAGAGATGAATCAGACATGCAACTGACTCATGGTATCTTCAGATTGCAGTTTTTTTAGCATCCAACTTTGGCGGTTTTTCAGGCAATGTTTTTGAGGATCACCATGAGAACTTGGAAGATGGTTCCTCATTCTTATTTTGGATTTATCATTGAAGGGGGGGATGTTAGCCTCTCTCATAAAACAATTATAATTCCAAAATAAATAAATTAAATATTAAAAGTTAGGAATTTATGCCCGACTCTCTAGATTGGGTTGTTCCTCTAAGTTAGGAGTTATTTTAGGTAGCTCCTATATTGGTGTCTGTATGGTTGAGAAATTGTCTCAACCAAAGTTTCCAAGATAGAACAACTATCTTGAGACACAGTCTCCTCATCTATTTAATTGTAATATTACATTCTTTTAATAATGGGAGAATATGTGAGGAAGTCGTGAGGCTGAAGCCTTTTCCGCCATGACTGTGTTTGGGTATAAATCTGTGTGTTTTTATGTGTGTTAATGGTGTGTGAGTATTCAACAGTTTTCCCGTATTGGGTGTTTTCGGGGACATTTTTCCAAAAAAAACGATGTCACTTGTGTGTGCTTATTATCCTTGCTCAGTTCTTGTTTCCGCATATTATTATCTAGTGAATGTTGCAATGTGATGTATTCAGTGTTTGCCATAGAGAAACTGCAAATAAATTGTTAAGTAAATATTTTCTTGTTGTTGTAATAAGATTCAAGTTTTAGGAATTTTTACACCATGTGTTCTTTCATTTATAGATCCACCTCACTTAGTTTCGAATCCATCCAAAAATCCATCTCAACCAAATCACGAGAACCCCATCACACCATGGCTATCTGGAAATGGGAAGGCAAGGCTAAACAACAGTGTCACACCTAGAAAAACCCATGCCAATTGTGAAAATTTATGAATATAATAATGCAGAAATCCTAGTGTAGTGTCTTGGTTTACTTCTCCTACTTGTGATTAGATTACACAAGTTATTTCCAGAAAAAATATTCAGAAAATACTAAAGTAAAAACAACTAACAACCTACACACATACATATCATTCACTGAATATTACGCCCATTCAACAAAGTGACACAAGATTTTTCGGACAATTGTCCCCAGAAAAACCCAATGTGGGAAAATCGGTGCAACAGATATGAGGGTTTATTATTATTAAGTAGAATTTGAGTACAAAAAATATGGTCACCTTATTGGTTAACCTGATAGAGAAAAAATAGATTTGCAGCTAACGCGATGTTTCGAAGACTGAAACTTTGACTGATCCACACCCTCAAACGAGATTTTCAAGACTCAGCCACATTCTGCCTCTAGAAACCCCAGCGCTGCCCCTGAAGCCCCTACGTTAGCCCTGCTAGCCTCTCTGTGCTTCTGCGCTAGCTTGGAGAGGGCTGCGTAACCCCATACTTGAAGACATAGACCCTACGCTGCCTTGGAAGGCCTCTGCGTAACCGTGGAGGGTCTCTTGCTGCTCAGCGTTGTCCTTTTTGGGCCTGCATAGCGGCTGAAGCCCTCTACATTGCACAACTGCTTCTGCTATTTTTTCTCCTCTGCGCTACTCCTGATTGTTTCTCCTCTACTTCTTGCCGAATCTTTGCTTCGAGATTATATCACCCCCTTAGCCAATACTACCCCTCACTGTAGAAAACTCTTATGGAAATTCTTAGCAAACCCACCCTAGAATTCCAGCTCTGCCTCCATGTGTGTGTCTCCAACTGACCCTCAAGCCTTTCTCTTATGCTTTTTCGTTGAGACATCAATGACCGTGATTTAATCTCTTATCGATGGATAAGATTAAAATACTGCTCGATCCGCGTCACTTAGAACATTTCATCACATGTGTTTAATTAATTCACTTTAATTTTTCTAATTTCCTAAGTTAGACTTAGGGTCCTCATTAAAAAAATTAATTATTTTAATATCTCACACATAAGATAAAATTTCTCCAAACACTTTTTGGGTTTTGAAGGAGATGTGTTTCTTAGCCCCTACAAAAAGTTTCAGGGCTAGAGCACACCCGATGCTACCCCAATACACAAAAATATCAACAATCCCTCTTAGCACGGAGTGTGCTCTAGCAAGACATCCACACCATGTATCACAAGATCTTGTCATTGGTATTTGCATTGCTGATGCTTGGCCTACTGCCCTCCATCCACTTCGTTGCTGCTCTCTGTACTGCTTCCCATGTCACTGCCACATCTGTACTGCAACTCCCTCTCAATTGTTGCATCATGTTGCCCATAGCACCGCCACTACTAATTGTTGCACTACAACTCAATTACCTATAAGTAAGCAAATGAAAGGCTCCCGCCCAATCGTTGATAGATAAGTCAGGCTACATCCCATCACTGAAACTCCCTTGGTTGCTACTTTACAATATCCTCCTGAAGCCACTGCGCTGCATGAGCACTGCCTCTCTATGCTGTTGAAGTCCCATCAACCTCTTGGCTATTGCCTCTATGTTGTTGCTGCTTATGCACTGCACTGCTCCCTCTATAGCCTCTCAACACTGCCCTTTGCTTCATTGTGAACTTCTGCATCCACCTACTTGTCCCACTACTGTGTTCAGGTTCCCGTATCTCATATGTGACCCAAGAGTAAGGCTGACTCAAGGATCTCGCCATCTTGATCTGTAGCTGCTCTACAAATCCATATCGCCCCACTTATGTGGCTCATGATCACTCATGGCTATGTCATCATCACTCCCATCATCCTTTGCTACTACAAGCTTGGAATCATAAGTTCCTTTGTCCTTCTTCTTAGGACAAGTGATGGCAAAGTGTTCAAGTTCGCCACAATTAAAGCACCGAACCTTGGATAGGTCCCTCTTCTTCTTCCCTTGTTGCCTTCGTTCCTTCGATGCAAGGGCTACATCATCTTCCTCTTCTTTATTCACCATGAAAATTTTGCTACTAATGTTCTGCCTCTTGGCGATTCTCCTAATATCCTCTTGATGGAGGATTGCCCACATGTCTGCCTAGGATGGTAACGCTGCCCTGCCCAATATGCTTTGGACAAACATTTCCTATTCCTTGTTGACTGCATTCAGGGCAGTCCTTACCAAGAGCCCTTCGTCCGGAGTTGCACCCATGGCAATCAGTTGATCCCGGATAATCTGAAGTTGGAAAAGGAAGGGATCTATCTCCTGACCCTTCAACATATGGAATAGCCTCATCTGATACTCTAGAAGCATATTTTGTTGAACGAAACTTCCCTGATACATTGTCTCCAATGCGGTCCACATATCATTTGACGTCTTCTTTCCAGAAATGTGTGGCACAGGGTGATCTTTTACTCCGTCCATAATCAAACGCCTTTCCCGCGCTTGATTTTCATTAGATTTCTTCAAAGGATCAAGATCTGCAGGCTCAACTAGGACATTCTTCACATGGTTCTTGATGTCGTACTCATCTAGGACCGTCAGTATCCAGGCTCTCTAGATGACGAAGTTGGACACACCGTCGAACCTATCCTGATCTCTCAGTCCATGAGAAGCCATCTAGCTCAAATCTAATGGAACAATACTCTTCTCCCTCTTTCTACTAAAATAATCAACAAAAATGTGGATCTGGGTTTCTTGGCGATTAGAAACTCTATAGTAGCTTCTCCCTCTATCAACCAATTTCCCTCCTGGAAATATTCAACCAAAACAATCGAACAGTTCTCTTCGATCACCCTCCTGATTAAATCTCAGATCTGTTTGGCTCAGATCTACTGAGAGACTGTCTTCCTCCCGCTCTTTGTCGACTAAGCTAGGCACAATTATGCACCAGCATAATCTCCACCACACCAACAACTGCTGAAGATCTGAAGCATTCTTTATAGATCTCGGCAATACTGCTCCGCAACAGAAAAATAATTGGATTGCATCCCTCTAGCTGGCCTCTGCATGAGAAGAGTCGCTGAGCGTAGCCTCTGTGCAGCAAATGCGCAGTGCAGTCTACTCCTGCATCCCTCTAGAGGGTGTTGCGCTATCGCTGCGCCACCCAGATGGGACTACGTAGCGCTTTTTAGGATTGCGTCCTCCTGTTGCTGAGTTGCCCTTTCTGGATCTATTGCTTCAACTGCTACCTTGCAAAAAATATGTCTTCAATTAATTTTCTTGGAGATTCAACTTGATCTGTAATCACTCTGATACCATGTGAAAATTTCTGAATACAATAAATGCAGAAACCCTACTATAGTATATTGGTTTAGTTCTCCTACTTTTCATTATATTATATAAGTTTTTTCCAGAAAATATTCAGAATATTACACACACACATATCATTTACTGAATATTACGCTCATTCAAAAAAGTGACACACAATTTTTTTGGACAATTGTCCCTAGAGAAACTCAACGCGGGAAAATTGGTGCAGCAGATATGAAGGTTTATTATTATTAAGTAGAATCTGAGTACAACAAATCTGGGCACCTTACTCGTTAACCTGACAGAGAAAAAATAGGTCTACATATAACTTGTTGTTCCAGAGACTGAAACCTTGACTGATTCACACCCTCAAACAAGATTTATAAGACTCAACCAAATTCTTCCTCTAAAAACCCCATCGCTGCCTTGAAGCCCCTGCGTTAGCTCTGTTAGCCTCTGCGTGACTCTGTGTTGCCTGGAGAGGTTGTGTAACCCTAGACTGGGCGACGCAGTCCCTACACTACCTTGGAAGGCCTCTGCGTAACCCTGGAGGGTCTCCTGTTGCTCAGCGCTGCCCTTTATGGGCCTGTGTAGTGGTTGAAACCCTCTGCGCTACACAACTGTTGTTGCTTCCCTTGCTCCTATGCGCTGCTCCTCTGCCTCTTGCTGATTCCTGGCTCCAGGATCAGATCACCCCTTAGCCAATACTATCCCTTGCCGTAGAAAACTCTTATGGAAATTCTTAGCAAACCAGCCCTAGAATTCTAGCTCAGTCTCTCAACTCTGCCTCCGTGTGTGTGTCTCCAACTGACCCTCAAGCCTTTCTCTTATACTTTTTCGTTGAGACATCAACAACCATGATTTAATATCTTATCGACGGCTAAGATTAAAATATTGCTTGATCCGTGTCACTTTGAACATTTCATCACATGTATTTAATTAATTCACTTTAATTTTTCTAATTCCCTAAGTTAGACTTAGGGTCTTTATTAAAAAAAATAATGATTTTAATATCTCACATATAAGATGAAATTTCTCCAAACGCTTTCTGGGTTTTGGAGGAGATGTGTTTCTTAGCCCCTCCACAAAGTTTCACGGCTAGAGCACACTCGAAACTATCTCAATACACAAAATATCAACACCAATGTGTTGATAGCTTGAAATTCTCTGCCTCAACATTATAAGGGGACCACCTAGTTAGGAACTTAAAGCAACTCTTTTTCCGTTGAAACTGTGGTTCCGACTAGTTAAACTAGGTCCAATTACCTTCTCTCTATCTCTACTAGCTTAAAGTATGTCCTTTTCTTACCAATAGATAAGAGACATCAGATCATACCTCTTGCTTAGCTAAGGCAATAAAGTGATCCTTAAGCTGACGTAGGGCTTAACCTAGCCACAACTAAATTTTGCCTCTTTGATAAGAGGACTTTTAGAATGAAAGATGCAAATTAATCCTCAAATTTAAGCAAAAGGAAATAAATCCTAAGCCTATCTCGATTAGGAAGATGTAGATCTAACCCAACCGAGAGTAAAGTTATTAATGATTGAGATTTAAACATGCATGGCTTAAGATGAATACATAGCTAATGAAATAGTTCATTTAGCCATTATTATTAATGCCAAAAAATATCTTATTTAGAGATCTATTAACAAGAATAATTAATCAACAACATTTAGGAAGTAGTTCACAAAATAATGATGATTATTAAATTAGTAACTTGAATGATTAAACAGTAATATAAGGAAATAGTTTACAAAATATTACTGTTTGTTAAATCAAAATTAAAAGGCTGATTTTTGAGTAAATAGTTTCTCAGAAATCAAAGTTCAGCACATAAGAGGAGAGATAAATAACAACAAATTATTGAGACAAACACTCACGTCGAAAATAGTGCATAAATATGAATGAAAATGACACATTTCTTCCATTATAAAATGAAATCAGTATAAAAATAATAGTATTTTAAATACCAATTTATTGAACATGTTTCTCTGGCTTCGATCTGCAACAATCCTTTACAATGCTTGAACTCTGCTGCAAAAAATCAAGTTGCAATAGTGCAATCTCAGCTCCCCGAACATAGTCTAGAATTCAAAAAAAAATCCCAAAATTATCCCTCAAATCTAAGAGTTTACTCTCCTCTCACTTAAATTTTCAAACCCCTATTACAGTAGTGCTATAAGAATTACATAATTGCAGAGAAGAGAATCCCCTTGCACATTCTACAAACCACTATTTATAATTATAAAATGAGTTCCAAAATAGGAGAGTCAATGTAGATGATTATGCTTTAACAATTCTCATTAGTCCAAAAAAAATTTCTTCTCTTGCTGGAGCAATTTCATTGATCAAAATTTGTTCTTCCTCGTCTTTTCATCTTTTCTCCTGCCAAAAACCAATCAAAATTAAATTAAAATGCAAAAATACCAAATCTGGAAAATAAAATATCTTCAATTAAAACTCTATTAAGTAAATAAATAAAAGGAAAAATGAGATTTCCATTAAACCTTGTAAAGATCCTAGTGGTCAAAGAGAACATAGTCGAATGAATTTTCACTCAATAGAGGCTATGAGAAAATGAAAATGCAGAAAATTAACTCAAAAAATTAATTTTGTTTACAAATTGAGAACTCGATTTTTTACTGAATTTTAGACTCATTTAATGATCGATTCTCGTCATGTAACCATCTCAGAAATATTCTCCATGATTTTATCCATCCAATGAGCCGCCATCGGCCTTATTTATCGAAGTAAAACTCAACTTATGAGCTCCCAAATTTGAACTGTCAAAACTGCTAGAATTATGGAAAATTTGCTGCCTAGGCTAAAATTAGGAAAAACATTAATTAAAATATAATCCTAAATTAAATTACAATTATTTCTTAATCAATATTAATTTAATTGTATCTCCCGATCAAGGTGTGTACTAGAGATGCGCCACACTCATTACAATTAATGAAGGACGTTGTGAAGGACAGACCCACCAGCCTCCACATGTGTGGCAAGGCTGGCAAGTCAGACACATGCATAATAGAAGAGGTTAACACCGAGGGTGGTAGCAGGTTTAAACATTTGAGGCATCTACACTTAATGTTTCCCATGCAATTCGTCGCTAGCGAGACTCTGTTTCAGGCTTGAACGAAGGTGGTGAACAACGGTAGCAGTTGTGGAGAGTGGCTGGCACAGGTGCACCTTCATCAACCCCTAGCGTTGGTAATTTGGCATGTAGTCCGAAACCTCTTCTCTGTCTCCATGAAGAGAGTATTCTGGGTCTCAGTTTTGAGTCGGCCTGGTTCGAAGCTATGGGGAATTGTCATGGGTAGGCTATGTATGACTCAGATTAAGTATGCGTATGTCTTAATTATTGCTGGGACATTGTATGTGTTTGTCTTAAATTTAAAATTCATGGTTGTTTCGATTATGTTTAGGGTCTGGTTGTCCCAAAGGGGCTTAATATAGGGGGTCCAAGAAACCATTGTTCTCTTGGTTTTTCATCTATCTTGGGTCCAGCTAGACTGGCTCTGGGTTTGTTGTGTGGAGCCGCAAACGTCAGGTTGTGGGAATTTCATGTGGAGTCAAGAAGGGGGTAGACCTTTGGACCCTCCCCCTGTATGTTGACTTGGGTCATGTGAGCTCTTTCCTAATGTTGGGTTGCATAACTGCCATCCCCATAAAGTATCCATTCTCTTGTCTACGTTTATGTATTTCCACTGGGCCCGGGGTAAAATGATGAAATCCCTGTCTGTCTTGGGGATTTTGGTTACAAATTTAGATGGAGAAAGGTTGGTCGGATCACTAGATGTTCTGGTTTTATGTTTGCATATTGGTCTCTGGACAGGTGGGCAGAAAAATAACACGACTTGAGGTCCGAGGCATTATGGGCTTGGTCTTCTTGTGAGAACTATGCCAATTGTCATAGCCTCTGACCGCAAGATAACAACTATGGCTCATGTAGAAACTTTGTTCCAAAGCCCTGCCCTGAGGCACCAGGGCAAGAATAACAAAGGAAAATAGGATGTGGGACAATCCAGTTCCCCTAGTGGAAAAGCCACGGGCCGGAAACCCACTGTGCATATCATCAAGGAAGCTGCGGAAGCCTACCATGAAAGCATAGAGGAGGAAATTCGACAATTGATTAAGGAATGGGAGGCAAGTCTTAACCACCAAGCAAAGTCAATGGACATTGAGGCTGAGGATTGGAGGGACTTGGTACCTGACCATGGGCAAACCCGAGGACATTCGACTCAGTTTAAACACACCCTCTTTCTGTACTGGTCCATGAAGTGTATCCTGGGCAAGGCCCTCGAACATGTAGCTATGAGTATGGCCACTGTTGTACACGACTTCCTGAACTACAAGATGGAATTCAAAAAACTCCAGTTCCAGCTGCAGAAGCAGGATGGGCGTCTACGACGCATTGAAAATCACTTACCGTGCATTCTCTTTCTAACAAAACTTCTGGGTTCTACTGCTCAAGACCCGACACTAGTGGAATCCACTTCAACTTAGGAAGTTGAGTAGTTATTATGATGTTTCCTTCTATAATTTTTGTTGTTGTTTCCGAACATGCAGATAGCTTTTACTTTTAATTGTATAGACAGTTATGCCAGTAGGCAAGTAGACGATAGGATATGTATAAACTTACAATCATTTTTTGCGTGGCTAAAAAGGCTTAAAACCTATTGTTTTTGAATGACTTACATTATTGTTAGGTGGCCAATTTGATTTCCCATAGAACAAGTTGAGACCACCTAACAATCATAATATCTCGATGTGACTTTTTGTTTAAA
Source organism: Pinus albicaulis (assembly GCA_034641835.2). Taxonomy (NCBI): domain Eukaryota; kingdom Viridiplantae; phylum Streptophyta; class Pinopsida; order Pinales; family Pinaceae; genus Pinus; species Pinus albicaulis. Next base: position 503,235,705 of record CM076575.1, on the reverse strand, counting down.
TTAATAGAAAAAAAAAAAAAAAAAAAATCTACCAAACTTCAAAAAATATATATATTAATTTAATTGTAATTACAAAATTAAATTAATTAATTACAAACTAATTATATACCATTAAAATAAATTCTAATTAAAAATGAAAATAAATAAAAATAATTAAAATTATATTTATTTTTATATTAAAATTAAAATTAAAATATCATACAATACTATAATATTAATATAATTAATATAATTAAAAACAAACAAACCAATATAACAAACCCTCATTTGGCTACTTGATTCATTAATGAATCGAATTAAAATTTTCGAAGGACTTGTGTTGGATGGAAGAGGCGCCATGTGAAATAAAGGAGATGAATTTATGTTCAAAATGAATATCCACCAACATAAAATCGGATATCGGAGTATCCAGTTTTTTAAAATGAGACACTTTGACACTAATTGAAATTGTCGATCTCTGATATTCAACGGCGGCCTTGATGTTCCGATATATTATATCAGAACTTTTTTTAATATCGATAATTTTTAGTTGGAGTTTTTTTTTATCAGGTTTTTAATTGGAGTGTGTTTTTGTAAAGGAGTAAGGAGGAGGTGAGGTGAAGTGGGGCTAACTTGGAGTGGAATTTCTTCATTATAAATTGTATTTATTTTGGTAATTAATAATTTTACAAAATGAATTGCAACTATTTTATAATTTTGATATTTTGGGTTTTGTTATTTTTTTAAAAATTGAGAATTGGAATAAATTACTGAGATTTTGAAAATACATTATTTTAATTGTTTTATAATTTTGCTGGGCGATTTTGTAGGACCGATAGTGAAAAATGAAGTAATTAGTAAAATTGACTAGGAATTCATATTTACAATTAATTACTAATTTATTTTAAAAAATTAAAATAATATACATTTTGCACATTTTTTAACCGAGGCGATAAAATGATCAAACTTCAGAGGAGTGCCATTTGCAAAGGGTAACCAAATGAAACGAAACAAGTATCGATGGAAAGCTTGCTAAAAGTCAAACTAAATGAAACAATCAAAATAGAAATCCGAAGAAAATGAAAAAATGGCAAAATTGTAGGACACTTAACGAGATGAAAATATTAAAGAGGTGATTTAACAAAAAAATTAAGGAAAGGGTCCCCATTATTTGAAATAAATAAGTCAAAAATGGGGGGGGGGGAAGGTTGGTTGAGTTTAAGTTTTCACCTTAACAATGGCGACACACAGGAAAAGAACCAATTATCTATGATTACAGATGATGAACTTCAGTTTACCCAAATATTAAAAATAATGGAGTCCATTATATCGTCAAAAAATACAACATTTTCATGAGTTCCACATAAATAGATTAAGCAATATGAGTTTGAAAAGATATGTATTCAAGGTAGACTTGAGTAAAAATCACGAATCCAAATTTGGGAAAATTTTATTTTTAAAATTACCTCGTATGAGAAATAGAAGAAGAAACGGATATGAGTTTTTGATAAATCATGTATCCATTGTTATGAATGGTCTCTGACATCGCTTCACTGCCAGCGAGCTTGAACAATACCCCGACGAAGTTGTCTTTTATGACATACAAGCCTAGCCCTGCTACCAGCGAGCGTTCATAGCTCTGACAAGTTTACTTGTATGTCCCATGCTTCCTCTTTTAATCAATATTTTGATAAACGCATTTGTGAGTTTTTAGTTTGTGATATATATGAGTGAAATATGTGGGAGGATAATAGAGACTTATGTTAATGGATATAATACTATCATAGTGTTGATTCCAAATTCTTTTCCCGCGACTATCAAGGAGAGGTTTTTATGTGGGGAGATGGGAGTGATCCATTGAGTTGAACTCAGGTAGTGTTTTATTTGAAAAGGTGAACTATATCACTTATAACGAATGTGTGTTCATCTATGAAAAAAAATTAAAGCAAAAGGGCTTTATGGTTCCATAAAGATATACCTTTAATGGTAAATGAAATTCACTAAAATAAACACAGTGAAAAGTTCCCATGTATGCCAATAAATGTTGGGTGCGGAAAAAAAGGGCCTTACACATAAATATTAGTGGAGTCACCAAAATCAAACCAAACCGAAAGCAAAAGGAAAATAATTACAAATTGAAGTAAAAAGAAATCAAAAAAATCTAAAAAATATAAAAACGAAGAAAGCAAAAGCTGAAAGAAAAATCCCAAATTAAGAGACAAACCCAACAAGACTAATTATAAAATGTCTCAACAAAAAGTGAAAGAAGATAATCATGTGAATGTTTAGTGAATGTTGAAAATCTAGTAAATTTTATCTTGTAGATGTTTAAGTGATTAGGCTCTGAAACTAAAAGGTGAATAACAACCATGAGTTGTTTAAGCCCACATGAGAAGTCTCTGCTTGCTGCAAATTTTCTTGTTTCAAATCAAATCCTGCATAAAAGCAATCTTAAACAATTTTTGATAAAAGTAATGTTTAAGAAACAATTAAAAATTTTAGGGACTCCCCAATTTAGCTAATTTGAATATCACTACCACTCTTCAAAACTTAAAATAAAACAATAAATAAAATGAGTTCCCAATTTGAGCCATCAGGGGTGTGAAGAAGGATCATGAAGGCCTTGAAAACAAAGTTTGAGATCAACAAAAACTAAAAATAAAAGTAAAAAAATAGAAAGAAATGAAAGTGGGCATATGAAACTTACCATTGGAATATTTCGTTTGATCTGACTCGAGAGATATCATTTTCTCCAATGAAAGGTAATCTATTCTTTTTATTGGAAGTAAAAGCATGAAGAAGTTGAACTTTTGAAATTTTATTGACCCAAAATCATCATTTATTAAATCCAAACTAAAGCAAGCCGTAAACTAGAAAATGATGTCTCACGATCAAGAAATCAAAAGTAAACCAAATCCATAGAAATGAGAATGAAGTAATGCTTCTTTATGAATGGCAACAAGGATTTTTCTCTTAATATTTCAAATTTTTGTAGCCACAAAAATAGGGTTTTGTTTTGTTTTGTTTTTTTGTTTTTTTTCAAAAATCGTGTTGTTGACCTAGCCTGCGCAACCGCCTCAGACCTCTGCTCCTGCTGCCCAATCCTGGCTGCATGGCCCCTCCGGAGGCCATCCCGGAGGTGGCCGCTCCTCCTGATCATGCTTTTGCATTCTCGACACTGATCAGCGCATTGAATCCATCTCAACCGATACCAACAATCTCCAAGTTCGTAAAAAAATTGGATGTGATACAAGAAGTCTCACTGCCTCCTGCGATCTCTCGAATGGATGCACTCTCCCTTGCAGGGAAATGACTCATTGGAAAATTCACATGACTTTGGCCCTCGCTGAAGACAATTCAGAAATGGGTGGAATGTAACTGGATGGACAAAATCAAAGGGGAAAGATCTATCAGATTCTATGGCAGGGGCTTTTACACCTTTCACTTTGAGACAAAGGAAAACAAAGACTTGATCTTCAGGAATGGGCCATATTTCATGGATACCAGAGGGCTCTACCTAAACAAATGGACACTAGAATTCGATCCGGAACTTGACGTTCCTAATGCTGGGGGGAAGTTTATTGACAGAAGTGAGCCGAAGGAAAACATGCAAGCTTGCGTAAGAATCTGTGTTGAGGTAGACTTGGGGAAAGGACTTCTGGAGGCGATCAAGCTAAAGGTGGACAACTGGAATCATATCCAACAACTGGACTACGAACAACTTCCCTTCAAGTGCAAGGTATGCCATGAATATGGTCATTTCGCTACTAGATGAACACAAGTAATTGAGGTTAAAAATACTGACCCTGAAACACAATGGGAAGTTATAATAAAGAGGAAGTCTGTCCCAAATCGTAGAAACGTCAGTGTTTCATCTGCCCATCTATCCTCCCATTATGCTAGCCCCAACATTCAACCTCATCTGGAACCCTCTCCAAACCCCCTCCAAAACCCCTGATACCCCCCTTACCTCCTCCGACCCTTTCTCCTCTTTGGCCTCTTTGGAAGAGGATCCGCCTCAGCCTTCCCTCCCCTCCCTCACTCCTGATCCCCTTCTTCAGACCTCCCCCTCCAAGTCATGTCCTCCTTCCTCCTCAGCTGAACCATCATCAGCTCAGATTGTCACCAGAAACACAACAAAGGAGTTGGGGTTCAGTTTTGGAAACCCTAAAAAACAGGTCCTGGAAGAAAGTCATCCAAACACCATCGAGATGAAGCATCTCAGAAAGACATTGCTCTAGGAACGCAACACCCAATAGAAACCTTCATTGGAGGGCTTATTAGCAAAGATCTCAATCAACATGAAGTAGGAGTGAAGACAGGGTCTCAAGCTGCATTCCTGAAATAATGAAAGCATTCACTTGGAACTGTAGGGGATTAGGGCACCTGTCTAAAAACAATGCCCTAAGAGATCTTTTCAAACAAGAAAATCCTGACATAGTTCTCCTCTAAGAAACCAAGCAAGGATAAAAAGACATGGGACATATCATAAACAAAATTAGAAATTATATGGGCACCATGGTTGAATCCAGAGGTGCTTCGGGAAGAATATCCACTATTTGGAACCAGAATTCATGGAAGCAACTAACAATTGTAAAGGCTCATGACTGGATTAAATTCAAATTACAAAGCATTCATGAGGATGTTGAGATAACAATGTGCAACATTTATGGTCCAAATCATTATAGAGACAAAGAAGTTTGTTGGCACACTTTAAAAACTGATATTGAAGGCGAGGACAATATCAATGTCATCATTGGTGGGGATATGAATTTGGTACTGCATGCCAATGAAAAAAGAGGGGGTAATTTCAAATCTGACCCTTCAAGAGAACAATTGGAAACAATCACACAAGAACACGACCTGGTGGACATTATTCATAAAAATCAAAGTTTCACAAAGAGCAATCGAAGAATTGGGTCAAGAAACATTATGGAAATACTTGACTGTTTTCTAGTTGTTGTTCCCCTTATCTCCTATTTCTCTGTTGCAACCTCCACCACTTTACCCTGCTCAGCCTCAGACCATTATCTTGTCACCCTTTTCCTTGGTGATCAGTCCTCCCTCAGGCCTCTTCCTTTTCGCTTCAACCCACTCTGGAGCGACATCCCTGAAGCTAGACACATAGTGGAAAGAAACTGGCAACAACATGTCGAGGGCTCTCTAATGCACATCTGGGAAACGAAACTAAAGCTTGCACTCACTGCTCTTAAAGGATGGGAAAAATATCACTATAGAGAACCATACATAATCAAAGAAGACACTAAGATAAGGCTAGAAGCTGTCCAAAGAGACATAGACATTCAAGGGGTGAATAAAGGAAAACATGAACAAGGAAAAGAGCTTTACTGGACCTTATATAGCGCAAATAGAAAAGAAGAGGAAAAATGGAGACTCAAATCGAGGAATCTTTGGATTCAAGCTGGGGATAAAAATACCTCCTTTTTCCGCAAGCAAGCCACTATCAGAATGTCCAGAAACAATATTAAACCCATAACGGATGAAGAAGGTAATATGCACACAGAGCAGGAGGCAATAAAATCACCTGCACATAGCCATTATAAAAGCCTTCTATCTAAAACTATGGAGTTGGAGGATTATAGTGATCTCTTGGTTCACATGCCTAAATTGATTACTAAAGAGATTAACTCCTCCCTAACCAAGGACATTGAAGAGGCCGAAATTATCAATGCAATCTGGACTCTCCATCTTGAAAAAGCATCGGGCTCGGATGGATTCACCATCAACTTTTATCGGACCTTCTGGGATGTCATTATGAAATACCTCATCAAAATGATCTTATGGGTCCAAAGGAAAAAAAGATTGGGGGATTCACAAATTCAACATTCCTTGCTCTCATCCCTAAAGAGACCCACCCCTCCACCTTCTTTAGATTAAGGCCTATATCCCTTTGCAATTCATCTTACAAAATCATCACCAAAATCCTTGCCACCCGTATTAAAGATCTCCTCCCCAATCTCATCTCTGAAAATCAAGGTGGTTTCATCTCAAATAGGAAAATCACTGATTCTAATCTACTAGTGCAAGAAACCATTCATTCTAGCATGATGAGATCGGAGAAGGGATTTATCCTGAAACTTGATCTAGCCAATGCCTTCGATAGAGTGAGGCATTCCTTTCTTCTCTCCGTTCTTCAGAAAATGGGATTTGAAGCAGACTTCATATCCCTCGTTTATGCTTGCATATCCAATCCTTGGATCTCCCCTCTGATCAATGGAAGACTTCCAATATTCTAGAGGCTTAAGACAAGGTTGCCCCTTATCTCCCTTTCTCTTCATTCTCATGGCAAAATATTTTAACGGGGCTTTGGATCAAAATCACAGAGTTGGAATAATCACAGGTATAAAATTTAGCAATGGGGTCAAAAACATGAATCATTTAGCAATGGGGTCAAAAACATGAATCATTCTCAGTTTGCTGATGATACCCTTTTGATGGAAGGAGCCACTAGCATTATAGCCAAGAGATTTAAAAATCTACTTGAAAAATTCATGCACTATTCTAGAGGGTAGATAAACTACCATAAAAGCTGCATTTATGGGTGGTATGCAATAGTGAACACCATCCAGAATAGTGGAATTGGACTCATTTTAAAATATTTTGGGTACCTTACAAGTGGAATTGGACTCATTTTAATTATCTTGGGATGCACATTAGCATAGGACAGTTGAGAACTGAAGTATGGAGCATCACCTTTGATAAGATGAAAAAGAAAGTCCAACAATGGGGATCCTCATGGCTCAATTTGGCTGGGCGCATGATCCTCTTAAAATTTGTTCTCTTTGCCTTGCCTCTGTATAATTTTTCGTTACTACAGGCTCCTATTAGTATTCAACACAAAATGGAAGCAAATCTAAGACAATTCTTATTGCAAGGTGGAAAAAGTGAGAAGAAGAATTTCAATCTGGTCAAATGGAGGCAGGTAACTCAAAATTATGAAAATGGTGGACTTGCTATCTGCATACCCAAACTGTTGAAATTTTCCTTTGGTGGGAAAATAGTGTGGCGCCTAATTACTGGACAACAGACTTGTTGGAAGCAAGTGCTGGAAACAAAATACCTTTCTACTGCAAGGCAAAACCTTTTAGATCAGACCATACCCAACAGACCTTGCTGTCAAATCTGGGTTCTTTGCAAAAAAACCATTCCCTTTATTCCCAACAACTTCTCCAAAGTTCCATAGGGAGTACACATCATAAAAATTTGGGAGGAAAAAATAATGGGCCAGCCCCGTCTCTCAAACAACCCAAGCACTTTGCGCATTGAAACATATCTTCGAGAGCATGGGATTAACACCCTAGAGAAAATATCCAGTTGTGAAGAGAGCACCAGCAACTGGAACGGTTGGACCTTCCAAAACTTGCCTTCTCACCTTGAAAATGACAAAGCTACTCTGAAAAGAATGCTCCATGGCGCAACTCCTCTTTCAAAAGACAAAGAGGATAGTTTCAGATGAGACCCTTCTGCGTCATCCTACACTTTAAAAGCAGGGTACAAGACTCTTCACAAAGAGAAATTTCCCACTCCTCCTTGGGAAAAGTGGAAACAAGTCTGGAAATCATAAGCGCTCCCAAAGATTAAAATCTTTATCTGGACCTTGGTTAAAGGGAAGATCTTAACAGCGGAAAATTTAAAAAAAAGAGGCATTCATGGTGCATCTAGATGACGATCCTCCACCTTTTCGTTGAGTGCTATTTGCTAAATAGTGCTGGCATTCTCTCACAGATCCCTTCCACGTTGAGATGGGTGCAAAAAACTCGGTCTTGAATCTGATTGCTAACTAGGAAAAGAGCTAACCTTGGGGTAAAAAGAAGAAGAACATGGCCGAAAGAGTCTGGGACACTCTTCCTCATGTGTTCTATTGTGGAACATTTGGCTTATGAGAAATCAGGCTACCTTTCAAGATCATAAACCTTGCATCAGGAAAGTATTGAGACCATTCTTGCCAAAAATAATAGTCATCTCAACCTCAATGATCTACAGGCGGAAGAAATAATTCTCCTCGAAAGAGCTCTTGACACTCCTTCGAAGTACAAAAAAACTCCTGCCATCCAATCTCCCCACAAGGATCAATGGGATATTAGACTCAAATAAAAAGAGTTGATCGAGTGGCTTGACAGAATTAAAAGGCATTCACTCTTCTTTGACGGTTCCTCAAAGACAAACCTAGGAATAGTAGGAGCGGGAGTTTACATTATGGATCGGAAGGGCAGTGGCGTTGCTACCTTCGAATGGGAGTTAGGGCGATTGTCAAATAATAGAGCAGAAGCATACGCCTTGCTGAAAGGTCTCCAAATCATAAAGAGACTTAAGATTCAAAGGGTTATGATTTTTTGATAATTAGCAATAATCATCAACATGGTGCTAAAATCAACCCAGACCCCTAACATTGCTCTTAGTAGACTGATCACAAGGTGTTGAACCTTGAATAAGGAAATTGGAGACCTCTCATTCTACCATATTCTCAGGTCCAACAATAGGAAAGCTGACTCATTGGCTAACAATGCATGCTGCAGACCGCCAAGTCAACTCCTTTCCCAAGATAGCATCTCCTTGTCACCTTTACCATGATTTTTCATCTCTGCATGATCTCAGTCTGCACGATCCTCTGTTCCTTGAGGATCTCATCATGGTAGTTCTGCCATGCCCATGCCCCTCACTACATTATTCTCGTGACCTTATCTCCCTGGCATTCTCGCCCTCCTCCCTCTCTCATTCCGTCTACTCCACCCTCCTACTCTTTAAATCCTACTTCTCCCTTCATCGTTGATCACAAGATGTGCAAAGCCCATAGCTCATTTCCCTCCAATCTCGATGCTCACCTTAGCTGTCCCGCTATCAGCCCTCAAATTCGCTGTCCCCTCCCTTGCCAACTTGGCCCCTTATTCGTTGTTGTTCTGTTGCGTAATGATCTCTCTGATTCTCTGATTTTTTTCTTTTTTATGCTCCACTATTCTTGCTGCCCCTCGATATCTTCTATGCATTCGATGTTCATTGTCATCCATAGCAATCCCGACTCCATTTCAACAGCTGATATCCAGCAGCGCAACGCTACTTTCAGACTTCCTGTTCTCAACAACACTCAGTTCGTATTCCTTCATTATCAAACAGTGCTTCTGTTGCCTTCCTGAATTCTATCTCACATAGCATGGACTTTGTCCTATCCTCCTTCTAAAATGACGAGGAACAGAAATTGTTTTCATTGTGCCGATCGGCAAGCAGAGATGGAGTTGATAAGAGCTCAATTAAGGATAATAGAGGACAAACACCAGGCAGACACTATCTTCCTTCAACGGAAAATCTCAATCCCTCCAGGAGTAGCTGAAGGAAGCTAATAATCGTTATGCTCACATTGAAGAATCCCTGAAGATCCTGCGTTACATGGTGGACAAGAAATCTGCTCCGAGTTCAAGCTCCAAAAATGTTCCCAATGCCAATCAGGGCAACAATCAGGGCAACACAGGCACTTCAAATGTTCTTCAAAGCAGCAAGAGCTAAGCTTTATTCCTCCATCTTCCTCAACTGCTATCATGTCATTTAAATTTGAATTTATGTTATCTCAATTTGTTAGGATCTATCAAGAATTAGATATGCAACATAGTAGTAATAGTCATATTTGAAAGCCTCATGCTTATCTTTCATTGTGTGTTGAATCTCTTGTGTGTGTGTTTATTCTTCTCATACACCATGTGTGTGCTTAACATGGTGTTTAACATGGTATCAGAGCGGGCGATTGCTGGCCCTGCTCCAAATTGAGTGAGCCATTTGTGTTTATGGCCCGTGCATATCTGCAAAATTCTTGGCATTTTTGCAGCACTCAGATTTTTTGCAGCAGTGATTTTGCAGACATTTTGCTGCATTCAGAAATTGGCAGCATTCAGAAATTTTATCTTGGAGGAGCAGCATTCACAAATTGGCAGCATTCCGGCATTGGTTTTGAAAAAAAAAAAAGAGCAACATTGTGCATTTGAAGGTTTTCATTCTGAACTTCCATGCAACTTTTGCTGCCCACTTTTAAATTCTGCATTTTGGAGAGCTACTGGAAAATAGTTTAAAGAGGGTTTTTGAAGAAATTTTTGGGTTTTTACTGGAAATATTTCTGAGTTTTCATTGGAAAATTTCTGAGATCTCTGAGTTTTCTGCAAATCTCTAACTCCACAAATTCTCCAATTTTCTGCTGCTATATCACCCTATGTAATATTCTGAAAAATTCTAGAGTTTTTTTGGTGAAAATTTCTGAGTTTATGGACTGCATTTCTCTGCTGCTGTTTTAAAGTCAGTCTCCTCTCTGCTGTTTAAAAAAATAAAAATAAACATAAAAAAAAATAAAAATAAATAAATAACTTCTCTGCAATTCGGCCTTTCGTCCCCCCTAATCTCAAACCTCACAGCAAACTCTGCATACCCATAGGCCTACGACCCTCCCCTCACACAACTCTACATACCCCCCAACTTGCCAACGCTCCCTCACCCTCATCACTCTACGGCCTACCCACATTCCCATTCCCCTTATCTTCAACGCCGCACCCTCCCTCTCGGCATAACAGCCGACCCTCACAACCCACTTGGCCGCTCGGCCTTTCCCACGACTACTCCCACCAGACTCCCAGCATACACCCTCAAAACTCCTCGGCCTCCACGCTCTGCACAGAACCTTACGCATACACTCAACGCCCATCTCACCCTGCCCCCCTCACCACGGCTACACGGCTCATTCCCAACCCTCGGCACTCAGCTACCCCGTCCGCCCCTACGCTCCATCCCTCATTCCCCTTACCCGTCCCTCCGCCTTACTCACGGTCCCCTCCCAATACGCACTCTGCGTTAAAAAAAAATCAATCCCCTCCCACTTTTTTTAAAATTAATTCCCGTTTCATTTAAATTAATTCACCTCATTTTAATTAATATCTCCCATCTCCATTTTTAAAATTTCAGTTTTTTGCTTTTAAATTCTTCCCTTTTTAATATTAGAAAAAAAAAAAAAAACACACACACACAGCAGAGAGAGAGGAAGAGAGATAGAGCAGATAGAGAAAATGAACAGCAGTAAATGAGAAATGACATGTGAGCAAATGGACAGTAAACATACATAGTGAAAAGAGAAGATTTGACATTGTGTGATTTGTGGCATAAGGGTGATTTTTTGAAGAAATTTACATTTGAAGACAAGTTTGCTATCATTCAAAACAGTTCTTTTGAAGAAGAAAAATTCAGCTGCCTTAAAGGCCTCTTGCACAAGTGTTTTCAGCTACAAAATATTTTGCAGAAATATTGTATTGTATTGTTTCTTCATAGTTGCAATCAGTATTTGAGTTGTTGGAAAATTGTTGATATAAGTCATTGTTGATTGCCCTCCATCATTTGAGGAGCAGATTTTGTACTTTGAGATTTCCATAGTTGGAAATTCTTTAGAGTCATTTGTATTTGTTGTTGAATCACATTGTAAACGGGTGCATTTTCGGTTGAAGCCGACACCCTTTCATTTTTTGAGCCTAAGTTGTTGAAATGGCTAAAATCAATGAGGCATTAGAGTTGTTGAATAACCTCATTCATTCCAATGTTGATGATATGATAAAAATGAGCAAGAATGCTCTTTGTAACATTCAAAGTTGTTTGCAAGATGCACAAGAAAAGATTGAGTTTTTGCAGTTGGAAACTCAGCTTCAGCAAGACAAACTTCAGCAAAAGAGTCACCATTCTGAACCTGTTTCTGTTCAGAAGATTGAGAAAGACTCCCATCAGCAGCAAGTCAGTAAAGTTGAAGATGATTCACATTCAGTTCCTTGTACTAGAGCAGATGTACATGCAGATGCAGCAGCTCAGCCTGCACTTCTCAAGCCCATCATCAGACCTTGGGAAGAGCTTGTCCACAACAAGCACCGAACTGGTCTTGGATATGACAAGGATGTGACCTTTCATATTCCAGACTACACCAAGCCCATCATATTTCAGAGTGTCGGATTCCTATATGACAGTTCACCTGCAGCTGTTCCAGATCCTGTTCCACTACCACAACAGATTGAAAAATGCCAACACTGTGATCGAGTTGGCCATATGAAAGATCATTGTTTTGATCTTCATCCATGCAAGCACTGTGGTCGACACACTCATTCTTCAGACAGATGCTTCAGACACAAGCCTCCTGCAAGAACCAAGATTCATCTTGGATGGATCGCTTCTTAGCAATGGGCATCAGCAGCCAAGAAGATGTTTACGACACATGTTAGAACTTGTTCACGGATATTGAGCAAACTTGCAGTTGAGTTTTCGCCATCATCTCACCTTGTCCCTGACAGGGGGGAAAATGGTGGTCATGTACAAGCTTCGACGTCAGATCAAGCGAGCCTGAGCCATAATCTCTCATTCCATGTTCAGAGTTGTAGCCAGAGACACAGCAGTTCAAGCGAGCCTGAGCCACAATTCGTCATTCCAGATTCAGAGATGTAGCCAGAGACACGGATGCCCATGAGCATGCCTTCGGTTGGTGGACAACCTTAAACCATCATCTTTGGTTGGTGGATAACCTAAAACCATCACAAGTAGCATACCTCCCTTCTTTTAGGTCGAAGGTCTCCCTTTCATATATGAGGAACACTTCCTCTAGTAGAAGCCTTCAGCTTCTTGCCAGCTTTGGTTGAGTTCCAGGAAATGCTTCAAGCATTCCAGAGTTGTTGGTAATCCTAAAACCATCACAGGTAGTAGACCTCCCTTCTTTTAGGTTGAAGGTCTCCTTTTTTTATGAGGGACAATTCCTCTAGCAGAAGCTTTTAGCTTCTTGCCAGTTTTGGAAGAGTTCCGGGAACTGCAACAAGTTTTGCGTTCCAGTGTTGGTGGTCATCCTCAAACCACCTCTTTTTTCCAACATTTCAGAGAGTTGATTCAGCCCAAGTGCTGCCATGTATACTTTTCAGATTTGTATTACAACTCTTTTCTTGGACTCACACATACCCCTTCGGATTAAGGGGGGATGTTGGAACACCTAATCCTACATGGGTAGGTGTGGAATGTGAAAAGTCACAATGGAGTCCAAGTGACCTTGGAATATGAAACCAAGAGTCACACCATTGTATTATAAATGTACATCATGTATAATGGAAAAATAAGAAAGCCTCATGCTTATCTTTCATTGTGTGTTGAATCTCTTGTGTGTGTGTTTATTCTTCTCATACACCATGTGTGTGCTTAACATGGTGTTTAACAATCTTAAAGGAGACACAATATTTTGCCACATCACCCCTCCTTGTTTCACTACTCCATCACTCGAATGTAATAGGGATCTCTATCCCCACTTTTTTGGAATATAAATAGTAACTAAATTTTTTAAAAATAATATATATTTCAAATATTATATTGACTCCATGATTCTCATAAATTCTCGAAAATCAAGACCAAGTCCAAAACAGTGTAATGCATATGTGTAGATGGAGAGGCCTTGAAATTTTGCATGCTAAATATAGAGTGATATATTAAAACTCAAATATAAGAGAAATCAAACATGATTTAAATATGATCCATTACCTTTAATTGTTCCAAATTTATTACCAATTGATGCATTACCATAGTGGTTGCTCAAGAGTGCCTTGAAAGACAAATGAAGATGCACCCTAAATGATGATTGAGATAATGAAATTGGCACCCAATAGTGAGACAAACACAAAAAATGTAAACAAACCACAGGTGATGAAATTTCTCATTAGCCAAGAATATTGCCAAGAATGGTAAAAAATGCTCATGTGCACACACTATGAAGAATATATATCCCGAAAGTCACAAAGTCATCCCAAGGAATGAATACTTGGATGTGATAAAATTATAATTAAAATAGATCCAAGCTCTTGACCGCCATGATAACATGAAATTAAGTGTATATATACAGAGATATTCAAGAAAGACTTCACGTGAGCATAGTGAAAGATCAAAATGAATTGATTAGGGACTTACGAGGATACTTAACCCGATAAGCTGAAGTTTCGATATTCCGAGAGAATAAAAGCGAAAGGTAAGGGCTCAAGGTTTCCAAAAATTTCATAATGGACAAAACTCTGATAAACAAAGACCATGCTTCATAATGTTTTCAGAAGTTTAATTAAATTTCAGCTTCGATATAAGAAGTCCTAATATTTAGAATATAAAAGGGAAGCGAGATCTTGGAAAAAAATTGTTTTTTCATAACTTTCTATAAATAAATATTACGATATCAAATATGTCCCATAACGAATGGATTTTAATATATAATATGGGAATATTTTATATTAAGCATTCAACTATCAGAGGTAATCAATGTCATAGTATTTTTATAATCTGATAGCTTTGTTCCGATTAAAAAAAAATAACAAAAGCACCTACATTTGTTTATAAAAATAAACTTTCGACGAAAGGAGTCAAATATTTAATAAATTTGAGAATCAATCGGTTGTTAAAGATCTTGATTTTTTTTTTTGAAACTCAAATCAACTTATAAGACTTTGAGACCAACAAATTATACTGAAGAGAGTGAAATCAGGGCCATTTCCTTCGCTAAATGTAATGGATGTGAAAGTGGAGGAAAAGGAAGTTTGGATCTCGGAGAGGTAAATCTCAGAATTTATTTTTAAATGCTTCCGATATAATAAAAACCCAAGATTCCAATAAGCCAAAAAGTCTAAAATTCTAAGGAAATATATCGAAAAAATGAAAAGTAGAGGATCAAGATTCCACGATTCATCAATTAGAGGCTCCAAGTCCCTTCGAAATAAAGGAATATGACTAAAGGGAAAACAATATGAAGGAGTTCAATGCAGTGGTCAACTCAACTTGAAAATCGTAAGATTCAAAATAGGCATAGATAAAATCATGGCTAAGATCATTTTCTGCAAGAGTTTTGTGCAAATTTTCCTCTGTTTATAGCAAATACAAGCAATAAAGGGTCTAAACATTTTATTTCAGCTACATCAATGAGAGGCATAATATGAATATTGACTCATATTGCTAAATATGCAAAGGAAGATAGATATGAATAGAAGCGAAATTAAAGAATACCCAAATTCTAATGAAACAACGGATACTTCCCTTGACATGTTGCAAATTAATCACTTGGTTTATCTCTAAATCTAATCCAATCTCAATATCTACTTAATGAAGACCTGCAAAAGAAGCCAAAGCATAAATAAGAAGTAAATTATGAAAAGTGGAATTAACAACAAATGAAGATGAACATGTCAATGCATACTTGGAAGAATTTTGACTGTAAATTTACCTTATAGATATCGACATTCTCCCTGTAATATCTACGATATTGCATATGTTTAAAATCATCTCATTATTCAGTCTAAACTAAACAACTAAGTAATGAGTAATTGGCATATGCTTTCCATTTAAATTGTAGTGGCAATCCTCCTCGTCACTTTTGATTTTAAATCAGCTCCATAATTTTCATACAATTACAAGAAATCCATTTCTAGTCCCATTATGAAATTTGATGGCACGAAAATAATATTCAAAAATATTATAAGTACATTTACTATTTTCGTCCATTAATATAGTGACTTCCCTGTAATATTTAATCTGAAAAATCAAAATGTGCATTGATATTAACCATATATGTGGGCATCCGACGAAAGTGAGTGAATGAAACCAAATTCCCATAGTTCTGTGATATTACTCGGAAATAATATTCTTGAAAGACTTTCAAAATCAAACTTCGATTTGTGCTTGCGTGATTTCTGAGATGATATAGCAAAATAAGTAATTTTACAGTAAGCTAAAAGGCATATCAATTAAGTGAGTGGCATACAACTTCGTATTGTTCAAACGATCATACTAATTCTGAAATTTTGCTTGTGATCTTGCCAAGGTCATTGGGATTAAATAAATCAGAATAAAATCAATTTAGCCAAATATGAAAATTCGATGAAAGGATAGAGGAAAGCCATGGACAAGAATGTTTTTCAATTGTTTCTAGTTTTCAGATATTTTCTCTTTTGCTTTAATATCCTTTCAAATTTTTCCATTCAAGAAGGAGGAAGATAAAGGCCATCAAAAAAATAAGATAGGCAAGAGACAAATATTTCATACCAAATACATTATTTAGAAATGAAATCATGACTCAATTTTCAAACCTACAACGTGAGAAAACATGAAATGAGGCACAAATACAAAACATAGAAAATGATTAAATGGATATTTTCCCTCAACCTGTTATGATTTGCAAATAGCTAATTAACCTAGCCACGAACCTATCTTTGAATATCTTTATGCTTCCATCTACAACATACTTGATCTTGTAGACCCATCTCGAACCTACAATTGATTTGTTCTCTGGTCTAGGCACAACTTCCCAGACGTCATTAGTCATGATAGAGCTATACTCTTCCACCATGGCATCCACCCAAACCTGATACTGTACGACTTCCTGAAAGCTAGAGGGTTCTTCAACCTGTGCTGCCAAGGCTTGATATTTGTTAGGTTGTCTACGCTGCCTTTTCTCGGTTCTAGGAGCTCCAATAAACTCCTTATCATCCCTCAGCGTATGGCTTAATTCTCTGCTAGTTTTGCCACTGGTGCTGGGTGGCTCAACCAGTTCCTCTTCCTGCTGTCCCATCTGCTGTGAACTATCTGGATTTTCCTCACTTGAGGAAATATTGGTGCTAATTATGGTGCTTGATCCAGATGTATGTCCACCTGCTGGTTCTCCCCTCGCTGCCACTAGACAAGATGAACATCCTTAGGCTTCTCTCTTGTAGGCATCTCTCGGGATTTCCTGAAAGCTCTGTCTTCCATGAACTTTATTTACATCCCATCTGACTATAATATTCCTATTGCTCAGAATGTAGAGTCTGTATCCTTCAAGGTCTCACTGTATCCTACGAGATACCCATTTTCTACAATCTGATCTAATTTTCTCTGCTTCTCATCTTGAATGTGACAATGTCCCATATTTGCAAATATCCTAAAATGAGTCACTTCCGACTTCTTCCATATGAAGATACTCTCGGGTGTTCTCTTGACCAATGCTCTACGAGGAGTCCTATTCTGGATATAAACAACTGCGTTGCATGCTTCTGCCCACAAGAATCTAGGCAGATCCTGGTCATACAAAATTGCTTTTACTTCCCCAACAATAGTCTTGTTCTTCCGCTCCGGGTTATATGGAGTTTTCCATTCTCTTTTGATGCCCTTTATTGCACAGAATTCTGTGAAGTCCTTGTCAGTGTACTCTCCACCATTATCTGAGCACACTACTTTTATATTCTTCCCTGTCAAGTTTTCAACCAGAGCTTTGAATTTTATGAACATATCAAATACCTCATCCTTGGTCTTTAAGAAGTAGATCCAAGTTTTCCTGGTGTGGTCATTAATAAAAGTGACAGAATATTCGCCACCACTAAGAGATTTGGTAGACATTGGACCACACATATATGATTATATTAGCCCTAATACACTTGGAGCCCTTTTGTTGCTTCTGGAATATGCTGCTTTAGCGTACTTCCCTATTACGCATCCTCTGCATACGTCATCCTGCTTGGTACTTAAGACTGGAACTCCTGTTACAATTTCTATGAGTATTCTTAGAGCTCCATGGTGTAGATTCCCCATTCCTTTCTGCCATAGCTCATTCAAGTCCTTTTTCCATTCAAATTGCTGCCTACTAGTGCGATTGGAGACTCGAGATGCAACCTATATAGTTTGTTGCTTTGAGTTCCAACGTGAGCCTTTTTCTTCCAGCTTTGATGTTTGGTGTATACTTTCCTTCCAATGAAGTACACATCATATCCCTTGTCCTGCAACTATGACATTGAAACTAAATTCATTCCCAATCCTGACATATGCAGCACATTTGGGGCTCAAAGGTTATCTCCTGCTTCTGTCTGAAATGTTATGGTCCCTCTTCCTACTGGGGTACAATTAGTTTTGTTTCTCATAGTAATATGGAAGTTCATCCATTATTATTGATAGCTCGAGAAATATTATCGAACTCCAGCCATATCAGCTAAAGCTCCGCTACTAATGTACCAAACATCAGCTAATGCAGAAGTTGATAAACAAGAAAATTATTCTTCCAATTTGGAAGTTAACTATGAGATGTCATGATCTTCCATCGTGCTATTTCTTTTCTCTGGCAGCCTTTGCAGAAAACTACATAATCCCTCTGGGGTTTGATTTGTTGTCAATGTAGCACCATGACTTCCCTTCAACGCATATTCTTATGTGCCCTTGCTCCATCAAGATTTGATACCATGTGAAAATGTCTAAATCGAAATCCAACTGCAATACCTGATATTATTCCTCCTATTTATTATTCAACAATAAGTTATTTAGATAAATTACTTCAGTAAACATCAAAATAAATTCTACTACAACCTTCACAAATAAATTATTAAAAAAAATATAAAGTAATACTAGCACAATAGTGACACAATTATTTTTGGACAATTGTCCTCGAAAAACCCAATGCGGGAAAATCGGTGGAACAAATGAGGGTTTCTTTATTATTCTTCAAAAAATGTTTCTTTTATAAATAGAAATCAACAGTAATGAAGGTAAATCTTTGTGATAACATTGGAGAATTATCTCACAAATTCATGACGAAATTCTGATCTCTCAGAGGCCCTGCTGGCCCTCCTGTGTCACCACTGCCTCAACTCTGCGTGAGGACTGTTCAGTTTTGCGTCACTGCTTTGCACTGTCCCTCTGTTGCTTCTGCACTGTCCCTTCTCTGCACTGCATCACCTTCCCTTGCACTCCTGACTGATGTTGATACCCTTTCTACCTCCACCTGCAACTCTCCCTCTGAATCGATTTCTCTTGCCGAACTTCAGCCATTGAGAAAATCGATTTTCGTGGGCAACTAAGTATCTGCTCTGGTGTGTTTTCCAAATGACCCTCAAGCTTCCTTAAAAAATATTCTAGTTGACATTCAACGACCCATATTAGAAGCTAATCAATGGCTAAGATAATTTTTACTTGATCCTCGTCTTCTTCTAGAAGTTACACCCACGGTTAGATTAATACCCATTAGCTATTTTAATTCCCTAAGTTTAGACTTAGGGTCTCATTAAAAATAATTATTTTATCAAGTAAATCTGTCTCTGGGTGGAATTTCCCAAAAATGATTTCTGGGTTATCTGGAATACATGTGTCTAGTCCTCTACAAAAAAATTGAGACTTAGAGCACATCCATTGCTACCACAAATCAACAGTTGGATCATTTTTTCAGCAGTAACTGGTAAACAAGGTGTTGGAGCATCTGTTAAGTTGGAGTATGAAAACTAAGGTGTTGGAGCATCCTTTTGGTTGAAGCTGGTAAACAGGGCGTAGGAGCTTCCTACAGGTTGGAGCTTGTAAATAAGGGGGTTGGAGCATCCTTCAGTTGGAGCTGAAAACTTGATGTTTATCTTTGAAAACAAATACTAAAAATTGTTTGGTGGTTTTTGTCCTGGAGGGGTTTCCACCTAAAAATATTTTTATCTACTGTCTCTATTGCTCTTCATTGTTGAATGGTGTTTATGAATTATTATGATTATACAATGCTAACAACATTAATTCTCTATGAAGTTAAAAATACACTAATTGATAAGAAATATTGATTCACCCCCTCTCAGTATTTTCAACATTCTTTATCAAAGCAAGTTCCTTCAGTAGCGACTTAATATTTGAAAGACAGATCTTAGGTGAATCAATATGGTAAATTCAAGGAAGCAAGCTGCTAAGCATTCAAAGAAGCCAAAGGAAGTTTTTGTTATTTAAATTATTTCAGAACCTATTACAGTTGACAAAGATGAATAGGTTGGTCCAATTCCTCTAATCAATGAATCAATTTTTGTATTTTTGAACGATAAAATGGAAATCTATTTGCAAGCTATTGAATACGATTTATGGGATTTATTTTATTGTTTTTATATTTTATTTTTATTTTTGAAGACGTCTCTAATGAAAAATGAATAAAATACAATTCCAAATCCATGAGTATCATCTTAAGTGCACTGCCAAATTTTAGAAATCCAATATATGACAATGTTCATCTGCCAAACATATTTGGGAGAGAATTAAAAATATTCATGCAGGTCAAGATCATGTTGGTCAAGACAAAGATGATGATGATCATGCTTCAAGTCAAGCAAAGTCTCATATGGAAGATTCTGACAATGAGGAAGAAGATGAAGAAGAGGAAGAGGTATTAATCAACGCTTTGAAAGAGTTGAAGAACACATACGAAGAAAATCGCAGGCTCAAGGAAGAAGTCGATAAAAAGAAACAAGAACTTGATGTAGCTATTTCAGACATTAATAGGCTTGAGAAACAAGTGCGAGAAACATATATGGTGTCAGAAAAATTATATATTATAGAGCAATGCAACACATAAAATATGCGGAAAACACAAGCACACAAAACACATAAAACCAGAGAGACGAGCTATGTCCACCCCGAACAACCAGTCCTTCCTTTCTATTATCCAGCAAAATGAAGAGACAACCTACAACAAATCTGATTTAATATCCTTTGTTCTCTCTCATAGTCTCCCTATCTGTTTCTCGCTCTGAGAATACACATACAATACACAGCCACAATACAATACCCTCATAGAAAACGAGGGGTTGCCTTATAAGGAAAAAAAAACCTAAATTAAACATAAATTCTAATGTCAGATCATCTGTCTAATGAACAACCGAGATTGACTAGAAATTATAATACTTTTAGAAGGCAATTTTACATCTGTTTTTAGCTTCGGGGGTGCTGCCCCCAAAACCCCCTGCCAAGGGGGGGCACCCCCCAGGCAACATTTAATTACGAGTGGTGTTTCCGTCCCATTTAATAACAAGGGTCCAATGCTGTGATACAAAATAAATAAGATAATCAGGCTCCACACCCAACAATCTCCCACTTGGAGACTGATTGTAGCAAATCCATCGCTGCTTCATTTGCTGGACAATGACTCCACTTTGGACCTGGTTGTTTCTCATCTTCATCATCGTACTTGAAGACCAATTGAAAGTGAGAATAATCTCAGTTTCTCCTTTGTTACAACTTTTTTTAGCATATCTGCAGGATTCTGGCTATTGTGTATCTTTTCCAGCTTCAACTGTCCATCTTCCAACATTGATCGTATGAAATGGTAATTGAGATGTATGTGTTTAGTCCTGGAATGAAATGTTGATTTCTTTGCAAGATGAATGGCACTTTGGCTATCACTGTATAATGTGCCCATATCATTCTTCTTACCCAATTCATCCATAAATCTTTGTAACCAAATAATTCCTTTACTAGTCTCTGTAGTAGCAACATACTCTGCTTCTGTTGTTGAAAGTGCAACAACACTTTGGATTTTTGAAACCCAACTGACAGTTATTCCACCTATAGTAAATGCATACCCTGTAGTGCTCCTTCTGTTATCTCTGTCACTTGCCAAATATCTGCATCAACATATCCCTATAGAGCAATGTTTGAACCACCAAAGCATAATGCTTGATTTGTGGTACCTCTCAAATATCTGAGAATCCATTGCACTTCCATCCAATGTTCTTTTCCTGGATTGTTCATGTACCTTCTTACAACTCCCACTGCATGTGCAATATCAAGCCTTTTGCAGACCATTGCATACATGAAGCTTCCAAATGCTGATGCATATGGAACTTTAGACATATAATCCAGTTCTTCTTGGGTCTTGGGGAACATCTCCTTGCTAAGTTTGAAATGGCTAGAAAAAGGTGTACTAACTAGTTTTGATTTTTGCATATTAAATCTTTTCCACACCTTTTGTATGTACTCATTCTAAGACAGTGTTAATTTTCAATTTTTCTCGTCTCTAGTTATTCTCATACCAAGGATTAGTTTTGCAGCTCCCAATTCCTTCATTGCAAATGAATTTGCCAATTTTATTTTGAGCACATTTATTTCCTGGATGTTAGACCCTGCTACAAGCATGTCATCTACATACAATAACAATATAATATAGTTGCCATCATTTTGTTTTTTTCAGATAAACACAATGATCAGAGTGACATTTAGTATAACCTTGTTCAGACATAAACCTGTCAAATTTTATATACCACTGCCTTGGAGCCTGTTTTAAGCCATACAAGCTCTTCTTTAACCTGCACACTAATTTTCCTTCCTTTTGACCTCATATCCTTCTGGTTGCTGCATATAGATCTCGCCCTCCAAATCTCCATGGAGAAATGCTTTCTTTACATCTAACTATTCAAGATGCAAATCTTCTGCCGCTACAAGACTTAAAATAGTTCTGATTGAAGTCATCTTAACAACAGGAGAAAATATTTCATCAAAATCAATACCTTTCTTCTATGCAAACCCCTTCACCACAAGTCTAGCTTTGTACCTCCGTTTTCCTCCATCTTCTTCCTTCAGCCTGTAAACCCATTTATTCCACAATGTTGTTTTACCTGCAGGTAACCTAACTAAGTCCCAAGTCTGGTTATGTATTAAGGAGTCCATCTCTTCTTCCATGGCTAGCTCCCACTTCTTCTTGGTTTCAACCTACATTGCTTCTTCATAACATTCGGATTCACCACTATTAGTCAACAATAAATAATATAATGAAGGAGAGTATCATTCAGGGAGTCTACTTATCATGGTAGATCTTCTGACACAACTTTCAAGTGTTTGAAGTGCCTGTTGCTGTTGTTGTGGTTGTTGATTATTATTATTTTCAGGCACCTTTAATTTTTCTGTTATCTCATCAAGAACTGTGTATTCTTTGTTTTATTTTTCCCGTTTCTTTTCCTGCAATTGATTCTTATACAATATCTTTTCATTGAATATTACGTCTTTGCTCCTAATGATTTTGTGATTTTCATAATCATATAAGCGATAACCAAAATCATTAACACCATATCCAGAAAAGGTAAATTTCTTTGATTTTGCCTCAAGCTTCGTTCTATTTTCTTTATTAATATGGACAAAGGCCTCACAACAAAAAGGCTTTAAAATGGAGTAGTTTACCTTTTTACCTTTTTTTTCCTCGAGAAAAAAGCGTAATTTTATTACTGCAGATGAGTACAAAATTACATTGAGAGACACATAAATGTGTGTTGAATGAAGACAAACTCTAGAGTTTGTAGGAAAAAGCAGATACAATAGTGAAAAGCAATCCTGTGCTGAAACAGAATCTGGCAATTCCCCTAATCATTTGGAAGAAAAGACATGCTTTTCAACAATTTTTTTTTTTTTTTACAGTAAACTGTTGCAATCTCCTTTTAGCAGTCCTGCAAGAAAAAACTTTTCAGAAGAAATAACACTGCCCATATGTGACCATTCTGATTCTTCACGGAGCCAAGAAAAAGCCTAGACAGTCAAAAGGCCAAATGGTGCACCATACAGATAATTATAACTCAGCATAAAGACTAAACATCTCCGCCCAGGGAAAAGTCATTGACAAATTTTTTCATTTAAATGAGTCTAGCCCTCTGTAGCGTTCCATCAGTCCAGAAAACCAAGCAATAAAAACAGAGGGAGCGCAGCCACCATCGCAAAATATGATGAAGAGATGCTCACCAAGTGTATGCAGCCCACTGAAAATTTTAAGTTCAACCTGTTAAAAATGTTCCAGCCCCTTGTAGACAAAGACCTTCAAGTATGCAGACCAAGATATAATACAGAGAAATAAGACATCCATCTTCCCATGATCAGTGGTGGAAAAAACGCACACCATGTGTATGCAGATTGTTGGCAATAAGTTGACATGCCAACATAGAAAACCTGTAGCCTCTCAGACAAATGATAAAACCAGGGGACACGAAATCAATGATGACACTGTGTCCAACCCACAGTAGAAGCCCTTCCAATGAGAAGACCCAGCGAAAAAAAACGCACTCTTCCAGCACAAAAGAAACAAGGGATGCACTTTACCAAGAGCACAACCATAATAATCAGAAAAACAAATGGACATTTCGGCCCATAGCAGTTTGTCCACCGAGCTGATAAAACCGAATAATAACCGGTGTGGTTCGGATCCATCTACAACAAATATTATAGATGAAAAGCGCACACCATAAGAATACAAGCCATGACACATATTTGTCCAGCCAGTCAATGTACACAGAAGCCTCTCAGCCTATTAAATAAGGATATGAGAGAACGAAAATAAAACCATTAAAGTGTTCTCTGGTCCCCCTGGAGACTACTTTCAGCAGGAAACCCTCTCAGAAGATCGAACTAAGAAAGCAGCCCTCAGACTCCAATCCTGTAGACTCAGCACACCTTTTGAAAGGGAACATATGGAATTTTTTTGACCTACCAACAAATGAGAGAGAATTCCCAACCATCCTCACAAAAACTTTAGAGACAACACACTATGTGTTTGGAAGCAGTAGGCAAAATTTGACAGGCCAATACATAAGCCAGTAGCCACTAATCAAATAAAGATGGATGGAAGTATTCAGAAATAGCACCATCCAAATGTTCTTTGATCCTCCATATACCTTCGTCCAGCAAAATCCCCCTCTTTGAAGCTTGATCAGCCTCGTCATTATTTTCACGATAGATATGCTGACAGGAGAAAGAGGCAAAATAACGGAGGATCTCCCCAATAGAGCGAAACAGATTTTGTAAAAGATGAACTCTGCAAATCTGTATTCCTTTTATCCAATTTATCACGTTCAAGGAATCCCCAAAAACATTTAACTGCCTGCAACCTTTCTCCACAGCGAACAACAGAAGAATCTTGAGGCTCAGCAGTTCAGCATAATTATTTGTCCCTTCCCCAAGCTCAACAGAGATCTCGTACCAATGTGATTCCGAGAGAAACAACAGAGCTCCACCCCCACAAAAATTTTGCTGCATAACTCCATCAAAAAAACCCCAAGGGCTCCTCCTATCAATCTCCAGCATGAGGACCTCCCTCTGATTGGCAGCACAGATATGAATAGGGGAGGCAGAGTGCAAACCAACAGTCATGGCGCTGACAATCTCAGGAGTACTAACAGAACCATCAAATAGTAGTCGGTAACGTAAGTTCTAGGGCTTGAGAAACAGACATACCCTCCCATCTGCACCGGATACCCATTAACTTGGAGCACTCCAACCAAATACCTTTGATGAAAGGACAACTGAGGAAAAGATGGTTAACTGATTCAGCATCAGATTTGCACAAGCAGCACCAGCCAGGACCCTGAAAACATCTGTTTTGCAGCACATCCCAGGTAGGGACTTTATTTTCAAGGACACACCACATAAAGAAGCGAGTCTTAGGAGGACAATTCAGTTTCCATAGTTTCTTCCACCACCACCGCTCCTCACCCAAAACAACCCCAACACTAAGCTTTGTGTAGCCAGCCCGGGGAGAGTAGATCCCCGTAGGATCAAAATCCCAGGCAATCAAGTCATCCCTATCCAAGAGCACAAGATGAGCCTGTTTTAAAGCACGAATATATACCGCCAGAGCCCTCTCATCAAAAACCTCCAGCCCAAAGGAGGAGGCCAGTAACCAAGACTGAATACCCACCCTTCTCCGAACCGGATCAGCAAGTTGGGAAAGAAAAGTAATCCCCTGCTGCCTTAAGGCCTCAACCATACGCCAAGGAAGGAGGTGTTGAAGAGAACTACCCATCCAAGGATCCTCACCAACCCGAAGCTTCCTGCTATTACCCACATCCCAAGCCAGGCTAGTTTCCAGAATGTGAAATGATTTAACAAGAGCCTTCCAAATCACTGAGCCCCCTGCAAAAGTTTTCCCAGGAATCCTTATCCAATCAACAATAGAGAAAGGAGCAATATATTTATGAGATATCACCTGAGTCCAAATACTATCACCAATGATGAGCCTCCAACCACCCTTAGCAGCAAGAGCCTGTGCAAAAAGGAAGATATTTTTCAGACCCCAACCACCTAACACTTTTGGTACAACAATTTTCTCCCACCGAACCCAAGGGGTCACCAAAGAATCCTGTTTCCCACTCCACAAGAATCTGAAGCAAATCCTCCTGGCAGTCTCCAAAATACCCTTAGGAATCCAAGACAGGGACAACCAATAAACCGGAACAGCCTCCAAAACCGACTTAACTAAGGTCAACCGCCCAGCTCTAGACAGCCATTTGTGAGACCAAACTTTTAAACGTTTTTCCAGCTTTTCCAATAACCAGTTCCAGTCATTTTTCCTATAGTCATTGGGTTTTAAATGGAACCCCAAATAATTCAGACCAACATCCAATCCAACAGAATTATAGGGAAAGATCCGCAAGAATTCACGCCTCTCCTCATCCCTCAAGGAATGTGTAGAGATTGAAGACTTCCCATCATTCACTTCCATTCCCGTGGCTTTGCCAAACAAATCCAAAATCTCACCAATAGTGTTAGCATCACGAACCGACCCAGAACAGAAAATTAAAACATCGTCAACAAAAAGAAGGTGAGTGATGAAAAGGTTTGGAGCAACCTGAATGCCCTTCAAAGAACCCTGTCTCTTTGCCACATGAAGAGCTCTACTCAAACCTTCAGCAACGAGTAAAAATAATAGGGGAGAAAGGGGGCAGCCCTGGCGTAGCCCCCTTTCAGCATGAAAAAAAGGAGATGCAGCCCCATTGAGCAGAATAGAAAAAGAGACAGTTGTAATACAACTCATAATCCATCTAATGAAGCCGATGCCAAAACCAAGGTGAGTCAGAAGCATGCGAATATATAACCAGCTTACCCGATCATATGCTTTGGATAGATCTATTTTAAGCACTGTCCCTTTGAGGTTCTTGGTCTTCATGCTGTGGAGAGCCTCTTGAGCAGTCCCGATAGCTTCATGAATTTGACGACCTTCCAGGAAGCCAAATTGTTCACCAGAGATATGAGTAGACAAAATGCTTTTGAGTCTTCTCGCAACCACCTTGGCTATCACTTTATAGATACAGTTGCACAAAGAGATAGGACGAAAGTCAGCTAGAGAAAGAGGGTTATCCACCTTCGGAATAAGAGCTATGAAAGTGGAATTGAAGCAAGCAGGAATCTGCCCAGAAATCCTGGTGTCCTCCACAACTTTCAGCAGATCTGTCCCTAAAATGTCATAAAGAGCCAAGAAAAATTCAACCGACCACCCATCTGGCCCAGGACTTTTGTATTTTTGGAAGCTATGAAGAACCTCCTTTAATTCCTTCTCAGAGACCTCAGCCATCAAAGATCTGTTATCAGCCTCCTCCACAAACCTCGGAAAATACTGAGCAACTCTAATCACTTTCGCAAGTGATGCATGAGCTGGGGCCTTAAAATGTTCCTTGAAGTGATCAACCCCCAGTCTAGCTTTGGCCTCAAATGAAGTATGCTCAATGCCCTGACCATCTCTTAAAACCCAAATAGTATTAGCCGCCTTCCGGCCGCGAGCATATGCATGAAAAAATTTTGTAAT
Source organism: Pinus albicaulis (assembly GCA_034641835.2). NCBI lineage: Eukaryota > Viridiplantae > Streptophyta > Pinopsida > Pinales > Pinaceae > Pinus > Pinus albicaulis. Next base: position 503,208,383 of record CM076575.1, on the reverse strand, counting down.
CTCATCCCCACTAGCCAGCCAAATGGCCCTACTCTTCAGCCTCCAAGATTCCTCCTTATCCATAAGAAGGGAGTTCCTTCTTTTTTCAAGAGAAACAAGTGTGTCTTTTTCAACTTGAGATTGATAGCCACCACCAATGCCCTCATAAATCAAGCAGAGATCCTCTCCCAGCTGTTTCAACTCCACATCCTCCCTCTGTCTCTTAGCAGCCGACCAATCTTTCACAACATCCTTGATGCGTTTTAAATTTTCAGCAAATTGAAAGGCAGCAAAAAGAGGACTATCCACCCTAAAAGGAATCCATCTATCAAGAACCAAAGCTTTGAAAGAATCATCCTTGAGCCAAATTTTGTTGAACTTTAAAGGGCTAGGAGGCTGCCTAGGCCCGATCTTTAACTCAAGAAAGATGGGAAAATGATCAGAAGCACCCCCACTGCCTACCCACTGCCTAATCAGAAAAGGCCTGTCCACAATCTGCTCAGCCACCAAGAAACGATCAAGTCTCTTTTCTATTCTGCCTTCAGCACATCGATTATTCCTCCAAGTGGGTTTCAGCTTGATGGGCTCAATGTCCAGCAAGTGATTCTCCTCCAATTTTTGAGAGAAAAAACCAGTCAAAGAATCGATTTGTGCATGAGGTCCCCAGACCTCTGATTGGCCCAAAGAAAAATTCATATCCCCACCAAAAATCACCGAGTCTCTCTTGATTAAAGAGTTACTCATGAGGGAATCCAAAAAAAGGATCCTGTCCTGATATGGGCCATAAATATTAAACAGATTAAAAGCTTCACCAAGCTCCAACGATAGGAAATTTATTCCCAGGACCAACTCCATACCCCATAAATTTTGAGATTTAATTGTTTTTTCATTCCATCCGATAGCCAATCCACCCGACCTTCCTCTAGCATCCAATGACTCAAAAGTCCAGCCTGGCAACCAACCTTCCAATCTAGCTTTGACCACCGACCCAGCATCTAAAGTCTCTTGAAGCAGAATGATATCAGGACAATCCAAGAAGATAATTCTCTGGAAAGCAGCTTTCTTTTGGGGTCCTTCCAAACCCCTGCAATTAAAAGACATTATCTTCATTAAACACCCGGCTTCAGGGAATGGCTTGCTCTAAGCGCCCTGTCAATCGAAATCTGCTTCCCATCATGAACATCCAACATAGCTCGATCCTGAGCTTTTGCCAAAAAAGAGATCCTGCCCCTACCCCGAGCAGAAGGGGATTTTCCCCTCCCAAACCCAGCAGCACCTATTTTGGCACTAGATCTCAGATTATATCCAGTGACCAAAGGGGCTGTAGTAACCACTGGGATCAACAGCTTATCACCTGGGTCGAAAGTAGAGACAGAAGCCTTCTCTTGGAGAGCAGGGAGAGAAACTGGCTGAGAAGAGATAAAAGGAATAGCACAATAAACCTTACCTCCAACATCCTTCCAAGCCGAGACTGTAGTCGTGACTGAAGATGGAGTCATATTTAAAGAGAAATTTAAGACAGGAGAGAAAGGAAAAGAGCCCAGAAGAGAATAGTTCAACACAGATAATACTTCTTTCAACATAACATCTTCCTTCAGTTGAAAATCTGCTCAATAATTTCTACTATGTACCTTCACAACATCAAACGCTCCACACCTAGCATTCTGAAAGAGAGCCTCCTGCCCAGGAGATGGACCAGAAATCTCACTCAGCGCCTAGATATCGACAGCATGCGGCGAACAAGAATCAAAGACATCAAAATGAGAATGTACAGCGCTTGAGAAGGCTGAACAAGGAGCAGTTTGTGAATTGTGAGAACCGGAGCTAGCCCCCTTCACCAGAGGTGCCTCCACATGTGGACCAGACCCCCGGCTTTTGACAACTCGTGAAGGAGAACCAAATTCATATGCAGGATGACCGTAAACATGGCACCGTCGGCAATGAAAAGGAACCTTCTCATAGTCGAGGATCTGCTTGATATCATAGTGCCCCCACCGGAGATTCATAAAATCTGCAAGGCCCTCTCTAATGTTAATCATCACAAGAATTCTAGCAACCCGCCTGAGATTAGTCTTGAAGAAAGATAGGTCTGCCTCTAAGAAGACCTCAATCATATTGCCTATACCACAAAGGTGCTCCTCTGTCCAGTAATGGAGAGGCAGACCAGGTAAGCGAACCCACAAAGGGATCGAATCCACCCTTTCCCTGCTGGCATCGAAGAGCGGATGCCAAGGTTTTAAGAGCAGAGGAGAGTGATCTACAGACAAACACCGATGAGTCACCCACTGGAGATGTTAAGAGCGCAAGAAATTGAAAGCGAACCACCCTTTAGAAAGGGACACCACCTCAGGCCCATATCCAAAAACGTTTTTCCAATGTGCATCAGCCCAGGCAACTACAGTTTTTAGGGAAAAGTGTCTCCCCACAGCCTTGCCAACCAGTGTTCTACTGGCCATCACTGAAACTTGTTCCCAACCGATGTCTTCACCCAATACATAGTTAAACTCAGCATTTTTAATCTTGATCCATTTCTTTTTTCTACCCCTCTGCTTCGACACTTCAGCCTCTTTACCAATGTTTGGGCCAGTCTCTTTAGTTGCTTCAAAAACAAGAACGCCGCTCTGTTCTTCCCAACTAATAGGACTGGTGGAAGCTCTCTCGCTCTCCTTCCCACATAAACCATCCACTCTTCTGGACGCAAGCACAGAGGGATCCTGTTCGATTCCAAAAACTGAGGAAAAGGCTCCCTGTAATTCACCCAAATCCGAGACCTTCTCATCCACATTGAAGCACTGGTAGAGATATTTCCCCTTCAGAGCTTGTAACTTTTTCAAGTCCGCGCTGCTATTAACAGGAAAATAGCCACCCGCCCTCCCATCAAACCCTCCTTTGAAGACCAAGGGCGACAGCCTTCCATCCGAGAGAATCGGGGGCTCCACCACGTCTTGTAAAAAAAAACCTGACTGCCCACCGGGCCATGTCCCAACAGGGTGAGTAGAAACGCGCCTCCCCTGCACAGAACCAGACAAATCCCTGGACTGATCGTCGGAAATAGTAGAGCGCCCAACGCCATTCAAAAAAACCTGTCTCCCGCCCAGAATCATCGCTCGCCCGCACAAGATCATATTATAAATGTTCTATTAAAATTCTAGTTTACCTTTTTACCTATCCTTTCTGACACACCATTTTCTTGTGGTGTTCATGGAACTGTCTTATCTCTGCGAATTCCATGCTCTGAACAATACCTATCAAACTCTTTGTTGCAATATTCACCTCCATTGTCTGATGTGAGACTCTTCAAATTCTTTCCTGTCTCAATCTCAACCAAAGCTTTCCATTTCTCGAAAGTATCAAACAGATCAGATTTATTTTGAATACAATAAATCCAAGTTTTCCTAGTTGCATCATTAATAAAAGTAACATAATAACGAGAGCCACTGAGAGATGATAACTGAGCAGGTCACCATACATATGTATGCACAAGATATAATTTTTCGCTCTTCTTTTCTTTCCCAACTCTGAGAAATCTGACTCTTTTCTATTTTCCATAAATGTAATTCTCATAGAAATCCAAATCAATATTCTTCAAACCCGACAACATATTTCTTGAGTGAAGAATCTTCATCCCCTCTCACTCATGGGTCTGAGCCTATGATGCCATAATGTTGCATCTACTCCTTTGGAAGTTAAAGTATTAACAGAGTTAGAAATAACATTGCATAAATACAATGTACCAACCTTTTCGACTTTTTCTATTACCAGGGCTCCTTTGGCGACCTTGCAAGTTTTATCTGTGAAAGTTGTCATACAACCTTCACCTCCTTACTGCCCTATTGAAATCAGATTTTTCTTCAGATTTGGAACATGCCTTACCTCCTTTAATAACCATTGGTTTCCATTATGTTGTTCTACAAGAACTTTACCCATTTCAATGATTTTACAGGGTTTATCATCACGCAAACGAACTTGTCCAAAATCTCCTTGAACATAGTCATGAAAATATTTCTTATCAAGTGTGGTATGGAATGAGGCCCCTGAATCTACCACCAAGGAATCAGTAACATTTTCGAAAGAAAGAATCAAAGCATCTTGTAACACATCACCTGTCACATTTGCTTCATGATTGTTTTCTTGTTGTGCGTCTCCTTCTTTTCCCTTATGAGATCTACAAACTTTCTTCAGGTGTCCTTTCTTTCCGCATTTCCAACACACTATACCCGATCTGGACTTGGATATGCCTTTCCTTGATTTACTGTGATATCCTGAGCTCTTTCCTCTTTCCATTTTTCTTCCCCTAGAATCTGCACTCAAAGCATTGCTCGATGTCTCATCAGAGCTTTTTCATCACATTTCCTCGGTAAGGATAACACCGACAACATCATCAAAATTTAAAGTACTAAATCCAGAGATAGAGTTACTAATGGCCATAAATAAACCATTCCAACTTTCTGGCAATGAGCACAGAAATAACAGAGCCCTAACTTCATCAACAAAGTTTACCCCTACAGAACTTAACTGACTAGTAACTATATTAAAATCATTTAAATGGTTGCAACAGATCCACCTTCCGACATCTTCATATTAAATAAACGTTTCATTAGAAATACCTTGTTTAAGGCCAAGGGTTTTTCATTTAGTTTCGCCAATGCCTTAATCAAACCCTTTGTTGTTGTTTCCTTCAAAATATTGAAGGCTACCAATGCCGAGAGGCACAACCGTACTGTTCCAAGTTCCTTTCTATCGAGAATCTCCAATTCAGTGTCTGTCATAGTCGTCGACTTCTTTTTATTTTCGCTCAATGGTAGGTACAGATCTTTCTGATACAAATACTCTTCCATCTGCATCTTTTTTTTTTTTTTTTTTTTAACTGTAACGGATATGAAATTTTATTTATAGAGGGAAAAGAGAGTGGGTCTTTGCCGAGGCGACCCCTATTACGTAGCTGATGTCCTTCGTTAGCTGCTTTGGAGATATTACATTTTCAAAGGATTTGGTAGGTGCTAACCCCATTTACAATAAGCATCCCTTTCATGAGGGAGCAACCCTTGTTCGCCATCCGGTCTGCTACACTGTTGGAATCTCTTAGGATATGATAAAACTTGCACGTATCAAAGTCTAATATGAATCTTTTCAATCTGCCCAAGTATTTGTTGAGGCTAGCATTGTTGAAAAGATCGTCCTTGATTTGTTTTTTAATTAAAATCTCTGAATCTCCGAAGACTTGAATAGCTTTGATATCTTTTCCTCTAGCTATGAGGCAAGCTTTGAGAAGCCCAAGGATCTCAGCTTGATTGTTTGTTTTCAGGCCAAGGCCCCAGCAAAAGGAAACACTGAGAGTCCCATTCGAGGAATATATTGCCCCACCAGCGCCTGCAGCACCAGGGTTCCCTTTGGACGCCCCGTCAAAGAAAATGGTGGTTAATTTTTGGGATTTCCACCAATTTTGGAAGATGTCATCTGGATCTCTTTTTCTCCAATCCAAGTTGTCTTTCTGGGGGATGAGGAGGTAATTTTGAGGACAAGGCTCAAGGGCTAGCCACCTGTTTTCTTCTGGCGTGAGCAGAGGATCTTCTTTGAAGTACTTCTGTTGTGCCGCTTCCAAAAGGAGAGACTTGGCCTTAGCTGCAACTTGAATTGGAGAGTGCTGTATTTCTTTAAATATCTGTTGATTACGGGCCAGCCAGAGCTGCCAACAAACAAATTTGGGGAGGGATGTCCAAACCTTGCGCCAGAAAGACTTAGGGGGAATGCGTTGAGTATAGAAAGAACTCCATGTTGCAAACAGTTCAGAGACGGAGGTTTGTGAAGGAAACGAAATCTAAAAGTCGTGGAGTGTTATATCCCATACCTCCTTGGCGAAGAGACAGTCCAGGAAAATATGCTGGGCAGTTTCGAGATTACATCTGCATAGCGCACATCTATGTGGCCCTGCGATCTTCCTTTTTGCAAGATTATCTCCCGTCAGAAGTTTATTGTGTGCCAAGGTCTAGAAGAAAAAAATTAAGTTTTGGAAGCGCTAGTGGCTCCCAAATCTGATGCCAGAAGGCCATAGGGTAATTGCTGTTCTTTGATCCCTGAAGTGCTCTATAGCCCGCTGATGTAGTATAAACACCAGTCTATCCCCATCCCCAACTATCCTTCATATAACGGTTGACCAGAGTGGCATCTTCAAGCAGGTCTTCGAGCAAGGTCAGTTGAACGGATAAGCGTGCAGGGACTCCGTGAAAGTCCCATCCAGCCCAATCACCACGCTCATCCCACTTGGATAGATCGGAGATACTGTTTACCCCTGCTCTCTCAAGCCAATTTCTGAGATCTGCGATTTCATCATTGTCTGCCAGAGGATCACACCCCATGATGCGATCATTCCACAGATGGGTGCGCCTTCCGTTTCCAGGAATCCTGTACATGAATTTTTTAAAAAGATTGCTGCTTTTGCAACAGAGCCTCCAAACCTGCGTGCTATTAATAGAACTGTCTAATTGCATTTTCCTGAGGGCTTCATTGTCTGCGTATTTTGACCGTAAGGTGACACTGACATGATGAGAGGGGTCGTGAATCATCCTCCATAAAATCTTACCACCCGGCGCTATGTTTACAAGGGTGGGATCTCGGATTTGCAAGCCACCCTCTGCAATCGGCCTCTTTACCAAGTCCCAATTAACTAAATGCACCTTTTTGTCATTGCCTTTACCACCTTGCCAGAGGAATTCCCTTAGGAGAATAGAGATCTGTTCCGTTACATTCTTTGGGGCAAGTAGAAAAGCTGCTTGATAAATAGGAAGAGCAGATAGCTGAGATTTGATAAGGGTGACTTTCTCGCCCTTTGTAAGCCAATAGCCCCCCCAAGCATAGATTTTAGTTTTAATTTTGCTGATGATGTCGTTCCAGAGGGACCTCTTGTTCACTCCAGAGGATATAGGCAGACCTAGGCACTTGAATATTTCCCATTGAGCATGTCCTTTAAATCCGAGGAGCTTAGATATGTGATTGATCTCTTGCTAATCAGTGTTCCAGCTGAAAAATTCACTCTTACTATCATTGACAAGAGCGCCAGAGACCCTGCAATAACTTCTCAGAACAACGTCAAAGGCTTTCACAATTCTGATAGAAGCCCCCCCAAGGAACAGGGAGTCGTCCACAAAGAGAGCATGGTTCAGAGGGGCTGAACCAGTGGAAGGTTTGAGGCCCGGGAGGGAACCAACAATTATTTCGGCTGAGAGTTTTCTACTGAGGGAATCCGCCATGAGGATGTATAGGAAGGGGGAGAGAGGGCATCCCTGTTTGATGCCTCTCCGTGCGTTGGATGACCATTGATGAGAGGAGCAATCCAAGGATTGTCAATACAAGCTTTTATGCGCTGGACAAATTGATGAGAGAACCCAAAAGAGAGGAGAACTTTGTAAAGGAACATTCAGTTAACTCTATCGAATGCGTTTGCCATATCCAGTTTAATCAACATACCTTTCTCTCTTCGCTGTTTGCTTGAGTGAATGGTCTCTTGAACTTGAATGACGTTGTCCATAATATGCCTGCCTTCCACAAATCCGCCTTGAGAGCTGGAGATCAGTCTTTTGAGCAGGGGCTTAATTCGATTTGCTAATAAATTAGCTATGATTTTGTAAGATGCATTACACAGCAATATAGGCCTAAATCTTGCAAAAGATTCAGGATTGGTGTCCTTTGGAACTAAAGCTAGATAGGTGGAGTTGGTTCCTCCACCTATCTTGGCTTTCTTCAAGAAGGCTCTTATCATTTTAAGAAGATCAACTTTGATAATATCCCAGCATGACTTGCAAAAATGGATTGTAAAACCGTCAGGCCCAGGGGCCTTGTCAGCTTCCATAGACTAGATTACCTTGATAATTTCCTCCTCAGTTATGGGACTGCAAAGAGTTGTATTATCCTCAGGGTTGACAAGTAAAGGGATATTTGAGAGGAAGTCCTCTGTTTCTTCTTCATTGACTTGATTACCATCATTGAATAGATTCCTGTAGTGAGTTTCAGCTGCGTCTTTTACCTGATTATATCCTTTGTAAACATGGCCCTCCGAATTTTTGATTTCAGATATATGATTCCGGGACAGTCTTGCTCTATATTGTCGGTGGAAAAAAGAGGTGTTCCGATCACCTTCCTATATCCACAGACTTCTAGACTTTAATCTCCAGTATTCTTCTTCAGCTCGAAAAGATTGGTAAGTGGATCGTTGTGCTTTTACTTCCTTCTCCAAGAGATCTGTTGTAATATCTTTGTTTTCCATATCAGTTTGGAGGGTTTGTAACTTCTGTACTGCCTCTTTTCTTTGATTGGTAGGCGTGGGATCTGGCTTTTTTATCCACTCCTTCAACGCATATTTTGTGGCCTTCAACTTTTGTTCCCAGACATAGCTAGAAGAGCCAGAGAAGGATTTAGCCCAGGCAGCTTTCACAGTCTCCATGAAGCCCTCTCTCTCGATCCAAAGAGGGGTAAAACGAAAAGCGATGGGACCTAGATCTTCTTCATCTTCTACTAGGAGCTGAATTGGATTATGGTCTGAGGTCAGTTTTGGAAAATTTTTTGTGGTAATGATCTTTTTATTCATCATAAGGGCGCATTGAACCAGGAATCGATCCAGGCGGGCAGAGATATGATCCGACCCAACCCGATTATTCGACCATGTAAAAAGCCCATGGACTGGAGTAAAGTCTAATAGATCCCAGTTCTGGGAAAGCTCCTCCACAACGTCCAACATTGGGTCTCTAGAGATGGAGCCTCCCCTCTTCTCTTTTGTTTTCATAACTATGTTTAGATCTCCCGCAATGATAATATTGTTTGGAGAGTGCTGCTCTAGAAAAACGGAGAGAGAGCTCCAGTAATCTCTTTTTTTCTGTGTAATTTACCGCAACATAAAGATTGAAAAGGGAAATGGTGAACTTACTAGCTTTGTGCTTAAGCTCCGTATAGATCCAATGCTAGGAATCTTGAGATTTGAGAAGCTGGAAAGTACTTTCTGACTAGAGCGTTGCCAACCCTTCGGCAGTGCCCCTAGCACTGACTGCCTTTCCTAAAAATTTATTCCACCTCGACTTGCTGATCTCTAGGAGTGCATGCCCTTCTATCTTAGTCTCTTGGAGCATGAGAATGTATGAGGGTTCTGCTTTCAAGAGGTCCTTGACTGATTTTATTTTTGAGGGATTCCCCAATCCTCTGCAATTCCAAGAGACTAACTTCATTATTTGCTATGGAGAGGGGTGGGGCCTCCCTTTGTAGGCCTCGGTATGGTATTACGTCCTATGGACATTTCTATTGTTGCCTGACTTCCTTAGATTTTGAGTCTTTCAGCCTCTTCTTCTCTCTTTTCTTTACGAGATTTCTTTCCAGCTCTCTTAGAAGGGCGCTCAAAGGTTTCATCCTCCGAGGATTCTGAGCTTTCTACTGCTTTGTTCCTTGTGACTTCTGCATATGAGGGGTTGGATGGGCTGCCTTGGGTGGCTTCGAACTGAGTAGCTTTCCCTCCGTCTTTGCTTGGGGGAGTAGTTTCTACCTGCGCCATATTCTCCTGTTCTGAGACTACTGGATTGATTTGAGTACTTGCTGTTCCTTTTGGGATTGCTTCTTCTTCTTGGATGGGCTTGGAGCTACTAGGAACCCCTGTCGAATTACCTTTACCTGCTCCTTTTTTTGGGTGTACTATTTTCTGGACTAGAGTCCATTGATCCCCATTTTGTTTGTCTGGTTGCTCCTCGACCTTTTTCTTACAGTGCTTGGCAAAGTGCCCGTGCCCATGACAGTGTCTACATTTAAAGGGGAGCTTCTTGTAATCCAGCTCCTGCACATGCGTCCACCCAGTGACAGTGAGATTGATAGCTTCCGGTAACCCCTCCTCGAGGTCGAATTCAATGCAGATACGCACACATGAGTACTGATATTTTCTTGCAGCTTGATCTATGTATTTTCCCAACGCATTTCCGATAATCTCCAGGGTTTTTTGGTTCCAGCAGTGGAGGGGCAGATGGGGGAGCCTCACCCAAACTGGGATCGCGGATGGGACATCTTGAGAAGGGTCAAAATCTGGGGACCATTTGTTCAGATACAATCCCTACGGACCCATGAAATATGGGCCATTTCTGAATATTAAGCTTCTGTCATCAGGATTTTCGAAAATAAAGACAAAGAATCCTTTTCCGACAAAGTAACTCTTGACTCCCTCTTTGATCAGAGGTTTCCTGTTTCTTTGAGTCCAGTCTTCTACTGACTTAGGAGAGGGCCAGAGGCCCATGAACTGGCCAATAAGGCCTCTTTTTGACAGGTTCAATGCCGCTTTTCACGTCTCTTCTTCTGGAAGAGCCATAGAAGGGATCGTTTCATCTTCTTTATGAACTTCTGCTGAAACGCCGATGGGGCTCGTTCTGGTCCAGCTGCAACCATTGCACGAAACGCCAAAACTTCAGGAGGCGGATTGGGAAGGGGGACGGAGCCCCCGCTGGGCTCCACGGTTGGCGAAGGACACCGCAGGGCTGTGCGCTGTGCGCAGCAGCCACATGGGCGAGCAGCGAGGCACCCTGCAACCCTAAATCAAGCTGAACGCAGGAGGAGGGAAGAGCGTGATCGAATGACTCTTTAAAGTCAACCACATGTTTTTTTCCATCTGCATCTTTCATAGTGGGAAGTTTTAGCTATTAAATTTCTCGACCCTAGACTTACCATCTTTCGCCATTGCTCCCACTCGAACCAGGAACCCTTCTTTCTTGCGATTTTATCAGCAAAATAGACCTTTGGCTGTGATACCAGTTGTTAGAATTTTTGTATATTACAGAGCAATGCAACACATAAAATATGCAAAAAACATAAGCACGCAAAACACATAAAACCAGAGAGACACAAATATATGTGGTTCACCCAGTTTGGGCTACGTCCACCCCGAAAAACCAATCCTTTCTTTCTATTATCCTACAAAATGAAGAGACACAACCTACAGCAGATCTACTGTAATATCCTTTGTTCTCTCTCACAGTCTCCCTATATGTTTCTCGCTCTGATAATACACATACAATGCATAGCCGTAATAAAATACCTTCATAGAAAATGAGGGGTTGCCTTCTAAGGAAAAAAACCTTAAATTAAACATAACTTCTACTGTCAGATCATCTGCCTAATGAATGGCCCAGATTGACTTGAAATTATAATACTTTTACAAATTTTGTCTATTTTTTAGCTTCGAACGCGCCCCAAATCCCCCCGGCGGGGGGGGGGGGCACCCCCAAGCAGCGTTTAATTATGGGTGGTGTGGCCGCCCCATTTAATAGCGGGGGTCCAATGCTGTGATACAAAATAAAGAAGATAATCATGCTTCAAACCCAACAAATGGAAGAGAAAGACCTAGCAAGACAATTAAAATAAGCCAATCAGAGGCACGTAATTGAAGTTTATGAAAATAAAAAGGAATTGCATACAGTTTTTGCATAAACTGACAGGCTCATTAAAAGGCATAAGGAACAAATACAAGTTCTTAACAGAGAAGCAGAAAAGGTCACTCTTTTAAAGCTACAAGTACAAGAAGTAGAGAAAAGAAGGAAATTCTTGAAAAGTTGGTTTCGAAAATATATTGGTCAAAATTAAGGAGAACTTAACATTTCCCTATCTGAAATAAATAAGCTCAGAAAGGAGAAATTGTTGGATGATGAAAGGACGAGTAACAACATGGATAAATTGAAGATGAAGGAAAAAAGGTAGGTAAACCCCACATGACAATGGTACAAGCCTCAAGAACAATATTGCTGAGAACACTGACATGAGGATTTTTCAAAGGCCAAATCAAAATGAAGGGCAAAATAAGTTTAAAAATGTTGTGGCTCCAAGAAGTAATGTTGAAGGATTCAAGTACAAGGATTAACAAGAGGTTTCACCTCCTCCAAGAAACAATGAATACAAAAGATCAAGAAGATAAGGTAACTCATCTAGGTACACTAATTTGTTTAAAGATTATTGTTTTTCATGTACTAACTTTCAACATATGGCTAGGGATTGTAAAGCTTATGATAGGAACAATTATCAAGGGGATTATCAAAACCCTAGAAGTAATGTTGCAAGAACTCAAGACAAATACTTTAATGATTTTGTCAGCCGAAAATATATGTATGTCGTTCCATCATTCAGTTAAATGTTGAATGCTACAAATGCCGTAACTATGGACATATAGTACGTGATTGTAGTTACAATATGGAATATTTAATGACGGGAATCCCTAATGTCAGGTACAAGAAATTTTGGAGAAGAAAACAAATGCAAGAAGACCAAGAAAATGATAAATTCTTAGTAGTAATTATTTCAAGATTTGTAAAGGAAAAAAGGAATGATGAATCCACAAAAGAATATGTCAAGGTTCGAGATAATCCATCTGTAGAGTTGGTTTCAACTTTGTTCTAAACTTTAATATTGAAGACTCTCTGTCTGGTGAATTTCGAACAAGGGGAATTTATATAGCAGGTTGACAAATGACATATGATAGATTACATAAGAAGTCAGAGAAAATTTTAGCATCATGGGAGGGTTCAATAGAATAATAACTTAAAATTTACAAGTCATGGAGAATATTTCATAAAGATTTAGGTAGAATAAAATTTGTCAATTCATGGGATCATAGCAAGCATTGATCCAGGCATTTTGAAGAAGATAAGTTATCTTGAAGGATGACATAAGAAGGATTATCATAAGGGAGAGCACAGGAAGATTACAAGTCTGCAAGAAGTAGGAATATTGTTAGGGGGAGTCACCCTTTTCCATTGATGTCAAAGGGGTAAAGAAAACGGGAGAAGAAGATGAAGACATGAAGGTAGAGGGAGCAATGATCGCAGGGGGAGTATGTGCGTTGTCAACAATGATAAAGGGGGAGATTGTTGAATGGTGTTGTCATTGATGCGAACGTTAGTTAATGAATGCTCTTATATTTTTCTAGATTGCATCAAGTTGGAAGCTCCAATGGAAGGATGGTTGGAAGCCCTAGATATAGGGTTTGGATTCCCTAGACGATGAACATAACCCACACTTTTTGGACGTTTTTGAAGAAGTAGATCACTGAATTTTCCTTGGAGATACTCATCATTAGATTCTCCTCGTCGAAATTATTCCGATGATATGTGGCACGCCATGAGAAGCTTCACGGTTTGTGAGTGTTATAACATCGTTTATCATTTCTATATACTTGATGACTTATGCATTGGGCTTGGGCATCCCTTCCATTCAAAATTGGTCACACTTTTTAAAAATAGTATTTTAAAATCCATACACGACTCTGCCCAGTTTTTTCAACGTGTAGATGTGTGTCCATCCATTGATGACCCACACATGCTATTTAAAATATTAAAAAATATATGAATTCCCTATTAATGAGGCAGGGTTTACAGGTTTTTCCTATAACTTAACTACCACAGCATATGGCCTAACTATTCCCCAATTGAAAAAACAAATTTGAGGAAGTATAAATACACCTCAAGGGAATGGCCTAAGGGGGGAAAGAGAGAATGCTATTGATATTATAGCCTGTTATAGCCCTGATCAAGTCTCATATTTCCCTGTGCCTTCTGCACTTCCCAGTTTCAGGAAACCCTTGTTTCCTTGTGATGATCACCCCAACTTTATGTCACATCCTTTGTGCACCATTTATGGAAGAATCTTTGTGAGGCTAGGGCTGGGGGGATCTGGAGGAAAATTTTGCTTGGAGCTTTGGCAGATCTCAGGTGATTTATCCACTTTCTCTTTACATATTATCAATAAAAGAAGTACATTAATCGCTCCCGGATTAATGATTAATGTAGGCTAATTAGGTGTTCAAAAGATACCTTTTTACGACCCAAAATTTTGGCGCCGTTGTCGGGGAGAGTGTATGCCATTTCAAAATAGTGATGCACAACTAATTTTCTTCTGCTTGCGAAGAATTGGGTATTAAAGACGGAAGGTAAGAACCTGCGCACTGGGCAAGAAACACACTTGCTCACAACTCTCTTCACAATAGAAGTAGGTAAGCTTCTTTCTTAGGTAGGAATGAAGGTTTGTTTTTTTGAATGAATAGACCAACTAAGAAAAACAAAATTCCTCCTAAAATTGAAAAAACTAAGGGACCGGTGACCCTTGGGCGGACAAATTTTATTGACGAAATCCTTAAAATAACTAAATCTCAGCCATCAGTAGGGTTTAGAAAAGCTATCTCTAGACAACCTACTAGTTCCCTTCAGGCTACATGATCACCATCTGAAGCCTTTGCTGAGATACATAGTCAAACAGAGGGAATTGAGCAAGATTCCAAAGAAATTGAGAATTCCTGCATAATTTCCCCTTAGGAAGGGAACTCTAGAAATCTCTGAGAAGGAGAAGGGGAAACAGGAGAAATCGGACACCCAAAATCTCCTATTGAAATAGCCCAAACGATAAACAGTCCAGATAAGGGAAGTGCTGTTAAAATTATTCAAAATCAAGGTCCTGAATCACCTCAAATAGTAGGTCAACAAGGAATACTCATTATTCCAGACAAGGGGAGTGCTATTAAAGCCATTCCTATCCCTGCTAGTCAACCTAGAAATTCCTTGGAGATCCCAGAAGGATATTGGCACATTTTTGACCAAATGGCTGAGAACCAAAATCAGAACCAGCAGACACCCCAACAAACCTCTACGCTGCAATATCCTATAGTAGATACTGCAGTCAATGTGCCTATGAAGGCCATTCCCCTTCAACATATTCCTACATTTCATGGCTTAACATCAGAATATCCAGATGCATTTTTTTTTGAATTCGATGTGCTATGCAGGGGATATGATTATACCACCGATCCCCAAAAACTAAAACTATTCCCTTCAACATTAAAAGGGGCAACCTTACGATGGTTTATGGGATTAGGTGGGGGTGTCATAACTGATTGGGATCAGATGAAAGCTGCATTTTTAAAGAAGTATGAGATTATTGCAGGTCTCGGGAATTAAAAGATGAAATATTCCAAATGACAGCAAAACCAAATGAAACCTTGGAAGAATATGTGGAATGGTTTCAATACAATCTTCAGAGATCCCCTTATGCATATTTAACCTTACCTGATAATGTTTTGAAAACCACATTAATTAGGGGAATGAAAGATCAATGGGTTGAAACATTGAATATTATGGGAAAAGGTGACATATATAAGGAAAGTTATCCTAACATTATTGATTTGTGTATCAGGAGTTCAAGGGGCAACACAAGGCTAAAATCAGCAGAACGTGATATGATTACAAGAGAAAATAAGACCTCTAATGAAGGTGTCACTCATGCAGAGATTGGAAATCTGTTAGAAGATTTTAGGACAAACATACTTGGGACTATAACAACGCAGTTCGATATTATGCAAGCCAAACAAAAGCAAGCAGAAGCAGAACAAAATTTGGCAATATTCTGCCCTAGATGCAGGAAGAAACACAACCACAAGGAGTGCCCGTTGGATGTGATCAAAGTCTGCGCCATTTGCACGAAATATCACCCTACAGAAGGATGTCCCTTGCTTCCTGGCTTAAAAGAAGTTTATAAGGAGGCAGAAGAAGAATCAGAAGTGGTATGTTTGCTTAATCAGTGCCGACAATGGCAGCCACGACAATCAGGTATGCCAAATGATCCATTTTCTCCTTTTCAGCGTCCTCAATATAATGCTCAGCAATATAATGGAATGTGGAAAAATCAACCACCTTTCCCCAATTGGTTACAACAGCGATTTACTCCAAAATCTTGGCCAAATCAAACAAATCAAAATAATTGGCCTAGCTTTCCCTTCTGCCCACCGTTTTGGCAAAATAATAATTATCCTACACAATGGTCCCCCTCTACGTCCCAAAGTTAGGCCTGGCAGTCAAACTGGCAAATACCTAGAAATCAGCCAGCTGAGACAATTCCTCTCTCTCAACCTACACTGCCAACTCCCTATACAAACCCCCAGACCAACTTAAGACCACAACTCCCAGCCCAGCCCAACCCAAACCCAAACAATAGGCTAATTCAGTCTGTCCAAATAATGGAACCCCCAGAATTAGAAACTGAACCGAGGGAGTGCAACGACCTTCAATTAAGGTCTAGGCGCATAGTAGAAACAAGGAGAAACAATAATGATCATATTGAAGATCTGTTACCTGTAGAACAAACATTACAGAAAGAGAAGGAGGTTCAACAACAAAATCAACAACAAGTAACAACTTCCTCTCCACCATTCCCAGAATGATTAATCATACCACGCCCATTAGAACATCCTAATTTTGATCTTATGGGAGAATTAAAAAATTTGTGTATAAAATCCCCTCTCCTCCAAGCTATTCAAGATATCCCTATATATGCAAAAAACATTAAGGAATTATGCATAAAGAAGCCAAAGAGGAGAACAACCACCACTCCAACTGTCCAAATAGTCGGTACTTTATCTGACTTACTATTAGGAATGGAAACACCTGTAAAATATGAAGACCCAGGAAATCCCATAGTGATAGTACGAATCCATGGACAATTGTTTCCAAATGCCTTAATTGATTTGGGAGTAGAAATCAATATCCTAACAACCACCACCTGTCAAAAACTTGGCATTACATCGCTAGAACCAACAACAACCTTCTTGGAATTGGCTGACCGATCGGTAGTCAAACCAGAAGGTACATTACAAGATGTAATGGTATCTGTAGATTCCTGGGAATACCCTGCTGACTTCCTGGTTATCAATCCCAAGAACCAGCTAGAAGGACATCCGTTGATCTTAGTTAGACCTTGGTTGGCAACTGCCGATGCTTATATTGGATGCCGACAAGGCAACATGACAATAACAAGGGGAAACTATGTCAAGAATTTAGCTTTATATCCCCCAGCCCAACCAAGTCTATCAATAATCAAAACAAAAAAACAACTTGTATCATATCTAATGGAAAATATGAGATCACCTCTAACTATAGATAATGCTCTTGATTTTAAAGATCAAACAGAGGATGATATCATTAATAGTTTTATTAATAAACCACAAACCATATCTCATTTACAATGTCACATGATCAAGGCAACATTTGATAATAAAGAAGAAGAAGATCCTTTGAAATACATCCCTGATCAAGTAATACCTACTACTTCTGTGTACAATAGCAAGATTGTAAAAACTGAATTGGGAAAAACTCTAAACATTAACAAAAATTTGACTGCTGAAGAAGAAGACAAGTTGGTCCAATTATTACGAAAATACAAAGCAGCCTTTGCATGGAATTACCCCGATATGAAAGGAATTGACCCTCAATTGTGTACACACCACATCTATATTGAAAAATATGCAAGACCCATTTTCCAACCCCAAAGAAGATTAAACCATCACCTCAAAGATATTGTGAAATCTGAATTACAAAAACTATTGGATGTTAATTTCATCTACCCAATATCTGATAGCAAGTAGGTCTCTCCATTAGTAGTGGTACCAAAAAAGAACGGAAAGTGGAGAATATGTGTAGATTATCGTGAACTTAACAAGGCAACACAAAAAGACCACTTTCCCCTTCCTTTCATTGACCAAGTATTAGACACATTGGCAGGAAAGAAATTCTTTTCTTTCCTCGATGGCTTCAGTGGGTACAATCAAATCCAGATTGCCCCTGAAGACCAGGACAAAACTACTTTTACCTGTCCATGCGGGACATTTGCCTACCGAGTCTTACCTTTTGGCCTATGCAATGCCCCTGCTACATTCCAAAGGGCCATTCTCAACATCTTTTCAAACTTAATAAATGAAGGCCTCGAAGTATATATGGACGATTTCACACCTTATGGGGATGATTTTGAGCCTACATTAGAAAATCTAGAAAAGGTACTGCAAATACGTATTGACACTAGGCTTTGTTTGAGCCATGAAAAGTGTCTTATGATGATGACCAAAGGAGTTATCTTAGGGCATTATATTTCAGCAGCTGGAATTCAAGTGGACCTAGCTAAAATTCAAATAATCTCGTTAATACCCACACCCACCACGAAAACAGAGGTACGCAACTTTTTTGGATTTTCTGGTTACTATAGAAGATTTATAGAACATTATTCTCAAATAGCTGCGCCTTTATATGCACCAACTGGAAATGCTGATTTTATTTGGACAGATAAATGTGACAATGCCTTTAATGATCTGAAAAAGCTTGTTTCAAGAGCCCCAGTGCTGAGGGGCCCAAATTGGAATTTTCCATTCCAAATTTCATCCGATGCCTCAGACACAGCAATTGGAGCAGTACTTGGGTAGGAGGAAGGCAAGAAGCCATATGCAATCTATTATACTAGCAAAAATCTATCCCCTGCTGAATTAAATTACACTGTGACTGAGAAGGAATTTTTAGTTGTAGTTCATGCTATAAATAAGTTTAGACATTATATAACTGGGTATCCTGTAGTAATATATACTGATCACTTTGCCATTAAATTTTTAGCAAATAAACCTGTTACAAACGAAAGAGTGACAAGATGGTTTATTTTACTGCAGGAATTCGACATTACAATCAAAGATCGACCTGGGAAAGAGAACCCTGTAGCTGACTTTCTGTTAAGAATGCCAAAGCCAACAGATACAGAAGCAATTGAAGACCACTTCCCCGATGAACATCTGTTCGCCGTTACTGTCAGAACACCGTGGTATGCCGATATAGAAAATTATTTGGAAATAGGTAAATTACCTAAACATCTATCCCTTAATGAATGAAAACAGATAATACAACGTAGTACCTGATTCTCTTGGATTGGGGGCTACCTATTTCACACAAGGGGAGATATGCAAATAAGAAGATGTGTCCGGGAGGACGAGGTATTTGATATTTTGAAAGCATGCCATGATGGGAAATGTGGCGGGCATTTTGCAGATCGTGGAACTGGCCATAAGGTTTTACGAATAGGCTATTATTGGCCTACCATCTTTAAAGATGCCAAAAAATTTGTGCAGGCTTGTGATAGTTGCCAAAGGGCAGGTCGCCCTGGGCAGTCTGATGAAATGCCTTTGAACCCTCAACTAGTGATTGAACCATTTGAATGCTGGGCGCTTGATTTTTTTGGGCCTATTAGCCCTCCCTCAAACCAAAAAACATACATCCTAGTTGCAACTGAGTATGTCACTAAGTGGGTTGAAGCAGGGGCACTTTCAAAAGCTACAGAGGACTCCGTAATACAGTTTCTTTTCCAAATATTTGTGCGATATGGCCTCCCGAGGGACATAATCACAGATGGAGGACCACATTTTTTAGGTAATAAATTAGCTAAAACACTACAAAACTACCACATTCAGCACAAGATTACAACCCCATACCACCCACAGGCCAATGGCCAAGTAGAAAGCACGAACAAAGTAATTGAATCTATATTGACAAAAACTGTTGCCTCACACAGACGAGATTGGGCCTATAGATTGGAAGAAGCATTGTGGGCATATCGAACAACATGGAGACCTACTACAGGATATTCACCATATCAAGTGGTATTTGGAAAAGAACCCATCTTTTTAATAGAATTCAAAATTCAAACATTAAGAACAGCTCAAAAGGTGGGTCTAGATCTAAATGAAGCCAAGGCTAAAAGACTGCAGCAAATTAATGAGTTAGATGAAATTAGGCTCTCTGCTCTTCAACACATAGCGTTAATCCAACAACAGAGAGAAAAATGGCATGACACCCTTATCAAATAAAAGATATTCCACGAAGGAGACTGAGCACTCCTATATGATTCTAGGTTTCAGGATTTCCCAGGAAAACTCCAGACACGATGGCTCGGACCCTATGAAATACAGAAATTCCATGATAATGGCACTATTACATTAGCTACCATTGATGGATCTGGGCATTCTTTTAAGGTAAACGGTCATCGAGTACGATTGTATCATAAACCGCTTACCCGGGAATGCTTTTACCAACAGTTACGGGAAGATTCTACCATGGAAATTTTCGCTAAAGGGGATAACTCCTCCTCAACACCAGTTTATTAATCATTTATTTTTTAAATTTTTCACATAAAGATTTGTTCATTTATTTGATTGTTGCTTTAGGGAATTTGTTTTTTTAAATTTTTGTTTATTTCGTTTATTTTTAGTTTTCGTTGTTTGTTTCATGGAATTCTGTTTTTTTCTTTCAAAAACTCTATTTATTTCGTTTGTTTTGAGTTTTGCTGTTCCTTTCTAAAGGAACAACACTTCTGCTATTCCTTTCGAAAGGAACAACAGTTCCACAAAGTGTTTTTGCTGTTCCTTTCGAAAGGAACATAAATTTCGTAGATTGTTTCTGCTGTTATTTTTAAAGGAACAACACCTTTTGAGTGGATTGTTTTTTGATTTAGATTAGAATTTTGAGAATTTCTGATGACTCTTCTAAAGGAAAACATATTATTCATATACAATCATACAAATTCAAGCTTACTGTAATAAAAAAATCAAAAGAAATCATCATTTTTAAAGAAAATTGTTTAGTAATGATCAAAAAAAGGGAAAAGGGGCATGATCAATAACTTGATTTTGCTGTTTTACTACCACTGAATTAATTGGATCGATTATCTTTATCATGTTGGTTCTTCCCATATGTTATAAATTTCTTTGATTTTTATTTACGGAATAGGAATAAGGGCATATTCTTTTCTATTGAGATGTCTAGACTTCTTCCACCATCCCTACTCTTAAGGAGTGTTGAGCCATCCTTTATGAATAACTAAGGAAAAGTGCTATATGAAAAAGAAAAATATTTACATATTTCATTAATAATTTTATGATTTTGCAGATGGAGGATAGGGGGTCTCATCAAGAGCCAACCTACCATGATCATAAGGAAGGCAGTGAAGTGGCATTCCCATCATGGCCACCAAACCAGGGATATGGTCCAATGGATAATCGAAAAATTAAGAAGTCTTTGGAACAGGAGGTCTCATCACGAGCCGACCTGCCCACTTTTCACTTCTTCCCGGTGAATGGCATTGTGATTTATCTGGCCACCAAACTAGCACAATGGCCTCTGTTATGACATTTAACAAGCACTTCCTCAGTATGAATAAAGGACAATGGTTCCAAGGGTAAAAAAGCAACTCTGTCAAGGTTATGGACACTTGTGGGCAACAGAGATCTGCTGATGGTATTGGAGTCACATTTATACACATCAATATTCATATTAAACCCTTCTCCTATGTCTCCATTTAAAATATCAAATGAAAGTATGCATCCTTTACCTTTGATTTCGAACCTATTATACATGAAAATCATTACAAATCGATCATATTAGTTTGAAGTGGTAAATAACGCATTTGTACTTATGTTTATCTTAAGCTGTCCCTTCTCCTCATATTTGAATCATTACAAAACGATTTTATATCTATTACCAATTTATCACACGCATTGATTTCAGTAATTTCTATAATTTGATTGAATGTATAATAATTATGCCTACTTTTTCCTGCTGTACTATTGCTGTGCCACACTTGCCTCTCTCAATGGACGATCGAGGATGACCTATCCTCCATCAAGGGGGGCGGGGATGTCTGCATGCCGATCAAATCTCGATATTTCTTTACCTGTATGCAAACCAAATCCCTGCATTTTAGGGAATAACCAATTTTCAACGACTTACCATGCTGTGCTGTTCCATTGCAATCACTGTGTGTTTGGAAAGAACTAACAAAGTGCAGAAATGATGGGAGGATGAAAAATTCACAGTGAGTCGCAGGTGCTGGTCATTTCTAATGTTGCACGAGAAATTTTGGAAAGATTGGGGTGGATTACATATTTCATGAGGATGCAACAACCCCATGAAGCTGTGGCCACCGAATTTTTATAGAACTTGCAGGAAGGATTTTCCATGGTTAGGGTAACGCAGATAGCTGTATCCGACGAAATAATTGCAGAGGTATCTAGCATACCAGCCCAAGGAACTATATGGACGCAGAAGAAGCTCAGGCTTCGAGAAGCCATGAAGATATTTTAGGATGACGGACAGACCTTGGTTGTCAAAGGCAAAGGAGTTCAGCCAACATCATTGGGAGAACCATGGACGGAGTTGGCCAAGATTGTGCAGGCTTATATAACGTGCGACGAAAGGAAATATGTGGTAAGACCTCGCCACCTTAAGGTACTGGTTGTATTAAAACGTAAATTCACTATCAATTTCCCTGCATTTTTAAATTCCCTATTGCATGACATCGCCCATAGTATAAGAAAATCTCAACATGCAGATATGGTGGTCAACCACCATTGCCTAATTTGATTAATAGTGAGTCGTAGACTCGCCCAGCAACAGACCAGCTGGGAAGAATTGATATTCTCCATTGACAGAGTGTTAGCTTTACCTACCCCGAAACGGAAAAGGATGGCTAGCTCAATAGTTGAGCCATCAACTCACAGATAGTCCCTCCGTTCAAAACAAAGTAGGGGGATGATGGAAGGACTTCCGGGCAGCAGTAGCTAGCCCCTGGAATTGTACAACTCGAAGGATGAACAACCTCCACAATTGGAGGGAGCAAGCCCTCGTACTGATGAAGAAGAGGAAATGGAAGGAGAAATTCGCTACTCGGACGAAGAAGAAATAAGTCACCACACCAGTGGTGAAAAACAATCCAGTGCAGAGGAAGGAAATACTGAGGAAGAAGAAATTGAAGGAGAAATTCAATATTCGGATGAAGAAGAAGGAAGCTATCATACTTGTGAGGAGGATGAAGGCAACCATAATAGTGACAAAGAAGGAACAGAGCCTCCCGAAAATGATACCGTAATCCCTTTACAGAAAGACCAATTGCCCCAAATTCTGGCCAATATGAGTGACTATGTTCAACCTCATAGCCCTTTGGACCTTAACATTGATATTAATCAGTTGCAGGAGTAATCTGCAATCAAAAAAGAAACAACTAAAGAAATGCTGGATGAAACAACAAACCTTAGCGAAGCCAGGGTTGCTTCCCCTGAAAGGCATGAATGAGAAAACACCGAAGTAATATCTCAACTTTGAAGCGCTCAGGAGATTGCAGAGTCAACTGAGGGTATGATTCCCGAAAAATTTAGCCAAGGGCATATGAATGTGGAAGAAGAACCGCAGCAAAATATCAAGTATAGAACTGAACCGAAGGCATGGCTGATATAGACCAAAACCATGTTGAGCAAACAGGTTCAGATAAAGGAACAAATGTTCCATTAAAAAAGAGGAGGAAAACAACTGAGATTGAAAAGCTTCGCAGGGAACGAATGAAGCTTCATAAACTCATAGAACAACTCAGGCAAACTATAAGGGTTCTGAGAATGAAACAAATGCCTAAGTGAGCCCATAAGAGAAGAAGCATAGCTACCAAGAGAATTTCGAAAAAGAGAAAGGTGACCGCTAATAGGAACCCCCAAGTTGCAGAAGAAGCCATGCCTGAGCCTAATTATGGTGATACAGAGCAGCAAACGGCTGTTCCAACACAAGCTGTTCCAACACAAGCTGTTCCAGAGGGACCTGTTTCAAGTGAAAATATGCAATCTAGTAGTCAGCATAATTTTAGTGATCCGACACTGGCCAGACTCTAAGAGGAGTTGGCACAGGCCCGAATAGAAAGGCAGAGGTTGGAAGAAGACACTGTCCCAAGAAAAAGATATCAAGAGTTGCAGCAACAGATGAAAATTATCCATGAAGCAGAAGCTGAAGCTCATGAAAAGTGTCGAAAAGCAGAGGAAAAGGCTGACAAGGTAATGAACCAATTAAAATTAGCCTACAATCGAATGGACACTCTCTGCTCATTGTACACTGATGTCTTAGCCTGTAGATGTCCCGCCAAAAACTATGCTTTGTTTTTACTAGAAAGATATTTACAACTAAAGATTAAGGCAGTTAGGGAAGGGAAATCCATAGAGCTAAAAACCATAGATGACTTTGTATCATGCTGCAAACTTTATGGGATCAAAGTACAATGCCTTTTGTGTGAATTTTACTTGCCTAATCTAATACTTGAAAATGATTGTGAGTCAAACCCTAGCCCTTTTGTGGGAGATGTTCAATTTCAGGCATTCATTTTCTTTGCTGTAAATCAATTAAAATGGCTTAAAGCCTATAATGATTTTCAAAGGCAGGAAAATGAATTAGATCTATGGGTCAGGAGTGAACCTCAAAACCCACTTCAATTTTGGGTTAGGCAGAAAAGTTTGATGACCAAGGAAGGCGTTACCCAAGCCTTGGGGCCTGTCCACAAATCGATTATCTTGAATAGGACATATTATTTCTTATCCATTAGAAACCAATCTTATATAGCAGCTAAGGTCTAGTGGAGAATCTCCAATCAGAATGTGCAAAATAGGGAACCATTTAATTATAGAAACTTTGGGCTAGCTGCAGACCACTTAATTTCCTATAGTCATCTCATTTTAAAAGAAGGACCATTCTGTCTAGGATGTAGCTTCCAAAGCCCTATTGCATGGTATCCTGCTTCAGACTACAAATCCATCTACGAACTCCCTGAAGGACAGACATAACATGTTTTTGAGGAATTGGCTGCACTACATGGTTTTAGGCTTTTTGATGACAAACCTTATCTGACTTATTCTTTGACTGCTCTCCATGTGAACTATAGTTTTCATGAGGACATGAAAAAGATTAAGCAGGGGGGTATGTTGGGCAGTGAAAAAGGTATGAAATTACTATGTATCTTCTCATTCTTTTACTATAGAAATACTCCTTTTTACCTTGGGAAGGTAATTTATTACGAGAATTATGATAAAATTAGAGAGGTTTATGTCTACTGTAAAAATATGACCAAAGGTTTCTTTTTGTTGATAAAACAAGAATCAGATGAAGTGAACAGCCGTACCAAAGACGAAGCTGAGATCAATGTAATTGCTGCTCCATCAGCGTTGAACCACATCCAGCCAAAGACAAGGAGATCTGAACGGATTGCTAAAAAGAGGCAAGGGACAGCTCGACCTCGGTTAAAGTAAACAAGATGATAACTAAATGAAGGGGAGCGAATCCCTCAGGATCCTTCGATCCTGAGGGATCACTGTTCAAACTCATCTTATTCCTTGTCTTGTCCGTTAGGATCTGATATATAAAGCAATGTCCTTTAGTGATGGGTCAGTCAGTCAGTTGGTCGAAAGTTCTTACATTCAAACATTTCCTCTGTAATATTATGTTTTATTGACTCTCGACTTTGAGAGAACAGTCTCTGTAATACTATATGTTCGATTAATATCAAACACGCGTTTCATTTCATCTCTTAAGTTCTAAAGTAGCCCAACAGTATTTCACTGGCGCTAAGGGCCCGACTCTGGTGGAATTACCTTGCTGTTTGTATTCTTAATCTTTGCTTACTGTTGTGTGAAGTTGTGTTTAATGTTTATTTCAAATACAGAGTTGATTGACTGTTATTAGATTGAATACAGATTCATTAACGAATTGCATTGCTATTTTATCCTTTGCAAGAAGTACACTCGCTATTCAGTTATCTTGCTATTGTCATAAAAGCTTTGCTAATCTACATTTGATTCTAGTTGCTGTTCTATTAGTTTATGATTTGTTATAATTGAGTGTTGCGTTGGATGTCGACAGGATTAGAGTACTGAGATTAGTTGCTTGATTGCGCTTAGAATTGTAGTTGCCGTTCAATTCATGCTGCTGTTCCATTTATGTTTATTTTTTACTTCTGATTTATAGCTTCGGATTAGCAGATAGATTAATTACAGTTGCTGTGAATGCATAGGAATTACGAGTTGCTATTCCTTTCTAGCCTTTGCAGTTCCTTTCAGTTATCTTTATCAGCAAATAGTTCGAGCTTGATTTCATTTCTATTTCTTTAAGTGCAAGAACACCAACCGTAGAGAACACTGGTTACTGCTTCCAAGTTCCCAGATTGGTTATCTTGCCTCAGTGTGATTTCAGTTGCATCGATTTCTAAGGGAAGGAGTTACTGCTACTGTATCCCTGATCGATGGTTTGCAGATTAATATAGTTCAGCCTTCAGAACATTTCCATTTATGTTACTGTAGTCAGATTTCTTTACAAGCATCAGTTTACTTTTGGATTTAACATTCTGTGCTACATCTTCATAGCATTACTCTTAGTTAATTGCAACCTCAGACAGAGTACACTCTTGAAATAAAAAGTCGCTCCTGGATTGATGATTAATGTAGGCTAATTAGGTGTTCAAAAGATACCTTTTTACGACCCAACAGTCAGTGTAACTGTTTCTGTTGCCTTCGCTAGTAGACCTGGGGCGTAATTACCTCAGAATATTTTCGGAAGGTCCTTTTATTCACTTTCTTGTATTTTGGTGTTCGGTCCTAATCACCTGGAGTGGAAATACTTGAAGGCTGCTTGTTTGTTGTATCTTAGGAACTTTTGATAGAGCATGCTCTTTGCTCCTAGATTGTCATAGATTCTTAATTTTTTGAGTCTAATTAATCTCATAAGTATTAAAAGTGGTTGACCGATCGCCTCGTCTATCAAGGAGGCTTCGTGGGATTTCTCCTACAAGTGCCGAGCCTTCTTCAAGAAGGCATAGGAGAAATTCAGTGGGTGATTTTCATCCAATAGTTTCATACACAACGGAGAGTGATCCTCCATCTGGGGTTGTTGTTTTTGTGGGTGGTCCTGGTATTAGTGGTATTATAGAGAGGAGTACTCCACTCATCTCTAGAGTCTTGTTTCCGATAGAAGAAGTTGAAGTTGAAGAGGTTCCTCAACCTCCAGGTACTCCTTCCTCTCCTCTTTCTGCCAGTTTTCCGGACGTTATTTTGTACGTTGAGCCTACATCTAAGAGACCAGCTAGCCCCTATCCTTATCCCTTTCTTTCGATGGCCACGGTTGGGAAAACAACTTTGGCTATGAGCACTGCAAGCGTGCATACTCCTCTTTCAGTTGAAGGAGGAGTTACTATTTGTATTTCAACTATCACTTCTAGTACTGCTATGTTTGGCTCTGCCTCTATTTCGTCTAAGAGTGGGGGAACCCAAGCATTTGCTTCTTATTCTAGTCCCTTTTCTTTTGGAATTACATCTAGTGCGATTCCTTCTATCTCCACTGCTGCTTCTGCTGTCTCCGCGCCTATGCCTTCAATGGCTAGTGGGTCAACTTCTTTTTAGGGGTTCCCCTTCGGAAGTGGTCACATTCCTCATTCGAACCCTTCCTTAGGATCTTTGCCTTTCACCTCTCAAAATCAAGGATTCAATCCTTTCCTCGGATGTCAAAGCTCTAATGCTTTTTTAGGCTGGAAACCTGCTTTTACAGGGTTAGGAGATGGGAATAAATTTCTCTCTGGTCAGCAAGGGAATGTACCTTTCCCTTCTGTAGGTGTTTCTTAGGGTTTCTCTCCATTCGCCAATGCTTGGAACCCTTAACAAGGGGTTTCTTCTTCATTTAACACTTCGTTTGGAGGGATTATCCTTGGTTATAGTAACCCTATGATGGGAGGGGGCCCTTCTCTGAATGCTTCTGGGCCACAAGGTTTCTCTTATGGCTCAAAATTTTCTACGAAAAATCTCTGGCAACCTCGTGCCTCAACAAATCCAGGGTATTCTTTTCAAAATTTTGGAAATCCTTCATATGGGGGATGGAATTCTAAAGCTCCTCCATTGTTACCTTTCGTGGCAACTTTAAACTTGCCATATATATCGAAATTGACGAATGATCCAATTCGATATAGTCTGGGTTGGCCTCCAATCCTTACTAAACTTCCCTCATATATTCCAAAATTTGAAGGGAAGACCGGTGAGGATCCGGCTGACCACGCTACCACTTTCCACTTATGGTGTTTGTCGAACACCCTTATCAACGATTCGATTATGTTGAGGATATTTCAACGCACACTAACTGGGAATGTTGCAAAATGGTACATTGAGCTAAGAGGGGGCAATTTTTCTACTTTTGGCGAGTTGGATACTATGTTTCTGAACCATTTCCAGTTGCTTGTTTGTTATGACGCGGGGACTGATCTCCTGGCCAATTTCCAGTGGGAGGAGGAAACACACATTTATGATCATATTCAGGAATTGAGGAGAAGGAAGAGGCTCATCAAAGCTGAGATTTCGAATGAGTTCCTTCTCGAATGGTTTCTTAAATCCTTACAACCAGAAATCTTGAAGGATGTATGCCTTTCTGGGGTATTTTCTGAGGAACTGGCTATCTTTAGGGCTCAACAGTTAGAAATGATCTATTCTTAATCTGGGGCCTTAATAATTTTTTTCTAGATGCTCCTCATTGCAGGCTATATTTAGCCAAAATGAAGCCAGGTCCTCATGCTCACAGACTTATCGTTACGATTTATAGTGGCATGGCTAACCTTGTAAATCAATTGCAACAGTTGTCTTTACAATCTGCTCCTTCTGGTCAGGCTAGGTCGTCGGTGTCGACTCCTTCTCAACCCTTGAATATTAATGTTTTCAGGCTTCTAACCCCAAAGGAAATCAACAATATGATGGAAAGAAGAAGGGAATAAATAATAATAATAAAGACAATGATGGGAAGGTAAATGTGAACAGGTCTAATGATAGTGTTGGAGAGGGTAAGAGGGACAATAAGAAGAAGGTTAAGTTTCCATACAAGTTATGCACTGGAGACCATCTTACTCACCTTTGCCCGAAAATTCAGGATGCTCAACGCTTGTTAGCTCAACAGGGTTCCTCTAGTTCCCAGGCTGTACTGAAAAACCCTTTTCCCCAAGGGCAACAGCTTCTTGCTGGCGCGAATGCGAATACTGGAGCTCCTGCAGGGGGCAACCAAGAAGGGGAAAATTCATCAAATGTATATATGATGAGTGCTCAAGTAAATCTCGCTACGAGATCTCGTGACTATGGCAGAGTTGAGTCTTTGAAATCTTAGGGTACTCCAAGTAATTTTGAGCCACTCCATATGGAGAGGCATGCAATTGAGCCTATACCTCGGATGTAAAAAGGGTCTACAAAGCGTACAATGATTAATCCTAATGGCAAGGCTGCCTAGAACTATTCCATTGTGGAAGATCTGGCGCAAATTCCTTATGCCATGTCTACGTTTGAGGTACTCCAGTCGTGCCCAGCACAAAGAGTGCATTTCTCATTGCCATTAGGGCTTTTGATCCTAAAAACTCTCTTATGATCACATTTGACATGTCAACTTTTAAGAAGAGACTTCCTCATCATATGAATTTTTAGATTAAGTTTGCATATAGAAAGATCAATATTTTTTGAACAATAGTCGATGAGGGTGCTTCCACGTGTGTTATGTCTATATCATGTTGGAAATCTATTAGATCTCCTTCAACTATCCCTTCAGCTACTCTTCTTACTGCATTTGATGGTCATTCTCACAGGCCACATGGCATTGTTCCAACTTTACCCATCTGTGTTGGGGGTAAAAATGTCAATATCGAGGTCGAGATAGTAGATGGAAATTTAGATTACAACCTTCTGTTGGGGCAAAATTGGATTTATGAGATGGATGATATTGCTTCCTCATTATTTCGCATCTTGTGTTTTCCCCATGAAGGGAGGATTTTCACTGTTGACCAGATGGACTGTTCTCCTGTAGATCTGAATATATATATTGACTCGACTGTACCCTTGGTAAATGATACCAAGCAACCTGTTGAGAATTTGGGGGTTGGAATGTATACATCATTGATGGGTACTTTTGATCTTTCGCCTCCTTCGGTTCATATTCATGCTATCTCATCCTCCAGGGTTCCTACTCGAAGAGAGTTCTTTCGAACTCATTATTATTCGGACCCTTGGACCTTCCCTTCTCCTACTTCCACATTAGAGAAAGGTCAAGTGGGTGGAATGGCATTTCCAATGTCTGCAACTGAGATTTCCTATCAATCTATTGTTGACTCTACAGAATCCATTCCAGTTTCTCTTTCACCAGAGGAGTTGGATGGAGATGTGGCTCCGGTTTGGACTCTTAGTTCATCTTCTGCTTAGGATTGCCTTGATACCACTCTTCCATCTGAAGAGGCTATCCTTTAAGCAATGATTGGTGTAGAAATACCATGGGATGATTTGCATCATCAATCCTATTTTCTACCGGACTTGCGAGAAGTTGAAATTTTTTTGTCTAGCCTTCAGTCTTCTAGTCCTGTTCACCCAGTCTTGAACCCCTTAGCTCCAACACAGGTTTTTGCTAAAGGGAACATGGTTGTCATTTCTGCTACTACCCCGGTGAATATCTCCAGATATCCCAATGTTATTGAGGATGTCTTCATTGGAGCTGAATGTTCCCCTGAAGAGACTCAGACTTACACCGATCTCTTTAGAGAATTTCGGGATGTGTTCTCTTGGTCTTATGATGAAATTCCTGGTATAGATCCATCCATTGTCTTGCATGAGATCAAGAATTATGAAAATGATAAGCTTATACGGTAGAAGCTTCGTCTGGTCAACCCTAGGAAGGCTACAACTATCAAGGCCGAGGTTGAGAAGCTGCTAAAGGCGAGTTTCATATACCTCGTTTCATTAACTGAGTGGGTTTCAAATCTAGTGCCTCTGGATAAGAAACAAGGAACGATCCGAGTTTGAATTGATTTCATGGATTTGAATAAGACATGTCCTAAAGATAATTACCCCACACCATTTATTGATCATATTATTGATGAGTGTGCGGGGAATGATATTTTCTCCTTCATGGACGGTTTCTCAAGATACAATCAGATCACTATCCGTCCTGAAGATCAGCATAAGAATGCTTTTATTTTCCCATGGGGTACATTTTCCTACAAAAATATGCCTTTTGGCCTTAAAAATGTGGGAGCTACTTTCCAATGTGCTATATCCTTGCCTTCCACAACATCAAGCATTTTCGAAGCATATTTGGATGATTTAGCTGCTCGTTCTCGAAATATAATTGATCATCCTTCACACCTTCGACAAGTTTTTGAACGGTGTCGTTATTATAAAATTTGGTTGAACCCTAATAAGTGATTTTTTTCCATCACATCCAGTCGGTTGTTGGGATTCATCGTGTCTATGGAAGGGATTCACGTAGATCCCTTCAAGGTTGAGCAATACTTTAGTTGCCTCCCCCGTCTTCAATTCGTCAGCTTCAAAGTCTACTAGGTAAGGCCAATTTCTTAAGGAGATTTATTGTTAATTATGTCGAGGTGACGAAAGGATTTATGAGGTTGTTAAAGAAAGGAGTTCCATTCTTTTGGGATGAATTTTCTCAACACTAGTTTTCTGCATTGAAAAAGACATTGACCTCTGCTCCATTATAGAGTCCACCTGATTATAGCAGAGACTTCATTTTGTATCTCACTGCAGCAAAATATACTATCGGTATGGTTTTGGTTTAGGAAGATGATGCTCTTTGTGAGCATGTTGTATACTAATTTAGTCGAGGCTTGGTGGGTCATGAACTCTGGTATTCTCCCATTGAGAAATTAGCTTTGGCAGTTGTCCATGTTGTCCAGCAGCTCACGCATTATATCCTTCTTCGCAAAACTTATTTTTTGGCAGCAATTAATCCATTTCAATTTGTTCTCAGTAGGTGAGTGATTGGGGGAAAATATAATCGATGGCTTGTCATTTTGCAAGAGTTTGATCTCGAATTAATGTCTTCCAAATCTAAAAAATCTTTGGTATTTGCAGAGTTGATTTCTGAGTTGCCCTGTGGAGAAGAGAGTGTTTATGAAGAGTCATTCCCTAATGAACATCTTTTCCTCATTTCTTCATAGGATCATTGCTATAGAGATCTCATTGTTTATCTCTAGACTACGAATTTTCCCTTAGCTTTTTGAAAGACGAGCTTCGAAATTTGCATCACTTAGCTAAAATTTATCTTATTATCGGTGACACTCTATATCGTTGCGGGGTGGATTCGATCCTTATACGTTGCTTGAATCTCGAAGAAGCTGAGGTTGTGCTGAATGATTGCCACAATGGAGCTTGTGGTGGCCATTTATTTGGCTTTCTACAACCCAAAAGATATTGCGTGCAGGATATTTTTGGTCGTCAATTTTCAAAGATTGTGTAGAGGCGGTCAAAAAATGTCATCCCAGTCAAGTCCATACTTGGAAGATGTGTGCTCATCCAACTCCTCTCTTTCCTGTTGCC
Organism: Pinus albicaulis; assembly: GCA_034641835.2. Lineage (NCBI taxonomy): Eukaryota > Viridiplantae > Streptophyta > Pinopsida > Pinales > Pinaceae > Pinus > Pinus albicaulis. The sequence continues at coordinate 503,176,411 of CM076575.1, read as the reverse complement.
ACTGTCGTTCCATTAAAAAAGTGGGGTATTGATTATACTACTTGTAACTCACCTTCATTAAAGGGTCATAAGTACATTATTGTAGCAGTAGACTACTTTACAAAGTGGGATGAGGCTATGCCTACTTTTGTGAACGATGGTGAAACAACAACCTTGTTTCTAGTCAACCAAGTCATTTCTCGCTTTGGTATCCCCAAAGAGATTGTCACTGACAATGGCAATCATTTTTAGGACAGTATGATGGCTGAATTGGCTCTCAAATTAGGTTTTCGACAGGAGCATTCATCTCCGTATTATCCTCAGGACAATGGGTAGGTTGAAGCCGTAAACAAGTCCTTGAAGTCTCTGTTTATCGATTTTTTATGTGACTTTGATGATTTTGATCTGCTTTGGCAGGTGTTTTTGGATGAGATGAGTCATTTTGGCTTTGCCGATGGTGCTAGTAGACTTACCCAGAATCTTGTTTCCGTGGCTTGGGTAATTCACTATCCATCCGGTCAGTTGCTAGTCTCAACGGGTGTATGCATTGGTCCTGCTTCGAACAATGTGGTAGAGTACACTGTAGTGGTCAACCTACCCTTAGAGGCAATATCTCTTGGTGTTGAGTTGTTAGTAGTATACTTGGATTCGCAACTGGTGTTTTCACAATTAAATAACACCTATCATGTCGGAGACCCATTTTTGCATCGATTATTTTTGAGAGTGCGTTTGTTACAATATTCATTTCAATATATTACATTGATCCGCATTCCTCGTTCAGATAATTGGTTAGCAGACTCATTAGCTAATCAAGCACTTGATTGGCATATTAATCATTCAATACTTTAAATATATCAAAAACATCATTCATTATTGTACATTCGGAACAATCACATCATATAAAATCTCTCTCTCTCTCTCTCTCTCTCTCTATATATATATATATATATTTATCAGAGTGTGTTCAAAATATACAAAAATCAAACCATCATGTCCTACAAAATTAAGGCTTATGCTCGATCATGTCTATCATAAAAAAATATTACAGTCATCCGATCAAATAAAATCTATCCCTGAGGGCCCTGCCCAGGATAGGTGTTCTGGAAGAACACTATAGCTGTCGCCACATGGTGGAACAGCCGCACCTAGCCACGTGGTACTCCAACCACTCATCTATGGATAGCCTCTGGGAGATCCTCTATGGCTGCCATAGGGACTTGGCAAGTCAAACTCTCCAAGTTTCTCTGAATAGAATGGAGGGTTCTCCCTGGGTCTCCAGTAGCATCATGAATTTCTCTTCTGTGGCACCTATGCTTAGGGAAACCCTCAGGTCTCACTCGTCCCATGTCTGCATCATGATCATTAAAATTTGTAAGTCATATTGCCTTAAACAAAAATATTTTTCATTTTCATATAATTTGAAATAAAAATAAAAATCATATAATAAAAAATCATAGTGCGATCTTACCAATCGCCCCCCATGCTACACTGGGTGGAAGAACCAAATTTGGATTTGCTATGAAATCCATCCCAACATAGGGATAGTCCTTTACTAAGATGACTTGTTCTCCCCACCAAAGGAAGAAATCATCATCCCAAGAAGTCCGGGGGACCTCATTACCCCCCAGTCCCTTCATCAAGTCTTCCCATCTAGCTATCCTTGGATCACAAGGGCTACTGATGGTAGAAATGAACTTGGGGTGAAGCCCTGGAACTCTCTCAAAGAAGAATTTATAGAGAATGATACCGTACCCAAAAATTTTATTTTATTTTATTTTATTTATTTATTTATTTTTTCTGTTAGCCTCTCTCATAAACAATTATAAATCCAAAATAAATTAAATAAATTAAATATTGAAAGTTAGGAATTTATGCCTAACTCTCTAGATTAGGTTGTTCCTCTAAGTGAGGAGTTAGTTTAGGTAGCTCTTAGATTAGTGTGTGTGGTTGAGATAATATCTCAACCAAGTTGTCCAAGATAGACGCACTAACTTGAGATAGCCTCCTCATCTATTTAATTGTATTATTACATTCTTTTAATAATGAGAATATGTGAGGAATGTTGTGAGGCTGAGGCCTTTTTGCGCCATGACTGTGTTTGGGTATAAATCTATATGTTTTTATGTGCGTTAATGGTGTGTGATTATTCAATATGTGGCATCAGAGCACCAGGGGCGTGCTGGGATTATGAAATATGTGTGCGGTTTTGTGAATCGAGGAGAAATTGTTGCAAGCACAACGATCTATTTCTTTGTTGTGAGAGCCATTACGGAGCCATTTTTTGTTGTTTCCAATCATTGTTTATCAAGCTAAGCTGGAGCGAAACTCTTTCGCAACAATCCATTGAATATGTGAGATGTTGATATGGAGAATGCTTTAGAAAGCTCCACATTTGATGAAGCTCGGACCTTCCTGTACTTAACAACATTCATTGAGCAGATTTGATTGCACTTATCCAGGTTCGATTTGTGGTGGTTTTATTGATTGAAAATTTCGGATACAACTTGTAAGATAATGGCGATTGGAGTCATTTTTGCATTTTTATTCTCGAAAAGGCTTCTGTTTATGAATGAAAGGTGATTGATGTATATAAAATCCAACCAACATTAAAGCTTAGTTGGGATTTGACATGGTGTTGCCTTTGCGGGTGCCCTTGCAGGCAGGCCATCTTATAATTTTAATTAAATGGAATTCTTTTTGTTTGAGGGAAGGGACGACCTTCCCGACCATCCGAGCTTAGTTATGTCGGTGGTCCGTGTCTCTGCGTTAATGCTTTGTGTTTGTGTTGGAATCTTTGATTGAATTTTTGGCATGGCTGATGGTTGGTATAATTTCCGATTAAATGTCCGCACATTGAAAAGTTCACAACACACTAATGCAATTCTATCAGTTTGTGTCTTACAGTGGTAACTGAATGTTGCATTGAATTTCTATTAGTCTGCACTATCTTATGCGTGAAGAATACAGAAGGGCCTAGCACAAGAAAAAATTTAATCCTCTCAGTGAACCTGTCAAGATCACACTCAAAGACTGTAATTAGCGAAAATAATTTTGCATTAGTGTTGACTGTCGATTTCCTGCAGGCAAGTCACAAAATAATTATTTAGTGTAGAAAATTTTGGAGAGTTAAACATTGGAAATTTTTCTCCACTATCTTTGATGAGGCATGGAAATCCAGGAACGAAATTTGTGCGAGATCCTCTACGAACCACCTTGGCGTAAAGAATGGATGACCATCAGGTGTTATGATAGCTCCTCATGAGCCTCTTATTGCTTCCACTATTGCAGAAATTTGAAAAGAAGTGCAAATTAGCGATTGGAGGAGAGCTCGTTGAGTTTCACTAAATGGTGGAGCGTGAATTTGTATTGTTGTTGTGAGAGGTAGTTGTTTGTGGATCGAATTCCAAATTGTTTAGGCTACACATTTGTGGATTTTTGTCAACCAGCACTCCAGAGTCACATTAGGCTGCTCGCTGTCGAAGTTGAGGAGTGAGAAACGTGAGATTTATTATCATATATATATTTTTTTTTCCATGGTGGATTCTAAAACCCCATGATTCTTCACGAAGAAGTAGCCCTAGTCTCAACATGGTCGGTCGATGGCTTCCACTATCGCAGATTGACCCGCGTCTTCGAGCTCTGAAGGGGATTTGTTGTTTGTTGGAATCGATGACAGAATGCTGATCTGGGTGCTTGACGCAAATCTAAGGGAGAGTGTGGCTGCCATTATCAACCTGATCATTTTCCATGAGAAATTTCTTGAAATTTGGATCCATTGATGTGGAATTCACAACTGGAACTGAAGAGGGTTTAGAGAGAATTCGTGGTTGTAACACGAAAACCGCACTTGACGCACTTCGAACAATACTGTGAGGAATGCCAATATCTTGCACCAAGACCTATCACATTATTCAGAAATCGTATCTGCAAGTTATCATGTTGATGGGGCTTGTACCTTTAATTTTTTGTAGTGTATAGAGGAAGCATGGAAGTTGCTGACAACTGCTGTGTTAAGGAGAGGTGGAAGTAGCCTTGCAACAATGCTGCATTGGTGAATAGAACGCTGCTAGCAGAGTGGGAAACACGCTGGACTATGGGAAGTAACGGGAGTTGGTAGCACACAGAGCATAAATAGAGTGTGCAGCATGCTGGAGAAGAGGACGAAAACACAGTTGAGAAAGAGGCTATGAGCAGGACATTCACTGATATGTATCTCTTTAAACTGAATTCTCTTCAAAGAAACTGAACATCGATTCAGTCTGATGGGATACGAGCTGGACATTGACGCCTCGAAGCTAGACATTCACGCAGGTGATTGGTAATTAAATGATAGGCGGAAGTTGAAATTTACATTATCATAAAGTTTTGTTTTTCTTTTGGAGGGATAGAGTGGTCATACAAATTTAAAATAAAATAAAATTGAAGTGTATTTAATTTTCACTTTTGGAGTGATTTCATAAAGTGTTTTTAAATGAAAATTAATGGGACTAAAAAAAATTAAAGTGTATTTAATTTTCAATTTTGGAGTGATTTCATAAAGTGTTTTTAAATGAAAATTAAAGGGACTCCATAAATTTCTTTTAAATAAGAGTTTACAAAAATTGAAAAGTGGAAATTTAAAAGGGTTAGTAAAGTGATTTTTTTTTGTAATGGAGTGATAAGGTATAATTTGTAATATTTTTGGAGTAATAAGGGTGATGTTTTTAAAATATTTGGAGTGATAAGGTGCATTGAATTTTTTTGTAAGTTTGGAGTGAGCCGTTTTTCAAAGGAAAGCTCATTTCTGTAGGAGGTTGAGTCAGTTTTTGAAGACATTTTTCTTCCAAGAAGTTATGAAACTTTGATTCCATGAAGATCTTGTGAAGTTGAATGATTATGTACTCCAAATTTTAATAAAGCATATATTTTTTGTGATTATTGTGTCCTAGATCTGCCCGAAATTGAATAAGGGGATCTTAGGTACGCGAAGAGTGTGTTGATGATGGTGCATTCTATATGTTGTTGCTTATGATTTGTGTCTAGTTTTGACACATAAATGATCTCATTTAACACACACATAAAGTTCAATGCAAGCAAGCACAACACCTGTAAAAAAGTAGCTGCAAGGAAGGATAATTAAACTCAACACATGCATTTGCACCCCTACAACACACAATCAAAGATTGTCAACATCAACATTCTGTCTCAACAAGAAAATTCACTTAATAAAATGAATTTAAATTGTTTCAAAGCACAATATACATCAACATTCTTGCAAATAAATTTAAGAACTCGTAATCAAATTCAGATTGCATTGAATTATAAGGGTGCATTCTCGGTTGAAACCGACACCCAATTTTTTGAATTGACTCAAATTAATTCAAATTGAATTCATTGTAGTGAGTCATTAAAATCATTAAGCATTTTTGGGTTCATTTTCGACAGTGTTCGACACCCTTCCTTTAAATCACAATCAAGTGAGCGAGTTTTAACTCTGAAGCAAAAAAAAAACAAGTTCACCTCTCCTACAAGTGAGCGTGAATATTCATTCAAGCAAGTTCCATCAAGTCAATGCAAAGTTCAAAACATCAAGCGAGCCAGCGTGAAGTTCATTGCAGCAACAATCAAAGAATGTAAGCGAGTTCAAATCTAAACGTAAGTAAATGTATTATTCAAACAACACTCAAGCAAGTTGAAATCTACAACAAGAGAGCGTGAGTTCTAGTGAACTTGAAACAAGAGAAATAAGTTTCACCAAGCAAGGGATCAAGAAAATTCTGAAGCAAGCGAGAGTGATAAAATCAATCAAGTGAGTCAGTACAAGCATGCATGCTATTCAAGCAACAAAGCAAGCGAGCGCATTCAATCCAACAAAGTTTAAATCAAGTTAGACAATTAAAGACAAGCGAGACATAATTCAAGCGAGCGAGTTCACATGGCACAACACATCCAGTTGTTACAAATTATTCATAATTTGATCCTCTCAAGTGCTGAAGACATGGTGCAAATCAGGAAAGCAACTCTTGCAAATCTTTCACGGTAAAATATCACTATAGAGAACCAGACATAATCAAACAAGACACTAAGAGAAGGCTAGAAGCTGCCCAAAGAGACATAGACATTCAAGTACTAATGAAAGTGATACAACGTCTGCCTCAGGTACCATGGGTATTCCCCCTGCAGTCACCTGTGTAGTCCCTAGGAAAGGGAACTAAGGGCACTAATCCATATTGGCAGCCAGGCAGAATGATCTTAGGTCAAGATTCAGAAAATAGGAGATGGGGTATCTCTCTTATCTGCCTTCACTATCCCTCGTGCTTAACTATATGGAGGTATAGATTTCCCAGTCCACTTAACGGAGTTGGATTTCACTCATTAATAAAATTTCTATGTTTGATAGTTTTGAGTGGCCTTGGAGAGTTAACTCTCCACTCACCTATTCCAAGGCCCTATGATCACTATAGAGAACCAAACATAATAAAACAAGACACTAAGAGAAGGTTAGAAGCTGTCCAAAGAGATATAGACATTCAAGGGGTGAATAAAGGAAAACATGAACAAGAAAAAGAGCTTTACTAGACCTTATATAGCGCAAATAGAAAAGAAGAGGAAAAATGGAGACTCAAATCGAGGAATATCTAGATTCAAGCTGAGGATAAAAATACCTCCTTTTTCCACAAGCAAGCCACTGTTAGAATGTCCAGAAACAATATTACAACCATAACGGATGAAGAAGGTAATATGCACACAAAGCAGGAGGCAATAAAATCACCTGCACATAGCCATTATAAAAGCCTTCTATCTGAAACTATGGAGTTGGAGGATTATAGTGATCTCTTGGTTCACATGCCTAAATTGATTACTAAAGAGATTAACTCCTCCCTAACCAAGGACATTGAAGAGGCCGAAATTATCAATGCAATCTGGACTCTCCATCCTGAAAAAGCACCGGGCCTGGGTGGATTCACCATCAACCTTTATCGGACCTTCTGGGATGTCATTAAGAAATACCTCATCAAAATTATCCCATGGCTCCAAAGGAAAAAAAAGATTGGGGGATTCACAAATTCAACATTCCTTGCTCTCATCCCCAAAGAGACCCACCCCTCCACCTTCTTTAGATTCAGGCCTATATCCCTTTGCAATTCATCTTACAAAATCATCACCAAAATCCTTGCCACCCATATCAAAGCTCTCCTCCCCAATCTCATCTCCGAAAATCAAGGTGGTTTCATCTCAAATAGGAAAATCACTGATTATAATCTACTGGTGAAAGAAGCCATTCATTCTGGCATGATGAGATCGGAGAAGGGATTTATCCTGAAAATTGATCTAGCCAATGCCTTCGACAGATTGAGGCACTCCCTTCTCCTCTCCGTTCTTCAGAAAATGGGATTTGAAGCAGACTTCATGTCCCTCATTTATGCCTGCATATCCAATCCTTGGTTCTCCCCTCTGGTCAATGGAATACTTCAAATATTCTAGAGGCTTAAGACAAGGTTTCCCCTTATCTCCCTTTCTCTTCATTCTCATGGATAAATCTTTTAGTAGGGCTTTGGATCAAAATCATAGAGTTGGAATAATCACAAGTATCAAATTTAGCAATGGGGTCAAAAACATGAATCATTCTCAGTTTGCTGATGATACCCTTTTGATGGGAGGAGCCACTAGCATTCTAGCTAAGATATTTAAAACGCTACTTGAAAAATTTATGCACTATTTTGGAGGGTAGATAAACTACCATAAAAGTTGCATTTATGGGTGGAATGAAACAATGAACACCATCCATAGTATAGCTGAAATATTTGGGGTACCTTACAAGTGGAATTGGACTCATTTTAATTATCTTGGGATGCTCGTCAGCATAGGAAAGTTGAGAACTGAATTATGGAGCATCACCATTGACAAGATGAAAAAGAAAGTCCAACAATGGGGATCCTCATGGCTCAATCTGGCTGGGCGCATGATCCTCTTAAAATTTGTTCTCTTTATCTTGCCTTTGTATCATTTTTCGTTACTACAGGCTCCTACTAGTATTCAACACAAAATGGAAGCAACTCTAAGACAATTATTATGGCAAGGTGGAAAAAGTGAGAACAAGAAGTTCAATCTGGTCAAATGGAGGCAGGTAACTCAAAATTATGAAAATGGTGGACTTGCTATCCGCATACCCAAACTGTTGAACTTTGCCTTTGGTGGGAAAATAATGTGGCGCCTAATTATTGGACAACAAACTTGTTGGAAGCAAGTGCTGGAAACAAAATAAATTTCTACTACAAGGCAAAACCTTTTATATCAGACCATACCCAACAGACCTCGCTGTCGAATTTAGGTCCTTTGCAAAAAATCCATTCCCTTTATTCGCAACAAAATCTCCAAAGTTCCGTAGGGAGTACACATCATAAACATTTGGGAGGAAAAAATAATGGGCCAGCCCCCTCTCTCAAACAACCCAAGCAATCTGCGCATTCAAACATATCTTTGAGAGCATGGGATTAACACCCTGGAGAAAATATCCAGTTGTGAAGAGAGCACCAGCAACTGGAATGGTTGGACCTTCCCAAACTTGCCTTTTCACCTTGAAAATGACAAAGCTACTTTGAAAATAATGATCCATGGCGCAACTCCTCTTTCAAAAGACAAAGAGGAAAGTTTCAGATGGGACCCTTCTGCATCATCCTACACTTTAAAAGCAGGGTACGAGACTCTTCACAAAGAGAAATTTCCCACTCCTCCTTGGGAAAACTGGAAACAAGTCTGGAAATCAGAAGCGCTCCCAAAGATTAAAATCTTTATCTGGACCTTGGTTAAAGGGAAGATCTTAACAATGGACAATTTAAAAAAAAAGAGGCATTCAAGGTGCATCTAGATGCCCCCTTTGCCTCATGGCCGAGGAGACGATCCTCCACCTTTTCGTTGAGTGCTCATTTGCTAAATAGTGTTGGCATTCTCTCACGGATCCCTTCCACGTTGAGATGGGTGCAAAAAACTCGGTCTCGAATTTGATTGCTAACTAGAAAAATAGCTACCCTTGGGGTAAAAAGAAGAATAACGTGGCCAAAAGAGTCTGGGACACTCTTCCTCATGTTCTATTGTGGAACATTTGGCTTATGAGAAACCGGGCTACCTTTTAAGATCATAAACCTTGCATCAGGAAAGTGCAGAGTAAGGCATGGAACCTCACTATTGAGACCATTCTTGCCAAAAATAATAGTCATATGAACCTCAATGATCTATAGGCGGAAGAATAAATTCTCCTTGGAAGAGCTCTTGACACTCCTTCGAAGTACAAAAAAACTCCTGCCATCCAATCTCCCCACAAGGATCAATGGAATATCAGACTCAAAGAAAAAGAGTTTATCGAGTGGCTTGATGGAATCAAAAGGCCTGCGGTCTTCTTTGACGGTGCCTCAAAGGCAAACCTAGGAATAACAGGAGTGGGAGGTTACATTATGGATGGGAAGGGTCGTAGCATTTCTACCTTCGAATGGGGGTTAGGGCGATTGTCAAATAATAGAGCAGAAGCATACACCTTGCTGAAAGGTCTCCAAATCATAAAGAGACTTAAGATTCAAAGGGTTATGATTTTCGGAGATTCAACAATAATCATCAACATGATGCTAAAATCAACCTAGAACCCTAACATTGCTCTTAGTATACTGATCACAAGGTGTCGAACCTTGAATAAGGAAATTGGAGACCTCTCATTCTACCATATTCTTAGGTCCAACAATAGGAAAGATGACTCATTGGACAACAATGCATGTTGCAGACCCCTAGGTCAACTCCTTTCCCAAGATAGAATCTCCTTCTCACCTTTACCATGATTTTTCATCTCTGCATGATCTCAGTCTACACGATCCTCTGTTCCTCGAAGATCTCTTCATGGCAGGTCTACCATGCCCATGCCCCTCACTACATTATTCTCGTGACCTTATCTCCCTGGGATTCCCGCCCTCTTCCCTCTCTCAGTTTGTCTGCTCCACCCTCCTACTCTTTACATCCTACTTCTCCCTTCATTGCTGATCACAAGATGTGAAAATCCCATATCTCATTGCCCTCTGATCCCGATGCTCACCTTCGCTGTCCCCCTATGACCCCTCGAATTCGCTATCCCCTCCATTGCCAACTTGGCCCCTTATTCGTTGCTGTTCTGGTGCGCAATTATCTCTCTGATTCTTTGATTTTTTGCTTTTTTATGCTCCACTATTATTGTTGCCCCTCTGTATCTTCTACACACTCGATGTTCATTATCATCCACAACAATCCTGACTCCTCTTCAACAACTGATATCCAATAGCGCAACACTACTTTCAGACTTCATGTTCTCAACAACACTTAGTTCGTATTCCTTCACTATTAAATAGTGCTTTCGTTGCCTTCCTGAATTCTTCCTCACATAGCAGGGACTCTGTCCTCTCCTCCTAAAATGATGAGGAACGGGAATTTTTTTCATTGTGCTGATCTGCAAGCAGAGATGGAGTTGATAAGAGCTCAATTAAGGATAATAGAGGAAAAACACCAGGAAGACACCATTTTCCTTCAACATCAATCTCAATCCCTCCAGGAGCAGCTGAAGGGAGCTAATAATCGTTGTGCTCACATTGAAGAATCCATGCAGATCCTGCGTTACATGGTGGACAAGCGATCTGCTCCGAGTTCAAGCTCCAACAATGTTCCCAATGCCAATCAGGGCAACACAGACACTTCAAATGGTCGTCAAATCAACAAGAACTAAGCTTTATTCCTCCATCTTCCTCAACTGCTATCATGTCATTTAAATTTGCATTTATGTTATCTCAGTTAGTTAGGATCTATCAAGAATTAGATATGCAACATAGTAGTAATAGTCATCTTAAAGGAGGCACAATATTTTGCCACATCACCCCTCCTTGTTTCACTACTCCATCACTCGAATGTAACAGGGATATCTATCTCCACTTTTTTGGAATATAAATAGTAACTGAATTTGTCAAAAAAAATACATATATTTCAAATTTTATATTGACTCCATGATTCTCATAAATTCTCGAAAATCAACACCAAGTCCAAAACAATGTAATGCATATGTGTAGATGGAGAGGCCTTGAAATTTTGCATGCTAAATATAGAGTGATATATTAAAACTCAAATATAAGAGCAATCAAACATGATTTAAATATTATCCATTACCTTTAATTGTTCCAAATTTATTACCAATTGATGCATTACCATAGTGGTTGCTCAAGAATGCCTTGAAAGACAAATGAAGATGCACCCTAAATGATGATTGAGATAATGAAATTGGCACCCAATAGTGAGACAAACACAAAAAATGTAAACAAACCATAGGTGATGAAATTTCTTATTAGCCAAGAAGATTGCCAAGAATGGTTAAAAATTTCCATGTGCACACACTATGAAGAATATATATCCCGAAAGTCACAAAGTCATCCCAAGGAATGAATACTTGGATGTGATAAAATTATAATTAAAATAGATCCAAGCTCTTGACCTCCATGATAACATGAAAGTAAGTGTATATATACAGAGATAATCAAGAAAGACTTCATGTGAGCATAGTGAAAGATCAGAATGAATTGATTAGGGACTTACAAGGATACTTAACCCAATAAGCTGAAGTTTCGAGGTTCCGAGATAATCAAAGCGAAAGGTAAGGGCTCAAGGTTTCCAAAAATTTCATAATGGACAAAAATCTGATAAACAAAGACCATGCTTCATAATGTTTTCGGAAGTTTAATTAAATTTCACCTTCGATATAAGAAGTCCCAATATTTAGAATATAAAAGGGAAGTGAGATATTGGAAAAAAAAATGTTTTTTATAACTTTCTATAAATAAATATTGTGATATCAAATATGTCCCATAATGAATGGATTTTAATATATAACATGGGAATATTGTATATTAAGCATTCAATTATCAGAGATAATCAATGTCATAATATTTTTATAAAATGGCTCTGATAGCTTTGTTCTGATTCAAAAAAAATAATAAGAGCACCTACATTTGTTTATAAAAATAAACTTTCGAGGAAAGGAGTCAAAGATTTAATAAATTTGAGAATTAATCGATTATTAACGATCTCAAATATTTTTTTTTAAAACTCAAATCAACTTATAAGACTTTGAGACCAACAAATTCCAGTGAAGAGAGTGAAATCAGGGCCATTTCCTTCACTGAATGTAATGGATGTGAAAGTGGAGGAAAAGGAAGTTTGGATCTTGGAGAGGTAAATCTCAGAATTTGTTTTTAAATGCTTCCTATATAATAAAAACCCAAGATTCCAATAAGCCAAAAAATATAAAATTCTAAGGAAAGATATCAGAAAAATGAAAAGCAGAGGATCAAGATTCCACGATTCACCAATTAAAGGCTCCAAGTCCCTTAGGAATAAAGGAATATGACTAAAGGGAAAACAATATGAACGAGTTCAATGCAATGCTCAAATCAACTCGACAATCGTAAGATTCAAAATAGGCATAGATAAAATCATGGATAAGATCATTTGCTGCAAGAGTTTTGTGCAAATTTTCCTCTGTTTATAGCAAATCTAAGCAATAAAGGGTCTAAACATTTTATTTCAGCTGCATTGATGAGAGGCATAATATGAATATTGACTCATATTGCTAAATATGCAAAGGAAGTTAAATATGAATAGAAGCAAAATTAAAGAATACCCAAATCCCGATGAAACAACAAATACTTCCCTTGACACGTTGCAAATTAATCACTTGGTTTATCTCTAAATCTAATTCAATCTCCATATCTAGTTATTGAAGACCTGCAAAAGAAGCCAAAACATAAATAAGAAGTAAATTATGAAAAGTGAAATTAACAACAAATGAAGATGAACATGTCAATGCATATCTGGAAGAATTTTGACTGTAAATTTACCTTATAGATATCGACATTCTCCCTGTAATATCTACGATATTGCATATGTTCAAAATCATCTCATTATTCAATCTAAACTAAACAGCTAAGTAATGAGTAATTAGCATATACTTTCCATTTAAATTGTAGTGGCAATCCTCCTCGTCACTTTTGATTTTAAATCAGCTCCATAATTTTCATACAATTACAAGAAATCCATTTCAATTCCCTTTATGAGATTTGATGGCACGAAAATAATATTAAAAAATATTATAAGTACATTTACTATTTTCGTCCATTAATATAGTGACTTCCCTGTAATATTTAATCTGAAAAATCAAAATGTGCATTGATATTAACCATATATGTGGGCATCTAAGGAAAGTGAGTGAATGAAACCAAATTCCCATAGTTCTGTGATATTACTCAAAAATAATATTCTCTAAAGGCTTTCAAAATCAAACTTCAATTTGTGCTTGCGTGATTTATGGGATGATATAGAAAAAAGAATAATTTTACAGTAAGCTAAAAGGCATATCAATTAAGTGAGTGGCATAAAACTTCGGATTCTTCAAACGATCTTACTAATTCTGAAATTTTTCTTGTGATCTTGCCAAGGTCATTGGGATTAAATAAATCATAATAAAATAAATTTAGCCAAATATGAAAATTCAGAGAAAGGATAGAGGAAAGCCATGGACAAGAATGTTTTTCAATTGTTGCTAGTTTTCAGATATTTTCTCTTTTGCTTTAATATCCTTTCAAAATTTTCCATTCAATATGGAGGAAGATAAAGGCCACCAACAAAATAAGATAGGCAAGAGACAAATATTTCATACCAAATACATTATTTAGAAATGAAATCTTTACTCAATTTGCAAACCTACAACGTGAGAAAACATGAAACAAGGCACAAATCCAGAACATAGAAAATGATTAAATGGATATTTTCCCTCAACCTGTTATGATTTGGAAATAGCTAATTAATTGCTTATTCTTAAAATGAATTCACTAAATCAAGGCAATGAAGACCAAATTCACACTCGAGCTTATTACCAACATCTATTGAAAAAACTGCAAACAAGGAAATAAAAGAAGAGCTATCAAGTAAACTAGAATTAATCTTATTCCCAAACTAATTGACTGAGAGAGAATATGACTAAATATAGTCGTACTTCTACTGAAGCCACTTCTCAATTTTATTTTCGTAGATATGAAAATGTCAAAATTTAGCAACAAAAAAGAAACTGCAACTAAATCATTAAAAGAATAACTTAGCCTACTTTTTACATCTAAACATGGCAAAAAATTATTTACAAAATTATTTCCTTGAAATTATTTTAAACATCTACCTAAAAGATCATAAAAATGAACATGTATTGCAGTGAATGATTGAAAGAAGTTCAAAGGAAAAGGAAACATCAGGCTTGGATTGAATGATACATTTTTAAATATTGAAGCCTGCTGCACACTGGCAAAATAAAAAATATTCCTCAATAGTGGAACTTCTAGATATTTTTAAAATGGATCGATAAAGTATGGAAAATTATTTTAAATATTTCTTGAAGTATTCCATCGCTGGTTAAAATGTAATGGTGCACTCTCAAGTGTCAGAATTTGTGAAGAATTATTTTGAAAATAAAAAGTAAATTGACCAAACATGATCATCAAATAAAATTTTAAAATAAAAAGTAGTTGATGTTCATGTTTGAAATCTTGAAATTGACTTTCATATATGCTTACTAATGCACGTGATGAGTTTTGAAAGTTCAAAATGCAAGTACAATGTGCTCAGAAATTTAAAAAAATGAAATTTGAAAGAAAAATAAATTCAAACCGAAGGAACTGAAAATGAAGCAAATTACAATTTACATTAATGTTACAAGTAATGATACAACATTGCTCGGACTCATTTGCAAATATTTCCTTGCTGCAAGTGTAAAAAAAAATTATGAAATTAAAATTATTATTTGCATTCACTTGAACCAGAGAGGAGAAATTTCAAGATTATGATTCAAAAAGGCTATCCCATCATCGTATGAATCATAAATTGGAAGGGAGTCACGAGTACTAAAATTAATATGATGATTTTGAGAATAGACTGAAATTGTTTCTTGATTAGTATTATTATCATCTTGAAAAATAGATTTGCTTAAGGAATGAGAAATATGGGATTCAATCAAAATTATTTTTGAAGAAAGAAGGAAACGAGGTTCATAATTTTCATTTTTCAATTCATCATCACAAGTAACTTCATAAGTGTTTTTTCCTCTGAATTAAATAAATCAGAACCAGGTAAGTGATTGAATACCAAATTAAGAGAATCTTCAAGATTGTTATTGAATTATTAATTAAATTTTCTCTACCAATATAAAAAATTAATAATTCATTATTAAAATCAATTCCTCTTTTTTCCAAAATTAAACCTGTATTCAAAGAAACTTCTCATTCAATATGAATTATATTATTGTTGCTAAAGATATCATGGTAGAGAGAAAAATAGGTTGAAGATATATACATGAATGTTTCTCTATGTATATATGATTTTTGATTTTCCAAAATGGACAATTTGAATTATTCGTGCATTTGATCGATTTGTAAATTGTTGCTGAGTTGCTCCATAATTTGCAATTTATTATCAACAGATTGTGAACTAATTTCAACAATAGACTGTGGGTTGCTATCATTCCCTGGTTGATTAAATTTTTGTTGATTGTTGCTAATAGATTGTGCATTTTGTTGAAATTCTACTTGATCAACATTACGTAAATTTGGAGCATTTCTCGCATTATCATTTGTAATTTAAATTTGAGAAGAATCGAAGTTTCCATTTTGAGCAAGCGTATCATTATGAACAAAGGATATACTTTCTAGTTCTTTATAGTTATCACAGGAAAAAGGAACTAAATGTATGACCCAGCCAATTAATTGGAATTGAGGAGATAAATCTTTGGACCGATATTGCATTAAAACAATTTAGATCTAACATAAAACATATTCAAAGTCTCACCTTCCATCCTATGCAATTATTCTAACTGATCACCTACCATGCTTTGGGTGCCTGCTTGAGCCCATATAGGGCTTCCTTCAGTCTACATACATGAAATTTATTCTCATGGGTTTCAAAGCCTTCAGGTTGTTCTATGTACACCTCCTCTTCTATCACCCCATTCAAGAACTTTGTCTTGACATCCATTTGGTGAATTCAAAATCCCATCCGCATTGCTAAGGACACAACAGATCTGATGGAGGTGTATCTGGAAATAGGGGCAACGGTCTCCTCATAATCAATTCCTTCCTTCTATGCATATCCCTTAGCCACAAACTTAGCCTTGTATATCTTTATGCTTCCATGTACAACATACTTGATCTTGTAGATCCATCTCGAACCTACAACTGATTCGTTCTCTGGTCTAGGCACAATTTCCCAGACATCATTATTCATGATAGAGCTATACTCTTCCACCATGGCATCCACCCAGACCTGATACTGTACGACTTCCTGAAAGCTAGAGGGTTCTTTAACCTGTGCTGCCAAGGCTTAATATCTGTTAGGTTGTCTACGCTGCCTTTTCTCGGTTCTAGGAGCTCTAATAAACTCCTTAGCATCCCTCAGTGTATGGCTTAATTATTTGCTAGTTCCGCTATTGGTGGTGGGTGGCTCAACCAGTTCCTCTTCATGCTGTCCTATCTACTGTGAACTATCTAGATTTTCCTCACTTGAGGAAATACTGGTGCTAGTTACGGTGCTTGATCCAGATATATGTCCACCTGCTGGTTCTCCCCCCCGCTGCTGCTAGACAAGATGAACATCCTCAGACTTCTCTCTTGTAGGCATCTCTCAATATTTCCTGAAAGCTCTGTCTTCCATGAACTTTATTTACATCCCATTTGACTACAATACTCCTCTTGCTCAGAATGTAGACTTTGTATGCCTTCAAGGTCTCACTGTATCCTACGAGATACCCATTTTATACAACCTGATATAATTTTCTCTGCTTCTCATCTGGAATGTGAAAATATCCAATATTTCCAAATATCCTAAAATGACTCACTTCCGGCTTCTTCCCTATGAAGATACTCTCGGGTGTTCTCTTGACCAATGCTCTATGAGCAGTCCTATTTTGGATATAAACAACTGCGTTGCATGCTTCTGCCCACAAGAATCTAGGCATATCCTGGTCATACAAAATTGCTTTTTCTTCCCCAACAATAGTCTTGTTCTTTTGCTCTGCAAATCCATTCTGCTTCGAGTTATATGAAGTTTTCCATTCTCTTTTGATGCCCTTTCTTGCGCAGAATTCTGTGAAGTCCTTGTCAGTGTACTCTCCACCATTATCTGAGCGCAATATTTTTATATTCTTCCCTGTCAGGTTTTCAACTAGAGCTTTGAATTTTATCAACCGATCAAAGACCTCATCCTTGGTATTTAAGTAGTAGATCCAAGTTTTCCTGGTGTGGTCATTAATAAAAGTGACAGAATATTTGCCACCACTAAGAGCTTTGGTAGACATTGGACCACACATATATTATTGTATTAGCCCTAATACACTTGGAGCCCTATTGTTGCTTCTGGAATATGCTACTTTAGCGTACTTCCCTAGTACGCATCGTCTGTATATGTCATCGTGCTTGGTACTTAAGACTGGAACTCTTGTTACAATTTCTATGAGTATTGTTAGAGCTCCATGGTGTAGATGCCCCATTCCTTTCTGCCATATCTCATTCAAGTCCTTTTTCCATTCATATTGCTGCCTACTAGTGCCATTGGAGACTCGAGATGAAACCTATATAGTCTGTTGCTTTGAGTTCCAACGTGAGCCTTTTCCTTCTAGCTTGGATGTTAGGCATATAATTTCCTTCCAATGAAGTACACATCATATCCCTTGTCCTGTAACTGGGACATTGAAATTAAATTCATTCCCAATCCTGACACATGCAGCACATTCGTGGCTCAAAGGTTATCTCCTGCTTCTGTCTGAAATGTTATGGTCCCTCTTCCTACTGGGGTACAATTTGTTTTGTTTCTCATAATAATATGGAAGTTCATCCATTATTCTTGATAGCTCGAGAAATATTATCGAACTCCAGCCATATCAGCTGAAGCTCCCCTATCAATGTACCAATCATCAGCTAATGCAGAAGTTGATAAACAAGAAATTTATTCTTCCAATTTGGAAGTTAACTCTGAGATGTCATGATCTTACATCGTGCTATTTCTTTTCTCTAGCAGCCTCTGCAGAAAACTGCATAATACCTCTAGGGTTCGATTTGTTGTCAATGTAGCACCACGACTTCCATTCAATGCATATTCTTATGTGCCCTTGCTCAATCAAGATTTGATACCATGTGAAAATGTCTAAAACGAAATCCAACTGCAATATCTGATATTATTCCTCTTATTTATTATTCAGCAATGAGTTATTTACATAAATTACTTCAGTAAACATCAAAATAAATTCTACTACAACCTTCAAAAATAAATTATTAAAAATAAAATAAAGTAATACTAGCACAATAGTGACACAATTATATTTGGACAATTGTCCTCGAAAAACCTAATGCGGGAAAATCGGTGCAACAGATGAGGGTTTCTTTATTATTCTTCAACAAAAGTTTCTTTTATAGATAGAAATCAACAGTAATGAAGGGAAATCTTTGTGATAACATTGGAGAATTTTCTCACAAATTTCTGACGAAATTTTGATCTCTCAGAGGCCCTGCTGACCCTCCTGCGTCACCACTGCCTCAACTCTACGTGAGGACTGTGCAATTCTGCGTCACTGCTTTGCACTGTCCCTCTGCTGCTTCTGCATTGTCCCTTGTCTGCACAACGTCACCTTCCCTTGCACTCTCGACTGATGCTGATACCCTCTCTATCTCCACCTGCAACTCTCCCTCTGAATCAATTTCTCTTGTCGAACTTCAGCCATTGAGAAAATCGATTTTCTTGGGCAACTAAGTATCTGCTCTGGTGTGTTTTCCAAATGACCCTAAAGCTTCCTTAAAAAATCTTCTAGTTGACATTCAACGACCCATATTAGAACCTAATCAATGGATAACATCATTTTTACTTGATCCTCGTCTTCTTCTAGAAGTTACACCCACAATTAGATTAATACCCATTAGTTATTTTAATTTCCTAAGTTTAGACTTAGGGTCTCATTAAAAATAATTAATTTATCAAGTAAATATGTCTCTGGGTGGAATTTCCCAAAACGATTTCTGGGTTATTTGGAATACATGTGTCTAATCTTCTACAAAGAATTGAGACTTAGAGCACATTCGTTGCTACCACAAATCAACAGTTGGATCATTTTTTCAGCAGCAACTGGTAAACAAGGTGTTGGAGCATCTATTAGGTTGGAGTCTGAAAAATAAGGTGTTGGAGCATCCTTTCGGTTGAAGCTGGTAAACAGGGCGTAGGATCTTCTTACAGGTTGGAGCTTGTAAATAAGGGGGTTGGAGCATCCTTCAGTTGCAGCTAAAAACTTGATGTTTATCTTTGAAAAAAAAATATTAAAAATTGTTTGGTGGTTTTTGTCTTGGAGGGGTTTCCACCTAAAAATATTTTTATCTACTGTCTCTATTGTTCTTCATTGTTGAATGGTGTTTATGATTATACAATGCTAACAACATTAATTCTCTATGAAGTTAAAAATACACTAATTGATAAGAAATATTGATTCACCCCCTCTCAGTATTTTCAACGTTCTCTATCAATGCAAGTTCCTTCAGTAGCGACTTAATATTTGAAAGACAAATCTTAGGTGAATCAACATGGTAAATTCAAGGAAGAAAGCCGCAAAGCGTTCAAAGAAGCCAAAGGAAGTTTTCGTTATTGAAATTATTTCAGAACCTATTACAATTGACAAAGACAAATAGGCTGGTCCAATTCCTCTGATCAATGAATCAATTTTTGTATTTTGGAAGGATAAAATGGAAATCTATTTGCAAGCTGTTGAATACAATTTATGGGATTTTTTTTTTTTTTTTTTTTTTTTTTTTTTAATATTTATATTTAATTTTTATTAAAGAAGATGTCTCTAATGATAAATCAATAAAATACAATTCCAAATCCATGAGTATAATCTTAAGTGCACTGCCAAATTTTATGAAATCCAATATATGACAATGTTCATCTGCCAAACATATTTGGGAGAGAATTAAAAATATTCATGCAGGTCAAGATCATGTTGGTCAAGAAAAAGATGACGATGATCATACTTCAAGTCGAGCAGAGTCTCATATGGAAGATTCTGACAATGAGGAAGAAGATGAAGAAGAGGAAGAGGTATTAATCAATGCTTTGAAAGAGTTGAAGAACACATACGAAGAAAATCACAGGCTCAAGGATGAAGTCGATAAAAAGCAACAAGAACTTGATGTAGCTATTTCAGAGATTAATAGGCTTGAGAAAAAAGTGTGGGAAACACAAATGGTGTTAGAAAAATTATATATTATAGAGCAATGCAACACATAAAATATGCGGAAAACACAAGCACACAAAACACATAAAACCAGAGAGACACAGATATACGTGGTTCACCCAGTTTGGGCTACATCCACCCCGAACAACCAATCCTTCCTTTCTATTATCCAACAAAATGAAGATACAACCTACATCAGATCCGCTTTAATATCCTCTGTTCTCTCTCACAGTCTCCCTATCTGTTTCTCGCTCTGAGAATACACATACAATACACAGCCGCAATACAATACCCTCATAGAAAACGGGGGGTTGCCTTCTAGGGAAAAAAACCCTAAATTAAACGTAAATTCTACCGTTAAAACATCTTCCTAATGAACGACTCAGATTGAGTATAAATTATAATACTTTTAGAAGGAAATTTTACATCTGTTTTTAGCTTCAGGGGTGCTGCCCCCGAAATCCCCTGCTCGGGGGGGGGGGGGGCACCCCCCAGGAAACATTTAATTATGGGCAGTGTTGCCACCCTATTTAATAACAGGGGTCCAATGCTGTGATATAAAATAAAGAAGATAATCAGGCTCCACACCCAACAATCTCCCACTTGGAGACTGATTGTAGCTAATCCATCGCTGCTTCATTTGCTGGACAATGATTCCACTTTGGACCTGGCTGTTTCTCATCTTCATCATCATACTTGAAGACCAATTGAAATTGAGCATAATCTCAATTTATCCCTGGTTACAAATTTTGGTAGTATATCTGCAGGATTCTGGCTAGTCTGTATCTTTTCCAGCTTCAACTGTCCATCTTCCAACACTAACCGTATGAAACGGTACTTGAGATGTATGTGTTTAGTCCTTGAATGAAATGCTGAGTTCTTTGAAAGATGAATGGCACTTTGGATATCACTGTATAACATGCCCATATCATTCTTCTTACCCAATTCATCCATAATCCTTTATAACCAAATCATTCCTTTACTAGCCTCTGTAGCAGCAACATACTCTGCTTCTTTTGTTGAAAGTGCAACAACACTTTGGATTTTTGAAACCCAATTGATAGCTGTTCCACCTACAGTAAATACATACCCTGTAGTGCTCCTTCTATTATCTCTGTCACCTGCCAAATATCTACATTGACATATCCCTGTAGAGTAATGTTTGAACCACCAAAGCATAATGATTGATTTGTGGTACCTCTCAAATATCTGAGAATCCATTGCACCGCCATCCAATGTTATTTTCTTGGATTGTTCAAGTACCTTCTTACAACTCCCACTGCATGTGAAATATCAAGCCTTGTGCAGACCATTGCATACATTAAGCTTCCAAATGTTGATGCATATGGAAATTTAGACATATAATCCATTTCTTCTTGGGTCTTGGGGACATCTCCTTGCTAAGTTTGAAATGGCTAGCAAAAGGTGTACTAACTGGTTTTGCATTCTGCATATTAAATATTTTCCACACCTTTTGTATGTACTCATTCTGAGACAATGTTAATTTGCAATTTTTCCTGTCTCTAGTTATTCTCATACCAAGGATTTGTTTTGTAGCTCCCAAATCCTTCATTGCAAATTAATTTGCCAATTTTCTTTTGAGCACATTTATTTCCTGCATGTTAAACCCTGCTACAAGCATGTCATCTACATACAATAACAATATAATATAGCTGCCATCATTTTTCTCTTACAGATAAACACCATGATCAGAATGACATCTAGTATAACCTTGTTCAGACATCAACCTGTCAAATTTTAGATATCACTACCTTGGAGCCCATTTTAAGCCATACAAGCTCTTATTTAACCTGCACACTAATTTTCCTTCCCTTTGACCTCATATCCTTCTGGTTGCTACATATATATCTCTTCCTCCAAATCTCCATGGAGAAATGCTGTCTTTACATCTAACTATTCAAGATGCAAATCTTCTGCCGCTACAAGACTTAAAATAGTTCTGATTGAAATCATCTTAACAACAGGAGAAAATATTTCATCAAAATCAATACCTTTCTTCTGTTCAAACCCCTTCACCACAAGTCAAGCTTTGTACCTCCGTTTTCCTCCATCTTCTTCCTTCAGCCTGTAGACCCATTTATTCCACAATGTTGTACCTAAGTAAGTCCCAAGTCTGGTTATGTATTAAGGAGTCCATCTCTTCTTCCATGGCTAGCTCACACTTCTTCTTGGTTTCAACCTACATAGCTTCTTCATAACATTCGAGTTCACCAAAATTAGTCAACAATAAATAATATAATGAAGGAGAGTATTGTTCAGGGGGTCTACTTATCGTGGTAGATCTTTTGACACCACTTTCAGGTGTTTTAGGTGCCTGTTGCTGTTGTGGTGGTCGCTGTTGTTGTGGTTGTTGATTATTATTATTTTAAGGCACCTTTACTTTTTCTTTGATCTCATCAAGAACTGTGTATTCTTTGTTTTCTTTTTCTCGTTTCTTTTCCTGCAACTGATTCTTATACAAGACCTTTTCATTGAATATTACATCTTTGCTCCTAATGATTTTTTGATTTTCATAATCATATAAGCGATAAAAAAATCATTAACACCATATCCAATAAAGGAAAATTTCTTTGATTTTGCCTCAAGCTTTGTTCTATTTTATTTATTAATATGGACAAAGGCCTCACAACAAAAAGGCTTTAAAAAGGAGTAGTTTACCTTTTTACCTGTCCATTCCTCCTCTAGAATACCACCATCCAAGGAACTTGAAGGCCCTATGTTTATTAGATAAACAACATTATCTACAACATATGCCCAAAATTGTAAAGGCAATCCTGCATGCAATCTCATGCACCTTGCACGCTCCATGATTGTTTTGTTCATCCTTTCTGACACACCATTTTCTTGAGGTGTTCTTGGAACTGTCTTCTCTCTGCGAATTCCATGCTCTAAACAGTACCTATCAAACTCTTTGCCGCAATATTCACCTCTATTGTCTGACTTGAGACACTTCAAATTCTTTCATGTCTCAATCTCAACCAAAGCTTTCCATTTGTTGAAAGTATCAAATACATCAGTTTTATTCTAAATACAATAAATCCAAGTTTTTCTAGTAGCATCATTAATAAAAGTAACATAATAACGAGAGCCACCGAGAGATGATACTTGAGCAGGTCCCCATACATATATATGCACAAGCTCTAATTTTTCGCTCTTCTTTTCTTTCCCATCTCTGAGAAATCTGAATCTCTTCTGTTTTCCGTAAATGCAATTCTCATAGAAATCCAAATCAATATTCTTCAAACCCCAAAAAAAATTTCTTTGATTTTGCCTCAAGCTTTGTTCTATTTTATTTATTAATATGGACAAAGGCCTCACAACAAAAAGGCTTTAAAAAGGAGTAGTTTACCTTTTTACCTGTCCATTCCTCCTCTAGAATACCACCATCCAAGGAACTTGAAGGCCCTATGTTTATTAGATAAACAACATTATCTACAACATATGCCCAAAATTGTAAAGGCAATCCTGCATGCAATCTCATGCACCTTGCACGCTCCATGATTGTTTTGTTCATCCTTTCTGACACACCATTTTCTTGAGGTGTTCTTGGAACTGTCTTCTCTCTGCGAATTCCATGCTCTAAACAGTACCTATCAAACTCTTTGCCGCAATATTCACCTCTATTGTCTGACTTGAGACACTTCAAATTCTTTCATGTCTCAATCTCAACCAAAGCTTTCCATTTGTTGAAAGTATCAAATACATCAGTTTTATTCTAAATACAATAAATCCAAGTTTTTCTAGTAGCATCATTAATAAAAGTAACATAATAACGAGAGCCACCGAGAGATGATACTTGAGCAGGTCCCCATACATATATATGCACAAGCTCTAATTTTTCGCTCTTCTTTTCTTTCCCATCTCTGAGAAATCTGAATCTCTTCTGTTTTCCGTAAATGCAATTCTCATAGAAATCCAAATCAATATTCTTCAAACCCCAAAAAAAATTTCTTGAGTGAAGAATCTTCATCCCCTTCTCACTCATGTGTCCGAGCCTATGATGCCATAATGTTGCATCTACTCCTTTGGAAGTTAAAGCATTAAAAAAGTTAGAAATACCATTGCATAAATACAATGTACCAACCTTTTCAACTTTTTCTATTACCAGGGCTCCTTTGGTGACCTTGCAAGTTTTATCTGTGAAAGTTGTCACACAACATTCACCGCCTAACTGCCCTATTGAAATCATATTTTTCTTCAGATTTGGAACATGCCTTACCTCTTTTATTAGCCATTGGTTTCCATTCTGCTATTTTACAAGAACTTTACCCATTCCAACAATTTTACAGGGTTTATCATCACCAAACGAACTTGTCCAAAATCTCCTTGAAAATAGTCATGGAAATATTTCTTATCAAGTGTGGCATGGAATGAGGCCCTTGAATCTACCACCCAAGAATCCGTAACATTTTTGAAAGAAAGAATCAAAGCATCTTGTAACACATCACCTGTCACATTTGCTTCATGATTGTTTTCTTGTTGTGCGTCTCCTTCTTTTCCCTTCTGAGATCTACAGTCTTTCTTCATGTGTCCTTTCTTTCCGCATTTCCAACACACTATACCTGATCTGGACTTGGATCTGCTTTTCCTTGATTTACTGCGATATCTTGAGCTCTTTCCTATTTCCATTTTTCTTCCCCTAGAATCTGCACTCAAAGCATTGCCCGATGTCTCATCAGAGCTTTTTCATCGCATTTCCTCGGTAAGGATAGCACCGACAACATCATCAAAATTTAAAGTACTAAATCCAGAGACAGAGTTACTAATGGCCATAACTAAACAATTCCAACTTTCTGGCAATTAGCACAGAAATAACAGAGCCCTAACTTCATCATCAAAGTTTACCCGTACAGACCTTAACCGACTAGTAACTGTATTAAAATCATTTAAATGGTCTGCAACATATCCACCTTCCGACATCTTCATATTAAATAAACGTTTCATTAGAAATACCTTGTTTAAGTCCAAGGGTTTTTCATTTAATTTCGCCAATGCCTTAATCAAACCCTCTGTTGTTGTTTCCTTCAAAATATTGAAGGCTACTGATGCCGAGAGGCACAACCGTACTGTTGCAAGTGCCTTTCTATCGAGAATCTCCCATTCAGCGTTTGTCTTAGTCGTCGACTTCTTTGTATTTTCGCTCAATGGTAGGTACAGATCTTTCTGATACAAATAATCTTCCATCTGCATCTTTCACAGTGGGAAGTTTTAGCTATTAAATTTCTCGACCCTAGACTTACCATCTTTTGCCATTGCTCCCACTCGAACCAAGAACCCTTCTTTCCTGTGATTTTATCAGTGAAATAGACCTTTGGCTGTGATACTAGTTGTTAGAAATTTTTTATATTACAAAGCAATGCAGCACATAAAATATGCAAAAAACATAAGCACGCAAAACACATAAAACCAGAGAGACACAGATATACGTGGTTCACCCAGTTTGGGCTACATCCACCCTGAACAACCAATCCTTCCTTTCTATTATCCTGTAAAATGAAGAGACACAACCTATAACAGATCCGCTGTAATATCCTTTGTTCTCTCTCAGAATCTCCCTATCTATTTCTCGCTCTGAGAATACAAATACAATATATAGCCGCAATACAATAACTTCATAGAAAATGAGGGGTTGCCTTCTAGGGAAAAAAACCTTAAATTAAACATAACTTCTATCATCATATCATCTGCCTAATGAACAACCCAGATTGACTAGAAATTATAATACTTTTACAAGGCAATTTTACATCTATTTTTAGCTTCGCGGGCACTGCCCCCGAAACCCCCCGCCAGGGGGGGGGGGGCACCCCCCAGGCAGCGTTTAATTACGGGCGATGTTTCTGCCCCATTTAATAACAGGGGTCCAATGTTGTGATACAAAATAAAGAAGATAATCATGCTCCAAATGCAACAAATGGAAGAGAAAGACCTAGCAAGACAATTAAAATAATCTAGTTAGAGGCACGTAATTGAAGTTGATGAAAATAAAAAGGATTTGCATACAATTGTTGCATAAACTGATAGGATCATTAAAAGGCATAAGGAACAAATACAAGTTCTTAACAGAGAAGAAGAAAATGTCACTATTTTAAAGCTACAAGTACAAGAAGCAGAGAAAAGAAGGAAAATCTTGAAAAGTTGGTTTCAAGAAGATATTGGTCAAAAGTAAGGAGAACTTAACATTTCCCTATCTGAAATAAATAAGCTCAGAAAGGAGAAATTGTTGGATGATGAAAGGAAGAGTAACAACATGATAAATTGAAGATGAAGGAAAAAAGGTAGGTAAATCCCCACATGACAATGGTACAATCCTCAAGAACAATATTGTTGAGAACACTGACATGAGGATTTTTCAAAGGCCAAATCAAAATGAAGGGGAAAAGAAGTTTAAAAATGTTGTGGCTCCAAGAAGTAATGTTGAAGGATTCAAGTACAAGGATTAACAAAAGGTTTCACCTCCTCCAAGACAAAATGAATACAAAAGATCAATCAGATAAGATATCTCATCCAGGTACACTAATTTGTTTAAAGATTATTGTTTTTCATGTACTAAATTTGAACCTACGGTTAGGGATTGTAAAGCTTATGATAGGAACAATTATCAAGGGGATTATCAAAAACCTAGAAGTAATGTTGCAAGAACTCAAGACAAATAATTTAATGATTTTGTCAGCCGAAAATATATGTATGTCGTTCCATCATTCAGGCCAAATTTTGAATGCTACAAACACCGTAACTATGGAAATATAGTACGTGATTGTAGTTACAATATGGAATATTTCATGATGGGAATCCCTAATATCAGGTACAAGAAATTTTGGAGAAGAAAACAAATGCAAGAAGACCAAGAAAATGAGAAAGTCTTAGTAGTAATGATTCCAAGTTTTGTAAAGGAAAAAAGGAATGATGAATCCACAAAAGAATATGTCAAGGTTCGAGATAATCCATCTGTAGAGTTGGTTTCAGCTTTGTTCTAAACTTTAATATTGAAGACTCTCTGTCTGGTGAATGTCGAACAGGGGGAATTTATATAGCAGGTTGAAAAATGATAGATGATAGATTACATAAACAGTGAGAGAAACTTTTAGCATCATGGGAAGCTTAAATAGAATAATAACTTCAAATTAACAAGTCATGGAGAAGATTTCATAAATATTTAGGTAGAATCAAATGTGTCAATTCATGGGATCCTAGCAAGCATTGATCAAGGCATTTTGAAGAAGATAAGGTATCTTGAAGGATGACATAAGAAGGATTATCATAAGGGAGAGCACAGGAATATTACAAGTCTGCAAGAAGTAGGAATATTGTTAGGGGGAGTCACCCTTTTCCATTGATGTCAAATGGGTAAAGAAACCAGGAGAAGAAGATCAAGACATGAAGGTAGAGCGAGCAATGATTACAGGGGGAGTATGTGTGTTGTCATTAGTGATAAAGGGGGATATTCTTGAATGGTGTTGTCATTGATGCGAACATTAGTTAATGAATGCTCTTATATTTTTATGGATTACATCAAGTTGGAAGCTCCAATGGAAGGATGGTTGGAAGCCCTAGATTTAGGGTTTGGATTCCTTAGGCAATGAACATAACCCACACTTGTTGGAGGTTTTTGAAGA
Organism: Pinus albicaulis; assembly: GCA_034641835.2. Taxonomy (NCBI): domain Eukaryota; kingdom Viridiplantae; phylum Streptophyta; class Pinopsida; order Pinales; family Pinaceae; genus Pinus; species Pinus albicaulis. The sequence goes on along the minus strand of CM076575.1, from coordinate 503,148,514 downwards.
AGTAGATCACTGAATTTTCCTTGGAGATCCTCGTCATTAGATTCTCCTTGTCGAAATGATTCCGATGATATGTGGCACGCTATGAGAAGCTTCATGGTTTGTGAGTGTTATAGCATCATTTATCACTTCTATATACTTGATGACTTATGCATTGGCCTTGGGGATCCCTTCCATTCAGACTTGGTCACACTTCTTAAAAATAGTATTTTAAAATCCATACGCGACTATAACTAGTTTTTTTCGTGTGCAGATGCGGGTCCATCCATAGATGATCCACACATGCTATTTAAAATATTAAAAATTATATGAATTCCCTATTAATGAGGCGGGGTGTATGGGTTTTTCCTGTAACTTAACTACCCTAGCCTGTGGCCTAACTGTTCCCCAACTGAAAAAAATAATTTGAGGAAGTATAAATACACCTCAAGGGAATGGCCTAAGGGGGGAAAGAGAGAATTATATTGATATTATAGCCTGTTATAGCCCTGATCAAGTCTGATATTTCCCTGTGCCTCCTGCACTTCCCAGTTTCAGGAAACACTTGTTTCCTTGTGATGATCACCCCCACTTTATGTCACATCCTTTGTGCACCATTTATGGAAGAAGCTTTGTGAGGCTAGGGCTGGACGGATTCAGTGGACGGTTTCGCTTGGAGCCGTGGCAGATCTCAGATGATTTCTCCGCTTTCTCTTTACTTATTATCAATAAAAGAAGTACTGTCTAGTTCCTGATGTATTTGTGTTATATGTCTCCTATACATGTTGAATGATCTTATAATGGTTTATTTCATGTTATTTTTATGAGATTATATATGCTAACATGTTGACATCTAGGTCATATATGCTGTGCAACTAGTTTGTGTGATTTGTCTTTAGTGATTTGAAGGTTCTGGAGCACGAGAAGCAGCAGAGGGTTTTCACCTTATGGGATCAACCCCAAACGAAGGACAAATAGGTAAGGTCATCTATCCTCAATTTTATAGTTCAAGCGTAAAAATTGATAGTTATAGTGCTTCTTGTGATAATATTCCATCCACTATGTTAGGTCCCTCAACCCAGACCTTAGGGTAGCTTTTCCTGTAGTAGAACTGGCGACTCTGCTGGAGATTACATCCATGAAATTCCTTCTTTGGGTTGTTTTTATCTGTCTCGTGGGTTCCCTGATAGTTTAATCACTTTTTCAGTCTAGTAGGTTATTTTCCCATCCAGGTTGAAGTCCTAATCTTCTAGATTAGGCCTGGGTTTTTCTTTTTCCCTTATTTCATTTTCTATACGCTACTTCATTTGTACACATAAATGTATACCTATTGTTTCTTCCAAAGGGACTGGGTTATACATGTGTTTCTTTTGGTACAGTCGTGTATACACGCGTGTTGCACACAGTGGATCCACGTATGGACAGTAAATTTTGAAAATTTGAATTTCGGGACCCTGTAAGTCTTTCTTGCCTGTTGTTGGTCATCCCTGTGGAACCTCCTAGGTGTCTGGATTGTGATTCTCTTGGCTGTATGTCAGTTCCTCTCTTTTTCAAGTGAAGACCTAGTCATTCTAGGGTTTTTCCTGTTTGGTGAAGTTTTAGTTGCGGTTGTAGCACCAAGACTTCTTTTTGGAGTTATTGGATGTTCTGAACTTTCAGAACAATGAGCCTTTGTTAGTTTACTCGTGTTTACCTTATGCATTGCTTCACTTTTTGGTTTTTTCCTTCTTGAATTTCTTGTTTCTTGGGATCAACTTTCGAGTGATTATTGAAGTTGCCTTTCTTTGGTTTCTTGAAGTTTTTGTTTATTGGAATTTTATACTACTGTTTTGAATCAGTTCCTTGAGTCAGTTACTTCTTTTTTTTTGATTGAGTCCCGCTACAAAAGTGGCATAGTTGGCTTGTGCATTTGGAAGTTTCCTTGGCTCATTTTCTTGATTTTGGAGCTTTGGTGGTTTTGTGCTTGTCTCATTGAAATTTTGTTGTTTCCTTAAAAGTGAAAATCCAAAAAACATCTTTGTTTTCCGTTGCTTTTGCTTTGGTTTTCTTTTCACGGTATTCATTCATTTTGAAGCAATTCTCTAATTTCTCGTTTTTGGTTCACTTGCTTAGTTTCGATAGGAGTCATTGTTTGGATTTCTCTCTTTTATATCAAGTTTTCTTTGGCATTGTTTTGTGCAAAGGAGTTCTTGTTGGTACTTGTCTCTACTTGTCTGTCAAAGTGATAGAACAAATCTTATTTATAAACTCTCTTTTGCTTCCTTTGTGAGTAGTCCTAGGATTTACATCTATCATTGGTAGTTTTTGCACTAGTTGCACCATTAAAAATTCTAGTCTTTTTGGTAGTTTTCTGAAGTGTGTGAAGAGTGTGTTAGCAACCTATAAATATAGGATTCATAATTTTGACTTGACTAATGGTAGTCTTGTAAATATGTACAAACTTTGCTTTCTACAAGTTATTTTCCCATATTTTGTAAAAAATAAAAAAATAAAAAAAATCAAAAAGAGGGTAATAAGTCCTAAAAAAATTCAAAGGACTTATAAAAAATAATATACCCCAAAAGAAAAAAGATGAATAAAACATGAAAGTGTGCAAGTCTAAATGCCACTACTTTTACCTTTTCTAGTTGATTATGGCAGAGTGTCAATAAATTCCATAATTTGTGATGAGTTGAACAATTTAATCTTGACTTGTCATCTTTTAATTTCAAATGTTGTAGATAGTGAATAAAGAATTGTCATACAGTTTAATCATGACAATTCAGTAGTTAGGTAGAGAATAAAAGAATCCAACAATTTAAATCTGGATTCTTGGACGAAATAAGTGTAGAATTAGATAGTTTACTGCTTTCAAAAAAGAATAAAAGGTTGTAAGGTTTCTAGTTCAAATGCACCTGATTAAAATAGAAGGAAAAAATGTTAGAAGATATGATTGGATAGGTAGAAGAAGGTGGGAAACATCATTGTAAATATCTTTCACAGGCTATAAATAACTAATTCCCCTCCCCATAGGAATTTGATATTCTAGACTATCAGTCAAAGAGGCTCAAGGCATTTCCTTGACTTTTGTTGGGACCAGACCCAAGGCTCAATGACTAATTAGTTGAAAAGGTTAAGTTTCTACATTAATCCTGGACATTGCATCATTTACCCTTCATGCACTCATTAATTAACTCCCTCCATTTTACAAAGCATAAAACCCTAAAAAAACCTGATATACTAAGTAAAAGTGAATGAGTTATGAAAACGAAGCTTTACTCTAATTTTCACTTTCCTTAGTTTTATTTATGAATTTTTGAGTATTCATTGTCCCTTTCATATTAACACTTAACCTAGTTTATTAACTCCCTATCAAATATCCTAGTCCTATTAATATAACTTCTTTTTATTTAATATCCCAAAAACCCCTATATTATATGCTTTTTACATCAAAGATATTACTCACATGTTGAAAAAACATCCCGAAATCATCCCTTTGATATAAAACTACCCATAATAAAATATTCTCACTCCCCTATAGTTTTAGAACTTGAAATAAATCTAAAACTATATAATAAAGTTAAAATAAAACAAAAAACACATTCTGTGTATTTAAAAATGCACAGAAAAGCTATACCGTTACTCTCGTTCCCGCATTACCTTTACCCAAGGTTAACACTTAAAACTTACCGCTTTTCCCCGGTATATATCCCTTTACCAAATTCTGAACCTTGGTTGAATTTTATTAAACCCGCCCCATTTTATGTATAAACTCCTTTTATACATAAACTTCATCAAATAACTATGCACCCTCGCATTCATTCCCATCCCTCCAATCATCCTCATCTCATTAATCTGACGGTCCAAATCTAATGCGATAAACCATTCCCTTGCCCCACCACTCCTCATCGTATTAAAACTCAACCGTTGATCATCCCTATTGAATCAACGACTGACATTAAAACCCGGGTCCCACCTTTCTTTACCCAGCAAATTCCCAAGAGATCTCGACCATTTGCATTGTTCAATCAAATCCAACGGTGTATATTCAATATCGCATAACAAAAGTGATCGGCCGAAGTTTTTGAAAAATAATGCGATAAAAGTTGTTTCATGAAACCACCATCTGCTACGTGTCCAAATTCTACTGGATTGTGTTCCAAAAGTGAAAAACCGTTTACCGCCCAGGAGCAACGCGATAACCACTAATGGTTTCGCCTTCAATGCCAAAACCACTCTCGCCATTGATTTTTACCTGTAATAAATGTAATGTATATTGATAAAACCTAAGGTTTTAACCTTAGTTTTTCATTACTTGCATACCTTTGCGCCTTCGCCCTTTGATAAATCACTCACAGACACAATTGCCGAGCCTCTACTGACCAATTTTCCCATCTGAAGCCAATTTCCCCTCTGAAATTCACCGCTGAAGACTCTCTACGCCTTCGACCAAATAGCTGCGACCAATTTGAGGAGTGGTACAACCTGAAAACCTCCTCGACCGCCATAATACTGTTAAAAACACATTTCTCTGAATTTCAAGCCTTCATTTCACAAATTTAAGAAAGTTCAAATTGGTTACGTTGTGAAATATAAAATGCCAAGTCTGAAAATTCCCAAACCTTGAAGAAACAGGGGGAACCTTGTCAAAATTTTCCCAGAATTTGCCATCTTCTCCAAATCCAGTTTTTCAGTATTTTTGGCCATCTAAAGGCATTTTTCACGGTTGAAATCTATTTGAATTACAATAAAAGCCATTGAACTCCATTTTCTAGTCCTCTGTACATTGTAAATATGCGTTTCCATCCTAAAACCCTCTCCTAGATTCAGAATTTTTCCTAAAAGAAGCTCAATTGGCCTTTTGTTTCCAAAAAGAGCTAAGCAAACAGTATAATCTTGCTCAGTTTTATTCAAAATGAAAAAGAAACAGGTCACTCCTAGGACTGGAGGTCCCAAACCTCAGAAGCCTGCCTCCCGCAAGCTTCCAAACCTTGAACCTTCAAAAATCAACAAACCTACTCCTGCCCTAACTGCAGATTCCACTGAAGTAGTTAGACCTTTGCAGCCACTTGTCACCTCTGAAGAAAACAGTTCATTAATTGATTTGGACTATAGAATCTATGATTATTCATTATAATTCAACTTACTTGAAGTGCACAACTGGTGCTATGAAAAATTTGCGAAAAAGGTTGAAAACAATATACCTATTTGGGACCCAAACTTGCCTAAATATGTGGTTCCCATTACCCATCAAGCCCAAGATTTCATTAGGTTATGCCAATTACATTATGTCCCTGACCAGAGATGTATTGTAAACAAATATAGAGAAGTCTTGTTTTCTATAACTGAGGAATCCATTAATCAGATGCTCCAGCTGAACTATGATCCAAGAGCAGTATCATTGTCCATTGAAGATTTAATACAGCTCTATCTAGATCTGGACTTTCCTAAAAGATTCACGATCTTTCAAAACTTCTGGCCCACCCATGTTGATATTCCTAAGGTAAATCCACCTTATGACACTTTTGACTTCCCTGAGGGCTCTATACAAATCATTTCCATGCTTTCATTCATTTTAGGCTATGCTAATGATGAGTTTACAGATGCCTCCATTCTAGGTTTCCTCTCTACCTTGTCTCCGGACAACATCCAAAACTAGTCTTCAATTTTTCCAAACTCATTGCTAATAATATGCATTATCAGTTGACTAAATTACCTGAGAAAGGAGTATTCAGATATTCATCCTATCTGTTACATCTCTTCCTATTTTTTCAAGCAGAAAAGTTCCCAATTGCATTACAGAAGATGGATGTGGAAGGTAAACCTCTTTCAATGGTATTATGGACTTCTTTACTCAGAAAAGACAACAGTGAATACAACTATAAAGACTTCAATGATTTGTTTATTAAACCTGCCATGAATTTGTTGAACAAAGCAGAGCCACCAAGGATTAATGAAGACATCAAAATAATTTTACAGTTGTCTGAAAAATGTAAGGTAGGAGACTGGTATTTGTACGAAAATCACACAAAAATCAGAGTATATGGTGCACTCCTGGCTCCTTACAAATTACCCAAGTTTCTAACTACCACGATTTTTGCTTTAGAGTACTTGAGACAGATCTTGAATGCAGATGCAGTGAATTTCATAGCTTCCAAAAAGAAAACACAGTTCAAGCTAAAAAATCAAATTGGGCCCTTCATAGTCAATAACAGAGATGCTTTGAAAGAGATAGTCAGCAAATTATCAGAATTTAAGTTCCAAGAAAGCTTTCACTGGAACTATGACCCTCAAGGTGTTTTAAGTAATCTCAGGGTCAAGTGTAAGTTAACTCCATTCCTCCATGACTCAAAGCCACAAATTGAAAAGTATGCTAATCAGATTGAATGGGTTGCAAACACATTGATTTATGATATTCAGGGAATGCAAACAGATAACATGCAGGGAAAAAAGATAGATAGTACACAGGTGATTACAGTTGGCAAACAAGCAGAAGTGTCCAATAAAAGGCCCAGAAAAGAAGAAGGCTATACTGCAGAAGCCATTGGAGATAATAAATTTAAAATACTTTACCGCAAGAAAGCCAAAATGGCAACTGCAGAGCAAGAAAAAGCTATAGAGATAGATGACAAAGAAGATCACAAACAATAAGTGTCAACAAACAGATGATGAAGAAACAATGATTGTCAATGAAACACTTAAATATATTCAGCAAGATCAGGAATCAACACAAAAATAGGATATAATAATGATAGAAAAACAAACAGGTGTGGAAGTTCCTTCCTCTTCTAAATTTGCAGAAGAAAGAGATTCAATCATCCAGAAAAAGTTCAAGCAGATTAGAGAAAGGAATCAGGAAATTAAGAAAGAAGTTTATTCTAAATTCCTTAAAGAACAACTAGGAAACAAAGATAGGTTGCTTATTGCATTTGATTACTCCACCAAAAAAATTCTCATGTCATTTCTGAAACCCACAGTTGATGATTGCTGATTGTACAGAGACAAATGTAGAGGCGGACACTGATACAATTCATGAAATAGATCAGATTGAGTTCCATAGAAGCACAATTGAAATTCTATATTCAAAAGTGGTTAACAAAACTATGAGTGCTACCATGCTTCAAAAGACTGTATCTAATTTACAAACTCAAATGAAATTAGATAAAGCATCTCTACATGCTAAGGGTTTGAGGATCAAGTCCTTAGAATATTTGGTGATAGAAACCGGAGTGGATCCCTCCAATATTGAAGTTTCTAAAACACTCATAAGGAAAAAGAATGAAGATATTGCTGCCTTGAGAAAGCAACTTAAACTTACACAGAGTGAGCATCCACAGGTGTTGTGGAGGTAAATCCCCTCTGCGGACAGAGGCGATCCTTACTAGCCCAGACCGGGTCTAGAAATAATCGTCACACGCTATAGTGCAGGTTCCTAATTGCAAATAAACCAACTAGCGATGAAGGCTTACCTGGAATCCAACGTTGTCGCTTGTAGAGAAAATAGTGCTCCCGTTCCTTAGCTCTGGCAGATCACAATCCTAACGATCTCCGTGATCGGACACCTGCACATGCAAGAAACAAAACAAACGCAAGTATAAAATCCAGTATGTGCAACTATATGTCAGTCAGAGAAGACACAACTCATCATCATAATCAACAACAGGAGTGGAACCATAACCAATAGTCGCTTATCATTAATCAATCAAAGAAGAAGAAACTGATGAAGCCCTGACGTGAATTCTCCTTCGAGGGTCGCCAGTAACACGTCTCGAAAATCCCGTCAATGGGACAAACCTCTCTCTCCGGATGTCTCGACAACAATCTCCTTGTCAGTGGATTTGGCCTTAAGGGCCAGAATCAAGGCTCTTGGGTAGCATAAGGCTCGATGGCTCTGGGAACTTGGACTCCCACTATCTCAGCCCTTCAACCCTTCAGCCCCTTCATCAATGGATGAAGGATTTATAGAGGAGAGGAGGAGGTTGGGATCCCTACAATAGTGGAAGGGAGGCCTTATCCTTTGGGAGGTTCCCCATAAGGTGGAAACAAGAGGCCAAAGAAGGAAGGCCGTGGTTATTCAGGCGAAACCACTCCTGATGACTCATCCACGAAGTTGTTGTAATCGAAACTTCGCCTCTTTTTTTAAAAAAAATTTCAAAAGTAGATTGGCACGGGTGATTAAAGGTTTCGAATGTTGCTTTTAATTGCTAATTTTCCATCGCGCAAGGACATGTGGTGCCATTAGCACTAAGGAAAAACAAGTGTTTAGGGGTCTCCAAGCCAGTCAATCAACAGGAGAAATGTTGTCCTCATGGAAAGGGATGCAATGAAGGTATTTGAAAGGCATGACATTGCTTATTGGTCACAGAAACGACCCTCCAATGGGCGAGATGGGAATTGCAGGGACGGTGACAAATTACTGTGTAACAGATGCCCCCTAAAGCATGAGGCCCGAGAGAGAGAGAGGGGTGAAATGCTTTACGAGAACGTGTCCAACTGAAAACTCCGCCGTCGAAAAACCTGCGTGAAGGAATACAACTGATATCTCAAATACATGATGTATATGTGGTATGGACGCAGCCATCCAAAACAGAGTATACAATAATCCAGATCCAAGGTATGGACGCAGCCATCCAGTAAGGATCGATAAATAGACTCAGGTATGGTCGCAGCCATCCAACTGCCAGAGCTCAGCAACCAATCATATTAGTCCATTTAAATCATAAATGGATTCCGTAAACAAAGAACTTGTGTCTTGTAATTCATCTCACCGAACAAAGTACAAGTTCAAGCATGCGAATATGTGAGCTTTGCGTTTTCAAACATGCAAGAACATTGTCCGATTACCACCAATAACAGCCAGTAATAGATGCGGAGAGGTACTACTAATAATGACAATGGCCCCAAGGTACTTGCTGCACACCCACGCATGCGAATCAATGAGTCATGCCGAACACTCGTAGAATCACTGATCGTAGGCCAATAATGAGAACCTCACGTCGAACGCGAGGAACCTGCCATTGAGGCATGCAGGCTCCAAGGTACCAGAAGGGAGTCTTTAGATCAACTTCCTGGATAATGAGCTGAAGTCGACAGGAAGTGACCTTGATCGAAGGTGGGCCATAGTGTTTCCCACGTCATCGACGCGAGACATATGAACATAATATTTTTGTGGATCACGATTAGACGAGAATCAGAGGAAGGTTGGTACTTGCAGAGGTCAACTTCTCTTGAACATATGGCGGCACGATAGTGAGTTTGGTAGTATTTGACATCAACAGATCAGAGGTCATGATGACGGGACAAGGAGCAGATGAGAGGTCAAAAGGGATCACCCAAACCCACGAAGGCAAGTGGAAAACGAGATGAGATGTCCCCAACCCGACATGAATGCAAACAAGTGCCATGTTTCAAGAGCGACATACTGCCAACATGACAATGATGTTGGTTCCATTTTTCCCCCACCATTTCTGGCGAGTACCTCCTTATTTTTACACAAGCTAGAAGAGGATACCATATGCTTGGCCGTATACGCCCATCCTAGTACATTTTAACGAGCCCTAGGAAGGAGGAACTCCTGATACCGTCATTATGACCGAATCCAATGTCATCGTCATCCAATGTCATCGTGGTTTAACGAGTCTGAAGGGTTTAACGAGTCTGACAAAGGAAGAACTCGGCGTCTTTTCATGTTTAGAGATTTTGAAAAGACAGCGGAAAAGAAAACTCCACAGGTCCCTTTTCGTAAATAGTTCCCCAGATCCGAAAAGGTAGAAAACAATATCCGGGAAAACCTCCTAGTCGCGATAGGCTAGGTTATTCCTTTTTCGTAATCAATCCATCCCAGCCCGAAAAAGGGTTAAACTTATACTGGGTGAATGTCGATTCGTGTCCATTTTAACGAGATCGAAACGACAAGGGCCTCGGCAATCTTTTCATGTTTAAAGAGTCAGAAAAGAGCTGAAAGATGACTCCTCCTGGAGGAACGAGTGGTATAAAGGGTAGCAACTGGTTCCGGTAATGGTGGAACTACTCTGAACAAATAAAGGTCGAGAGGCTGGCTAACAAGACCACTCATAGCAGCGGTTCCTCAGGAACGGGTAAAACAACCAAGTGAAGGAATATGATCGGCCAAGCAGATAGTGACAATGGAGTGAGAAAACCAAGGCTCATCTGGCAGAAATAGGCTGATAAAATGGCAATCACAAGAGGTAAAAAGGAGCATGTTTGTTTTTCTTAAAGCCACGTCTTAAAAATGAAAACAAGCCGGCCGAGTACGCTGCCTTGTCTTGTGTCAAGCTCCTTAAAAAATGAAACAAGGTTGTCGGAGCAGAGTTCCTTGTCTTGTGTCAAGCTCCTTAAAAAATGAAACAAGGTTGTCGGAGCATGGTTCCTTGTCTTGTGTCAAGCTCCTTAAAAATGAAACAAGGTTGTCGGAGCATGGTTCCTTGTCTTGTGTCAAGCTCCTTAAAAAATGAAACAAGGTTGTCGGAGCAGAGTTCCTTGTCTTGTGTCAAGCTCCTTAAAAAATGAAACAAGGGTGTCCGGAGCACAATTCGTTTTCTTCTGTCAAGCTCCTTAAAAAATGAAACAAGGTCATCCGAGGATAGTTCTTTTAATGTGTCAACCTCGTTAAAATAATGAAACACGTTCCTCTTCAATTTGAGTCTTTGATAAGATCTCGTAAAATCAGTCGAGTCTTTCTCTGATTTCGTATTTTGAACCTTCACTCCATCCGCCTTTCATATGGACTGAAGCTTGGGGGGTATGTACCTCGAATTGAGTCACCATGCTGGGGGAATGCTTACTTTTTTCAAGCAGAGTTTGTTTCCATTTCAAGCTTGTGTAAAAATGAAACTGGTTTCTCAAGCATAGTTTATCTTTGTTTCAAGCTTGTGTAAAAATGAAACCAACCTCAAGCAGAGTTTCCTGATTTCAAGCTTGTGTAAAAATGAAACCATTCCCATTTTACCTCTCGTGATTGCCATTTTATCAGCCTGTTTTTGCCAGATAAGCCTTGGTTTTCTCACTCCATCGTCACTATCTGATCATATGCCTTCACTTGATTGTTTTACCCATTCCTGAGGAACCGCCGCAATGAGTGGTCTTGTTAGCTAGTCTCTTAACCTTTACTTGTTCTGAGCAGTTCCACCATTACTAGAACCAGTTGCTACCATTTATACCACTCGTTCCTCCAGGAGGAGTCAACTTTCAGCTCTTTTTTTCTCACCTCTAAACAGCATCCCATTGACCATACGAATTGTCGTTTTGATTCGTTAAAGTTTTGCGAAATGACATCTACCCAGTGTATGTTTACCCCTTTTTTGGGCTGGGATAGATTATTTACGAAAAATGAATACCCTAGCCTATTGCGACTAGGAGGTTTTCTCAGACAAAGTTTTCTACCTTTTTGGGTCTGAGAAACTATTTACGAAAAGGTACCGCTGGAGTTTACTTTTCCACTGTCTTTTCAAACTCTCTAAACATGAAAAGATGCCAAGTTCTTCCCTTGTTAGACTTGTTAAACCCTGAGGAAATTGGATTTAGTTGTAATGATGGTACCCGAGTTCCTCCTTCCTAGGGCTCATTAAATGTACTAGGATGGGCTTATACATCAATCATATGGTATCCTCTTCAAGCTTGTGTAAAAATAAAGAGGTACTCGCCAGAAATGGTGGGGAAAATGGAACCAACATCATTGTCATGTCGGCAGTATGTCGCTCTTGAACATGGCACTTGTCTGCATTCGTGTCAAGTTGGGGATATCTCATCTCATTTTTCACTTGCCTACGTGGGTTTGGGTGATCCCTTTTGACCTCTCATCCACTCTTTGCCTCATCATCATGAACTTTGATCTATTGATGTCAAATACTGCAAAATCCACTTTCATGCCGCTGATATGTTCAAGAGAAGTTGACCTCTGCAAATTCCAACCTTCCTCTGATTCTCATCCAATCTTGATTCACAAAGACATCATGTTCCTCTGTCTCATGTCAATGATGTGGGAAACACTATGGCCCACCTCCGATCAAGGTCACTTCCGGTCAACTTCAGCTCATTATCCACGAAGCTGATGTAGAGACTCCCTTCCGGTACCTTGGAGCTTGCATGCCTCAATGGCAGGTTCTTCGCGTTCGACATGAGGTTTTCATCATTGGCCTCCAATTGAGTGATTCTACGAGTGTTCGACACCAGCTCATTGATTCGCATGCCGTAGATTGTACCTGTAGTACCTTGAGGGCCATTGTCATTATTGGTGGTACCTCTCGAGTCTGTTAACAACTTTCATCACTGGCTGGTAATCAGACGATTTTCTTGCATGTTCGACTTCAGCTCACTTATTCACATGCTTGAACTTGTACTTTGTTCGAGTCGAGATGGAGCGCAAGATCCTGGATTTTGTCTGTTGCAATCCAGGCTGCGATTTTGTGGATTATTATGATTGGTTACATGACTCACTGATTGGATGGCTGCGACCAATACTTGAGTCTATTTATCGATCCCTACTGGATGGTTGCATCCATGCCTTAGATCTGGATTATTGTATACTCTGTTATGGATGGCTGCGCCCATACCACATATATATCATGTATTTTAGATATCAGTTGTATTTGTCTATGTTGGTTTTCCGACGGCGGTGTTTTCAGTTGGACACGTTCTTGTAAAGCATTTCACCCCTCTCTCTCTCTCTCGGGCCTCATGCTTTAGGGGGCATCTGTTACACAGTAATTTGTCACCGTCCCTACAATCCCCATCTCGCCCATTGGAGGGTCGTTTCTGTGACCAATAATTAGTGTCATGCCTTGCAAATACCATCATTGCATCCCTTGCCATGAGGACAACATTCCTTCTGTTGATCATTTCCTGAGCAGACCCCTAAAAACACCTATTTTTGCCTTGGCACTGGTAGCCCGTTATGTCCTCACGCCAATGAGGAAAATTAACACTGAGCCCGCGCCAATTGGCGCTCTGTCCCAGTTAAGCACCCGCGCCAATCTGCTTTTGGAAAGTTTTTTAAAAAAAGAGGCGAAGTTTCGATTACAACAACTTCGTGGGTGAGTCATCAGGAATGGTTTCGCCTGAATAACCACGGTCTTCCTCCTTTTGCCTCTTGTTTCCACCTTTTGGGGAACCTACCAAGGGATAAGGCCTCCCTTCCACTATTGTAGGGATCCCAACCTCCTCCTCTCCTCTATAAATATATCCTTCATCCATTGATGAAGGGGCTAAATGGTTGAATCTCCAAGAGTCTTCAAGTTCCCAAATTCCCAAGAGCCTTATGCTGCAAGAGCCTCCATAACTACCTTAAGGCCAAATCCAAGCAAGGAGACTATTGTCAAGGTCTGAAGAGAGAGGTTTGTCCCATCCTTGACAGGCTTTTCGAGACGTGTCTACCGGGCGACCTCCGAAGGAGAATTCGTCGTCAAGCTATGGTTGTATCTTTCTTGATTGCTCCGACTAGCTTGCTTCCATTTTTTTGCTGAGCCTACACAAGAAAAATACCTGTGTTCCACCGACCTACTCTATAATAAAGAAGAAGTCATCGTCTTAAGAAGGCTTGGTTGAATGGAAGTGAAAACATCTTGAATCGTGACCCCAATGCCCCAACACACTATGCAACGATGGCATCATCATTGAGTACAGTATCATAGGTAGCCACATAGTTGACTTTAAAAATCCCTAGTATACAGTCAGGATAAATATTTAGAAGCGGGATGATGGTGGGCCAGCTACCACATCAGGACCAAAGAACGAAAGCTGATCAATGGTCACGATCCGTCCTTCATGTGGAAAACAGACCACACGGAAAAGGGAGGAGACAAGCGCTCCCATGGCATAGGTGTAATCGCGCCCCAAGAGCAGATTGAAATCCAAGGGGCCTGGAACAACCATCACGTCCATATGGATGGTTTTACCTCCCAAAGTAACAAGTAACCTTGGAAGGATCCCTAACGGTTGACTCGTTCTTCTGTTAAATGCCAACAGATTCTGCGTAACAGGCGCAAGCAGTGGCGAGCCAAAATATTTCCAAGTAGTTGAGGATAGAACACTAACAGATGCGCCTTCGTCTATAATGGTGCTGGGTACGACCAGACCAAAAGCCTGTACTATGATCTCGAAAGGCACATAAGACGGAAGGTGGTATCCTGCAAATCGACTCCAGTCAAAAGAAGCGACCAAACTACTTGGAGGGGCTACCATCGAACCGAGAAGGTCTTCCCCTGGTGTTACGGAAGAAGAAGAAGCATCTTCCACGACCTCCATCATGAAGTCAGAAGAGACCTCGAGGACCTCCACGCTCAGGAGGTGGAGAAGGCATTTTCTTGAGGTATAGAGTCAGGAGAATATTTCTCCAAATCCGAAGAATCGAAGAAACAAGAAGAACTTGAGGGATATGGCATCCACTTCCACTTTAAGAGACCTGTGCACCCCATAGACGGGGCCAGCTCAACCGATCCCACGACCAATGGTTGGTCAGGAACGGATTCCTAAATTTGAATTTCCGAGGGAGCGGGATCGACCAAGGATGAATGTTGACTGATGGTAGGATCAGCTGGTGGAGGACTCAAAGAAAGCGGTTTGTAACCAGCCGGAAGGCACGGCGCAGAAACAGCCGAGTTGTCCAAAACTCACTTGGCTTCATCCATATACAGACAAAGGTGAATGGCATGGTGTCCTTCACACAACTTACAGGGATTGGTGAGCTTACCCTGCTTCTTAGGAGCCTTACCGGCACCAGTTGAAGATGTGCCCCCAACCTGACTACCAGAAGCCGAAGGCAATGGTGGACGACCATTGGACCATACTTCGAGCACCTTGGGAATGCCAGGGCAGTCTCGAAGAAGATGGTCTCCTGTGCACAACATGCAAGGGAACTTGACTTTCCGTGGAGGGTTGGAAGGTTTATCAAGATGAGGTGCATTAGAAGCAGAAGCTGTAGCCTTAGCCTCTCTCTTATCAGACTTCTTCTTCTTTGTCTTCTTCTTCTTCTTCTTAGCCACCTAGTTACTTGAATCCATACTTTCACCAGGCGAAGTAGAAGAAGAGGACGCAGAAACAGGCGAAGAAGGGGAGAGGTCCACCTTGGAATCAACATGATGTTGTTCAGGCGGAGGAACTGATTGAACAGTAGCCGAGACATTCGGGACTACAGAGGTTGAAAACAACCAAACAGGCAACCCAACAGTTAACCCAGGAAGGGACAACGTTGCCATATAAGGAGCACCAACATTTCCAAAAGGAGGAAAATGACTAGGATTCCCATCGGAGGGGATTCCTTGGTTGGTGAACTCTGGAAAAGTTGCCATCAACAACTCAAAACCACACACGAGCTAAAAACCAAGGCACACAATCAAACGGCCAACGAGAAAACTCTAAAAGGGCATGTGATCGCGGGTGATTTATTTTACGACATTGAAACTTAGAAACTTCACCGTTTCATGTTTTAAGAGTCGAGAAACGAATGAAAGATTACTCTATCTCTTTCAGTTTTGAAGCAAGCGTGAAAGGAAAAGCGCTTGGTGATCCTTTCAAATTTAAAGAGTCAGAAAATATCAAAATGACTACTCAGGAATTCTAGGCAAAGGGTGTACCAAATAACCGTGAACTACAATATACACCTTGGTTTCAAAATGAAAGAGAAATTAACCAAGGACTTAACGTACGTGTAGGCAATCTCCTGGGAATGCCGTGTTCGGTATCAAGGGTATAGGGGCGGCAGACTCCTTCCCATGGATAAAGGATAGAAACCCAGTGGGGCCCCTTATATACGCAACGCAAGGGCTGTGTGAGCACAAGTCCGTACTAGTGCTATCTAAAGCCAAGAGGCTAACGACAGCCTACGCCTTTCAGGTTTAAATACGTCGAACACGTCTCTAGCCTATAACTTTTTAAATATTTCGTTAAATGTTCAATGTCACTAGTGTAAATTGAATAAATTTTAATGGTTTATCTTCAATTACGTTTTTTCAAAACTAGCGAGTGTCATCCATAATTGCAGGTAGCCACATGAGAAAAGAAAAAAACTTTTCAATTCGATGAATGCTATCTAGTTAAGGAAAGAGCTTCAAACAATGATGCAACAAACAACAACACTGTAAACGAAATCTTTTCCAAACTAGATGACTTTCACTATCCTAATGTAATCTCAAACATTCAACGATGTGAATAATGCAATGTAATCTATGCAAAATCCTCTTTTTTTTTTCAAAAACTATGCAATTGTAATCTATGCACAATTTCCTTTTCCTTTGGAATGATAAGAATGAACTCAATGCATTTTTCAATGAAATGAGAATCTACTTAATGCATGCTTTTAATGAAAGATAATGCACTCAATGTGATTTCTAGTTTTCAATCATTAAACAATGTAATCTAAGTTCAATGATTGATCTCAAAAAATACTTTTCAATGCAATGTGATCTAATGCATTTTAATGAAAAGAAAACTTTGATATGAAAACTAAATAAACGCAAATCTCCTTAAAGAAGGATGAATGAAAAAGAGATGTAAACAAACACTAAGAATGCAATCGTTGTTTCAAACACTTTGTCACGAAATCCCCAAAAGGTGACAAAACACAAAGAGGACTTCCAAAGTATGAGATCAAAACAAGGCATTCATTCCCTTTTACATCAAGCAATCATGGAAGGAAGACATTTCAAACAATGAGCAATGTAATCTATGCTCATATAGTGAAAAGACCAAAAGGGAAAGACACACTGGTGAAGGATTTAGGGAAAAACTCTCAATTTTCACACACCCTAAAATTGGCATGACTTTATCATTGACAACTAGCACCAACTGGCGCGACTTTCTCACTGACAACTAGCGCCAATGGAAAATTGACGCAGGTTGCTAACTGACAACAAGCGCCAACGCCTGAAAATGAAAAAAAACAAAGAATTTCTCCCAACCAATACCAAACTCACCACTTCAAGCAGAATCTCTAAGACTCAAATGAACCATGTAATCTAGGCTCAAAGCGAGACAAAGCGGAATTCGAATGAAGAAGAAACCAATCACTCAAATAACACAATAAAATGATAAAAAACTACCAAACAAATGCAGAGGAGCAATCAAAAGGTTGATTGAACAAACGGAAACCAAAAATTCCCAAGGGAGGCTCAACACACAAGAGCATCTAGATGCCCTAGGGCTAGAATGTGAAATCGATGGAAACGGGCAAACAACCAAAGGACGAAGGTCACAGCCAATCAAACAAGGCTCCAGAACACTCAAGCAGTCGAAAAAACAAGACCAAACACATTGATCAAGCTCAGGAAGCTCAGAACAGAGCAAACCCTAGTACCTCACAGGATTGGTGCGACTGTGAGGCTGAAACTAGCGCCAGAAACGAATTGGCGCGGGTAATACACAAGCAACAAGAGCCAAAGGGCGTGACTGTCAGGCTGTAAAGCGCGCCAGTCGAGTTTGCTATGGAAAAATAAAAATAGGCAACCCAACAAGTAGACCAGTGATGATCAAGCTGAACAAAAGCCAAAATCACCTAAAGAGCCAGCCAAAAGATCCGAACAAGCAAGCAGATTCAAGAAACAACCGAAAAGACAAGACAATACTCCAAGTGTTCAGTTCATAAACTAAACCGGAGATTGACTGAAGAAGATTTGATCTACTTCGCTAATGCAGAGCAATAGCGTTTCGAAGGCTATCTGGCTAACTTCAGGCTCCATCTGTAGCTTACAAAACAAAACAACAACAAGCTCCCCAGCGGAGTCGCCAATTTGTTGTGGAGGTAAATCCCCTCTGCAGACAGAGGCGATACCTACTAGCCCAGACCAGGTCTAGCAACAATCGTCACACGCTATAGTGTAGGTTCCTAATTGCAAATAAACCAACTAGCGATGAAGGCTTACCCGGAATCCAACATTGTCGCTTGTAGAGAAAGTAGCGCTCCTATTCCTTAGCTTTGGCAGATCACAATCCTCACGAGCTCCGTGACCGGACACCTGCACATGCAAGAAACACAACAAACACAAGTGTAAAATCCATTATATGCAACTATATGTCAAATTTCAGAGAAGACATAACTCATCATCATAATCAACAACAAGAGTGGAACCATAACCAATAGTCGCTTATCATTAATCAATCAAAGAAGAATACAACCATAGCCCTGACGCTGAATTCTCCTTCGAAGGGTCGCCAGTGGAACACGTCTCGAAAAAGCCTGTCGGGGATGGGACAAACCTCTCTCTCCAGATGTCTCGATAATAATCTCCTTGCTTGGATTTGGCCTTAAGGGAATGAATCAAGGCTCTTGCAGCACAAGGCTCTCATGGCTCTTGGGAACTTGGAGATCCTACCATTCACCATTCATCCATTCAAATTTCCTTCATCAATGGAAGATGGCTATATTTATAGAGGAGAGGAGGAGGTTGGGATCCCTACAAGAGCGGAAGGGAGGCCTTATTTCTTGGGAGGTTCCCCATAAGGTGGAAACAAGAGGCCAAAGGAGGAAGGTCGTGGTTATTCAGTCAAAACCACTTCTCATGACTCATCCACGAAGTTTTTGTAATCGAAACTTCACCTATTTTTTTTAAAAACTTTCTAAGCAGATTGGCGTGGGTGCTTAACTGGGACAGAGCGTAAATTGGCACGGGCTCAGTGTTAATTTTCCTCATTGGCGCGAGGACATAACGAGCTACCAGCACCAAGGCAAAAACAGGTGTTTTTAGGGGTCTGCTCAGGAAATGATCAACAAAATGAATGTTGTCCTCATAGAAAGGGATGCAATGATGGTATTTGCAAGGCATGACACTACTTATTGGTCACATAAATGACCCTCCAATGGGCGAGATGGGGATTTCATGGACGGTGACAAATTACCTGTGGTAACAACAAAGTGAAGAGAGTTCTTCAACAACACTTAGAATATGATGAGACTATGCAGTAGTACTGAAAATGACAAATTTCCAACCAAAGAAATGGAGAATCAGACAGAAACTATGATGAAGAAAATGAAACATTGAAAAGAGAAAATGAGATCTCCATTCCTACGCCTGGTCTCCAACCGAAGCCGCATCATTGCCTTTCTACATTAGCAAGTAACATTTAGCACCAGAAGGAGTATTGGCAACTGCAGTATCAATAACATCTGTAGATACCTCTGCCACTAGATCATCTACATCACAAGTACAGCAAGCAACAGGTGAAACAGCTGACATAGTAAAGGCCATGGAAGAGATGTCCCTAAAAAATAATGAGATAATCAACTTGAAAAGCACCATTCAAACTCTTGAAACATCAAATAAAAATATATTAATTACTTCCAAGGGACATGAACAAAGAGCAAACAGACTTCAAGAGCAGGTAAATATTCTACAGCAACAGGTCAATCTCAGTGAACAGGTATCATACATCAAGAACTATCTTTGGAACAACATAATTCAAGGCATACATCTATAGTGGCCTTCAATCCAAATCATTTATGAGCAGAAGGATTTACTTAAAGCAGCACAAGTAGAAATTCAGAATACAAAAGAAGAACTGGCTGACAAACCTTCTCAAGCTTTGAAACTTATTACATTTTTAAACAGCAAAAACAGAGAGGAGCTTGAAGGGCTGAAAATTCAGGATAGGACTAAAAGCATACTACAAATCAAGAAAGTCCTGAACAAAAGGAATATGATGAACAATTTGGAGGAAAGATGCAAAGACATGAACTTCTCAATAACAAAGTTATTGGCCAAATACACTATATTAACACAAGCAAGTCTTCCAGACATTCATGGCTTCAATGAAAAACTAATAGTTCAGACAGAGTATGACAAGAAGATCAGAGCATATGTCAAAGAACAGGTAAAAAAGCCTCTGCCACAAGGTTCCCCAACTGGCAAAGTTATTTTGGAGTATTTTGAGAACTCATTTTTTCTACAAAATGAGATTAAACACATCTTCATTGTCAAGCCCAACTTTGCAAAGTACACAAAGGCAGATGAGAGCTACAGGAAATTGAAGAACATGAGAATTCCCAATGCAAAACAATGGCAGGAATTCACTGATTTGATATAATGGTTTGCAAACCAAAGCAGAATATTACTGTTACCTAAAGGTAAAAATCAGATTGAAAGTGTATCAGGGTAATGATCAGAGTCAAAGAGTATCAGTCAAAACAATTTTCACAGCTGATTATTCCTCATTTTACAGCGGTCAAGCAGTAAGAAAACAGCGTAAAGAGTATCCGAGTATAAAGTACAGGATGAAGAGTGTATTACAAGTTATCTTCCAAAGATATTTTTCCAAGTGCCAGCAAACATTTCTAGCAGCTACAACAAAGCAGTAAGTTAAGATAATTAGTCCTATTTTTTATTGATAAAAGGACAGCTTGCCAGTTTGTTTTGCAGCTATCCCTCTTTCTATGTAATAATCTTTATTTTTGCCTTGAAATATTCTCATATCTCTTAGATATTTTGTAAACAATCGATTTGTATAAATACTTCTCTTTTTGAAGTATTAAGTGTGGAATAAAATTTGTTAAGACTACTATAGACATTTTGCTGAATACATTGGGAGTTTGTGTGAGTCGATTTGTAAAGCAGCAGACTGGAACTAAGTCAAACAGACATCATAACTCAGGATTCTTGTGTTGATCAGATAAGTCAAGTATTTTCCTGTTTCATTGTTTACCTTTCTAAGTTCCATACATACATTTACATGTTTTCAGTCTTAAATGATTGACTAAGAAAGCTTAAACAGGATTAGTTTTAAAAGCTCCCTGTTTTTTACTAATTATTCATTGATATGTTTTCTGTTGATAACCGGACTTAAGAATTCTTAAATGCTCTTAGTCCCTGTTTGACCCCTTTCTTTCATCTTCATTTCTGTAACTTAAGGATCCTTCATTGCCCTTTTGTTCAGATCATGCCATTTCATCGAAAAGCCTATTCCAAACCCTTTGAAAGTTATCTACCCTGCCCTTAGTACATTTGATCTTTTGACCTTATTTCCTAGCTCTGCTTGCCAAGAAGTTGACTCCATAGCCCAATGGTCTGGTAGATCCCTCTATGGTTTACCTTGAAGTACCTTTTATTCCCACCAAACTTTCAAAACAAACCAATTGTCCAATCATACCTAGCCTAAAATCTTATAACAAAAATCAAGCTAAATCTTGAGGAGAGATCCCTCTCCAGAATTTAGGAAGGCTAGATCCTAGATTTCAAAAGAGGTTCTTGGTTACCCCTAGTTTTCTTTAACTATAAATCAAAATCCCACAACCTAAGAAATTACTAGGGTGATAACATACTGGCGACCATACTGGGGAATTAACCACTCTCCAGTTTTAAGTTTAACCTTAGAGGCAGATTTTTAAAACATATATTTTCTACTTTAAGGTTAAGTTTAAAGGTTATGGGTATTTATACAATAATCATTCTGGCTCCCAAGAAAGTCTATTATACTAGATCCAACCCTGATCCCAACCCTGCAGATATAGTAGACAATCCAGACCAGATAGGAAAAAAGAAAAAACAGACTGTTAGTTTAGAAACTGAAGTTCCCTTGAGAAAAGCTAATTCCTTACCCAAATAATTAGTAAGCTTATCAGATATTGAATTTGATTTCAAGTTTGAAAATTCATTATTAGAAATAAATCTGAAACTGATTTAAAGGAAACTATCATAGATCCTGTTTTTACTTCTTTTGTGAATGAGAAACACAAAATTATTTCAACATCAATAAAATCAGACAAAACTGAAATTCAAAGTCCAGTAGAAAGGGTTAATGTTACACGAATTAAAGACATTGATGAAGCTATTAAATTAGCCAATTTTTTGTCTCAATTTAAACCTCCAATTTCTCAATTATACACCACAGTTTTTCCAACAGTAGATTCTAATCTATATGCTGCTACTTCATTTATAGATTCCATTGTCAGTTCACCCACAAAGCCTGTTAGTCCAGAGCTGCCTTTGCATCCTAGGATCATATATTCATCATACCCTCAATCCATCGCAAGTTCATCCATAGAATCATTCATTCCTGAGTTGCCTTTGCAGCCTAAGATAGTATTTCCATCATCTATTAAGTCCACCACATCCACTACCACTGCATCTACTAGTGTTATAAGCACTACTTCATCAGCTGTTATAACTAGCTGTTACACAGTAATTTGTCACCGTCCCTGCAATCCCCATCTCGCCCATTGGAGGGCTGTTAGACCAATGTTAAATATTGGCGTCCTTGAAAATACCATCATTGCATCCCTTTCCATGAGGACAACATTTCTTCTGTTGATCATTTCCTGAGCAGACCCCTAAAAACACTTGTTTTTGCCTTGGCGCTGGTAGCCCGTTATGTACTTGCGCCAATGAGGAAAATTAACACTGAGCCTGCGCCAATTGGCACTCTGTCCCAGTTAACCACCCGCGCCAATCTAATTTTGGAAATTTTTTTAAAAAAAGAGGCAAATTTTCGATTACAACAACTTCGTGGATAAGTCATCAAGAGTGGTTTCGACTGAATAACCACAACCTTCCTCCTTTGGCCTCTTGTTTCAACCTTATGGGGAACCTCCCAAGGGATAAGGCCTCCCTTCCACCATTGTAGGGATCCCAACCTCCTCCTCTCCTCTATAAATATAGCCTTTGTCCATTGATGAAGGGGCTGAATGGCTTAAGAAGAATCTCCTGTTCCCAAGAGCAATCAGAGCCTTATGCTGCAAGAGCCTTGATTCATTCCCTTAAGGCCAAATCCAAGCAAGGAGATCATTGTTGAGACATCCTAAGAGAGAGGTTTTTCCCATCCCCGACAGGCTTTTTCGAGACGTGTTCCACTAGCGACCCTCCGAAGGAGAATTCAGCATTAGAGCTATGGTTGTATTCTTCTTTGATTGATTAATAATAAGTGACTATTGGTTATGGTTCCACTCTTGTTATTGTTTATGATGTTGAGTTATGTCTTCTCTGACTGACATATATTTGTATGCACTAGATTTTACGCTTGCGTTCGTTTTGTTTCTTGTGTGTGAAGGTGTCCATCACGGAGATCATGAGGATTGTGATCTGTCAGAGCTAAGGAACGGGAGCACTACTTTCTCTATAAGCGACAACGTTGGATTCCGTGCAGTTTCATCGCTAGTTGGTTTATTTGCAATTAGAACCCGCACTATAGTGTGAATTACTGTTGCTAGACCTGGTCTCTGGGGCTTAGTAGGGATCGTCCTCGAGAGGGGATTTACCTCCACAACAAATTGCCACTCCACCGGGAACTTATAGCTTGTTGTTGTTTGTTTTATATGCTGCGTACAAAGCTCCGGTTAAATGGGATAGCTTCAAACGCTCTTGCTCGGAACGGCAAGACGGCGCCGTTCGGGCGAATTCGGTGTTTATGAACTGAACACTGGGAGTATTGTCTTGTCTTTTTGGTTGTTTCTCGATTATGCTTGCTTGATCGGCTCTTTTGGCTGGCTCTTTTTGTGTTTGGCTTTTTAGTTTGAGATTCAACATCACCGGTCTACTTCTTGAGATTTCTTTTTTTATTTTTACATAGTAAACTTTGATCCACACGCTTATTACCTCGATGTGCTTGCGCCCAATTGGCACTAGCTGCTGGCCATTTACCCGCGCCAACTCGTTATGGCGCTAATTTCCGCCCGACAACAATGCTTTTCGTACATGGTAGGTTTGCTCGTTATGAGATTTCTAAATTGATTGTGTGTTGAGCCATTTTTACGATCGCTTGAGTGTTCTGGAGCATTGTTTGACTGACCGTGACCTTCTTCCTTTGGTTGTTTGCCCGTTTCTATCGATTTTACATTTTAGACCTAGGGCATCTAGGTGTTATTGTGCATCGAACCTCCCTTGGGAATTTGTGGTTTTTATCTGTTCAGTCAACTTTGTGATTGCTTCTCTGCATTCGTTTGGTGGTTGTCTATCATTTTATTGCGTTATTTGAGTGATTGGCTTCTTCTTCATTTGGATTCCACCTTGTCTCGTTTTGGACCTAGATTACATGGTTCATTCGAGTCTTGGAGATTCTTCTTAAAGTGGTGAGTTTGGTCTTGGTTGGGAGAAATTATTTGTTTTTTCATTTTTTGAAAGGCGTTAGCTTATGTATGACAAAGTCAAGCCAATTTCAAGGTGTGTGAAAATCGAGACTTTTTCCCTCAATCCTTCACCAGTGTGTCTTTCCCTTCCGGTCTTTTCTCTATATGAGCATAGATTACATTGCTCATTTTTTGAAATGTCTTCTCTCCATGATTGCTTGATGTAAAAGGGATGAATGCCTTGTTTTGATCTCTTGCTTTGGAAGTCCTCTTTCTGTTTGACCTCATATGTCTTGTCGCCTTTGAGGGATTTCGTGACAAAGTGTTTGAAACAACGATTATATTCTTAGTGTTTGTTTACATCTCTTTTGCATTCATCCTTCATTAAGAAGATTTGTGTTTATTTAGTTTTAGTCTCAAAGTGTTCTTTTTGTTAAAATATATTAGATCACATTGCATTGAAGAGTATTTTGAGATTTATCATTGAACTTAGATCACATTTTTTAATGGTTGAAATCTAAAAATCTCTTTGAGTGCATTCTCTTTGGTTGAAAGCATGCATTAAGTAGATTCTCATTTCATCGAAAAATGCATTGAGTGCATTCTTATTATTTGAAAAAGGAAATTGTGCATAGATTAAAATTGCCTAGTTTTCAAAAAAGAGGATTTTGCATAGATCACATTGCATTGTTTGCATCGTTAAATGTTTGAAATTACTTTTGGATAGTGAAAGTCATCTAGTTTTGAAAAGATTTCGTTTGCAATGTTGTTTTATGTCACATCATTGTTTGAAGCTCTTCCCTTAACTGCATAGCATTCATCAAATGAAATGATATACTGTGGCATATAGTGTGCATTTAGGAGATTTTGTGACATCACACTCGCTAGGGCCTGAAAACTGAAACGTAATTGAAGATAAACATTAAAATTTACTCAATTTACACTAAGGCAGCATTGAAACATTAACGAAACATTTAGCGGTCTAGGTTAGAGACGTGTTCCGGCGTCGTTAAACCTAGTAGCTGTCGTTCGCTTCTTGGCTTTAGACAGCACTAGTACGGACTTGTGCTCCCCGTACCATCGTGTATATAAAGGGAGACCCCACTAGGTTTCTATCCTTTATCCATAGGAAGCCGAGTCTGCCGCCTTATACCCGTGATACACCGGACACAGCATTCGGGGAGATTCCTGCACGTACGGAAAGTCCTTGGTTGATTTCTCTTTCATTTTGAAACCAAGGTGTATATTGCAGTTCACGATTATTTGGTATACCCTTTGCCTAGAATTCCTGAGTAGTCATTTCAATCTTTTCTGACTCTTTAAATTTGAAAAGGTCATCAAGCGCTTGTCCTTTCACACTTGTTTCCAATCTGAAAGCGATAGAGTCACCTTTTGCCTGTTTCTCGACTCTTAAAATATGAAACGATAGAGTTTTGTTTCAATGTTTTAAAAATTAATTGCCCACGAAATATTCCTGGTTAAATTTAGTTTCCTTAGGGTGTTGTTCTGAAGATCGTTTCTGATGGCAACTTTTCCAAAGTTCACCAACCAAGGAATCCCCTTCGATGGGAATCCTGGTCCATTTCCTCCTTTTGGAAATGTTGGTGCTCCTTATATGGCAACGTTGTCCCTTCCTGGGTTAACTGTTGGGTTGCCTATTTGGTTGTTTTCAACCTCTGTGGTCCCGAATGTCCCTGGGGCCATCGTTCACTGCCCTACTTCGAACAACATCATGTTGATTCCGTGTGGACCTCTCCCTCTTCTCAAATAAGCCGCATCCCTCCTCTACTTCGCCCTGTGAAAGTCGAGATTCGAGTAACCAGTGGCTAAGAAGAAGAAGAAGAAGACAAAGTGCTGAGAAAGTTCAATAAGAGAGAGGCTAAGGCTATAGCTACTACTCCTAAAACATCTCCTCTTGATAAACCTTCCAACCCTTTGCAGAAAGTTAAATTCCCTTGCATGTTGTGCCAGGGAAACTGTCTTCTTCGAGATTTCCCTAGCATTCCAAAGGTGCTCGAAGTATGGTCCAGAGGTCATCCGCCATTTCCTTTGGCTTTCAGGAGTCAGGTTGGGGGCACGTCTTCAACTGCTGCTGGTAAGGCTCTTAAGAAGCAAGGTAAGATTACCAATCCTTGTAATTTGTGTGAAGGGAACCATGCCATTCACCTTTTTCCGTACATGGATGAAGCCAAGAGAGTCTTGGACAACTCAACCGTTTCTACACGATGCCTCCCGACTGGTTATAAACGAATTTCTTTTGAGTCCTCCACCAGTTGATCCTACGATTGGTCAAGAGTCATCCTTGGTCAATCTCGCTCCTCCGGAAATTCAAATTCAGGAATCCATTCCCGACCAACCATTGGTCATGGGATCGGTTGAACTGGCCCCGTCTATGGTGCACTGTGCTTTTTCGTCGAGGATTTCTCGGACCACCGTGGTTCTTCTTGCTTCTTCAGATTCCTCGGACTTAGAGAAAGATTCTCCTGTTCCCATACCTCAAGAAGTTGCTCCTCCGCCTCCCGTGATGGAGTTCCTGGAGGATACCCCTCCCACCTTCGAGATGGAGGTCGTGGAGGATGCTCCTTATTCTTCCGTAACACCAGGGGAAGACCATCTTGGTTCGATGGTAGCCCCTCCGAGTAGTTTGGTCACTTCCTTTGATTGGAATCAATTTGCAGGATACCGCCTTCCGTCTTATGTGCCTTTCAAGATCACAGTACAGGCTTTTGGTCTGGTCGTACCCAGCACCATTATAGATGAAGGCGCGTCTGTTAGTGTTCTATCCTCAACTACTTGGCAAGCTTTTGGTTTCACCACCGCTTGCACCTGTTACGCAGAATCTGTTGACATTCAACAAAATAACGAGTCAACCCTTAGGGATCCTTCCAAGGTTACCCGTTACTTTGGGAGGTAAAATCATCCATATGGACGTGATGGTTGTTCCAGGCCCCTTGGATTTCAATCTGCTTTTGGGGTGCGATTACACCTATGCCATGGGAGCGCTTGTCTCCTCCCTTTTTCGTGTGGTCTCGTTCGTACAAGGACGACCGGACTATTTGGATCGCCTTTTCGTTTCTTGGTCCCGATATGGCATCTCGGCCCGGCTTTTACTGTCCCTACCTCGTTTTTATCCACCCGAAGGACCGCCCACCCCCACCGCATGTCAACTATGTGGCTACCCACCCTGTGCCTGTACTCAGTGATAGTGCCGTTGTGCATCAGGTGCTAGGGGAATTGGGTCCTGACTTCTAGGATGTTTTCCTTCCATCAAGATTGGAACTCTTGGAAGTGATGACTTCCGGTTCATTATGATGAGGTCAGTCGGAGCATGGTTCTTTTCCTGTGTCAAGCTCCTTAAAAAATGAAACAAGGTCTGCTGGAGCAGAGTTCCTTGTCTTGTGTCAAGCTCCTTAAAAAAATGAAACAAGGTTGTCAAAGCAGAGTTCCTTGTCTTGTGCCAAGCTCCTTAAAAGTTGTGCCTGCTGTTTCCGAGCAGAAGCTCCTTGTCTTGTGCCAAGCTCCTTAAACCGTGAAACAAGGTGTTCTGAGGATAGTTCTTTTAATGTGTCAACCTCGTTAAAATAATGAAACACGTTCCTATTCAATTCAAGTCATTGTTTAGATCTCGTAAAATCCCAGTCGAGTCTTTCTTAGATCTCGTAATTTGAACCTTCACTCCATCTTCCTTTTAGATGGATTGAAGCTTGGGGGGCATGTACCTCGAATTGAGTCACCATGCTGGGGGGCATGCTTAATTTTTCAAGCATAGTTTGTTTCCGTTTTAAGCTTGTGTAAAAATGAAACCGATTTCAAGCATAGTTTATCTTTGTTTCAAGCTTGTGTAAAAATGAAACCATTCCCATTTTACCTCTTCTGATTGCCATTTTATCAGCCTGTTTTTTCCAGATGATCTTTGGTTTTCTCACTCCATTGTCACTATCTGCCTGGCCGGTCATATGCCTTCACTTGGTTGTTTTACCCATTCCCGAGGAACTACTGCGATGAGTGGTCTTATTAGCCAACCTCTTAACCTTTACTTGTTCTGAGCAGTTCCACCATTATTGGAACCAATAGCTACCCTTTATACCACTCGTTCCTCCAGGAGGAGTCACATTTCAACTCTTTTTTGACTCTCTAAACATGAAAAGATTGCCGAGTCGCTTGTCATTTTGATCTCGTTAAAGTGGTTACGAAATGACATCTACCCAGTATACGTTTACCCCTTTTTTGGGCTGGGATAGATTACTTACGAAAAAGGAATACCCTAGCCTATCGCGACTAGGAGGTTTTCTCAGACATAGTTTTCTACCTTTTCGGATCTGAGGAACTATTTACGAAAAGGGACCGTTGGAGTTTACTTTTTTGCTATCTTTTCAAACTCTCTAAACATGAAAAGACGCCGAGTTCTTCCTTTGTCAGACTCGTTAAACCCTGATGACATTGGATTCAGTCGTAAGGACGATATTCGAGTTTTTCCTTCCTAGGGCTCGTTAAATGTACTATGTTGGGTTTGTCCGAAGGACAAACTTATATGACAAGCATATGGTATCCTCTTCAAGCTTGTGTAAAAATAAAGAGGTACTCGCCAGAAATGGTGGGGAAAAATGGAACCAAAATCGTTGTCGTGTCGACAGTTTGTCGCTCTTGAACATGGCACTTGTCTGCATCCGTGTTGGGTTGGGGACATCTCACCTCGTTTTCCACTTGCCTCCGTGGGTTTGGGTGATCCCTTTTGACCTCTCATCTGCTCTTTGCCTTGTCATTATGACCCTTGATCTTTTGATGTCAAATACTGCCAAATCCACTGTCGTGTCACCCATATGTTCAAGAGAAGTTGACCTCTGCAAATTTTAACCTTCCTCTGATTCTCATCTGATCTTAATTCACAAAGAAATTATGTTCCTCTGTCTTGTGTCGATGATGTGGGAAACACTATGGCCCACCTTCAATCAAGGTCACTTCCTGTCGACTTCAGCTCATTATCCAGGAAGCTGATCTAGAGACTCCCTTCTGGTACCTTGGAGCCTGCATGCCTCAATGGCAGGTTCTTCACATTCGACATGAGGTTTTCATCGTTGGCCTCCGATCGAGTGATTCTACGGGTGTTCGACACCAGCTCATTGATTCACACGCCGTGGATTGTACCTATAGTACCTTGAGGACCATTGTCATTATTGGTGGTACCTCTCGCGTCTGTTAACAACTTTCATCATTGGCTGGTAATCAGACGATGTTCTTGCATGTTCGACTTCAGCTTACATATTCGCATGCTTGAACTTGTACTTTGTTCGGGTCGAGATGGAGCGCAAGACCCTAGATTCCTGTCTGTTATAATCTAGGCTGCGATTTTGTGGATTCTTATGATTAGTTACATGACTCACTGATTGGATGGTTGCGACCATACCTGAGTCTATTTATCGATCCTCACTGGATGGCTGCATCCATACCTTGGACCTGGATTATTGTATACTCTATTATGGATGGCTGCGCCCATACCACATATATCATGTATTTGAGATATCAGTTGTACTTCTCTACGCAGGTTTTCCGACGGTGGTGTTTTCAGTTGGACACGTTCTCGTAAAGAATTTCACCCCTCTCTCTCTTTCGGGCCTCATGCTTTAGGGGGCATCTGTTACACAGTAATTTGTCACCGTACCTGCAATCCCCATCTCGCCCATTGGAGGGTCGTTTCTGTGACCAATAAGCAGTGTCATGCCTTGCAAATACCATCATTGCGTCCCTTTCCATGAGGACAACATTTCTTCTGTTGATCATTTCCTGAGCAGACCCCTAAAAACACCTGTGTTTGCCTTGGCGCTGGTAGCCCATTATGTACTCGCGCCAATGAGGAAAATTAACACTGAGCCCGCGCCAATTGGCACTCTGTCCCAGTTAAGCACCCATGCCAATCTACTTTTGGAAAGTTTTTTAAAAAAAGAGGCGAAGTTTCGATTACAACAACTTCGTGGATGAGTCATCAGGAGTGGTTTCGACTGAATAACCACGGCCTTCCTCCTTTGGCCTCTTGTTTCCACCTTATGGGGAACCTCCCAAGGGATAAGGCCTCCCTTCCACTATTGTAGGGATCCCAACCTCCTCCTCTCCTCTATAAATATAGCCTTCATCCATTGATGAAGGGGCTGAATGGCTGAATATCTAGTCTCCAAGTTCCCAAGAGCCATCAGAGCCTTATGCTGCAAGAGCCTTGATTCATTCCCTTAAGGCCGAATCCAAGCAAAAAGATTATTGTCGAGACATCCGAAGAGAGAGGCTTGTCTCATCCCCGACAGGCTTTGTCGAGACGTGTTCCGCTGGCGACCCTCCGAAGGAGAATTCAGCGTCAGAGCTATGGTTGTATTCTTCTTTGATTGATTAATGATAAGCGACTATTGGTTATGGTTCCACTCCTATTGTTGATTATGATGATGATTTATGTCTTCTCTGACTGACATATAGTTGCATATATTGGATTTTACGCTTGCGTTTGTTTTGTTTCTTGTGTGTGCAGGTGTCCGATCATGGAGATCGTGAGGATTGTGATCTGCCGGAGCTAAGGAACGAGAGCGCTACTTTCTCTACAAGCGACAGAGTTGGATTCAAGGTAAGCCTTCATCGCTAGTTGGTTTATTTGC
Source organism: Pinus albicaulis (assembly GCA_034641835.2). NCBI lineage: Eukaryota > Viridiplantae > Streptophyta > Pinopsida > Pinales > Pinaceae > Pinus > Pinus albicaulis. Next base: position 503,117,923 of record CM076575.1, on the reverse strand, counting down.
AATTAGGAACCTGCACTATAGCATGAATGATTGTTGCTAGACCTGGTCTGGGCTAGTAGGGATCGCCTCTGTCTGTAGAGGGGATTTACCTCCACAACACCAGCACTATTCCTGCCACTACTACTGTACCTCCCAGTTTAGCGAAAATCCAAGCCATTGCAGCCAGATATGCTCCCCTGGTTTTACCCCAACCTCTCAATAATATGCCAGATGGATATCAGAAAATTTTTCCCTTATTTGATGATCTCTCAAAATATTCTGCGCAAAAACATGTAACCAAAATGAATGACTTTTTTGAGATCTATGAAATAGATGAAGCTGATGTTCAAATGCGATTATTTGCCCAAAGTCTAACTAGAGAAGTAAAAAAATGGTTTAAGAATTTAGTTGCTGGTAGTATCAGAGATTTAGCTGCATTTCATATAACCTTTATAAATAAATGGGAGAAAAAGAAAAATCCTTTACAAATTTTATTAGAATTTGATTCCATGAAGAGAAATCCTACTGAGTCAGTTCAAGACTTTTGCACTAGATACAACAATATATACAACTCTATTCCTGTAGATCTCAAACCCACTCCATATTCCGTGCTGCTCAAATTCCTTGATTGTTTTGATGTAGACATGGCCTACCAACTAAGAGAGAAAGATGTAGACACTCTAGAACAAATGCAATTGGATGTTGTTAGTGTAGAAATTAATATCTTAGCCAAAAAAGCAAGACTGAGAAATGAAAGAAGGGTTAAAAGAGGAAACATGAAATTCTGAAACAAAATTAGATCTTCTTGCTAGAACTTTAGACAGAGTGGTATATAGATTAGATAACATGGAAATAAAGCCTGCTTGGGACAACCAACCCCAAATAAGGAATCCAAATTTTCAGAAAAAACATCAATCCTGGAAAGGCTAAAGAGGCTGCTCCAGATCAGAACATAAGAACCCCATTTCAAGAGAATTATGCTGAAATTTCTCGTGATCATGATGATGAAGAAGACGACATTAACATAGTAATGGGTATAGATGACAGCAATGCCCTTTTCCTCACACAGGAAGATTTAGAAATGGTTGAGCTTCAGCAACTCAGACTAGATTCTAATGAATCTTTTGATTTTAAACAAGGTTATGATTTTTCTATAAATGAAATTCATAGTCAATATAACCTTCGAAGCAAGAAAACCAATGATCCTTCTAACAAAACATCTGCTTCAAACCATAATAAAAAGAAAGATCAAACTCTAAAAAACAATTTTTTGCAAATTCCCCCTAGAGAGAATAAATAAAACTCCAATCCCTCAAGTCCAAATATTGTTGATATCACTGATCAAACTGTTCAATCATCTAATTCAGTGAAAATAACCATCCCACATCCAAAGAAAACTTCTACTGATTCTAAATCAGCAAGTTCTAAAAATGACGCTCAAAGAAAGCCTTTGGCTAATAGTTCAAAAAATGATAAAGCTTCTGCTTCTACTCAAACTGCCTTTGAAAAAAGAAATAAATACAACAGTAATAAACATAATCAAACTGGAAACAGTAAAACAACTGGTGAAACCCAGGAAAAATCATCCCAAACAATAATTCCAAAAGATGAATCAATTCAAGCTATCAAATCTCAGTCAGCATTTAATATCCAATCTGAAATATGTAAGTTGAAGATATCCATTCCCTTAATTGAATTGGCTAAAAATGACTTTTATAGATCTATTATTACTGAAACATTGAATGTAAATGAAAATGATGATACAATTAATATGAGTGATTATAGACCTGAATTAATCTTTGGTCCCAATGTAGATGGTAAGTATTCAGATGGGTCAATACCTCCATTTTACTTAAGTCTTACTATCCATGATCAGATATTACATAATGCAATGCTAGATACTGGAGCTTCCTATAATCTAATGCCCAAAGCAATAATGGAAACCCTGAATCTAGACATAACCCGACCATATAAAGACTTGTTCTTATTTGATTCATCTAAAGTCCAATGCATAGGATTGATTAAAGATTTGTGTGTCAATTTGGTCCAATATCCTGGTAAAAGCATGATCATGGATGTTGTGGTAGCTGATATCCCACCAAAATATGGCATGCTTCTTTCTCGCTCACGGGGAGAAAAGTTGCAGGGATCTCTACAACTTGACATGAGTTATGCCACTATCTCGGTATTTAGACAGCCTAAAAATCTTTACAGAGAAACCTTAATGAAGTTTATGATCAGCAATGCTGAAAGACCTACCAATTACCCAATCTATTCAACTCCCACTGATCTTGATTCCTTTATTCTTTGCAACTCTGACCATAATAATATCCAAACCGAACTCACTGATATAAAACCTAAAATAATGGAGGATTACATTGGTCATGAAGCTTTATGGCATTTATATTTTGATGGATCAGTGAATAAATCATGAGCTGGAGCTGGTGTATATATCACCAACATTTAAACTAGCCATTCCCAAGGGCATGCCTTTAGATTGAATTTAAAATGCACCAATAACATGGTTGAATATGAAGCTTTAATCTTAGGTCTTCAAATCATTAGAAAATTAGGAGGTCAAAGGATATTAATCATGGGAGATTCAAAGTTAGTTATCAAACAAATAAATGCAGAATAATCTGTTCACAATCCCAGATTGGCTAGATATAGGGACACAACAAAAGATTTAGTTGAAGATTTGTTAGAAAGCAAATTTGCCAATATTCCTAGAAAACAGAATTTACAAGTCCATTGTTTAGCAACTTTTTCTAGCACCTGCAAACTTCCATTTTCACCAATACAAAAATACACTGCTGAAATCAAACACAGACCTATTGTCCCAGATAATGTAAAATACTGGCAAATTTTCTCAGAAGATGAACAGATCTATCATTTTTGAACAACGAAGGAGAGTTTCAGAATTGCCAAATTGATAATGATTGTAATATAAATTCACCTTGTAACATAGATTCAAATTTTTGTCAAATAGATGATTTAGATCTACATATTTTTGATAGACCCACTATATTTACTCAGAGTAACATAGATGACTTGGAAAAAGTAGATATAGAGGAAATGATTGAAGATGAGATAGATTTAATATATTTGAAACATAACATTTTACCAAAAGGTTTGACTCCCTTAGAAGACTTGTTTGATTCCAATGATGTGCCTAAAAAGCCAAAAATGGAACCAGTCAGGTCTGATATTGAAGAGTGTAACATAGGAACAAATGAAAAACCAAAAATGATTAAATTGTTAAAATACTTACCATCAGAAGAAAATGTTAAAATTATATAACTTTTGAAAGAATATCAAGAAGTCTTTGCATGGGGTTACGAAGATCTAAAAACTTACAACAAAGACATAATTCAACATAAGATTCCTTTGAAAGAAAATCAAAAACCTTTTCAACAAAAATTAAGAAGGATTAATCCAATTTTGTTACCTTTAATCGAGAAAGAGGTCAAAATAATGTTTGATGCACAAATAATTGCACTAGTTAGGTATTCTGATTGGGTGTCTAACTTAGTGCCCACCAGAAAGAAAACAGGAGAAATTCGACTGTGTATAGACTTTAGAAATCTCAATAAGGCTTCTTTGAAAGACAATTACCCCCTGCCTAAAATGGACCATATTTTGCAAAGGGTAGCAGGTTCTTCAAGAATTTATTTACTAGATGGTTTCTCTGGCTATAATCAAATTCTAGTTCATGAAGATGATCTAACTAAAACTGCATTTACCACTCCTTAGGGCACTTTCATGTATGTAAAAATGCTTTTTGGATTGAAAAATGCAGGAGCTACATTTCAAAGGGCCATGGATATTGCCTTTGCTAAGGAGATCCATGAATTTTTAGTTATCTATCTTGATGATATTACTGTCTTTTCAAAAATAAATGATGAACACTTGGATCACCTGAGACAAGTCTTTATCAAGTGTAGAAAATATGGTATATCCTTAAATCCTAAAAATACTCTTTTCGGACTAGAAGAAGGAAAAATGTTAGGACACATAATCTCCCAGGAAGGAATTAGAATAGACCCTGCAAGAATTGAAGCTATTCTGAACATTCAACCACCAAGGAACATAAGATAACTTCCAGCATTCTTGGGTAAAATCAAATTTTTAAGAAGATTTATCTCTAATTTGGTTGAAATCATAAAAGAACTCAACAATATGCTTAAAAAATATTTTGCAATTAAATGGACTATAAAAGCAAAACAATATTTCGAATCCATAAAATAGTCCTTGACTAAAGCACTAGTCCTAATCAGCCCATATTATACAAAAGATTTCATAATATTTTAATTTGCCTCAAAACATACTATAGCTGCAGTTCTACTGCAGAAAAATAACCAAGGTTTTGAACAGCCAATTGCATTTTTTAGTAAAGCTCTTAGAGATGCATCTCTGAAGTAAAATATAATGGAAAAACAAGATTTAGCCTTGGTTAAAGTCATAAAGGATTTTAGAGTTTACATACTCCATTCCCACATCATTGCATATGTCCCTAACGCTGTAATCAAAGATATTTTGACACAAGATGGACCTGATGGTAGGAGAGGAAAGTGGATTGCCACTATCCTTGAATATGATCATATTCAGGATTGGAGGAGAAGGAAGAGGCTCATCAAAGCTGAGATTATGAGTGAGTTCCTTCTCAAATGGTTTCTTGTATCCTTATAGCCAGAAATCTTGAAGGATGTATTCCTTTCTGGGGTATTTTCTGAGGAACAGGCGATCTTTAGGGCTCAACAGTTAGAAATGATCTATTCTCAATCTCAGGTCCTTAATAATTTTTTGCTAGATGCTCCTCATTCCAAGCCATATTTAGCCAAAATGAAGCCAGGTCCTCATGCTAACGGACTTATCGGTACAATTTAGAGTGGCACGGATAACCTTCTAAATCAATTGCAATAGTTGTCTTTACAATCTAATCCTTCTGGTCAAGCTACATCGTCGGTGTCGACTCCTTCTCAGCCCTTGACTATTAATGTTTTTCAGGCTTCTAACCCCAAAGGAAATAAAAAATATGATGGGAAGAAGAAGGGAATAAATAATAAGAATAAAGAAAATGATGGGAAGGTAAATGTGAATAGGTCTAATGATAATGTTGGAGAGGGTAAGAGGGACAATAAGAAGAAGGTTAAGTTTCCATGAAAGTTATGCACTGGAGACCATCTTACTCACCTCTGCCCAAAAATTCAGGATGCTCAACACTTGTTAGCTCAACAAGGTTCCTCTACTTCCCAAGCTGTACTGACAAACCCTTTTCCCCAAGGGCAGCAACTGCTTGCTGGTGCGAATGAAAATACTGGAGCTCCCGCAGGGGGCAACCAAGAAGGGGGAAAATTCATCAAATGTATATATGATGAGTGCTCACACAAATATCGCTACGAGATCTCATGACTATGGCGAAGTTGAGTCTTCAAAAGCTAAGGGTACTCCAAGTAATTCTGAGCCACTCCATATAGAGAGGCATGCAGTTGAGCCTATACCTCGGATGTAGAAAGGGTCTACAAAGCGTACGATGATTAATCCTAATGGAAAGGCTGCCTAGAACTACTCCATTATAGAATATCTGGCCCAAAGTCCTTGTGCCATGTCTGCGTTAGAGGTACTCCAGTCGTGCCCAACACAAAAAGTGCATTGCTCACTGCCATTAGGGTTGTTGATCCAAAAAACTCTCTTATGATCACATTTGACATGTCGACTTTTAAGAAGAGACTTCCTCATCATATGAATTTTTAGATTAAGTTTGCATATCGAAAGATCAATATTTTTTGAACAGTAGTCGATGAGGGTGCTTCCACGTGTGTTATGTCTATATCATGTTGGAAAGCTATTGGATCTCCTTCAGCTATCCCTTCAGCTACTCTTCTTACTACATTTGATGGCCATTCTCACAGGCCACATGGCATTGTTCCAGCTTTACCCATCTGTGTTGGGGGTAAAACTGTCAATATTGAGGTCGAGATAGTAGATGAAAATTTATATTACAACCTTTTGTTGGGGAAACAATGGATTTATGAGATGGATGATATTGCTTCCTCATTATTTCGCATCTTGTGTTTTCCCCACGAAGGGAGGATTGTCACTGTTGACTAGATGGACTGTTCTCTTGTAGATCCGAATATATCTACTGACTCGACTGTACCCTTGGTAAATGATACCAAGCAACCTGTTGAGAATTTGGGGTTGGAATGTATAAATCATTGATGGGTACTTTTGAGCTTCCGCCTCCTTCGGTTCATATTCATGCTATCTCATCCTCCAGGGTTCCTACTCGAAGAGAGTTCTTTCGAACTCATTATTTTTTGGACCCTTGGACCTTTCTGTAGCAGTGGAATTCGTTTATTGTAGCAGCAAGACTTGTAGATTTGTTGACTTTAATAGCGAAAATGGCTTTAATTATAAAAATACACAAGAGGTGTTTATAATAATAAATATTTATTGATATGATATAAGACAATTGAATGATTACAATGAGGCCCTGGTTTTATACCTATGCAGGTGACCTTTCATGAACAGGCATGTCTTTTAGACATGCCATTTCAGTTAACTAATGACTACTTAACATAATCCTAATTGATTATTTAGCAATTACATTTATTCTATTTATGACTACATTTATTACATTAGTTATGAATTAGGTTCATAACATTGCCTTCTTCCCGAAAAGCTTTGTCCTCAAAGCTTAGCTTTTCGACAATTTCATTTAATTGAGATTATTTGCTAGAGGTCCTTATTGATATTTTTGCTTTTAAATATTTCACAACTTTTCTGATTTTAAACCTTGTTAATTCGTTGACCTTCCAAAATTTAACCTTCTCCTTTTTTTTTTTTTTTTTAACAACTGTGCCGGATAGTTGCATAACCAATTTCAATGGTTTTGTTTTGTTTTGTTTTTTTGTTTTTTTTTTAAATATATATATGTATATATATTTATTAATATATATATATATATATATATATATATATATAGAATTAAATCATTTAATTAATTAAATAATTTAAATTAATTAAATTTAATTCCATTTTTTTTTTTATATAAACTAATTAATAAAATCAATGTGGTTATATCATAACACACATATATGACATGGTGAGATGCCTTTCAAAGGCGTGACTTATCACACACTCACTCACATGAATTTACCCGCAGAAAATGTCACGGGGGGTGTTGACGGACGACATCTGGACAATTGCAGTGGCTGACAGGCTTGACAATGACAACGGGTGCGTTGTTGTGTCGTAGTGGAAGGGGTGCAGTGTCGGGCAGGTAGAAACTAGGTTCGAACTTCGGTCGACGACGGGTTGAAAGGCGGCATAAGACCCTGCGGACAACACCGTGGCAACAGACCCATTGTATTGGCGGCACAACATGGAAAAAACGATAAAGATTTTCAAATGAAACCGGCGCAAGAAGCTGTCGCGGCTTGACAGGGAACAAGCAGCCAGCGAAAAATCCACGTCTTGGGATGTCGTTAACTAGAGCTGTGTCAATATTTTTATTTTTTTCAGTGGGCAGCGAGGGATAACACTCGGATGGATATGACAATGTTATTATGGTTGACGATGGACATTGGGATGGATTTAGACAACGACAAACGAAAAGAACAACATGATCATATTCTTGAAAAGCATTGTTCATAATGTTTGTGTTATTTTTCTGATTTTTCCACAACCTTGTTCCTGGAGACCCGTGGGAATTTGCTTGATTATGAAAACTCGACAGCCATGTCCGACTATTAAATTTAATTTGTTCAGGATTGGAATCTAAGGTTGCAACTTACGCTCTATTGTCGATAATTTTATCTTCATCGATGGCATTCTTTAGTTTTTCGAAGTAATTCTGCCGAATGGGGTTATCCATTGCACTGGAAACTAAATATTTTGATGTCTGCAAACTTCGAACCAGAAACCCTACTGTGTGAAGCACCCATAGTGAGAATCTCTGTACTGGGTGCTCAAAAAGCCCAAGGTCGAAGATAATAACCAACAATTGTAGCAATGAAACGAGCTCTGCTTGAATTTTAATCTGTGAGTGGGCTTTTGCTTTGGATCCTGTTAATGGCTGCTGCCTGATCCTATCCGTGACCTCAGGTGAGTGATTTTGTTTCCAGTCAAACTGAGCACAGATCTATGAGATACGAAATCCTCGATTTGTAGGGTTTGTAACTCTGTTGTATTTGTCTAGAACAGTAAAGCACGGTTCCTCACGGCCTTTACGAAAGGCATTTCTAAGGTTCTCCCTCGTATTTTCATCTGATACCAAAGTATTGTCTCTTTCTAAAACGTCAGCGGATAGAACATATAAAACTGGATTATGTAACATACGAATATAAAGATAGGTGTAGCCTAGCCATGTGCATGCCTCCCTTGCATTTTGAATTGTACCCAGTACAATCTCTGCATTTAAATTATCTGCTAGCTTTGACACGAACTGGCTCTCAAATGGCAATTGTTGATTCATAAGAGAAAGGTAATACTGCAATTCACTGTGTCCTGTTATTATTATTCCTTCTCCATAGGAATCATACTGTGGCCTTCCTGCACGAACGAGCATCTGCATAATATCTAACAGACTGAGTTTAGTCCATGCACCTTTCTCAGGATTGTAAATTTGAGTTCCTTTTATAATAACAGTATGAGCAGGAAGATTTACTCCCCATGCAAGAGTAGCAGTCGACACCAATACTTGAATATGGCCATCAGCAAAGAGGTCTTCTACCAAAGTTCGATCTGCTCTGGCCATCCCGACATGATGGGTTGCAAAGCCATACGGTAATAGGTCTCTCAAATCATTGTTTTTCACTGATTCGGTCTCTGTTTGGAGAATTTTCTGACTAGCACTGTCTTCCTTCAGAAAGCGTCCAAGTGTGTCATAATCCACAACATCTTGTTTACTTTCAATGGTGCCTACAACCACTTCAGCATTCACATGATCGGCTTCCTTCTCTTGGTTATGAAAAGCCTTCCCTCTATGTTGGATATATTCCTCCTCGCCTATTTCTTTCCCTGACAATTTCATAGAAGAATGACTTTGTTCTGCCATTTCCACATCTTGACGCCCATCATTAAAAGGCTTACTCTGGGAAAGAAGCCCATTTTTTTCTGGTGCACCTGACTCACCATGAAAATCTTCTACTACTTTTGATGACTCTGCTATCATTGGCTTACTTCTTTCAGATAAACAACTGAACTGGTCAATCTCTTCATTAACGTAGGTCCAACATTTTCCACGTGTAACTGTTGAAGATGGGAATAAAAATCTGTTTGTCGGAGAAATAAAAGGAGACAAAAACCTGCTTGATTTCTGAGAACTAAACAGAGACAAGACTCTATTTGCACCATGAGGAGGAATGAGAACTGAAGAAGTGCGTCTTAGCTCCCTAGATGCTTCTGGTTTGTTTTTTGAGACGACAGGAGATGTAAAAGTAATGCTCTGGTTTTGAAGGAAATTTGAAGAGCATGCAATTTGATTTAGATTTGCTGAACTCTTAATATTTGAAATGCGTGGTTGCAAATCACCTAGTTTAGCTGAACCCTTTGTTGTATTTTCCATGAGAGTATGACCTCTACACAAGACAACCCATTCCATTCTCATGCTTGTGATCATCAAGATCTTGAGGTAAGGAAAATTCGTAATTACAAGTCTTCATCCAATTTAATGGGCTGTCTTGTGCAAGGTCAACAGACAGTTTAATTCCATTCTCAATCTCTACAAAAAACTGAAAATAGCTCCCATAAGTCTTGGCCGTAAGATTATTGACTGGACATTTTTTCAATCTTGCATGTCCACTGTAAACTCTATCACTTTTCCCAACATCATCAACTACTGTTTCTTCTGCCAACAAAAACATTCCGTCACTGTTGCAAATATTTCTCGGATTCTTCTTCTTAGCTTCATCACTGCCATAATTTTGCAGTGCTCGATGGTTTATACAAATGGAAGAATGAGCTTTTGTATCCAGTGCCAAATAAGCTGCTTTATATCTTGTGCCATTACAATCTTCCTGAAGTTTTTCACCAACCTCTTTCTTCATAGTAGATGCATACTCTGAAAAAGCCGGAGACACATCCATAGATAGATCTCCCATCTGATCCAAAGAGTCCACAACTGTGTGAATTGACCTCTTCTCAACAGAAATAATGGATTGATTGAATGGAGAGGACCTAGATATGTTGTTTTGTGAGCCCTCTGCAACTTTTTTATCAACATCTTCATATGCTTGACCAAGGCCATCCTGACCATCAACACGGGATTCAACATGCAACATAGAACACTGTCCTTTAGATGTTTCAGTTGCATCATCACCTGCTAACAAGACCATTCTATCACCACCGTAACTAAGGTTCTGGTTCATTATAGTTTCATCACAGTTGCTGGTTTGTAGCCTTTGATGATCTAGAGGAATGGAGGAATCAGTTATTGTATTCACTACCAAATACGCCATTTTATATCTGGTGGCATTACCCATAAAGGCACATTTATGTCCTGCGAAATATTTATCTCCACATTTCCAACATTTCCCTTCTTCTTTACTTTCAATATTAGTTGGTTGTTTTCCTTTATTACGCATTGGTGGGGGAATGTATTTACTTGAATTTACCATGGATGTTCTACTTGATTTTCCCTTTGCATAACTAACTGCCTTCTCATTATTACAACATTTTTCATCTTCTCTATTATGGATTACTGTAGAAATTTTTTTAAGACCTGCAGAATTTTTTTTTAACCATTTGTGACTTTTGCACATGAATTCTCTAATTGCTGAAGTTTTTCTTGAATTTTTCTAATCTGCTCAATTTTTTTGGGATCTTCACGTAACGGCACATTATACGGTAAACAATGTTCTCGGGCTTGTAAACTACGTTCGTAAGCTTGTAAAACGATGTTGTGTGCCATTGCTTCAACTTGTCTTTAATATGGCTCTGATACCATTGTAGCAGCGGAATTCGTAAATTTGATTACTGTAGCAGCAAGACTTGTAGATTTGTTGACTTTAATAGCGAAAATGGATTTAATTATAAAAATACACAAGAGGTGTTTATAATAATAAATATTTATTGATATGATATAAGACAATTGAATGATTACAATGAGGCCCTGCTTTTATACCTATGCAGGTGACCTTTCATGAACAGGCATGTCTTTTAGACATGCCATTTCAGTTAACTAATGACTACTTAACATAATCCTGATTGATTATTTAGCAATTACATTTATTCTATTTATGACTATATTTATTACATTAGTTATGAATTAGGTTCATAACACTTTCCTTCTCCTACTTCCACATTAGAGAAAGGTCAAGTAGGTGGAATGGCATTTCCAATGTCTGCAACCGAGATTTCCTATCAATCTATTGTTGACTCTATAGACTCCATTCCAGTTTCTCTTTCACCAGAGGAGTTGGATGGAGATGTGGTTCCGGCTTGGACTCTTAGTTCATCTTCTGCTCAGGATTGCTTTGATACCACTCTTCCATCCGAAGAGGCTATTATTGAAGCAATGACTGGTGTAGAAAGACCATGGGATGATTTGCATCATCAATCCTATTTTCTACCAGACTTGCGAGAAGTTGAAATAATTTTGTCTAGCCTTTAGTCTTCTGGTCATGTTCACCCAGTCTTGAACCCCTTAGCTCTAGCATAGGTTTTTGCTGAAGGGAACATGGCTGCCATTTCTGCTACTACCCCGGTGAATATCTCCAAAGATCCCAACGTTATTGAGAATGTCTTCATTGGAGCTGAATCTTCCCATGAAGAGACTCAGACTTACACCGATCTCTTTAGAGAATTTCGGGATGTGTTCTCTTGGTCTTATGATGAAATTCCTGGTATAGATCCATCTATTGTCTTGCATGAGATCAATACTTACGAAAATGATAAGCCTATACAACGGAAGCTTCGTCTGGTCAACCCTAGGAAGGCTACAACTATCAAGGCCGAGGTTGAGAAGCTGTTAAAGGCGGGTTTCATATACCTCAATTCGTTAAACTGGGTGCGTTTCAAATCCAGTGCCTGTGGACAAGAAACAAGGAACGATTCGAGTTTGAATTGATTTCATGGGTTTGAATAAGACATGTCTTAAAGATAATTACCCCACACCATTTATCAATCATATTATTGATGAGTGTGCGAGGAATGATATTTTATCCTTCATGGAAGGTTTCTCAGGATACAATCAGATCACTATCCGTCCTGAAGATCAGCATAAGAATGCTTTTATTTTCCCATAGGGTAAATTTTCTTACAAAAAGATGCATTTTGTCCTTAAAAATGTGGGAGCTACTTTCCAACGTGCTATATCCTTGCCTTCCACGACATCAAGCATATTATTGAAGCATATTTGGATGATTTAGCTGCTCGTTCTCGAAAGATAATTAACCATCCTTCACACCTTCGACAAGTTTTTGAATGGTGTCGTTATTATAAAATTTGGTTGAACCCTAATAAGTGATTTTTTGCCATCACATCCGGTCGGTTGTTGGTATTCATCGTGTCTATGGAAGGGTTTCGGGTAGATCCCATCAAGGTTGAGTCAATACTTCAGTTGCCTCCCCCGTCTTCAATTCATCAGCTTCAAAGTCTACAAGGTAAGGCCAATTTCTTAAGGATATTTATCGTTAATTATGCCGAGGTGACGAAAGGATTTATGAGGTTTTTAAAGAAAGGAGTTCCATTCTTCTGGGATGAATTTTCTCAACACTCGTTCGATGCATTGAAAAAGAAATTGACCTCTGCTCCATTATAGAGTCTACCTGATTATGGCAGAGACTTCATTTTGTATCTCACTGCAGCAAAATCTACTATCGTTATGGTTCTGGTTTGGGAAGATGATGCTCTTTGTGAGCATGTTGTATACTACCTTAGTCGAGGCTTGGTGGGTCCTGGACTCTAGTATTCTCCCATTGAGAAATTAGCTTTGGCAGTTGTCCATGTTGTCCAACAGCTCACACATTATATCCTTCTTCGCAAAACTTATGATTTGGCAGTAGTTAATCCATTTAAATTTTTTCTCAGTAGGTGAGTGATTAGGGGCAAACATAATCGATGGCTTGTCATTTTTCAAGAGTTTGATCTTGAATTAATGTCTTCCAAATATAAAAAATATTTGGTATTTGCAGAGTTGATTTCTAAGTTGCCATATGGAGAAGAGACTGTTTATGAAGAGTCGTTCCCTGATGAACATGTTTTCCTCATTTCTTCACAGGAGCATTGCTATGGAGATCTCATTGTTTATCTCCAGACTGCGAATTTTCCCTTAGCTTTTTCGAAAGACGAGCGTCGAAATTTGTGTCACTTAGCTAAAAGTTATCTTATTATCGGTGACAATTTATATCATCGCGGGGTCGATTCGATCCTTAGATGTTGCTTGAATCTCGAAAAAGCTGAGGTTGTGCTGAATGATTGCCACAATGGAGCTTGTGGTGGCCATTTATCTAGGCTTGTTACAACCCAAAAGATATTGCGTGCAGGATATTTTTGGTCCTCGATTTTCAAAGATTGTGTAGAGGCGGTCAAAAAATGTCATCCCTGTCAAGTCTATACTCGGAATATGCGTGCTCATCCAACTCCTCTCTTTCCTGTTGTCACTGTCGGTCCATTCAAAAAGTGGGGTATATATTATACTACTTGTAACTTACCTTCGTTAAAGGGTCATAAATACATTATTGTAGCAGTAGACTACTTTACGAAGTGGGATGAGGCTATGCCTACTTTTGTGAATGATGGTAAACAACAACCCTGTTTCTATTCAACCAAGTGATTTCTCGCTTTGGTATCCCCAAAGAGATTGTCACTAACAATGGAAATCATTTTTAGGACAGTATGATGGCTGAATTGGCTCTCAAATTGGATTTTTGGCAAGAGCATTCATCTCCGTATTATCCTCAGGACAATGGGCAGGCTGAAGCCGTAAACAAGTCCTTGAAGTCTTTGTTTATCTATTTTTTATGTGACTTTGATGATTTTGATATGCTTTGGCAGGTGTTTTTGGATGAGATGAGTCATTTTGGCTTTGCCGATGGTGCTAGTAGACTTACCTAGAATCTTGCTTTCGCGGCTTAGGTAATTCACTATCTATCCGGTCAGTTGCTAGTCTTAAGGGGTGTATGCATTGGTCCTGCTTCGAACAATGTGGTAGAGTACACTGTAGTGGTCAACCTACCCTCGGAGGCAATATCTCTTGGTGTTGAGTCGTTAGTAGTATACTTGGATTCACAACTGGTGTTTTCATAATTAAATAACACCTATCATGTCGGAGACCCATTTTTGCATCGATTATTTCTGAGACTGCGTTTGTTACAACGTTCATTTCAATATATTACATTGATTCACATTCCTCGTTCAGATAATTGATTAGGAGACTCATTAGCTAATCAAGCACTTGATTGGCATATTGATCATTGCATATTGATCATTCAATACTTTAAATATATCAAAAACATCATTCATCATTGTACATTTGGGACCATCATATCATATAAAATCTCTCTCTCTCTCTCTCTCTATATATATATATATATATCAGAGTGTGTTCAAAATAAACAAAAATTAGACCATCATGTCCTACAAAATTAAGGCTTATGCCCGATCATGTCTATCATAAAAAAATATTACTGTCATCCGATCAAATAAAATCTATCCCTGAGGGCCCTGCCCAGGATAGGTGTTCTAGAAGAACACTATAGCTGTCGCCACATGGCGGAACAACCGCACCTAGCCGCATGGTACTTCAACCACTCATCTCTGGATAGCATCTGGGAGATCCTCTGTGGCTGCCATAGGGACTTGGCGAGTCAAACTCTCCAAGTTTCTCTGAACAGCATGGAAGGTTCTCCCTAGGTCTTCTATAGCATCATCATCTTCTCTTCTTTGGCGCCTACGCCTAGGGAAACCCTTAGGTCTCACTCGTCCCATGTCTGCATCGTGATCATTAAAATTTGTAAGTCATATTGTCTTAAACAAAAATATTTTTCATTTTCATATAATTTGAAAATAAAAATAAAAATCATATAATAAAAAATCATAGTGTGATCTTACCAATCGCCCCCCATGCTACACCGGGTGGAAGAACCAAATTTGGATCAGCTCTAAAATCCATCTCAACATAGGGATAATCCTCTACTGAGATGACTTGTTCTCCCCACCAAAGGAATAAATCATCATCCCAAGTAGTCCTGGGGACCTCACTACCCTCCAATCTCTTCATCAAGTCTGCCCATATAGCTATCCTTGGATCACGAGGGCTACTGATGGTAGAGATGATCTTGGGGTGAAGCCCTAGAAATCTCTCAAAGAAGAATTTATAGAGAATGATATCGTAGCCAAAATGCTTTGTTTCTCTGTTAGCCTCTCTCATAAAAAATTATAAATCCAAAATAAATTAAATATTGAAAGTTAGGAATTTATGCCTAACTCTCTAGCTTGGGTTGTTCCTCTAAGTTGGGAGTTAGTTTAGGTAGCTCCTAGATTAGTGTGTGTGGTTGAGACAATATCTCAATCAAGTTGTCCAAGATAGACGCACTATCTTTAGATAGCCTCCTCATCTATTTAATTGTATTATTACATTATTTTAATAATGAGAATATGTGAGGAATGTTGTGAGGCTGAGGCCTTTTCCGCCATGACTGTGTTAGGGTATAAATATGTATGTTTTATGTGTGTTAATGGTGTGTGATTATTCAATATGTGGTATCAGAGCACTAGGGGCGTGCTGGGATTATGAAATATGTGTGCGGTTTTGTGAATCGAGGAGAAATTGTTGCAAGCATAATGATCTATTGCTTTGTTGTGAGACCCATCGCGGAGCCATTTTTTGTTGTTGCCAATCGTTGTGTATCACACTGAGCTGGAGCGAAACTCTTTCACAACAGTCCATTGAATATGTGAGATGTTGATATGGAGAATGCTTTAGAAAGCTCCACAGTTGCTGTACTTAACAACATTCAATGAGCAGATTTGATTGCACTTATTCAGGTTCGATTCATGGTGGTTTTATTGATTGAAAATTTCAGATACAACTTGTAAGATAATGGCAACTGGAGTCACTTTTGCATTTTTATTCTTGAAAAGGCTTATATTTACGAATGAAAGGTGATTGATGTATATAAACTCTAACCAGCATTAAAGCTTAGCTGGGATTTGACATGGTGTTGCTTTTGCGGGTGCGCTTGCAGGCATGCCATCTTACAATTTTAATTAAATGGTATTCTTTTTGTTTTAGGGAAGGGACGACCTTCCCGACCATCCGAGCTTAGTTATGTCGGTGGTCTGTGTCTCTGCGTTATTGCTTTGCGTTTGTGTTGGAACAATTGATTGACTGTTTGGCATGGATGATGGTTGGTATAATTTCCAATTAAATGTCTGCACATTGAAAAGTTCACAACACACTAATGCGATTCTATCAGTTTGTGTCTTACAGTGGTAGCTGAATGTTGCATTGAATTTCTATTTGTCTGCACTATCTTACGCGTGAAGAATACAAAAGGGCCTAGCACAAGAAAAAAATTAATCCTCTTAGTGAACTTGTCAAGCTCACACTCAAAGACTGTAATTAGTGAAAATAATTTTTCATTAGTGTTGATTGTCGATTTCCTGCAAGGAGGCCGCAAAATAATTATTTCATGTAGAAAGTTTTGGAGAGTTAAATATTGGAAAATTTTCTCCACTATCTTTGATGAGGCATGGAAATCCAGGAACGAAATTTGTGTGAGATCCTCTACGAACCACCTTGGCGTAAAGAATGGATGACCATCAGGTGTTATGGTAGCTCCTCGTGAACCTCTTATTGCTTCCACTGTTGTAGAAGCTTGAAAAGAAGTGCAAATTAGCGATTGGAGGAGAGCCCGTTGAGTTTCATTGAATAGAGGAGCATGAATTTGTATTGTTGTTGTGAGAGGCAGTTGTTTGTGGATCGAATTCCAAATTGTTCATGCTACACATTTGTGGATTTGTGTCAACCAACGCTCAGGAGTCACATTAGGCTGCTCGCTGTCGAAGTTAAGGAGTGATAAATGTGATATTTATTATCATCTTTTTTTTCCATGGTGGATTCTGAAACCCTGTGATTCTTCACCAAGAAGGAGCCCTAGTCTCAACATGGTCGGTCGATGACTTCTACTATCGCAGATTGACCCGCGTCTTCAAGCTCTGAAGGGATTTGTTGTTTGTTGGAATCAATGAAAGAATGTTAATATGGGCGCTTGACGCAAATATAAGGGAGAATGTGGCTGCCATTACCAACCTGATCATTTTCCATGAGAAATTTCTCGAAATCTGGATCCAGTGATGTGGAATTCGCAATTGGAACTGAAGAGGGTTTAGAGCGAATTCGTAGTTGTAACACGAAAACTGCACTTGACGCACTTCGAACAATACTGTGAGGAATGATGATATCTTGCACCAAGACCTGTCACATTATTCAAAAATCGTATATGCAAGTTATCATGTTGATGGGGCTTGTGCCTTTAATTTTTTGTAGTGTAGAGAGGAAGCATGGAAGTTGCTGACAACTGCTATGTTAAGGAGAGGTGGAAGCAGCCTTGCAACAGTGCTGCATTGGTGAATAGAACACTACTAGCAGAGTGGGAAACACACTGGAATATGGGCAGTAATGGGAGTTGGTAGCACACAGAGCATAAATAGAGTGTGCAACATGCTGGAGAAGAGGACAAAAACGCAATTGAGAAAGAGGCTATGAGCTAGACATTCACTGATCTATATCTCCTTTTTAAACTGAATTCTATTCAAATAAACTCAACATCGATTCAGTCTGATGGGATATGAGCTGGACATTCACGCCTCAAATCTGGACATTCACATAGGTGATTGGTAATTAAATGATAGGCGGAAGTTGAAATTTACATTATCATAAAGTTTTGTTTTTCTTTTGGAGGGATAGAGTGGTCATACAAATTTAAAAAAAATAAAATTAAAGTGTATTTAATTTTCACTTTTGGAGTGATTTCATAAAGTGTTTTTAAATGAAAATTAAAGGGACTAAAAAAAAATTAAAGTGTATTTAATTTTCACTTTTGGAGTGATTTCATAAAGTGTTTTTAAATGAAAATTAAAGGGAGTCCATAAAATTATTTTAGATAGGAGTTTACAAAAATTAAAAAGTGGAAATTTAAAAGGGTTAGAAAAGTAATTTTTTTGTAATGGAGTGATAAGGTATAATTTGTAATATTTTTGGAGTAATAAGGGTGATGTTTTTGAAATCTTTGGAGTGATAAGGTGCATTAATTTTTTTTGTAAGTTTGGAGTGAGCCGTTTTTCAAAGGTAAGCTCATTTTTGTAGGAGGTTGAGTCAGTTTTTGAAGACATTTTTCTTCCAAGAAGTTATGAAACTTGATTCCATGAAGATGTTGTGAAGTTGAACGATTATGTACTCCAAATTTTAATAAAGCATATATTTTTTGTGATGATTGTGTCCTAGATCCGCCCGAAATTGAATAAGGGGATCTTAGGTACGCGAAGAGTGTGTTGATGATGGTGCATGCTACATGTTGTTGCTTCTGATTTGTGTCTAGTTTTGACACATAAATGATCTCATTTAACACACACATAAAGTTCAATGCAAGCAAGCACAACACCTGTAACAAAGTAGCTGCAAGGAAGGATAATTAGACTCAACACATGCATTTGCACCCATACAACACAAAATCAAAGATTGTCAACATCAACATTCTGTCTCAACAAGAAAATTCACTTAATAAAATCAATTTAATTTGTTTCAAAGCACAATCTACATCAACATTCTTGCAAATAAATTTAAGAACTTGTAATCAAATTCAGATTGCATTGAATTGTAAGGGTGCATTCTCGGTTGAAACCGACACCCAAGTTTTTGAATTGAGTCAAATTAATTCAAAGTGAATTCATTGTAGTAAGTCATTAAACTCATTAAGCATTTTTGGGTTCATTTTCGACAGTGTTCAACACCCTTCCTTTAAAGCACAATCAAGTGCACGTGTTTTAACTCTGAAGCAAAAAAAAAAACAAGTTCACCTCTCTTGCAAGCAAGCATGAATATTCATTCAAGCAAGTTCCATCAAGTCAATGCAAAGTTCAAAACATCAAGCGAGCCAACGTGAAGTTCATTGCAGCAACAATAAAATAATGTAAGCGAGTTCAAATCTAAACGCAGGTAAATGTAATATTGAAACAAAACTCAAGCAAGTTAAAATATACAACAAGCGAGCGTGAGTTCCAGTGAACTTGAAACAAGAGAAACAAGTTTCACCAAGCAAGGGATCGAGAAAATTCCGAAGCAAGCGAGAGTGATAAACTCAATCAAGTGAGCCAGTACAAGCATGCGTGCTATTCAAGCAACAAAGCAAGTGAGCGCATTCAATCCAACAAAGTTCAAATCAAGTTAGACATTTAAAGACAAGCGAGCGAGTTCACATGGCGCAACACATCCAATTGTTACAAATTCTTCACAATTTGATCCTCTCAAGTGCTGAAGACATGGTGCAAATCAGCAAAGCAACTCTTGCTGATCTTTCACGACATCTAAAACAGAAAAATGAAATGATTGAGTTCCTTAAACTGGAGTCACAACTACAAAGAAATGAGTTGCAAGAGAAGAGTGATGCTTCCAAGTCTTTGAACCATCCAGATGATAAGCCATTCATCCAAACAACTTCAAGTGTCGAAGTTGTTCAAGTTAAACTTTCTTCCAAGCCAATCATCAAGCCATGGGAAGAAATCCAAAGTAAAAGAAATTGACGAGGATTAAGATATGTAAAATATGATGAAAACTTACATATCCCAGATTATTCAAAGCCCATAAAGCTCATCGGTGCAGGATTTCTTGAACAAATCACCTCAGCATGTTTTGAGAAAGTTGTAGACAAACATAAATGCACACAACTAGAAGTTGTTGTCAGACCGAAATGTCCTCATTATCAAATAACCGGTCATATGGAAGATCAGTTTTTTTATCTCCATCCTTGTCGCCATTGTGGCAAGCCAAATCATTCATCAGAGAAATGCTGCAACCAACAATAATCAGCCAGATTAAAGATCAACTATGAATGGATTGATTCCTGGAAATGGTCGTCAACAATCAAAATATTGTATAATTTTTATAATCGAAATCACTCACACATATTACAACCAACAACAAAAATAAGATGGTACTCTCATGTAGTTCAATGGGGGAGTACACCAGTGCACCACTCCTACACCTGAAGGGGGGAGTTCAGGAATAATTTTCAAAGAATTGTCTCTCCTTTCAACTGAAAAAGGGGGGGAAATGTCAATGAAATTTACAATGGTTGTCAGACTAAAAGTCTCGACAAAACCCGAAAAAGCAGCCAGTGGTCATCAACAAATTAGCCAGTGGGCGATCGACAGAAAAAGCAGCAGTGAGCAGTTTTCGACAACATCAACAAAAGCAACAGTGAGTTGTTTTTTGACATCAATAGCCAGTGGGAAATCATCATCAGCCAGTGTGCGATCATCAAGTAGCCAGTGGGTAGTTTCATCAATAGAAAATTCACTAGTGGGTGTCTTCAAATTTTGTCAGTGGACAAGAAAATTCACCAGTGGGCGTCATCAAACTTTTTGTCAGTGGAAAAAGGACGCTGATTGCAGACAAAGGATAGGTGGATCATTTTTTAGCTTTGCACATGATGAAGTTTTCAAGCGAAATTCAGAGATGAATTAGACATGAAACTGAGTCATGGTCTCTTCAGATTGCAGTTTTTTCGACATCCATCTTTGGCGTTTTTTCAGGTAGTGTTTTTGAGGAGAAACAATTTCAGCATGAGAACTTGGAAGATGGTTCCTCATTCTCATTTTGAATTTATCCTTGAGGGGGGGAATGTTAGCCTCTCTCATAAAAATTTATAAATCCAAAATAAATTAAATATTTAAAGTTAGGAATTTATGCCTAACTCTCTAGATTGGGTTGTTCCTCTAAGTTAGGAGTTAGTTTAGGTAGCTCCTAGATTAGTGTGTGTGGTTGAGAGAATATATCAACCAAGTTGTCCAAGACATACGCACTATCTTGAGACAACCTCCTCATCTATTTAATTGTATTATTATATTCTTTTAATAATGAAAATATGTGAGGAATGCTGTGAGGCTGAGGCCTTTTTCGCCAGACCTGTGTTTGGGTTTAAATCTGTATGTTTTTATGTGTGTTAATGGTGTGTGATTATTCAACATTTTCTCTATTGGATAGAAGTCAATTGTTTCTTCAGATTTTCCAATAAGGTTGTGCACCATATAGTGTGGTCAATCATTCCATGTCCAGACTCATGCTTTTGTGAGAAGTCTGGTATAAGGAAGCTGATCATGCTACCCTTACAATGGTGAAAAGGAGGATCTTCATGTGCAAATCTCACACATATCTAATTGTGATCTGTGTCCCCAACTTCTTAGTACCCACAACACAGTAAACTTGAATATAGTCATCGACATTAAGCCCTCCCGTGTGCTTTCCCTGCAAATTAACTCTTTCCCCTCTCCGAGAGAGTCCAACTATGAAATATATGTCTTTGACTTCAATTCATAATGGCATTTGATCTATCATGAAGCAATATTCATCTGGATCCCAATAATTCATTAGCATCTCGAGCAATCTTGTGTTAGTTTTCATATTAGACATTTTGAAGAATTTTAATAATCCACATCCACAGAGAATATCCAAGGATACCTAGTCCTGCATAACCTCATTATCAATTGTGCTATGCTCTCTTTCCCTCTAGTTGATTGTCATCCTGAATCATTTCATCCATTAACCATTTAGAAAGCAATTTTAAAATTCCTCTCTACGCATACGCGACTTCATTCAGACACAGTCACATCTATACGTGAGTTCCTCATGACTAATGTAGTGCCCCACTCTAGATTTTTGACCTTGATATGACATTAAAATTGATTTAGCCTTAAGGCTCACACATTATTATTTGAGGACCTCAGGTGGAGGATATAGACACTTTACTCTACCATTAGTGGATGTGTTTACTTCTTAGTTGGTGTTAGGATGGTGGTGGCTTTGATGGATATGTATTTTACCATTGATGTTATGATTATAATAAACATGATGGATGTGTCCCATATGTTAACTACTTACGCTAGTTCTGATTCAAAATAAACAATGATGTGAATGAATATATCATGTTGATGTTTCTATTATGATAATGACTAACACTGAGAACTTTGTTACAGATGATTATTGAGTATGATAGGAAACCAACAGAGGCACTCACATATGATGAGTGGATAACATCTGGTTTGATAGAAATTAATATTTTGTCTTTGAAATTCTAAGTTCAGTTTGAAACTTGTTATATATACTACATATACTCTGATAATATGTTAGTGGTTGCAGGAACATGTTAGTTGCTTGGACGAATGACTCACATATGGGTGATGGAGTTGTGAAATTGGATGGAACAACATGGGAGGGGGGGAACAGTGTTCTTGATTTCACCCGCTAGCCTCCCACCGTGACTTAGGCTGGAAAGGTCGAAGTACCTTCGCCTTGTAGATCACGATGTCATGAGGGCAGGTCCCAAATTGGTTCGCTCACAAGGATTTTCTGGGGGGCGCGCATCAAGGCGGATTCCTTGATCCCCAACACCATTAGTCTCACTATAGCATGCAACATATGAGATGATAGGGGTATCTGTCGTTGCACATATAATTTCCCCTCGTAACCACTGGATACTTGAAGGGCAAGTGGTGTGGCATCCTTGAAATTTCAAGAGAAATTCTTGAAGGGCACGACCGACTTGGCACCCTTGGTATCAGAAATAAATTCGTAGGCATGGTACCCTTGGAACTTCGAATGGAAGTTCTTGAAGGGCATGACCATCTTGACACCCTCGACATCATTAAAGAAACTAATAAATATAATCAATATATGAAAATCCAACTAATTCACATCAAGTGACATATGATGTTAGAACCAAAGGAATTAAATCAAGAATAAAACTTAGGGTAAGGGAGGAATAGGAAGAGATAAAATATTTACCATGATAACTCCACCCTTTCCATGTTAAAACAAAATATTAAGTACATAAGACTTAATTAGGCAAAAAGGTAAAAGAGGGACATAGAGTTAAGTAGAATGATTTATTAAAAACTTCATTAAGAGAAGAGGGTGGTGAATTAAAATAAGATTAATAAATTAAAATTTGAGAAATTTAGAGAACTTCCATGTGGCAAGATCCAACATAAGAATATTCATCAAAAGGGAAAATTGAAGTAGTTAGGGGACCAAATCGGAGAATTATCAATTAACTTCAGTAATAAACACAAATTTAGGAGTAAAAATGGGGAATCAAGAGATAACTAGGAGAAGAAATAGGAAACCTTGTTGGGTTGAGGGAAATACTATTTTTAAATGAATAATTAAATAAATTATTTTTGGAGAGTCTTGATGAGAGGGTGATACATGGGTGGGTGAATAATAAAATTTTGGGGTAACAAAAAAATAATTATTTATGCATGAAATTCCAAGTGTCACCTATGAAACCTTCTATAAAAGAAACGGAAATGGAAGGGAAAATGACATTTTTTACCCTATTGTTGGATGGAAGAGATTATGTCATTTTGAGTGGTTACGAGCTATAGTTGAGTTTGGTGGGATAGAGTGTTATAGAGAGGGGACTCTTGAACCAAGAGTGGCTCACCTATATCAGCTAGCACATTCCTTCGTTGTACAACCCTATTGCAGCTCGGGGGTCCGCGGGGAAGGAGAGTACCCAAGGATTAGGTTGGGAGGTCAACCAGTGGGTCATTACATTCGGATTAAGCACGACAACCTTCAGGCTTGGAGGTAGACGACAGCAAGGAAGCTCAAGCGACGACAAGTCAAGTTTGGTTCTCATCCAATGGTGAACGGTACATATGTTAGTTAGATTGTTTTAATTATGATGATTTCATTGTGCCTATAATCAAGTTAAATATATATATGTGATAAAGAGTTAAATTGATGGACTTGATATGCGTGATTTAATTTTACCGAGTTACAAACTTGTATGATTATTTTTTCATTTCCTAGTTACTGTGAAAATATATATATATATATATATATATATATATATATATATATATATATATAGTTAAGGCCTATTGCTCATCTAGTAAAATATAGGGTGATCTTTACACTTGGTATCAAAGCAAAAGATTCAACCTCTAGGATCTATAGGCCCATAAAGTATCAAAGTTTCCTTGTATTATTTTTGTGAGCTTAGTATTTGTAGAGCACTTACAAGAAAATAAAAAGGGCTTTAGAGTTACCTTTAACACTGACACGTACGATTTATTCTCCCTAACATTTGAAAATGAATTTTGTTTTTAGCAAAGAATATTTATTATCTTTGTGTACTTGCATGGGACTTTTAAATCATTGGATTTTGGACATTCTCATTATAGAAAAAAAAAAATTCTTTTGTAGTTCACAACGTTCCAATTCACATTATACAAAATAATGCATTATTGCATTTGTTTTAATAAGATCTCACTATATGGTGTCGCCTTCTAAAAATACTTATAGCTTTCGTAATGTCTAATATACATAAATGAGTCATTGAAGCAATATATTGTATAAAGCATGTTGTTTTATCATTGTAATGATTAAGTTGTTATTTTTACTTTCGATTACCATGAGCAAAGTAACACTTTTATATCAGCAGTGAATAAATGTGACCACAGTAGCGATTAATGCCTAACAAGTCAAAAAAAAATAAAAAAATAAAAATAAAAATAAAATGTTGAGTGTCCAGAACACAATGATCATGTTTTGGGCACATAGCCAGCCTCCTCCATCTACATAGACAACTTCTCTAACTCTGCATAAATTTCCTGAGTTTGTGGGTGTGAATCTGTCTTTTACTCTAAAAGCATGAACCTTGTTATCGACCTCAATCCGACTCCAGCCTAGCCTCTTTGTCACCTGCTTGTCTTTCATCAGTTTTTCTCACCTTTCTTTTGTGATCCCACTGACCAGCGGCCGAGTAGAGGTTTGATAGCAGTAGATAATGTGCAGAATTTGTAGGTTCCATCTCAAAAAGACGTTCAGCTGCACCTTCAGCTAGCTCTATGTTCAAATGGATCCTACAGACACCAAGCAATGATGCCCATATAGCAGCATTAGGTTCTATTGGCATTCCAAGAAACCACATCTCTGTTCTGAATTATGTCAAACATCAACCGAGCATCCTCTATCAATCCACATTTAGCATACATACTAATAAGAGCACTTCCCACTAAGCTGTCTAACTGTATCCCCAATTTTATCATATACTCATGCAACTGCTTTCCCTCTTCCATAGCAGCTAAGCTGGTGCATGCCCTCAAAAGATTCGTGAAGGTTGTAGGATCTGGCTAGACTCTGTCCCGAAGCATCTGCGAGAAGAATTTCAACGCATCCTCACCATGCTCAGTCTGTGCCTAGGCTGTAATCATTGAAGTCCAAGAAACAACGTTTCGGCTTGGCATTATATCAAACAATTGCCGAGCTTGTTGTACTCTCCCACATTGTGCATATCCTATTATAATAGAATTCCATGATGCAACATCCCGTTCAGGAATTTTGTCAAATAACTGTCGAGCATCTTCTATTCTGGAGTTCTGCGTAAATCCAACAAGCATAGCATTCCACGATACAACGTTTCTCTGGCATTTTGTCGAACATGTGTTGCGCATCCTCAATCCTCCCACTCTGGCAATACCCTGCAACTATAGATGTCCACGAGTACACATACTGCTCAGGATTTCCATCAAACAATGCACAGGTTACAACTACATGGGAGCATAACCTTCCGATCATCAGGTGCACCAGTAGCGTTCCCTTCCTCGAGATCTAGTGATATTCTTGTCAGCCTTTCCGTTCAATCCAAGGCTCTGTTCGAAGAAAGCTGTGGGTTTAATGCTTAGGGAATGTGCAACATTTATAAATTGTTGCCAAACGTTTCTTCTGAAACTATATAATCTTGAATTAAATTCCAGATTTTTCGTGCCAAACAGAAAATGATGATGTTACCATTGACAATATTCGATCTTAAATTCCAAAATTCTCATGATATTGATTTGATTTGATAAGTACCAGAATCCTGGAAAGTCACGTCTGTGGTTAACTGACCGTTGGATAAGTGCGAGAATCCGGGAAAATCTATTGGAATCATTGAAAATGGTTGACTGAATATTCAATCGTAGAGAAATATCGAAACCCCTTACATGATCACAACGTCTGTGGTGGATTGAAAGTTCGCAGCAGCTGAGCTCAATAGCTATCCATAGATGGGATTCACTGCAACGGTATTTCTGTTGATTCTCATTAGCTCTATAGCTTCAGGCTTGGCTGCCTCTGATCCGCACAGTTATAGGTTCCCTTTCTTCAATGATATTGACAGACAGGAGTTGGAGCTGTTCAATGCCAACATAGAATTTGGGGCATTGCAAATAACTCCAGATTCATCAGATACTAAATTTTCTCTTGTGAATCAGAGTGGGAGAATTTTCCTGAACCAAGGCTTCAAGCCATGGAAGAAGTCCTCTCAAGGAACCGTAGTGGCCTCTTTCAATTCTTCTTTTGTTCTGAATATAGTGAACAAGAGTGGAAACGGTGGCGATGGCTTGTCTTTCATTGTAACAAATAAGAAAAATGATTTCCCTGAGAATAGTTATGGGCAGTTTTGGAAGGATGTCTGAGAAATTTCCGGGCTAAGGTGTTGCGATGGGAAATTCAAATCGATTCTCCAAGTGGGAAAATCCAAGGGATTTATTTCTACTATTCCGGTAAAGTTCTTTTTTTTTTTTTTTTTGGTTGGAGATTCGCGGTTTTGTGATGGATTCGTTTGGTTTTTACACAGATCACCTGTGATTGATTCTTAAATTTGCGGTCTTGGTCTAAGCACAAGTGATGTGCATTAAGATTTTCTACGACCCTTCTTGAACATGTCTTTGATCCTCCCTGAAATATTTTCCCATTTTTGAACTTGCATTCAATTTGGAAATCGCATCCCTTGTGATAAAACTCACACGCGGAACCAACATTTCTTAACTCGCTTTGCTATGACAACAGTTTCACATATAACAGAAGCATGATGTTTTGCTATTGGATGTATACTGGAAAATGTCTTAAATCACGGATTGTCTCTATCGTGAACCTTTGTCATTGAAATATGGATCAGCGTTTCTAAAACTCAAGTTTGCAAAACCTATGTTAAAAAGCCCATTGTATCACTACGTTCTTATGATTTGATGCTTGCTGAATTCTTGGAGTTTGAACATAAGATTGGTTGTCTCATCATACATTTAATACTATTTTCTTTCTAACAAACTTCTGATGCAACCCTGATCATAAGACAGTCACATAACAATGAAGTAGAACACATGACATTGATATTTGACCTGGAAAGCAGTGACTGGTATATGAGAAATCTACATGGATACATCCTCACGCTATGATGTGTATGTAACAGTGGTCTTGTGATAACATTTCCCTTGAGATGGTGACTAGACAATGACCCTATATCAATGATCTATCTAACTTGATACATGACCTAGTTGTTAGACCTGTGGAAATCCTTATGACAATATCATTAATATGATTGTAACACGGACCTTGTAACTGAAAAGTCACATTTCTTGATCATTAAAGGAAACTGTGGTATTCAAAAATCTGGAAAAATATTCCTCTATTCTTAAACTGAAGATGTTTCTGAGTTGATTTATTCAGATCTAGAGCTGTCCATATCGATTGTGTTGGAGGGTCTCTCGTAGAATAAATTCTTGAAGCTTATACAAGAGTCTGGAACGTTCACCTTGGAGTAATCGAATCAGATCTAATCACCAAATAAAGAATGACCTGTGGAACCATGACTTGGCCATATTACACTGTAATGATTTATGATCCATTCATTCAACTCATATTCTGATGTATTCTTGATTATCATTATAGCTATGGTGGAACCTATAGTAAGTTATGGAAACTGCTGTGCATGAGTATATCAATGACAGTTTAATGAAGAAGTCGAGGTCTTGTGATATTGATAATCCCCACCAATGTGCTTAATAGATCACACTGATAAATGTTAAGTACTTGCAATTTTAAAAGATTCAGATACATATTGCTTGATGGCATTTCAACTAAGAAGAAACTGAGAGAGGTGGATACTAGAGCTTGAACATTGAGCAACTGTGATTTGAGCAAGGGTTTGTACCGTATGACAATGAAACGGTGATTTGGACAGGGATCTACTTGACAGTAAGACAAAGACAGTGAGACAAGGATTTATGTGACAATAATTCCCCTTACAGTGATGCAACTACCTTGATAACAGTGACGTTGCTTTTGATACATGATAGTGGTAATTGTGGAGCATTGACATGACAATGACCTGACATATGTAGTAGTTTATACAGTGAGGCAATAGCGTATAGATAGTAATCTTATTACAACAAGTTGACATGATTAAGGCAGTATGTCAGTGACCATAGTCACATGAAGCACCAGTAGCAGCCTATCAGTAAATTAATATGCAGCTCTTCATTTACTATTCAAAGTACAGAAAAGTCAAATTTATATTGTAGTTCAAATGACCCTAAGTGTATTATGTTGAACTGCTGGATAGTGGACAACATAATCAACAAAGAAATACTTCTACCAATGATGTGGCTTCAACTACTAATAATCGAGCTATCACCATTATTTTTAACTCCATGGCAATAGAACGGCTTGACCAAGAAAAGGAGATGGCTGCAGGGTTCTTGTTCTTTCTGCATGTTGATGAATCTCATTCAGGTTCAAGACCATAAATATTTCTTTAACCCCATTTCTTTGGGCTCTCTTCCACAAATTCAATGTAAACATGCCCACATTGTGTGATGGTTGGGCCCTTTCTTCCAGTGCATGGTCTATTTGCAAAAACTTTTATTTTTGTGGTTTACTGATTGCAAATATTATTCACTCTGATGATTGACTCGACTAGGAAACTGACTATTATGAACATGAATTATTTAGTCAATAAAATTTACAAAGTGATTGTACTATTCTGAATATGATTTATTTAGTCAATCAACTTTACAAACTGATTGTTGAATTACAACACAATATGTCAACACAGCGAACAAAATGAGGTCGAATATCATGATCCAATCAAGTAAGAAAAGAAAACGAGTCCACTTATATGGAAATGTGTAAACATATTTACAATAATCAATATTTGAAATAATGTTTGCAATATTCATTGCAGGAATATATATATATATATAGTAGTAATAATAATTAAATGACAAAATTACTGCAAAGAAAAAGAGCAATTACAGATGTTATAAGATAAGTTTCAAAATTGACTGGGTCAAGGAATAAATTGGTGATATTGTTAAATATGAATTAAACTCTATAAATTTTTATTTTATTTTAAAGGATATTTATAGTGAATCCAAGATTTACTTAGCATATCTTTTAAATCTAGGCGAATAAAGGTATTTATTAAGAGTTACTGCCCACCACAAATTATGCAACTATTTGCATAAATTTAGAGAGAAGTAAAATGTAAATATGTAGATTTACCGAGGTTATAAGTAGATTAACCAAGATTGGAAAGAAAAAGATTAAATGTACAAGCTATTAATATTTAAATACCTACATGAAAAATTAAACATATTCTCTACAATTTGAGAATGTCTCATTGATTCTTACATATATGGGCAACAATTAGGGCATGTGTACTACATGTATATTATTTTCCCAAGTTTAAGTATCTGCCACATAACTAATTGGGTTAAACAACATATTGTGAAAAGCTTATTCATATATATATATATAGTACCTTTAAACAAATAATTAAATTCCATATAATAGGTATATAATTAATATTTTGAAAATTTAAATATCATTAGCAATGCGTGCATGCGATAGAATTGAATGATTTCAATTGAGACAATACACTTATCAAGAAAAGCTTTCAAAAATCATAAGTTGCACTTTTAGATCTAAACCAATATCACACCAAAGTGTAACTTAGAAGGCTCTACACACTTGCTCAAAAAGAAGAAGAAGCTTAAGATGAATTATGATAGGTTTGCAAATTTTCTTTTCTGTAATAGGCTTCATTTGCCCATATTTCAACAGTTCATTGAGATAGGTAGTATTTTCCCATATTCTAAAGGCAACAAGCACTAAATGTTTAACCCAAGGGACTTCAAAATTCTGAATTTCTGAATTTGTTTGTAGTCAACTTCTTTTATCAATTTTGTAAAATATAATTTCATACCACAAGAATATTTTGAAAAACTCACTTATTCTTCTATGACATAAACTTTGATGCATTAATTGGGGAAGGCAAGTATTGTAGAATGGGTTGCATATATGAAGAATAAGTTGAGGAATATTTATTTCATAGTTTAACCGATTGATTAGTTTATCCATCATTAAATTATATTGCTAAACTTTTAGTGGATTTAAAATAGTATAGTGCATTTAACATTACTATAGTTTAAGCTAAGTGGAACTTTCTTGTTGTATTATTATATTGAATCCTAATGGGGTGTTTAGATGGGCATGTTGTAGCCTTCTTATTTTTAATAATAATCTATGTTTATTTTATTCAAATATAATTTAATATTCATATAATGTATTACATAATATGGACAATAAGTCGGGACACTTTAGTAAAATATTATTCAACAAATATCGTAAGAGTTTTGTAGTTTATATCTCTCTTATGAGACCTTTCTAAGTTATGGACATAACTTTTAAAACCTCTCTCTCTTCCATAGTGATTATGGAATGAAATTTTATGACTTAGATAAAATTAAATAACTCTCTATAAATTAATATAGTTAGTCTAGAGATATACACACGTGTGTTAACTATCATTATGGATAGCCCTCATCTAAATAAAATTTTATTTAGCATTAGTATTAGGATGAGTTGAATCGTGGAAGAGTTGTGGTTAATAAATAACTTAGCGTGGTAATATATGTGTGTATATGTGTGCATCAATGTATATTGACATGGGTATGACAAAAGTAAAAATGATTAAGTCATTGATATATATTAACAAGTGACCTTGTGTATGCTACCAACCAAATACAATTTAAATGAAATGAAATAAAGGTGGATGCATTATATAGATTGCTAGAAGCGTCAAAGAGACAACTTGATCATTTTCATATACTTATTCAGACAAATTATATTAAACCCTTATAGTGGTACTAATTGAGTCATCGTGAATTTTTATAAGGGAAAATTTTCACAAGATTATATTTTATAATTGCAGGTTATAGCTCATTGTCATTTAGTTATATGCTTATAATTAAAGTATAGTAGCATACTCCCAATTCCATTTCTAGGGATGATATAGTGGGATATGTCATCAGTTCCATGTTTTGAAACTTCGGGACGAAGTTTAATTTAAGGGCGGGTGTATGTAGTGCCCCACTCTAGATTTCTGACCTTGATATGACATTAAAATTGATTTAGCCTTAAGGCTCACACATTATTATTTGAGGACCTCAGGTGGAGGATACAGACACTTTAATCTACCATTAGTGGATGTGTTTACTTCTTAGTCGGTGTTAGGATGGTGGTGGCTTTGATGGATATGTATTTTACCATTGATGTTATGATTATGATAAACATGATGGATGTGTCCCATATGTTAACTACTTACATTAGTTCTGATTCAAAATAAGCAATGATGTAAATGAATAGATCATGTTGATGTTTCTATTATGATAATGACTAACACTGAGAACTTTGTTACTGATGATTATTGAGTATGATAGGAAACCACCAGAGGCACTCGCATATGATGAGTAGATAACATCTGGTTTGATAGAAATTAATGTTTTGTCTTTGAAATTCTAAGTTCAATTTGAAACTTGTTATATATACTACATATACTATGATGATATGTCAGTGGTTGCAGGAACATGTTAGTTGCTTGGCCGAATGACTCACATATGGGTGATGGGGTTGTACAATTGGATGGAACAACATGGGAGGGGGGGAACAGTGTTCCTGATCTCACCCGCTAGCCTCCTGCCGTGACTTAGGCTGGAAAGGTCGAAGTAACTTCGCCTTGAAGATCATGATGTGGTGAGGGCAGGTCCCAAATTGGTTCGCTCACGAGGATTTTCTGGGGGGCGCGCATCAAGGTGGATTCCTTGATCCCCAACACCATTAGTCTCACTATAGCAGGCACATATGAGATGATAGGGGTATCTATCGTTGCACATATAATTTCCCCTCGTAACCACTGGATACTTGAAGGGCAAGTAGTGTGGCACCCTTGGAATTTCAAGAGAAATTCTTGAAGGGCACGACCGACTTGGCACCCTTGGTATCAGAAATAAATTCATAGGCATGGCACCCTGGGAACTTTGAATGGAAGTTCTTGAAGGGCATGACCATCTTGACACCCTCGACATCATTAAAGAAACTAATAAATATAATCAATATATGAAAATCGAACTAATTCATATCAGGTGACATATGATGTTAGAACCAAAGGAATTAAATCAAGAATAAAACTTAGGGTAAGGGAGGAATAGGAAGAGATAAAATATTTACCATGATAAATCTACCCTTTCCATGTTAAAACAAAATATTAAGTACATAAGACTTAATTAGGCAAAAAGGGGAAAGAGGGACATAGAGTTAAGTAGAAAGATTTATTAAAAACTTCATTAAGAGAAGAGGGTGGTGAATTAAAATAAGATTAATAAATTAAAATTTGAGAAATTTAGAGAACTTCCATGTGGCAAGAGCCAACATAAGAATATTCATCAAAAGGGCAAAGTGAAGTAGTTAGGGGACCAAATCGGAGAATTATCAATTAACTTCAGTAATAAACACAAATTTAGGAGTAAAAAGGGGGAATCAAGAGACAACTAGGAGAAGAAATAGGAAGCCTTGTTGGGTTGAGGGAAATACTATTTTTAAATGAATAATTAAGTAAATTATTTTTGGAGAGTCTTGATGAGAGGGTGACACATGGGTGGGTGAATAATAAAATTTTGGGGTAATAAAAAAATAATTATTTATGCATGAAATTCCAAGTTTCACCTATGAAACCTTCTATAAAAGAAACGGAAGTGGAAGGGAAAAGGACCTTTGTTTACCCTATTGTTGGATGGAAGAGATTATGTCATTTTGAGTGGTTACGAGCTATAGTTGAGTTTGGTGGGATAGAGTATTATAGAGAGGGGACTCTTGAGAAAAGAGTGGCTCACCTATGTCAGCTAGCACATTTCTTCGTTGTACAACCCCATTGCAGCTCGGGGGTCTGCGGGGAAGGAGAGTACCCAAGGAGTAGGCTGGGAGGTCAACTGGTGGGTCATTACATTCGGATTAAGCACAACAACCTTCATGCTTGGAGGTAGACGGCAACAAGGGAGCTCAAGCGACGACAAGTCAAGTTTGGTTATCGTCCAATGGTGAACGGTACATGTGTTAGTTAGATATATATATATATATATATATATATATATATATATATATATATATGTGATAAGGAGTTAAATTGATGGACTTGATATGCGTGATTTAATATTACTGAGTTACAAACTTGTATGATTATGTTTTCATTTCCTAGTTACTGTGAAAAAAAAAATATATAGTTAAGGCCTATCGCTCATCTAGTAAAATATAGGGTGGTCTCTACAACGAACTCTCGTATGCGCAGAGGGTTTAAAAAAAAACATATATTTCTACGGTGAAAAATCCAAAAATTTGCCTGAAATGATAACAAAATTGATAAACAAGATGTGTATGAGGCTTACCTAGCTGATTTGGATTGATTCGGTGGATGATTGCTCCATTTGCAAGAAAGGGATTTTTTGCTCCAGAGCACTTTCTCATTTTATTCACAACACAAATGACCAAATGTGAGTCCAAAAGGCCTATTTATGCCCATAATTCAAAAAAAAATTCACAAATTTTCTTTGTGTTTATTTTTTTATTTGTTCATGACTGTTTAACCTTTTGGATTATAAGTGTTGGGAAAAGCTATTTTCAAGTCCATTTTGGTGATTTTGAGATAATTCCAATTTTTGCTTCGAATCCATGACCACCGACCTATCGGTAGGAATTTGATTATGAACTGGCATATAGGTTAGGGAATTCACTTTCCATTGCACTCATGCATAAATCTTGCGATAGGGTTGACCCCATCATATTATGACTATTTAACCAATTTCACTCACCGATTTTTAAATCATGATATGATGGTAGAGCCATCCTTTACATGGGCTTCCAAGTTAGTTCCTCACTAGCATTTGTCGCCCATGTTACAATTTGTGTAGGCTTGAGAGTCCTCTTTAGTCTCGTCACGACTTATGCGTTGAAGCTTCATTCTTCTTCTTCTTATTTATTTTTATTTTGGCCATATACCTTAGAGGCTCCCATTTTGTTGTTGAGTTGTATTGCTGCATTGTATATGGACCACTTGTATATCTTGGCCTTTAGTCGGCTTCATTTGGACTCATGTTTAAGCCATATTTTGACCATGTATTTCTGAAAGTCAACCATGCAATCACTTAGCCTTTGCAACTTGACACCCTTACCCATGGATGGAACATTTCTTTGAGTGTCACTTACCAGTTTTAACCACCTTGCATTGAGCATAGAATTGTTCCTATACGAGGAACTAGTACATATTTTTACCGACACTCGTTCTATCCATTGTACTATAGGCATTATTTTATTCCTTTTCAGGCTTTGAACTATGAGAAAAAGACAAAAAAAATTAAATATTCGAAAAAGAGCGGGAATGGGACATTACTTCCATATTTGATGGCAGCTAAAGAGTCAGTTGTGTCGCCGTTGAACAAAGCACGGAAAATCTAAGTCTTTTCTCCATTTGGGATGGTTTTAGTTTTTGACTTAGGAGAAGCCGTAACCTTGTTATTGAGTTAGTACTCCCCCGGTTGGTTATCTAATCCAATCATATGGACGGTTTTTTTATGCCTCCTGCATTCCAAACTTATACAAAGTTATCATTTGCTACCATAGTGAAAATGAGTCATGCTTTTGTTCAAGGGAAGTTAATCTGATTCGGCCTTTCTACGGTTTCCCTTGACTCATTTTTCAGTTGGCCATCTCAGTCTATCAGTATCTTGTTCTATCACATCAGCTATTTGGTCCTTTGCTCACGCTGGTTTGAGAAGGTCTCCATTGACTTCTTGTCGGCATGTTTGTCTCTTATCGACTTCGACATATTGGTCTAAGAGTAAACCTAGAGCTGCACCCTGGCCCTATTTACATCATTGATAGGTGACCTTGTGCTCAGAATTTGATCAACACCATGGGTATTTGATCGAGTGGCTTCCCTTGTGTTCAACTTTAGCTTACATTATCACACCTGGGATTCGTCCAATACCTTCATTTCCATTTGACCCTATTGGTGGATTTCTCGCCTCTTTGTCAGCTTTCATGATTGGTTGGTTTAGAGGGTTTCTGCTATGCACTAGCTACATTTTGTGCATGCCAGAAATGTACTTCGGGTTGGTTACTTCACTTTGCTTCGTCCGATTCCTTCAAAATATTGGCCTGCGGGTTACACTCCTACTAGAATGATGTAGGATGCCTCAATGCCTTCCTTTTAGCAGATCTTTTCCCATCGACTTCGACTCATTGCTCTAGGAATAAGATCTAGAGTGGTTTTGTCGGTACCTTAGGGTTTGCAGTCATTAGTGGCAGAATCCTTCGCTATCGATGGTGAGAATACATCAATGTCTCATGATTGGTAGGTTCTCTCAAGTGTTCGACTTCAAATCATTTATTCATACTTGTTAGATTTTACCGGGGCACCTTGACGCTTATCATCATTATCGGTGAGTTGTCTGGCGTTTGTTAACGGTATACCTCAAGGACCAATAATCAAACGATTTCTCACATGGTCGACCTCAACTCATTTATTCCCATTGTGTAGAATTGTGCCATGGTGATCGGTGAAGATCTCGGGTTTGCATCAGCATGTTTTGGTTCACTTTGAAAACTCCTTCAGTTTTCTGCCAGTGACACCATCCACCCTTATATGTTGCATTTTCATCACATCAACATCTTATATGTTGGCACCCGAGTTGCATGTTGTACCATTTGTTCCACCACTTATGATTTGGTACTTGGAGATTCAGTTGTGACTTTAATGATCATATATCTTTGCAACATCATGGATCAGTCTTTTATATGTGATACTTAGACATGATTTTGACTTGTACTTCCGGGAAGTGATCAGATGATTCACGATGTACTTTATAGTTCAACTATACTTGTATACATATTATATCCACTCCATACTTGATATGCAGACATTATTTTCTTTCACTGAGCATGGGTATGCCCACCTGGACATGGGCTATCTTTCTGATTTCTATCACTAGTTTTTGGCAGGTTGAAATCTGGTGAAGTCCTCTCTAGTCCTCGTAAGATTCTTTCTTATGCACATAATACATTTTGGCCATCATGTACCCCTTCTGACCTCATATATTAGGGGGCATATGTTATATCATCATTTATATCTTCTATATACTTGATGACTTATGCATTGGCCATGGGCATCCCTTCCATTCAGACTTGGTCACACTTCTTAAAAATAATATTTTAAAATCCATACGCGACTCTGCCTAGTTTTTTATGTGTGTAAATGCGCGTCCATCCATAGCTGACCCGCGTATGCTATTTAAAATGTTAAAAAAATATTTAAATTCCCTATTAATGAGGCAGGGTTTACGGGTTTTTCCTGTAACTTAACTACCCTAGCCCGTGGCCTAACTGTTCCCCAACTGAAAAAAACTATTTTGAGGAAGTATAAATACACCTGAAGGGAATGGCCTAAGGGGGGAGAGAGAGAATGCTATTGATATTATAGCCCGTTATAGCCTTGATCAAGTCTGATATTTCCTTGCACCTCCTGCACTTCCCAGGTTTAAGAAACCATTATTTCCTTGTGATGATCACCCCCACTTTATGTGACATCCTTTGTGCACCATTTATGGAAGAAGCTTTGTGAGGCTAGGGCTGGATGGATCCGAAGGATGGTTTCGCTTGGAGTCGTGGCAGATCTCAGGTGATTTCCCCACGTTCTCTTTACATATTATCCATAAAAGAAGCACTGTTATGTTCCTGATGTCTTTGTGTTATATGTCTCCTATACATGTTGAATGATCTTATAATGGTTTATTTTATGTTATTTTTAAAAAATTATAGATGCTAACATGCTGACATCTAGGTCATATATGTTGTGAAACTAGTTTGTGTGCTTTGTCTTGATTGATTTGGAGGTTCTGGAGCACGAGGAGTAGCAAAGGGTTTGCACCCTACGGGATCGACCCAAAACGAAGGACAAATGGGTAAGGTTGTCTATCCTCAATTTTCTAGTTCAAGCATAAATATTGATAATTAGAGTGATTCTTGTGATGATATGCCATCTGCTCTATTAGGTCCCTCAACCCAGACCTTAGGGTAGATTTTCCCATAACAGTGAGGTGTCCATGTTTGAAGTTAAGGGACCCAACTTATGGTCATAAACCCCAATGGTCAATGATGTGGAAAATTATCTTTGGCTCACATGGATGATAATATTAGCTAAGTCCTTGGCTAATTCTATGACGAATGAAGTCTATTTAATAAAACCCAAATTTATGTTGGAATAAAAGCCAAAAATTCAAATATCAAATACAGGAAAATATTTGTTTGAAAATAAATTACAAGGTAAGATTGAATGGGTTTTGACTCCTAAAATAAACTTTGGAATTCAAATCTCTAAGTCAACTTCCATTATTTAATTACATCAGCTGAATATTCTTAAGGTCCTTTTCGATCCAAATGAAATCTATTTAAATGAATCGATTATCCGTCCTAAGGTATGAGTTAAAATGCATATCTTCTATGGTGAAGCTTAGAAACAAATCTCAGTCCTATGGTTATTGTCAATTTGACGAGGCTATATGTGGAAGGTTATTTTGTGATTGAATTGGGTTATATTTATTTTTCTTTTGGGTACTAGGGTTACATTGGTTTTACAATTTGTTGAAAATGGTTATTCGTTGAGAGCTAAAAATGGTTTCCGACTTGGATTGTTTCAAGCTCCATTATGGATGAGACATTCAGGATATGCTAAAACAAAACAAGGACCACATCTGCATGATCCGAGCTCCAAATTTACAATTTGATTGTGGACTAGGGTTTTTGCAATGATAAGATCTGAATATGACAAGGAAATTGATTTATTCTACTAGGTTAAGGTAAAGTTGTCTTATGAAACCCAAAATGATATTTTCTTCGTGTGTATGCTTCCATGGTAGACTTTTGTGTAGCTTTATTCTTGATTTGAATATGACAAGGAAATTGCATAGCTTCTATAACATTTTATGGTTGTTTTAGGAGAAGCTCAAGTTTAATATATTCTTTTAATCCATCCATGTAAATTTGCAGTAAATGTTCATCACTTATGTTATCCACCCTTGTGGCTAAAAACTGAAATTTTGAATTATAGTATTCAATATCACCAAAGTGCTTGATTCCTGTCAATTGACTAAACTGGCCTTATTCCCAAGCTTTGCCATATTGCACTTCTAAGTCTCTTGTAAATAAACTGCAAAGTATAATGATAAGAATGAGGCTTTCGTTTAACCATCCATTGATACTATTGATAGGGTTTTATTTCAAATTTCAAAGTTGTTATGTGAATCATTCGCTTGTCTTCCATAATATTATGCAATTCAAAATATTATTCTATTTGGTGCACCTAGATAAATACCTTTGTTCCATCAAGGTTCACTCCTTTAGGCGACCATCCATGAGTAGCTCCACAATGAGATTCAAATCCACTTGAAAAATGATTAGTATTGACAGTTTGTTCAACTTGAAATATTACCTTTATTTTAAAGAAACTCCCATGTATAGCTTCTATAATATTTTGTTCCATTTATTCCATCTTCTTATCCATTTCTTCCTTATTCTCCATTTTTTGTTCAATATCGCATATAATTGGTTCTTGCAGCTATGACAACTGACTTTAAAACTTGGCTATCTAGTAGTTGACATTTATTATTCCCTCATAAGTCATTGTAATATCCAAAATAATATTAATTAAAAGGGGAAATATTATTTTGGATAAAGTTGGAAATTATTATTTTATTGGAGAATGGTGAAAAATATTATTTTATTAAAATGGAAGCAAAAGTCACTTAGTGGAAAATGACCCCAACCAATAAAATAATTTTAAAAAGGAGTCAAGGAGCATGGGGAGAAATTATAAAAGGAGGATGGATTCATATTTTAAACAACTTTTGACTATTACACTTTACATTCCATCTTCTCTTGGAGTTCTTTAGCACAAGAAGAGAAGTGTTTTATAGCATAAGAGTTTCAAGCGAAATTCCACCCTCATTTCAAAGAACTTAGAGTGTATCCCTAGTGAGGAATTTGGGGAGTCCATTTCTTGGCTTCCATAGAGATTTATTTGCAGGAGTAAACTAGCTCTGCGCATTAATTGGGTGTATAGGCAGTTCATGGGCCATCATTTGGTGCAGCTACAATGTAGGTTTTAACCCTGAACATAAATTATCTACACATGAATCTGATAACAGAAAATAAACAATAGCGAGAGCATAAAACATAAAATAGATAAACACAGAGATTTTCCCCTGGATCCCAAATCGGGACGACCAGCTTGATTTTTCATTATATTCTTTTTAGTGTTACAACACATATATATACATGCAGAAGCATACATAAACCCTAATCCTTCCCTTGACCGGATCTACAAAAATACCAGGGGCCGAAAACCATTGTACCCCAAAACCATGTGCAAAACATGCACAAAACCATGGGCACAGACCGCCCACCGGAAATTAAGGACCAAAAATTTTTCGCCGGGGCGCTGCCTCGGACCCCGACAGGGGGGGCTATCACCCCCGCTCTTACCCCCCGCCCCCGCGTGATTAGTCGTGGAAAGGCTATAACACATACCCAACATACAAAAGGGTTGATTGAGCTAGATAATTTGTAGGTGAAATTATCATTTTGAGGTTCGAGTTTGGTGACATTTTTGTGTGTTGGTGTTGGCAAAAATATTGTGTAAGCATTGAGAGAGAGAGTTGATTCATGGAGAAAGGGGTTGGTATAAGGTTGGGTTTTTGAAGATAAATTTGTAGAGGAGCATGAGGAATTTCCCAAAGGTTATTTTTGGGGGAGATTAGTGGAAACATATGCCTGCAATGTATGTAGCCAACCAGAGAGCCACTCACACCACTTGGAGGTCAATTTCAAAAGTCAGAATTAGCCCAAACTTTTTCTATTTTTTTGTGGGTTTTGAGAGAAGATCATGGTTGAAGTTTTAGATTAATCTAGGTAGTATTCAAGCCAAAAATCCACATTCCTTCCATAGTGTGTTTTACTAATCAATTGAGTAATTTGCATCACTTGGTGGGCGTGATCTTGGCTTGGATTTAAGCAAAACCATATCGTGACTTTTATGTGTTTGGTGAGAGGAGCCCATGGCTAAAATTTCAAAGCATTACGAGGAGTATTCAGCCTTGATATCAACATTCCAGCTAGCAACCAACAACAATTTCTTTCTTGATAGTGTGTAGATCACTCTAGGGACACTTCCACACTTGGGTTCGAGCTATCTTTTTTGGGTTTTGCTAAGCTTGCATAGCAAGCCCAGGTTCTATAATTTCAACTCATTATATGTACTCTTCCTTGGAAACTTAATAAAATGGCTCAGTTTATAATGTTGGATTAATTATGTGTTTTAATTTATATTCATGGCTTGATTCATTTTGTTGTTCCTAGTTCATTACTCGATATTTGATGTTAATTTCCATTTAGGAATACTACAGTGGTACCAGATCATGGTCTTGGCCAGTTGTGGGGGGTTCTAGCAAGACCATGGAGGTATAGGCATACATGCATAGTGAAACTATGGACATTACAGGGACGCAAGAAAGATGGAGTACACATAGGATCATTGAGTAAATCAACAGAAACTAAAATAATTATTGGCCCAGTTGAGTATCATTAAGGGGATAAACCATAGCCATCTTCATCTCTATGAAAAATAACCTATAGATAATCATGTCGCGGGGGTGAATCCATTCACATCACTCATGTCAGATCAACCAAAGCAGAACAACATCCATATGTATCGTTAGTCTAGCCATCTTACCATACCTAATTTTCTGAATGAACTTGAGAGCGAGAGACAGTTAGATACCTTTTCAAATTTGATAAGGTCTTGTGCAGAGAATATTGATGAGTATGACTCATTGGACCCCATGATCAAGAGGGCTCTATGGTTTGGGCAGTTTTCAATTTGAAGGAGAAGCATAGATCAAGAGTGGGATCGTCATATTTGTGAACTAAGGGAAAGGCCCACTACATGGAGGTGATTCCAGACATCGAACATGAGGAGGAGATTGTGCATAAGGAACATAACCCAGTGGTTGTGAGGAGGACATAGATCAACTTAGTGTGAATCCTGAGTCACCATTATCAGAGAGCACATTGATGGCATGGGTTGAGACAATGATAGAGAGAGTGGAGCACACACACATGGGAATATCCATTACGAGGTGTCAGTAGGCACAGAGGAATCCAAATCCATGACATATTTTCCAAATGGAAGCCACCCATGATTGAATGGTGAGGATGTTTTTCATGATGGGTTTTCTATGGAGGAGCAGTTAGAGGCTCATGTTGAGCCCATGATGCAGGAGGACATGACATCATATTTTGGGCTAGCGATTGATGAGGGGAAATAAAGAGAGCACATGTTGGGACTTCAACACAATTCAATTTAGAGGCACATTGACGAGGCTTTCAATATTATTAACTCACCTTTATGCATTGGACATAGAGAGGTAGAGTTATCTAGACATACCATAGGAGATGACCAGGTTAGCAATATTGAGTGACATGAGTTGAGTATGGAACAACATCATGATGGAGGGATTGTTCTGTACATAGGAGATTATGCATTCAATCGCTCGTTTAGGATTGGATGGCGAGAGGTACTAAGTTGGTACTCGATGGAGCGGGACAGGTGGTTGGATACATCCATGGCCACAATTCAACAGAGGTCATGGGTTACCAGAGGGGCTCGAGGGCCAAACTGTTGTTGGGATCTAGGTGGGATTCCTTGTCACATCATGGACTTGGTTAGTGATGGTGTTAGCAATGTGATGGATCTGGTGACTGATCAGATGCACACTTTCAGGTCTTCATCAAATACCTAGAGAGTATTAGTGATAGGTTGGATTGATCAGGGGGAAAGCATACTTCGAGAGATGTCTTGGCATATTGGTGGTGCGTGGGATCATAGCATTATTAGCATACTATGGCAGGATCTTGTAGGAAGAGGTTGTTAATGGTGTTATCGGTGTGCTGGATCGAGTGACTAATCGCACGCACAGTTTTAGGTATTCATCAGATACCTAGATAGTACTAGTGACAGGTTGAATTGACCGAGGCGAAGGCATACCTCGTGAGATGTCATGGCTGCATGTTGGTGGTGTGTGGGGTCGTAGGATTTTTAGCATACTATGGTAGGATATGGTAGGAAGAGGTAGCATCAGTAGGCCACCAGACACAGAATTGTATGAAGATGATGCTCTTTCATTAGTGTATTGGACACAAGAGTTACTGAGGATCGACACATTATTACTATTTCCATTAGCATGCATGGAGTTAGGTTGCTCAGGACTACTAGGGAAAATGAGGAGGCATACCTCACAACGTGGTGGGTTCAGTAGCAAAGTGGTGGATTCATTAGCACATGTCAGATACTAAATGATACTGGATGGTACGACAATGGGCATTATTGTCTAATGGTACATGGAGTTGAGCCACAAAGCTTAGTATTATGCAAAGGAGTGTGGGGGTAGATATCTCTGTGCAATAGTGTATGATGTTTCACAACAGGTTGTTGGAGTGTTTCTTCTGAAGATATATCCTGACAGGGACGCCAGACACACCATTGGGTTTGGCTTACCCAGGATCGAGGAGGGAACGGATGAGGACCTGGGGACATCATTATTAGTGGAGAGTGGTCTTTGATTGAGGTATCACCAGATCTGAGGCAAAGAGATGGACATCAGTGGGACTACCTTTGAGTATCCATATGGGCTCTTGATCACACCCTTGGGGATCCACACACCTATCACTCTCCAATATTGCATATAGTCACAAGGGGCTTGTTTGTTTCCATTTGACACTCTCAGTATGGGCAGTAAGACATGAGAGGCCCACCTAAGGCAGACAAATGAGACGCAGTGCATCATGGAAATGAGGGAGACTTTCTAGTTAAAGCTTATGTTTGGTGCGCAAGCTGACAAACACTATTAGGTCCCTATATTACTAGTGTAGTCCCCTTATTTTTATTTTTAGTGTAGACCGCTTATTGTTATTTTTAATGTAGCCCCCGTATTATTATTTTTGTGCCCCTAGAAGCCCACTATTGTTATTGTTTCACCCTTACATTATTATTGTTATGTAGGCTTTGATTATATGGTGACCCCTTAGACTCCTATATATAGAAAGGAGGTATTTTCATTTGTATCATCAAATAATTATTCATTTATGTGATTTAAAGTAGGTTGCCCCCTCAAAGAGGTTGATTTTCAAGTTTTTGATCTATCTTTTCTTCAGTTTTTTTATTTGGTAGCATAACCTTTGGTATCAAAGATTTCAATTTTAGGGTCTCGCTGCTTCAAATAGGTCATCTTGGAATTTGTCCATCAAAGACTACAAGCTTAGGTATTCTATGGTTTTTTTGCTTCAAATAGGTCATCTTGGAATTACATACAGGCTTAGAGATTTCATGGCTTACTACAGAGGTAGCATATGCTCCACCCCTGAGTTCACACTTAGGGAGATGATCGTGAGGGTGTTGCATGATACATCATCGACAGGAAATTCTGAGGCATTACATGAGAATGAGGTGTAGTAGATGGTAGACCGCATTTATAGGAGGGTGTTTAGGCTCCAGGAAATATCTGAGTATATAATCAGGGGACAAGATAACATATATTTTTGTGTGATAGGCAGACACATAACAATTTGGCATGTACGAGGTTGATTCTTGATGCCCGGTGTCCATCTACTGATTGCATACAGGAATCAAAGATGAGGCACAAATGGGTTTCAACATCTAACAACACTTCACAACATCAGTCAATGGGGATCAGGAGTTGCGAACTTCCAACTTAGCTATGGTATCTAGGGATTTAGTTGGTTGATAGATTGCTCTATCTCGTGATGAGCAGATTCGTCGTTAAGGGTAATATAGTTCACATTTGGGTTGACACACAGGGGTTCATGGAGGCCTTCATCATGTGGCGAGGTAGGCTTTCCCTATTTTTGCTCAGGATCAAGGTTAGATTTGGATGGGTAAACCTTGACATCGTGGAGATGAT
Organism: Pinus albicaulis; assembly: GCA_034641835.2. Taxonomy (NCBI): domain Eukaryota; kingdom Viridiplantae; phylum Streptophyta; class Pinopsida; order Pinales; family Pinaceae; genus Pinus; species Pinus albicaulis. Next base: position 503,073,529 of record CM076575.1, on the reverse strand, counting down.
TAAGCAGAATGTGTTTGGTATTTACATATATTTCGCCATTAGGTTCTAGGAGATGAGGATACGATATGTGCACAATGGGTAGTCAATTATAGTTATAGTGGCACAACATCAGTACGGTGGCATTCTTTTGAGACTGGCATGGGACCTCGACACTTTAGGGCTTGGTAGTTCAGCTACCCTGAGGGATGATATATTTTCTATGGGAGGAGACCAGACACACTTTCCATTGGGTCTTAGATTTATGGAGAGAATTTTAATCCCTAGTGACCTACGGATAACACAAGTCACTTCACTAGTATGGCAATATTATCAACAGGAAGAGATCATGGAGAGTTCAGGCATGCACAGATTCATCTCCATTGGGGTTGGATTGCATCTTTGGGAGTTTACTCTAGTTTATGAGATTGGTTTTTCAAAAGGGAAATTTCTTGACGAGTTGGTCAGAATTCCACATGATCAGGGTGCTTTACTTACTGGTGATATGCAGAGTGACTCTGGTGATTGTCTCTTGTGGGGCAAGGAGTGCTCCACATTGATTAGGATGATTTGGGACCCTAGTATCAGGGGTTTCATTTATGACAGGATAGTGCATAGATTCAAGGTGAATTAGTGGCACATTTGGGACCCTAGTATTGTTTGCAGTGATAGTTTGGGTCAACAGAGAGGAAGTTCTTATTTGATCATTGCTTGAGGACAAGCAATTTTGGATGGGAGGAATGTAATATCCCCAAATTTGTGAGCATAGGAATCACTAAAGTTTTTTTCCCCATTTTCGTAATATTAATTAAAAGGGGAAAATATTATTTTGGAGAAAGGCGGTAAGTATTATTTTATTGGAAAATGGTAGAAAATATTATTTTATTAAAATGGCGCCAAAATTCACCTAGTGGAAAATGGACCCTACTAATAAAATAATATAAAAAATGAGTCTAGAAGCATGGGGAGAAATTATAAAAGGAGGATGGATTCATTTGTTGAACATATTTTTACTATTACACTTCACATTTCATCTTCTCTTGGAGTTGTTTAGCACATGAGTTTCGGGTGAAATTCCACACTCATTTCAGAGAAATTCGAGTGTCTCCCTATTAAGGAAGTTGGGGAGTCCATTTATGGGCTTCCATAGAGATTTATTTGCAAGAGTAAACTAGCTCTACGAACTTCCTGGGCACAGAGGTAGTTCATGGGCCATCATTTCGTGCAACTACAGAGGGTTGATTGAGTCGGTTGTTGATTGCGCTTTCTCTTATTCTCTTTTGAGGGCATGCAATTTTCCTTTTCAAAGGATCCCTTGATGAAACTTGCATGAATTTTCTTCTTTTCTTCTTTTCCTATTGTCATGGAGCTTGAACCCTTCTAAACATGAGAGGCTTTGTATCCTAGTAAAAATTTATAGTCACATGGTCTTTCATTGTTAATGATCTCATCCAATACTTTGGAACTATTAGCAAAGTTCTACTAGACATTCATTTTTTTCACTTTCTTTCACAAAGAGACTATCTCTGCTTCCAAACCCTCCTTTGAATTGACATTATCTTCCAATTCCTTTTTGAGAGATTATTTGACTTTATTTTCCTCTTCCAATTATAGTTTGAGACTAATGATAATATTTTCTAACTCTTCCTTTTTTTGGTTGAGACCTTTAGCGTGCTTCTTTAGATTACTCAATTAAGCTTCCAATGTCTCGACATTCCTTCTTTCTAATTTTATATCTTTAAGAGCACTAACCAAATCTCTTTCAAGATCTACCTCACCTTCTTCTTCATCCTCTTCAGAAAATTCCTTTTGATTATGCTTTGTTATGCATAACACTCTTCCTGTATCATTTTCGTTGTCAGTATCGATTTCTTCATCATATTAGGAGCTATCTTCTTGACCCAGATTTATGCAAGAACGCAATAGAATACACATGTAACCATAAATATAAATATGCAATGGAAATAACACTTCATTTCATTAATATCAAAGAACTGAAATTTTCTTACAAACATAATGGAAATAAACTAGCTAGGGAGCTGGTAACTTATCTCTGAGAAGAGATGTGGCAGCTACAGGCCTCTGAACTAAGTTGCAATGAGGCGCGAGGGCCTATTTATTATTGAGAAATAATGGAAAACCCTAACATCCAAAACACTAACCCTAGGAGATGAAGCACCAAAACTATGGGCCCCATTTGGGTAAATTGGTGTTTCAACTTCCCGAGGACGTAAATTTGGCATACGATCTCCGTTTGACGTGCACCATACCTCGTTAGAAATATTTATCCAAGCACTAAAAATTTTTATGTGAGCAACATGGTCCATGGAGTTATATTGCTCCCGGTTTTCCTAAAAAACGTCGTTTAGGGCCTCAAAATGGCTCCGAAAGTTCAGGACCCGAAAAAACTACTAAAAATAGTAAGTTGTGCCGAAACTGAAAAACTGAATAGGCGGGTGGCCTCCAATATCCACCTGGATCACTTCTTTTAAATAAAATATTTTCTTGAAGGATTTATTTTTACATTTTTTCTTGTATTTATTTTTATTCTTCCTAACTTTCCTAGGAGTCCCTTCTTCATCATCATTATCTGAATTATTTCATAAGGACACTTTGAAGAAAAATGACCAATTTTTCATAATTAAACAGTTTAAGAGAATATTACCGTTGTACTTTCGGGTTCCTCTCTTCAACTTCCTCACAAAATTGGCAATCTCTTCATATGAGATCTTGTTGCACCTATAATTGGTGCTTGATTTTGATTGTTGCTTTTTTTTCTCGGTATTATTTATATGATGTAAAGTTTTCTTTTATTTTAGATGGATACTCCTTCCCTCTTATTATTTCTTAGGCTATAAGTATTCCATGTAGCTCATCCATTCTGACATTCTCTAAATATTATCTTTCTTCTACCACAAAGACCTTGTCGTCGAATATCATTGGGAGAGATATCAATATCTTTTAGAAAATCACCTTGTTTTCCAATGGTTATCCTATTCCTTGCATGGCATTTACTACTTCATCAATCCAGAGAAAATAATTTTCAATATTTTCATCTTCATTCATTCTTAGTTGCGCAAATTTCCCTTTGAAAGTTTGAAATTTGGTCTCCTTGACCTTTTTTTCCCCTTCATATATCTTTTGGAGCTTGTCCCAAATATCTTTCATTGAATTGCTATGCATTATTTTGACATATACCCATTCAACCTAGCACTCATAGGTTTAGCATTACTATCATAAAGCTTCTTACCTGCATCATCTGTTAGATGAGTATATGGTTTTGTATATCCAGTGATTATAGAGTGCCAAACATCATATCCCTATGCTTACACATATGCTAACATCCTTCCATGCAAAAGCACATAATTTTGTCCATTAAATACTAGAACTCCGATCCTTTTGCACTCCATGATCTCCCTTCCTGTGGTTAGACTGCTAGTGAAGGAACTTGTTATGACATCAATTGTTGGAATCACGATTTTCGTTATGTTAGGTCCCTATAATACTAGTGTATCCCCTTATTTTTATTGTTAGTGTAGCCACATTATTGTTATTTTTTTCCCATTTAGTCCCCTGATCCAAAATATTTTGCTTGAGATGTGTTAAAGAATTACATGTGAAAATTGCAGCTTTAAACAAGAAAATTTAAAGGCATAAACATAAGAAGAGAGAAGAAACTAACGTCATGCAAGGAGACACATAATTGAAATTGGATTTCGTCCAGGAGGGACTACGTCTCTGAGCCTTGCTCAAATAGTGGGGGGGCCCTCTTTCATTAAGTGGAAAAAAAATGAAAGTACAAGTATAAAATCAGAAACTACACCCTTAAACCTCCATAGCTAAAAGTGCCCGAAAATTGTAGACCTCTGATGAAGAAATGGACAGCACCGTTGGATTCATGGTGTTGAGTAGTGCAGAATCCATACAAAATTTTCCTGAATATGACAAAGTGAAAATATGACCCCTCTGGAAAATGGCTCAGATCATGGTTTTGGCCCCCCTCCTGCACAATGCTCCTAGTTCCACTGTCTCGATTTCCATGCCCACTCCTGACCTTCCTAGGCGCACTTATGAACACAAAGTTTAAATATAAAAATGTGGGCATACTTCCCCAAGCTGGTCTTTGGCTGAATGGTTATGATCCTTAATGTGAGGGAGGGGGTCGGGTGGTCAAACCCTGCCCCCTCCTTTTTTAAGTCAGGTTTGGTTGTGGAGTACTGGCGCCAAACTATTTTAAAACACACCACCGTATATATTTTTTAATTAAATGATAGTCGTTGGGGGGTTAGGCGCGAATTGGGCGGCCCGCCCCACCATTTCCGCCAGTGCATATGAGTATGAGGCAATGGAGTGGGTTGGCGGTGGGTTGTACAACCCATGCCACCCATATATAGTATAGGATCCATAATATTATGGGCCGTGGAATGGGCTCCGTAAGGTGGCCGCAATATACGGCATGGTCGGCGTTGGGGTTCACCACCTCCGTCACCATATATACAATATGGTTGCCATGGGTCAAAGATTCGGTGGGGTCATGGCCGCCGAACCCTTAATTTTATATTATTTTGGTTATGATATGATCTGCGAAGGGGTCGACAAGGTTTGGCCACCCATCAAACCTTATATATATATATATATATATATATATATAATTCTTATCACCAAACTATAGTTTTTTAATCTTCAGAAATTTGACTGAAGGAGACAATTTAACCATCCCAAAATTTTTCCTGGAATCTGGCTGGAGTTGGCCAGAATCCGGTGGTTGAGTTTCAGCAAATTTGTTGTCTCTTTAGGCTGCCACATCACCAACTCAACCCTCAAACTTTTACTGCTCCTAACTCCTTCATACAAACTCGGAATTGAGTGCTGTTTGCGCCATTGGAATCAGAAAGACGAGATATTAAACTTGACATTAAGTTTTCCACATTCCAAGCACTTTGATTTTTGAGACTTTGTACTTAATCCACTTGTATTTGGACCTGTTTGATCCATCTAGATCATTCATCCCCACTGAAGAGCTTATGGAACCCAAAATAATTAACACTCTCAACACACTGCTTGTGTCCTTTCCAAACCACACTTTCAATCCTTTACACACGAAACTGGTACATCATTTGCAATCATGCACACCACACATGAATCAACAACCCCTCCTTGCCAAGAGTTTATATCACACACTCATTGGCCAAGGATTACATAAAAGAAAAAAATCAATCAATATCTCAATTACTCATAAGGAAATGCCAAAACATCATCGTTGTGTTTCGAAGTGATGGAAAACACACCATCACATTTACATTTACTTGCAACATATGATTTACAAATGTGGGAATCACACTAAGACCCCTAAAAGAACCATCTTTTACTTAATAAGGTAAATGGATCATTCCCATGTGGAGGATCTACTTGTGGAATAGCTTCGAGGACCAGAATCTGTATGGATGCTCTTTGGTCCTGATGTGTTTGACATGCAAGTTTCTGGGGTTCATTCTGGTTGTGATGATTCTTCCTCCTCCATACCTTCCATATTGTCTTGGAATGCCTCCTCCTAATGTGCCTCTGAGAAGTGGTCATGAATCCCTCACTATCTCTGAGGTGTGAGGAGGTGCTTTCATCATCAGTTGTTGGTGGTTCGATGGCCATTTTGGAGCTTTCTCCCACTTCCTTCCTGGTGTATCCGAGTCCTGCATGATGCGGAAATTCCTCGACTTTGACGAGGTTTATGATGCCTTGGCCATTAATTCCGAGGCCCTTTCCTTGATACCCCATCTTCTTCAACAGTTTGGACTCGATCCATATAGTATGATTTTCAAAAGTAATGAATTCATCATCATGAAAAGTACATGAAATTGAAGGGTTTATTTTTACCTTGGGTTAGTTATGTCGCAAATTTTCCAAGGCTTCATCCTTAGCTTGTAACTGGCACAGTAACCTTTGTTTTTCTTCCCTTGCGTCCTGTAGGAGCCTTCTTAGCTCAAAATTTTTTGATTGGATGCCTTGGTTAATCTCTTCAAGTTATTGGAAATCTTCCGCAGTAAGTGTCCTTTTCATCTTTGGTACACTATCTGTTGATATTTTTGTTTCATCACTTGAATCAAAACCCAAGTCTATGGATCCTTCTGCTATGATCACAAAGGCTACAAGCTTCATTTCATTGCCAGAATCGGACCCCAGGTCAATTGGTCTACCTCGTGGAAATCCTGCAGCTGTGACCTTCTCATGCCATGAAGAGGTTTTCTGTTACACCAAAAACTGCAAGTGGTGGTAAAATTCCAAATCGGTGACTAGGATCCCCTGGGTGGGAATTACAGATTCCATAGAGGTGGGGTGATTACTCCAACACCCCCCTAAAACGCATCTCGGGGGAATAAAAACCCCCATCAAACACATCTTGGGGGAATCGAACCTGGGTCCAGGCTTCGATACCACTTGATCCAAAATATTTTGCTTGAGATGTGTTAAAGAATTACATGTGAAAATTGCAGCTTTAAACAAGAGAATTTAAAGGCATAAGCATAAGAAAAGAGAAGCAATTAACATCATGCAAGGAGACACAGAATTGATATCAGATTTTGTCCAGGAGGGACTATGTCTTTGGGCCCTGCTCAAATAGTGGGGAGACCCTCTTTCATTAAGTGGCAGAAAAATGAAAGTACAAGTATAAAATGAGAAACTACACCCTTATACCTCCATAACTGAAAGTGCCCAAAAATTGTAGACCTCTGATGAAGAAATGGACAACAACGTTGGATTCGTGGCGTCGAGTAGTGCATAATCCATATAAAATTTGGCTGAATGTGACAAAGTGAAAATCTGACCCCTTTGGAAAATGGCTCAAATCATGGTTCCGCCCCCCCTCCTGCATAGTGCTCCTGGTTCCACTGTCTCAATTTTCGTGCCCACTCTTGACCTGCCTGGGCGCACTTATGAATGCAGAGTTTAAATATAAAAATGTGAGTGGACTTCCCCAAGCTGGCCGTTGGCCGAATGGTTATTATCCTTAATGTGAGGGAGGGGGTCGGGTGGTCAAACCCCACCCCCTCCTTTTTTATGTCGGGTTTTGTTATGGAGTACTGGCGCCAAAATATTTTAAAACATGCCATCGTATATATTTTTAAATTAAATAATGGTCATTGTGGGGTCGAGCCTGCATTGGGCAGCACACCCCACCATTTCCGCCGGTGCATATGAGTACGAGGCAATGGAGTGGCTTAGCGGTGGGTTGCACAACCCCCACCACCCATCTATAGTATAGGATTCGTAATATTATGGGGGTCATGGAATGGGCTCTATAAGGTGGCCGTAATATACGACATGGTTGGCGGTGGGGTTCACCACCCCCGCCACCATATATACAATATGGTTGTCGTGGGTCGGGGTCTGGCGGGGTCATGGCCGTCGGCCCCTTAATTTTATATTATTTTGGTTATGATATGATATGCAGAGGGGTTGATGGGGTTTGGCCACCCATCGACCCTTTATATATATATATATATATATATATATATATATATATATATATATATATATATATATATATATATATATATATATTCTTATAACCAAAAGCTTATACTTTTAATCTTGGTAGTAGGAAGGAGACATTTTAACCATCCCAAAATTTCGACCAGGATCTGGCCGAAGTTGGTTGGAATCCGGTGGCAGGGTTTCAGAAAATTTGTTGACTCTTTAAGCTGCCACATGACCAAGTCAACCCTTGAACTTTGATTGCTTCTAACTCCTTCATATAGACTCAAAATTGAGTGTTGTCTACGTCGTTGGAATCAGAAAGACGAGATCTTCAACTTGAAATTAAGTTTGCCACATTCCAAACACTTTGATTTTTGAGCCTTTGTACTTAAGCCACTTGTACTTGGACATGTTCGATCCACCTGGATCATCCCCATATTGTTATTATTGTGCCCCATAGATGTAGCCCCATTATTGTTATTGTTGTGCCCATGTGATCCCCATTTTTTCATTTGTATCGTCCAACAATTGTTCATTTATGTAGTGTAAAGGAGGTTTACCCCTTGAAGAGGCTAATTTCTAAGTCGTTGATATATATTTTCTTCTATTTTGTGAGGTGGTTGCATAACATTTGGTATCAGAGCTTGGGATTCTAGGGTTTCGCTTCTTCAAACAAGTCATCTTGGAATTTTCACTATAATTTTTTTTCTTCTTTTGCAAGGCTTTAGAAGTTGAAATGTTTACCCCGTGGAGCTGAAATATTTATGAACTTTGTGTAAAAATTTCAGACCTTGGTTCGCAATATTTTTGGAGATATGATCTATGGAGTTTAGGGTTTTTTCAGGCTCCATAATTTCATCTCAAATAGGTGACTGAGGGAAAACCGTCATAAATTTCGTTTCGGGCATCGAATTAGAATTATGTCATAAGTGTTCGAAATTGCACGGATTGTAGTTTCTTGTGTATCTATTTCAGGGCCAAAGGTGAAAACAGTGACACATGACATGTTGTAAAAGTTCTCTCTACTAAACCAATCCATAATTTGGTCATTGTGGGAGATCGGGAATAACTTTTTCTTAAAGAATCCAAATTAGGTTTGACTTGTGGCATTGGAAATAAGACTCAGAGGGATACTATAGGACCTAATTTTAAATCTTGGGGATCCAAAATCATATATATACATCAGTTTCAATATCAAGCACCTCAGATTCAAGAAAAATTTGTGCTTTGTTCTTAAAAATTGCATAAATTTTGTTTTAAAAAATTAGTTTGAAGTGATTCCAAGGGCTTCAATATTCATATCAGTATTGGGTTCTAAAATTCCTCCCAAAAGTAATTCCACACCCATTAAGCCCTCAGAAAGCTCTACTATGACGCATGAAGAGGAATAATTGTAGCATGATATATCAAAATTACGGGACCAAGTGCAACAAATTTCGATCTCACAAAGAGAAACCAAAGATGACATAGATGGTTTAAAAGTAGACATTGAAGCTAAGATAAATGGTTTGAAGGATGACATGAAATATAATATGGATGTTATAGAAGAAAAAATGAAAGGAAACATGGAATATTTGAAGAATGGTTTAAAAGTAGATTTGACAAAGTTGCTACAAGAGATGCATCAACAACAAGTTCTCCAACTCTTAAAGGATAACCTAAATTTGCTGCAGAATTGAATGAAACAACAGGAAGATCAACATTGCCGAGAAATAAGTTTTGATGTAGGCGACTGGGCATTTTTATGGCTACAACCATACAAACAAATGTCCCTCAAGCAAGCTACAAAGGATAATGCATTATTGCCAAAGTAATATGGTCCTTACAAGGTGTTGAAAAACATTGGTACTATGGAATACAATTGGAGTTTCCCGCATCTTCTCAAGTGCACCTAGTTTTCCATGTTTCATACTTAAATAAGATTGTAGATGAAAAACTCCCAGCTCAAACGATATTTCCAGAACTTGAAGAGGAAGGGAAAATCATATTGGTACCTGAAGAATTCATGGAAACAAGAACTCAACATCTACGAAATCAATCAATTTCAGAGTATCTCAACAAGTGGAAGAACTTACCCACTGAAGATTCCACATGGTAGGATGATAATTTTATACAAAATCATCCATAACTAATCAAGCATTGAGGACAACACTTTTTTTAAGGAGAGGGGCATGTTAGGTACCTATAATACTAGTGTAGCCCCTTATTGTTATTGTTAGTGTAGCCCCATTGTTGTTATTTTTGTGCCTATGTAGTCCCCATATTGTTATTATTTTGCCTCATAGATGTAGCCCCATTATTGTTATTGTTGTGCCCATGTGGTCCCCATATTTTTATATTGTGACCCCTTAGAATCCTATAGAACGTAGGTTTTGTCATTTGTATCATCCAATAATTGTTCATTTATGTAATGTAAAGGAGGTTGCACCCTCGAAGAGGCTGATTTCTAAGTCACTGATCTATATTTTCTCCTATTTTGTGAGCTGGTTGCATAACGTGTTACACCGAAACCTGCAGGTGTTAGTAAATGGATTCATCTCCATAGTTAACAGATCCACAAGAGGCAGTTAAGCACATGTCATGAAACGCATAGGGAGCATTGGTTTATCCAATGTCCAACATGCTTCTAATTAAGAAAAATCTTAACTAGCAAATAAACAATTCAAATAAATATTGCTTCACCCCCCTTAGTATTTCCAACATTTTTGCACTCAAAATTTTTTGCATCTTGAAATATGTGATTCTTCTCAACACTTAGTAGATTCATAATTAAAATGGATATATGCTTAATTAAATTTAAACATGAATTTCTAAAATATCATGGTCATGAATATGAATCATCATTATTTAAATTAATTTTAATGTCATCTTCACTATAGATCTCATCTAACACATCATTATAACATCTTCCTCATACTAGACTCTAGAGCTCCTCAAAATGCAATAAGAGAAAAATTCTACCTACTAGCGCATCCATAAAAAATAAATAGATGGCAAATTTCAATAGACATAAATCCACACTAAGCATAAAAACATTTACTTCATAATATGTATAACATTACTAAAAAAAAAAACTAACGAAATTATAACGTTATTGCAAGCAAGCAAAAAATCTTTATATTTTAAAAAATTTACATAAAATACAATCATGGAAATCTAGAGTACTCTGTATCGAGGATGAGGTATTTCTTGCAAAAAAAAAACATGTTTGGCCTAAGGAGAGTATTGGAGAGGCCATCTACCCATGAGAGGGAAACTAGATGGTCTCCCAAAGAATTATGAACCATAATTGTAATAGTATTGCACCAAAACATAGTAACAATATTGAACTAGAATTGTGACAAAATTTATCCAAAATAAAGTAAATATGACTAGAACTATAGAGATAAGAGAAATAGAGTAGCATGGAAAATTAAGACATTGAGTATTTCTTTCCTTGGGATTTAGTATTCCTAGTTGAGTTGGTCTTTATCTGGGTCGCTCTTGGTCTGGTTGAGTTGTGCCTAATCCATTTGAGCCTTGCCTTGTTGAGCCTTATCCCTCCTAGAATGTTCTTGTTGTTCAAGGTAGAGGAAGGGGTCATCATACCCTTCATGAAGCAAAGGAGGACACTCCTACTCAATGAACATGATGCAGAAGCATCCAAGCCAAATTTTCATTATTTAATTATGTAATAAGGGGGGTGAGACATTTTAATTATTTTGTTAATTAAATTGCTCATTTTAATAAATTAGGAGATGAATTATAAATGTGAGGATTTTTGTAAATATTCTTTAATAATTAAAGGATATGAGTGGAATGGAATTAGGTAGATAATCTAGGGAGTAGGAATTCCATATACGGGACTTTGTTGAGTCCAAAACTAGAATAAATCCAAATTAGATTTGTAGTTGAGATTTATGTGGAGGAATTTATGGAGAGAAATAAATTCATTATTTATGTATAAATAGGAGTGTTTTTGTGAGGATGAGAGACAACTGAGAGTAGTAAGGAGTACGGTGAGAGTGAGAGATGGTTTGGAGGGCCGAGAGCCAAGAGGCCGCCCAATGTAATATTTGGCCAAATAGTTTTTTATGTTTTTATATTAGTATTTCATTTGAATGGCTCTCCTTCCTTCATATGTATTTTTTTAGTTGAATATTTTTTATGGTTTTAATGAAGAATTATTGAGAGTTTTCATGATGAGTGAAGGAGAGTGTTTTTATATGCTAGGATCTGTTTTATAGCATAATCCCTGCATCATTTGGTATCAGAGCCAGAGATGAGTTGGAGGATGAATCTCTCCTATGTTTGATTGATTGGAAGTTGAGTCTGCAATTTATATATGTATATGATGTATGTATGTGGATGCAGGAATGATATGTATCCAAGGAAAGCATAATAGCAATGCCAAAGATTCCTCTCTGCGTTAGCCATGGAGGGAGACAATTTTCATTTCACATAAGACAAGGTAGCATAGTCGAATTGTAAAGATCGAATTCAGTAAATACAGGGAGTCTGCATTCTTTAAGAGGCTGTGACTCCACAGCAACAAAATTTGTGAGTATCGAATTCTGGAGGCAACGCTATAAGCAAACGGTGGCAGCTAAGATTACAGATCACCATCAATATATTGGGGAGTTGACATTGTTAGTTTAAGTGGTGAGCTGTGACATTATAATGGGTAGCAGATTTAAGATTGATCGTGGAGAGGGTGGTCAAAGCCTGGGAGCGTTGTGAATTTAGTCAACGAAATTTCCAATGCTATAAATCGCACTAGCAGAGTCGACAACAAAGTCGAACTGTGAATTAAAATACCTTTGCCCAATAAGCGGGTTTGGAAATATAGTCCAACTCTAAGTCCTGAGAAATACATTACAGTGCCAGCGTTGTATCATACTAGTGCTAAATAATAACGTAGCATTGTAAGGTGCTTGTTGGAAATTGTTTGTCAAACGGTGGTGGATGAATTGGTAATTTGCATTATATATAAAATTGCAATGCTAAATGACAAATTACTCAATTTCTTTATAGAAGAAAATAAGCCTGGGCCTTGATAGAAGCAAAAATAATTGTAATTTTTTATCCAAAGAATTTTTGAAAGTAGGAATTGTTGTAGATCTACATCATTTGTGATCGACACAAGCCAATGTAAGGAGTGAGAGCTGTAAGATTGCAGCAAGTAGAGTTATTTATGAAGGATTGCCGAAATTGTTGAACAATAGAATCCATGCTTAATTGATTGTAGGTGGTGAATGGTGTAATTGGAACCAACGCCCAGAACGTCGTTGAAGAGATCGACATCGACAGAGATCGGTTCTGCATTCCTACAAGTCGATGTTAAACCAGCACTCAAGGTAAGATTTCATCGAAGTAATTGGGGGAATTCGAATACAACAGGCTCTGTGTATGAGTCGTAATGCATCCAATTAAGAAATAAGCGGCAACGACGTTCATACAATGCTGGTTTTCACTCTTCTACGTGCCGTCGCTGGTGGTGTTGCCCTTAGCAGTGAAGGGAATCTCTGCTTCTGCCGGAATCAAGATTAGCGCAATTCTTAGTTGCAGACTGAAACACTAACATATGGTAAGTAATTACAGCATGGTTTTTATGCAACTCCATTTGCAAGTCGAAAAAAAAAACCACAGGTATTATATCCTAAATCCGCGGCATCAACAATTAACATCCTTGTGTAAATTGGCTTGTCTTTACATACCGTTTTATTCGATGACTGGAGTCTTTTGATTGGGCAACATCAATTGTTTAATGGTGACGTTGGTTGTGTGAACAGTGGGTTTGACAATTAAAAGTTGTGTTTATTTATTTTAAAATAAATTCCACATATGAAATGCAAGAAATTTGATTCCCATTGGTGTATGTATATGATCTCATGTGGAAAGCTAAAAAATAGGAATGAAGAACAGAAGATTAGCACGTGTGAACATTTCCAGCAATCTAGTTCCAAAGGATGGAGGTTTCAAGCAACCAGAAAATGAAGAAACAAAGATATGTTACATTTGATAAGTCTGGTTGAAGAAAGTGGTCAGAGTGAATTCGATTCCTAGTCATCATTTAAGAGATTATGGTCAAAAGTATTAATATTTCAAACAAATTTTTGAAAAATAAAAACACAAAAGCGTTCCATCATTGTGAGAGCTTACAACATTGTTGACGATTAGATAGAATTGAGAGGCATCCCTCTCAAGATGTTGTTTGTACTGTGGAGCAGTAAAATTGAAATTGCAAATTTTCAATTCGCATGGACATTTGGAGATCTTTCTTGTGAAGAGACCAGTCAATGGGCTGAGACTGGGTTCACTCAGACAAATTAGAAGGGCGCAGAAAATTAGAAAGATATGTTAAGTAAAATTGTGGGGCAAGCATATTATATGTTGACATGTTTGGTTTTTTAAACCAAAATCGAATCTATAGATAAGTATTTTTGCGGGGATGATTTATAAATATGTCAACATGCTATTCAAAATTAAAGTGGAAATGTTATAAATGCGGAGGTATAAGGTTTTATCACCACAGTAGCTTTAAAGAAAATTAAGTTTCTCTTAAATGAATGGAAAAGGAGAATGTATTAATCCTGGGTGATATAAAGAGAGACATGCATTTTATGTTAGAGGGTTTATTATGCATAATGTGAATTCTTCACAGTTTTGGTTAAGTCATTTTGGACCAAAGATTGTAGTTGGGAAAAGAAGAATTATTTTGATTGGTGATTGAAAAAATAATTGCTTGATGTTGTAAAATATTTGTTTTACCATCATTTGGCAGCATTTAAGGACGTGATATTCCGGATGAACACAATGTACGGGTTGTACATCAAAGAGGTTGAAATATGAATAGCTTGTTCTCTGTACACAGGTGAATAGATGTGAATTGATGTTGCATGGTGTATAAAAGTGCAGGGAAATGTTTGCATTAAGATGACGAGCTTGTGAGCATGCAAGTATTGATAGTGACAAAGATGGCACAGAAGAGGGGAAATCAGAGAATTGAAACTGCAGAGAGAAAGGATTATTAATAACCTTAACAGGACATAAGGTATGATAATTTAGGAAGGTATTTTTGAACATTGAAGATTGAATGGTTTATTTATTTTCACCTTAAAATAAATATTGAAAAAACTGAATTGCATTTCAACTAAAGACTTCAGTATCATGTGAAATGATAAGGGAAAACTGATGATTTTTCATAAGAATGAAGTATGAAAGAAAGTGAAGATTTTACATCCTAAAATGTATTAGGGGTGCATGTTTATTGAAGAATTTTATAACTTCAATTAAGTCAAAATATCCACTATCATTGTTATTGGGACAAAGCCTGAAGTGAAAACAGATGTTAGATTCAAATGAAAGTTTGGATATTTTGATTTGAGATTGAGTATTTTCATCCAAGATGACAAATTGGTGTAATTCTGAAGTCGAAGAGTCGTAAACTAAGTCAAGAGTCTGAATGTAATTGGGTACATTATTGGTGGAGCCCAACACCCAAAGAATTGGTCATTGTAACACATGCGTTACTAAAGTGTTGTTTGCAGCAAAGTGAAGCAAGAGGGTTTCCAGAGATTGTTTCCAAGACAGAGAACCAAGAGAAGCTAAGCATAGGAGGAGAAATTGCATTTTGATGAATGGAAAGTATGAAGGATTGCTGAGAAATGAAATCCACACGTGAACATATGAAGTTCACAAAGGAGGGGAAGATGATTGTTGATAGTCATTTCCGAAGATCTGATGAAGACCACAACAGAAGGAAGAAGAAGGAAAATGCCAAGGTAAGTGGCATATGTGAACAGTTGACGGATGAAGAGTACGAGCGGGAGAAGGCTGAGATAAAAATTCACCTTGAATTTTCAATGGAGTTGTTGCGGGAAAATGTTAAAAACCAGACACATGGTTGGACCATGAGAAAGAAGGTAAAGTGGCAGAAGCTACACACAAAGAGGGAAAATTAGGTAAACATACAGTTGGCAGAAGAGCTGAAGAAGCTCGAACAGATGTTGAAGTGTGAAGAACTCAGAGAGGCTGAGTTAAAAATGGATGTTTCCATTTGTGGTCTAGAACAGGGTGAAATTATGGGTGAAGAGATCAATGAGGAAGATCTCATGAACTATTGGGATAATTCAAAAGCATCCGAAGATGTGTTGGCGAGAGAAGCAGATGAGGCCATAAAGCCTTACATTTTTTCTCACAGTTTATGTATGTTTGCAGGATGTGCGAAAGATAGTGAGCAGTCTGATGGAACTGTCACAAAGGAGAATGAAACTTTTGAGGTAAAGTCTGGTAGAGAATTCCTTTCAGAGAAGGAAAGTGTTGATTGGTTACAACAGGAAGAAATCATAAATGAATTCTTATTTGGGGTAAGACAGCAAGTCGAAGCTGTTATGGAACAGGAACAAAGTGGAAATGCCGAAGAAAATTCCAAGGAAGTAAACAAATGTATTTGTTTAACGAAATTGTTGATGAAACTTTACAATGTAATGATGTTGAAACCAGGACAACTCAGGAAGATTTCCAGAGGAAGAGTGAAGGTAGTGATTAAGTGCTGAAAAGATTTCATATGGAAATTGATTTTTTGGAATGATGGCTTAAGGAACCTGATGGAGAAGTAAAACTTGCAGAACCTGATCCAGAAGAAATTGCAGTTACTATGCATGATAGAGATGAAATATGTTTAACATTTATGGAGTTGAATGAATGTTATAATTTTTCAAATAATGATGTAACTGTAGGTACAGAAAACAAAATTAATAGATATGATGTCGAAATCAGAAAAATCGAGCAGAATTTATTTGGCATTGAGATGGAAGATCAGAAGCAGCAAGGAAGTTGTGTCTGTAGGGACATAAAGGGAACAATGAATCAGTAGGATGAAGATGGAAGCATCCAGCAGTTCGAAACAGAATCTATTGAAGTCCATAAAGTCGATGATAGGAGATGGATTCCTGAAGCATAAAAAGAGACCGAAAGGTCTTACCTTTTTAAAACTAATAGTTTGTTGGTGAATGCAAGTACAACATTGGACAAGAGAGTTGTTGCTATAAAAGCAATAAAAGACTACAGTAATAATCAAGAAGGATTTTTTGATTATTTTCCATTGCAAAAATTTGAGAGTTTAGTTCAGTTAGAGACGACAGAGTTCAATAGAGAGAAATTAATCCGAGGAATTGGCGAAAGAAAGTGTTGGAGAAGTCGATGGAATCTGATCGACAGAGTGGAAAATGAGTTATCAAATCGAGATGATACTTCGAAGGACCGACAACAGAACAAAGTATGGAATCCTGGAGGGAGCAAGTCATCAGGACTTGTGGCTGTCAAAGTATTACAAAAAAGCAACGGACCTCATAGACAGGAGTCTATGAAAACTTCTCTACATGGGGAGTCTAATGCAGGAGCATCCAAGCCAAATTTTCATTATTTAATTATGTAATAAGGGGGTGAGACATTTTAATTATTTTGTTAATTAAATTGCTTATTTTAATAAATTAGTGTTACACAGCAATTTGTCACCATCCCTGCAATCCCCATCCCGCACATTGGAGGGTTCATTCCGCGACCTGTGGGCAGAGTTAAGACTTGAAAATAATTTCATTGCATCCCTCTGAAGATGAGCTTTAATTGCCCTGAAGACATCTCCTTGCAAAAAACCCTAAAAATAGCTCTTTTTCCATTGGCGCGGTTCCATAGTTCAACCCTCGCGCCAAGAGGGAAAATCCTCCAAAGAGGGCGTGCCAATTGGCGCTTTGTCATAGAGCCGCACCTGCGCCAACCATATTAAGAGGTGTTTTTAAAAAATAAGAGGCGGAAGTTTCATCATAACAAATTCCTGGACTGATATCTATCTTGAGTTGGGTGGTTTGGCTACGGATTTCCATAGAGAGGAAGTGGTTTTCCACCTCTCATGGAAGCTTCCTTGATGATAGGGCCAATCCCATAATTATAGGGATCCCAACTTCCCTTCCTCCTTCTATAAAGCCTTGCACATCTCCATAGCAAGCTAGGTCCAGAATCTCCAAGTTCCCAAGAGCTTTCATGCTGCAAAAGCCTTCTTTATTCCCTAAGGCCAAATCCAAGCAAGGAGACTATTGCCAAGTATCTGGAGAGAGAGGCTTGTCCCATCCTTGACAGGCTTTATCGAGACATGTTCTACTGACGACCCGCCAAAGGAGAATTTGGCGTCGAAGCTTTGGTTGTATTCTTCTTTTTGACTCATTAATATTAAGCGACTATTGGTTATGGTTCCACTCTTGTTCTTGATCATGTTCATGAGTTATGTCCTCTTCGACTGACATATAGTTGTATGTACTGGATTTTATGCTTGCGTTTGTGTTGTTTCTTGCATGTGCAGGTGTCCGATCACGGAGATCGTGAGGATTGTGATCTGCCAGGGCAAAGAAATGGGAGCACCACCTCTTCTACAAACGACAACGTTGGATTCCAGGTAAACCTTCCTCGCAAGTCGGTTTATTTACGATTAGGAACCTGCATTGTAGCGTGTTTGATTGTTGCTAGACCCGATCTGTGCTAGACCCGATCTGGGCTAGTAGGGATCGCCTCTGTCCGCAGAGGGGATTTACCTCCTCAACAATTTGGCGACTCCGCTGGGGAATCAGCTTGTTGTTTGATTTGTACACTATAGATGGAGTCTGAAGCACCGCCAGATAGCCTTCGAAACGCTTTTGCTCTGCATTAGCGGAGTAGATCAACGCTGCTTCAGTCAATCTCCGGTTTGGTTTACGGACTGAACAACTTGGAGTTTTGTCTTTTCTTTCTGGTCAACTTCTTGGTCTTGCTTGCTTGGTCAGCTCTTTGGACTGGTTTTTCCTATTTGTTTGGCTTTGTTTTAGCCTTGTCATCACTTGTCTGTGTCTGAGATTGCTTGTTTTTATTTTTTTCCATAGTAAACTCGGCTGGCGTGCTTTTTAGCGTAACAGTTGCGCCCATTGGCGCAGGTTGCTTGTGTATCACCCGCGCCATTGCCTTTCTGGCGCTAATTTCAAGCTCACAGTCGCGCCAATCCTGTGAGCTATTAGGGTTTGCTGTGTTTCATGCTTTCTGAGGCTGACTTGTGATTTTGATCTTGTTTTTTCGGCTGTTTGAGTGCACTGGAGCCTAGTTTGACTGGTTGTAGCCTACTTCCTTTGGTTGTTTTCCTATTTCTTTCGATTTTGCATACGAGCCCTAGGGCATCTAGGTGCCTTTGTGAGTCGAGCCTCCCTTGGGAGTTTTTGGTTTTTCGTTCGTTCAGTCGACTTTGGGATTGCTTCCTTGCATTCGTTTGACAGTTGTCTATCATCTTATTGCGCTTTTTGAGTGACTGATTTCGTTTTCATTCGAATTTCTCTTTGCTTCATTTTGGGCCTAGATTACACGGCTCATTGGTGTCTTTGGGACTTTTCTTGGTTTTGAGAGACTTTTGGTCGATTTGAGATCTGATTGTTTGTGCCATTGAGTGAAATCTGCTTGTTTTTGCTCTCTTATTATCATTTCTCGAATTGCTTCTCATTTGTTTTCGGTTTGTTTAGTGCATCTAGCTCTCAAACATTGAAAATAAAAAAAAATCTCTTTTGCTTTTGATTGATTAGTGCAAATTAAAATCTTTTCGGTGTTATTAGTAATTAGTGACTTTGAAAGAAAAGTTTTTAGTTTCATTAGCTGCATTAGAGATATCACTGATTGTCTTCCGATCATTTTGTTTGTGTAAAAGCTCTTAACTCTTCTGTAGCTAGCTTTCATCGAACGAAATGATATACTGTGGCATGTAGTTTTGCATTTAGGAGATTTTTGAGACATCACATTCGTTAGCGCCTGAAAACTGAAATGTAATTGAAGATAAACTTTAAAATTCACTCAATTTACACTAAGGTAGCATTGAAATCTAACGAAACACATTTAGAGGTCTAAGCTAGAGACGTGTTCCGGCGTCTTAAAACCTAGCAGCTGTCGTTCGCCTCTTGGATTTAGACAGCGCTAGTACGGACTTGTGCTCCCCGTATCGTCGCGTATATAAAGGGAGACCCCACTAGGTTTCAATCCTTTATCCTTAGGAAGTTGAGTCTGCCGCCCTATACCCGTGATACACCGGACACAACATTCGGGGAGATTGCCTGCACGTACGGAAAGTCCTTGGTTGATTTCTCTTTCATTATTGAAACCAAGGTGTATATTGCAGTTCACGGTTATTTGGTACACCCTTTTTGCCTAGTATTCCTGAGCAGTCATTTGATCTTTTCTAACTCCCTAAATTTGAAAAGATCACCAAGCGCTTGTCCTTTCATGCTTGTGTCAAATCTGAAAGAGATAGAGTCACCTTTTTGACCGTTTCTCGACTCTTAAAACATGAAACGGTGAAGTTTCATATTTTTCAATGTGGTAAAAATTAATCACCCATGATTACACGCCTTGTTAGACTTTTCTTGTTGACCGTTTGATTGTGTGTCTTGACTCTTTTTGAGCCCGTGTGTGTGTTTGATATTTTTCTCTTGTCATTTCTACCACAGTGGCGGAACCCTTGGTTTCATCTACTGGTAGTCCTTATACGGACAATTCATCAAAGGTTTCACAATCCTCTGTTGAAACATAGTATCCCATTGTTTCTGAGTTTCCTAATGGGGGACCGGTTCTTTCTGAGCAACCCTTTGGGGGACCAGTTGAGTTCGATTGGCCCTTTTCAGACCCTATGTCTGAATTGAGATTAGGAGCTGATTTCCTTTCTCTTACATCGGGTTCGCCTTTTATAGCTGTTGTCTTTCCTCTTAGTCCTCGCTGTCTATTACGAGATCTAGCGGCAGGCTCCACCATGAGTGATTCTGGTGAGAAAATCCCAACGTCTGGTGAAGACTATCAGCTCTTCCCACGAAGATTATTTTTCGGGAGACAACTCTGAAACAACTATCATGTCAATGTCCAGTCCCTCATTACCACTGGGGTACAGGTCTTTGGGTCAGATCATTTCCACCGCAGCCTCTATGGGAGTATCAGCTCCTTCTCTGAGGCCAGATGCTCCTTCACCAGGGGTGTCTCCTCAGACGCCCGTTACTTCTGTACCCATCCGGCCCACTGTCTGTGTGGCAGCATCTACACCCGTTGTCATGGCACCCTCTGCCAGGGCTATGTCGTCTCCTGAAGATGTCTATTTAGCGACTGCTATACCGGAGAACATCTCTCCGAAGGAGTATCGGTTGTCCCTGTAACAGCCGAACCCCGAGGTTGGACCATCCTCCCAAGATCCCAACCGCTCTTACTTTTCACACTATGCACAGGATGGTACACCCGTGTATGCTTTTCCAGGTCAGTATGATGAGCACGGGGACATTTTGCGTCTATCGGCTCCTGAGGCTTACCTCCATGCTCAAGGTTTACCTTATAACCAGGCTTATAACCCGCAAGGGCAACCTTTCCAAGGCCAACCTTCAGGCCAACTTGGCTATCCTTATGACCCACAGGGGCAGCCCATGCAAGGCTATCCCGCGGGCCAACAAGGGCCATCGTACGGTCCGCAAGGACGGTATTACAGCCCTTCCGGTCAACCTGTCCAGCCTCAGCCGGGGTACCAACCGGGACCGGTCTACGGTTCTGGGGGCAAGTCCAGCCTTCTCAACCTATACAACCGTAGTATCCTGTTGTTTCTAACGTTGCATATCAGCCGGGACCATCCTATGGTTCTGCTCCAGGTCAAACTGGTTACCAGCAAACACCTGGCCCTTTTCCTCCACCAGGCCAACCGGCCCATCCGGTACAACCTGGTGTTCCACCTCCAGGCCAACCGGCCCATCCGGAACAACATGGGGCTCCTTTACAGCTAGGTCAACCTACGCAACCGGCGCCGCCTATTTATCTGGGTCAACCTGTTCATTCAGGGCAGCCCTCTCAGCCGAGTCAACCTGTTCACTCAGGGCAGCCCACTCATTCCATTAACCCTGCCCAGCAGTCGATTCATTCGATGCCGCAGCCAAATCAACAGCTGCGCCCTAGTTATCAGGCTCCGCAGGGTTCCACCTATCAGCAGCCGACTCATCCTTAGGGCGGTTATTATCCCCATGGTCAATCTCAACCGAATTATAATCAGCCCCGAGGCTCTCAGTGTTATCCTCCTCCACCCAGTTCTACCTATACTCAGCAGCTAAATCCAAATGCTACTTACACTGGGCCGACCCATAATCATGGTCCGTACTCTGGTTATCAAGCCCCACACACTGGTTACCAGTAGCCAAATCAGTCTGGTTATATGACCTATACCCCCTACGGTCAGAATCCTATGGGACAGAACCCATGGGGGTAAGGATATTCACAACCATTGTGGAGTACAGGTACCGGTCCTCATCCCGGGCCTGGCATGATGGTTAATCCGCTACTGTCATTCCTGGCCACCTTGGAGTTGCCGGATGTTTCAAAGTTGACCCCTGATCCAATTTTGCATAATCCGTATTGGCCTCCGGTTCCTACCAAGATACCAGGTGATTGCCCCGAGTTTGAGGGTAAAGCTGGAGAGGACCCCCAAGCGCATGTGATGACATATCATCTTTGGTGTTCATCTAACTCTTGGGTCGATGATTCAATTCATCTGCGCCTCTTCTAGCGCACTTTGACTGGAGCTACTACTAAGTGGTACATAGAGTTATCCCGTGGCATCTTCCAAGATTTCAATTCCTTAGCCATGGCTTTTCTGATGCACTTTCAGTTACCGGTTCGCTATGAAGCCAGGACGCACCTCCTGACTTCTCTGAAGCAGGATAAAGCCACTCACATTTCTGATCACATTCATGAGTGGCGGCGCTGTCGTAGACTGATCAAGTTTCATATACCTGATCAGATTCTAACTCACTGGTTCACCACCTCTTTCGTGAATAAAATCGCTCAAGATATTGCGATGGGAGTGTGTGTGATGGAGGAACAAGCCATTGCGCGTGCCCAATATCTGGATCTTGTATATTCTCAGTCTGGTACACTTTATGATATCTTGCCTGATGGTCCACGGTCCGGAACCTCTAAGGCTCCACCTACCCCTACAGTGGATGGTGTCATTGGTTCTGTGTCTCAGAATTCGAAGAAATCTTCGAATGGGAAGCAGAAGTCTAATTCTTCCAACAATACTCCTACTAATCCCGCCCCATCAGATTCTGGCAAAACCGCGGAGGTGAACGCCATTCAGGCCAATCCAACGGAGAAAGCATCCAAAGGGAAAAGGAAGGGCAAAGGTAAATCCAAATCTGACGCCCCGAGGCCAGAATCCAAATCTCGTACTGAGGATGGTTCTCAACGTAAACCGAAGTACCCCTGCCTCATTTGTGAAGGAGACCATTATACTAAGGATTTTCCATGACGATCCGAAGTTAGTCAACTTCTCAAAGGCTCCAAAGGGACTCTGGAAGTTCTAAAAGAGCCATTCCCGTCTCAACAGACCCAGATGGTTGAACAGCCGTCACCATCTGAACCATTTGGGTCCCAAGTTTTCATGATGAATGGTGTGCACCTATCTCTGTCGCTACGCATTCGAAGGATTACAGCGAATCGCGGCAGGCACCCAGGAAGGCAGTTGCGGATGGACCGCCTCCCCCACCTGTCTCTGGTTCGTTGGAAATCGAGAAGCCTACTCCTGAACCTGTTGTGAAGCCACCTTCTAAAGGTTTTCTTCGGAGATCTTCTTATAATCCGAACGCTCGTGCTGCTCAACACTACAGCATTGTTGAGGATTTGGCACAAGCACCTTCTGCTATGTATGCACTAGAAGTTCTTCAAAGTTGTCCTTTCCAATTGAAGGCTTTACTGTCTACAATCGGTGGTATTGATCCCACTGATTTGAGTCTTCTCACCTTCGATTTAGAGAATTTCACTCCTCGACTTCCACATCAAATCGCTCTTGTTATTCAAGTCAGTATTAATGATCTTAACATTCATAGGGCCGTCGTGGATGAAGGTGCCTCTACCTTTGTTATGTTGTCCGCTTGCTAGAAGGCCATTGGCTCTCCAGCCCTTTCGTCATCTCCCAATGCCTTAGAGGCATTTGATGGTCGGGAATCTAAACCCCTTGGTGTTCTCGAGAGTTTAGCGATAACTTTACAGGGGAAGACTATCAACATGGAAGTAGAAGTAGTCGACGCCAGACTCAACTACATTATACTTCTTGGCCGTAGCTGGACCCATGCCATGCTCTGCATACCGTACATTGTCTTTCGACTTCTTAAGTTCTCTCACGAGGAAAAAATCATCACAGTGGATCAGTTGTCCTTCTTCACCTCCACCTCCAAGAACAACG
This sequence comes from Pinus albicaulis, assembly GCA_034641835.2. Lineage (NCBI taxonomy): Eukaryota > Viridiplantae > Streptophyta > Pinopsida > Pinales > Pinaceae > Pinus > Pinus albicaulis. Next base: position 503,049,837 of record CM076575.1, on the reverse strand, counting down.
TACCATACGTGGATCAGATTCCGAATCCCCCTGACAGTATAGGACCCGGTCTCTTCAAATACCCCATCCTTATGGGTATTTTTCCTGCACCACCACCTCACACCGCTCAAGTTAACATGATTTCCAGGTCCGATGACCCCTGTCTTATTCCTACGCCTGAGCAGGTGTTTGAGTTTGGAGAATCAATGCCCTTGACTCCAGTAGAGATCAGCTACTGTGAAATTGTTGCCGCATCTAATCCTCCACCTCCTCAGCATGCTCCTTTGAGCATGGCTCTAGATGTTTACTCTCAATCCCCCTGGCTTGGTCAGGCCGATTCACCTGATCCTCTCAAAGAGACTTTTCCTTCCGATGAAGCCATCATTGAAACTATGTCTCTCGAGGAGCTTCCTTGGGGCGATGGACATCATCGTTCCTCTTTCATGCCTAGCTTGGGGGCAGTGTCAGATTTTCTAGAGCGTTATGCATCTCAGGTTCCTACTCCTCCTCTCCAAACGCCCATCTTGACGCACGAGGTTTTTTCGGAGGGAAACCTGAGTAATATCACTCAAACCATCCCGATCAACATCTCCGTTAAACCGGGGATCGTTGAGAATATACACGTGGGAGTGACTTGTTCTCCTGATGAGATTCAAGTCTATACTGATCTTTTTAAAGAATTCAGAGATGTGTTCGCCTGGTCCTACGAGGAAATGCCGAGGATTGATCCCAGTATCGTAGTGCATGAGATTCCAACCTACCCTGGTGTGAAGCCCGTGTGCCAATGCTTACGCCCCATGCATCCTCGGAAAGCCGCTGCAATCAAGGCAGAAGTTGAAAAACTTCTGAACGCGGGCTTTATTTATCCCATCCCCCTCACAGAATGGGTTTCCAACATTGTCCCTGTTGATAAAAAGCAGGGTACTATTAGGGTCTGTGTTGATTACCGCGATATTAATCGCGCCTGTCCGAAAGATAACTATCCCACTCCGTTCATAGACCAGATTATCGACGAATGTGCCGGAAGTGAGATTTATTCCTTGATGGACGGTTTCTCAGGGTATAATCAGATCAATATTGCACCTGAGGATCAACACAAGACTACTTTCATCTGTCCGTGGGGTACTTTCGCGTATAAAAAGCTCCCGTTCGGCCTGAAGAACGCTGGAGCCACTTTTCAACGTGCGATGTCTTACGCTTTCCATGACATTCACCACATCGTTCAGCCTTATCTGGACGACTTGCCGGCTCACTCAGCTAGGCGAGAGGATCACCCTGAACACCTCCGCCAGATCTTCCTTCGCTGTAGGCGCTACAATATTAGGCTTAATCCTCATAAATGCGTCTTCTGCGTGGATTCTGGACGTCTTTTGGGATTCATAGTCTCCAAAGACGAAATTCGCCTTGACCCTTTAAAAGTCGAGGCTATCATCAACCTCCCATCTCCCTCCTCGCTGTATCAGTTGCAGAGTCTGCAGGGAAAAGAGAACTTCCTTCGACGCTTTATCCCGAACTACGTGGAGGTGGCTAAAGGATTCACGCGCCTATTAAAGCAGAATGTTCCCTTCCATTGGGACGAAATTGCTCAACAGTCCTTTGAGAAGCTAAAGACATTACTGGTAAATGCTCCTTTGCTTCGTCCTCCTGATTATCGGCGCGATTTCACTTTGTATCTCGCCGCCACGTTTAGCACCAGTGCTATGGTTCTGGTGCAGGATGATGATGATGGTAATGAACATGTCGTTTATTATCTATCACGAAACCTTCTCGATATAGAAACACGTTATGCTCACGTCGAGAAGTTGGCGTTAGCCGTAGTACACGCTGTGCAGTGTTTTCGCCATTACATCCTGTTGCGTACGATAACAGTGGTTTCGGATTGCAACCCCATGACATATATTCTCTCTAGACAATTACTGGGGGGCAAATACTCCAAATGGATCGTGATCCTGCAGGAGTTTGACTTAGAGTTCACCACTGCTAAGTCAACCAAATCACTTGTTTTCGCGGATCTTATATGCTCACTCCCGACAGACTCCACTCCTTCGCACTCCGAGGATCATATCCCGGACGAAACTCTTTTCCTCATCAGTACTCGCGACCCTTGGTATGGCGACATAATTGTGTATCTTCAGACCTCCACATTTCGGTCTGAGTTGACTAAAGATGCCCGACGTCGAATTCGGCATCAGTCTCAACCCTACCGCATCGTAGGAGATACTTTATACCGTGTTGGAGTAGATTCGGTGCTCCGTCGGTGCCTAACCTTGGAAGAGGCTGAAAGGGTCCTAAATGACTGCCACAGTGGCACCTGTGGTGGACATATGTCCGGATATGCTACTGCCCAGAAAAATTCTGCTAGTAGGTTATTTCTGGTCGTCAATATTCAAAGAATGTATCATTGCAGTCCGTAAATGTCATGCGTGCCAGGTGTTTCAGCGCAAGATGCGTGCGCCGCCTCTCCCTTTGCATCCTGTTATTACCGTCAGCCCTTTTGCGAAATGGGGCGTGGATTTTATGACGTGTAACCCTCACTCAGCCGGGGGGCATGTGTATATAATTGTCGCTGTCGACTACTTCACCAAGTGGGCCGAAGCGATGCCTACACTAGCTGCCGATGGTAAGACAGCTGCCCAATTCATATTCAACCATATCATTGCACGTTTCGGGGTCCCGCAAGCCATCGTTACTGACCACGGTACTCATTTCCAAGATTATATGATGGCCGAGCTGACTTCAAAGTTGGGCTTACGTCACGATAGCTCAACGCCATATTACCCTCAGGCGAATGGCCAGGTTGAAGCAGTGAACAAGGTTCTGGTCACTATGCTTCAACGAACAGTTGGTATCCACAAATCCAATTGGCACCTCCAACTGTTCTCAGCTCTATGGGCATACCGGACGTCTGCAAAGAGTGCAACTGGATTCACACCATTTCAATTGGTGTATGGTCTAGAAGCAACTCTTCTGGTTGAATGCGAGATTCCTTCGTTGAAACTAGCTGTGGAACTTCTACCCGACACTTCTGCCGAGGAAGAGCGTCTTTTGTATCTGGAACGGTTAGATGAAAACCGCCGCTTAGCTACTTTAGTGATTGAAGCACAAAAGAAGCGGGTCAAAGCTCACTTCGATCAATCAGTTTCTCCTCGTTCCTTTGTTGAAGGGGACCTCATCCTCCTGTACGATCAAGCACATGACAAGCTTGGGGCTGGCAAGTTCCAACCTATGTGGCATGGGCCCTACATAGTAAAACGCGTTTTGAAGAATGGGGCTTATGAGCTTATAGATTATGAAGGAGTTCCGCTGGCGCAGCCTAGAAATGGGCTGTACCTGAAGAAATACTACGCTTAAAGTCATTTTTGGTGTGGTGTGTGTACATAGGTGTGTTTTTTTTCATTTGTGTACATGTGTGGTGTGGTGTGCGATGTAAACATCTTTCTGCTGATCGGGTCTTCCTGATTGTGCAGATGTCCATTTGTCCGTTTGTTGGTTTCGCGGATGGTGCCTCCCGCAGTACTAGGAACCTGTCTTCGGTGGCCTGGGTAATCTATGATCCTGCTGGTGAGTTGGTCAACCTGCAAGGTGTGTGTCTGGGACGTACTACAATTAACATCGCGGAATATAGTGCTGTTTTAGAATTGTTAACTGAGGCTGTAAACCTTGGTATCCGTGAATTTCTTGTGTATCTAGACTCACAACTTGTAGTATTACAACTGAACGGTCATTATTCGGTCAGAAACCCATCCATTTTACGTCTGTATCTGTGTATTCGTTTACTGGAAAGAAATTTTGACTATATTACATATCAGCATATACCCAGGCACATGAATACATTAACAGATGCAGTAGCTAATTTGGTGTTACATAGACATTTGCGCAATTTGTAAATCATCATCACATGTAATAGGAAAATCCATCCAGAAATAGATAGGTATATATATAGATATCGAAATGTTTACATAGTGTGCGTCGCATAGAATCAAAAAATATATATGTTCGTCTTAATACATTCGGAGACGACATGTCTCTCAAAAATATGCATGATAAAAACCCCTAGGAGTCTAATCCGCATGGTGCTCATTATAGCAGGTGACTGCACGCACTAAGCGTCTCAGAAGTCGGTGGAGGTGACTAGGTACTCCCACCGTATGTCTCTGGTACGCCATCGGTACATCCGCCAGCCGGGCGTAGTCTGGGATCCCTCGGGCGATGCCCTCGAGATTCTGGATTAACTCCCCCCCTTCTGCACCCTCTGCCTGAGGATCAGGTGCGGGAAGATTTCTCCGTGCGATAGGAGACATACCGGCTGGTCTCTCTGGGCCCACGTCTGCATACATATAAAATGTGTCAGGAAGAACATGTATTAACAAAAAATCATAAAACACAAAAATCAAAAATAGAAGAGGTCATACCCAACTCCTCGTCCCAATCATCTCCCTCCGGCAGTGGGAGATCTGGATCACCAGTGAAATCGGTACCTGCATATGGCCAGTCTTCCACTACGATCAACTGACGCCGCAACCACCCAAAAAAACTCTGGCCTCCAGGACATCTGTTGGCCCCCTCCAGCTTTGGGCATCAATGCTGCCCAGCAAGCCATTCTTGGCTCTCATGGAATCAGCTAAGCTACTATGGCCCCTTGGCCCTGGAAGATTGGTAATCGTTCCAGAATGAACGATACCAGAATAGAACCATAGCCAAAATGATTCAGCTTGGCTTGTTTGCATTTGGTCAATTGCCTCTTTATGTTTATCGTCACTGCTGTGGCCCAGTCAAACAATAGAGGATTCATACACTCTGAGGCTAACAAAAGTTGGGCCTTTGTGGCCTCATGCGGTGCCTGCAACCCCGCAGCCCACGTGATGGTATGCAGCACCACTCTCAGTGCCAGGTCAGGAATGGTGTGGATGTCCACCTTTCCACTTCGTGATCCCAGTTGTGCCCCTCGGCACACTCGTGCCATCACTTGTTCCATTTTCTCACCAGACGGTCTGCTCCCTGTCAATATGGGTACCGGACCTCTGCGCGATAATCCGGTTATGAAGTACACGTCAGCAACCTCCAGTTCTAACACTTGGTCCCGCAGTTTGAATACTTGTTCATCTGCGTCCCACATATTGATCAAGTACTGCAGAAGCTCAGGTTGAGCTCGTAAACAGGGCGTCAGGAAGAACTTTTTTAGCCCACAGTTCCTAAGGGTATTCATGCAAGTTTCATTTTCCATGGCTTGTTCATCCTCTTCACCGTGCTCTCTCTCTTTCCACTCAATCACCATTTTGCTCGGTTTCCTGCATCAACATGGTCACAAACCCTTAATTAGATCTCTGATGAGCTTCAAATTTCATCCAAATTGACTAGAATCTCGAATTTTTAGGCGGAAATTTGGGCTTCGCCGCTGGCGCGGGCCCTTTGCATATAAAAGCCCATTGGCGTGGGTCCATGCTTGATACCCGCGCCAATGAGCGGAGCCCTAAAAATTTAAAAAGTTGCCTCAAAAGTCTAATGCATGATGGAAAGCTATTAAAAAATGGATTGAAATGGAGTACAAGGAAGCGCCTCTTACCTGGAATTGACGGAACTCTGAATAGTAGCCCGGATTGATCGCAATCGCAATCGGAAGTTCGCACACAAACTGGACCACTGCTGCTCTTTGGTGAAGTAAAATGTAAAAAGTAATTTTATTTTTACCATTTGACATATTTATAACTTTTTGAACTTAAAATAGCTCCTGAAAGTTATTTTTCTGAATATTTTAATATATTTTGTCAAAAATGGGTTTTACACTTGCCTTTTTTGTGCAGCGACAGGTCTTTCATGCAACTTAGACAGCGAAACGAGTTGTATTTTATACTTTTTCGGACTCGGTAAATACACGAAAAAGTCACTCTGGAGTCATATTTTAGCTCTTTTCTGACTCTCTAAACATGAAAAGATTGTCGAGGCCCTTGTCGTTTCGATCTTGTTAAAGTGGACACGAATCGACATCTGCCCAGTATACGTTTACCCCTTTTTCGGGCTGGGATGGATTATTTACGAAAAAGGAATACCCTAGCCTATCGCAACTAGGAGGTTTTCTCGGATATTGTTTTCTACCTTTTCGGGTCCGAGGAACTATCTACGAAAAGGGACCGCTGGAGTTTACTTTTCTGTTGTCTTTTCAAACTCTCTAAATATGAAAATACGCCGAGTTCTTCCTTTTTCAGACTCGTTAAACCCTGATGACATTGGATTCAGTCGAAATGGCGTTCTCCGAGTTCCTCCTTCCTAGGGCTCGTTAAATGTACTAGGATGGATTCGCCCGAAGGGCGGAATTATATTACAAGCATATGCGATCCCCTTCAAGCTTGTTGTCAAAAATAATTGGGGTACTCGCCAGAAATGGTGGGGGAAAATGGAGCCAGTATCATTGTCGTGTCGGCAGTATGTCGCTCTTGAACATGGCACTTGTCTGCATTCGTGTCGGGTTGGGGACATCTCATCTCGTTCTTCACTTGCCTCCATGGGTTTGGATAATCCCTTTTGACCTCTCATATGCTCATTGCCTCGTCACCATGACCTCTGATCCGTTGATGTCAAATACTGACAAGTCCACTGTTGTGCCGTTTACATGTTCAAGAGAAGTTGACCTTTGCAAGAATCAACCTTCCTCTGATTCTCATATGATCCTGATTCACAAAAACACCATGTTCCTCTGTCTCGTGTCGATTATGTGGGAAACATTATGGCCCACCTTCAATCAAGGTCACTTCCCGTCGACTTCAGCTCATTATCCGGGAAGCTGCTCTAGAGACTCCCTTATGGTACCTTGGAGCCTGCATGCCTCAATGGCAGGTTCGTCGCATTCGACGTGAGGTTTTCATCATTGGCCTCCGATCGAGTGATTCTACGGGTGTTCGACACCAGCTCATTGATTCACACGCCGTAGATTGTACCTGTAGTACCTTGAGAGCCATTGTCATTATTGGTGGTTCCTCTCGCGTCTGTTAACAGCTTTCATCATTGGCTGGTAATCAGGCGATGTTCTTGCATGTTCGACTTCAGCTCACACATTCGCATGCTTGAACTTGTACTTTGTTCGGGTCAAGATGGAGCGTAAGACCCTGGATTGTGTCTGTTATAATCCAGGCTGCGATATTGTGGATTATTATGATTATTTACATGACTCACTGAATGGATGGCTGCGACCATACCTGAGTCTATTTATCAATCCTCACTGGATGGCTGCGTCCATGCCTTGGATCTAGATTATTGTAAACTCTGTTATGGATGGTTGCGCCCATACCACGTATATATATCATGTATCTGAGACATCAGTTGTACTTCGCTCCGCAGGTTTTCCGATGGTGGTGTTTTCAGTCGGCATGATCTCATAAGGTATTTCACCCCTCTCTCTCTCTCAGGCCTCATTCTTTAGGGGGCATCTATTACACAACAATTTGTCACCATCCCTGCAATCCCCATCCCGCACATTGGAGGGTTCATTCCGTGACCTGTGGGTAGAGTTAAGACTTGAAAATAATTTCATTGCATCCCTCTGAAGATGAGCTTTAATTGCCCCGAAGACATCTCCTTGCAAAAAACCTTAAAAATAGCTCTTTTTCCATTGGCGTGGTTCCATAATTCAGCCCTCGCGCCAAGAGGGAAAATCCTCCAAAGAGGGCACGCCAATTGGCGCTCTGTCATAGAGCCGCACCCGCGCCAACCATATTAAGAGGTGTTTTTTAAAAATAAGAGGCGGAAGTTTCATCCTAACAAATTCCTGGACTGATATCTATCTTGAGTTGGGTGGTTTGGCTACGGATTTCCATAGAGAGGAAGTGGTTTTCCACCTCTCATGGAAGCTTCCTTGATGATAGGGCCAATCCCATAATTATATGGATCCCAACTTCCCTTCCTCCTCCTATAAAGGCTTGCCCATCTCCATAGCAAGCTAGTTCCAAAATCCCCAAGTTCCCAAGAGCTTTCATGCTGCAAAAGCCTTCTTGATTCCCTAAGGCCAAATCCAAGCAAGGAGACTATTTCCAAGTATCCGGAGAGAGAGGCTTGTCCCATCCTTGACAGGCTTTATCGAGACATGTGTTGCTGACGACCCACCAAAGGAGAATTCGGCGTCGAAGCTTTGGTTGTATTCTTCTTTTTTACTCATTAATACTAAGCGACTATTGGTTATGGTTCCACTCTTGTTCTTGAACATGTTCACGAGTTATGTCCTCTTCGACTGACATATAGTTGTATGTACTGGATTTTATGCTTGCGTTTGTGTTGTTTCTTGCATGTGCAGGTGTCCGACCACAGAGATCGTGAGGATTGTGATCTGCCAGGGCAAAGGAACGGGAGCACCACCTCTTCTACAAACGACAGCGTTGGATTCCAGGTAAGCCTTCCTCACAAGTCGATTTATTTATGATTAGGAACCTGCACCGTAGCGTGTTTGATTGTTGCTAGACCCGATCTGGGCTAGTAGGGATCGCCTCTGTCCGCAGAGGGGATTTACCTCCTCAACAATTAGGAGAGAAATTATAAATGTGAGGATTGTTGAGTCCAAAAATAGAATAAATCCAAATTAGATTTGTAGTTGAGATTTAAGTGGAGGAATTTATGGAGTGAAATAAATTCATTATTTATGTATAAATAGGAGTGTTTTTGTGAGGATGAGAGACAGCTGAGAGTACTAAGGAGTACAGTGAGAGTGAGAGATGGTTTGAAGGGCCGAGAGCCAAGAGGTCGCCCAATGTAATATTTGGCCAAAGAGTTTTTTTTTTAATGTTTTTATATCAGTATTTCATTTGAATGGCTCTCCTTCCTTCATACGTATTTTTTTAGCTGAATATTTTTATGGTTTTAATGAAGAATTATTGAGAGTTTTCATGTTGAGTGAAGGAGAGTGTTTTTATATGCTAGGATCTGTTTTATAGAAGAATCCCTGCATTAGAACACTTTCCCAGTTTAGGAGTCATCCTCCCTCCACGAGGGTTCTCCCTTGGTTTGGCCCTCAACATCAGTCTCGCTAGCCAAATTCGATGCTTTCCCTACTTGTTCTAGAGAGTTATGGCAGTAATTAACCTTATGTTTTTTAGCCTAAGATTTTGGTTGATCAATTAGAGTGTCTTTGTCCCTAATGAGAAGAATCTAAGGGGGAAAGGTAATTCCCATTGCTTTGGACAAATTCCTCAAGTTCGTGTGCATGTGAACTAGGTAGATGTTGATTTATGTTATTCGCCCTTCCACTCCCTCCCTGGATTCTTCCTAAACACGGATATGTCTTCCTAGTAGGTTATGGATGGATTAATGGCCATTACCTATATTCATTTTCTCCTCATCCTCCATGGCTCCAACGAGCTGGAAAATATGCATCAACATATCTTCATCAAATTATTCTCTACCCTGACCATGCCAGGGATGGAGAGGTTGGCACCCACAACCTCTGCCACCTCTCCTAAATCGACCCCTTTCCCACACTATGATGATCAGTCCTATGAAAGCTTTGCCTCAGACCTGGAACCATCTAAGTCTCTTTGTCCTGCCAAATCCCCAACAACCATCCACCTGCGTATTAGAGAGCCTAAGGGAATGAATTTCAGGTTGCATGGTAATGACAAAATTCATGTCTCTCCCTATCGATAAATGCCTTGTACTTATTTGAACATCAATCATTTTTGTTTGGAGGTTTCTTTGGATGAGTTTTGAAGAGTTAAGAGTCAGAGATGAATCCATAGTATGCAATTTGAATCGACATTTCGAGTCACAATCAGGATCCATCATCAGGATAATAAGTTATTGAGAGAAGGAAAGGTAAAAAGAATAAATAAATACAAAAGGAAGCAAGGGAAATGAAAGGAGGAAAAATTCAACTTGTACAACAATAAATAAATAAAATTACCAATTAAAAATAGAATATTAAAATAAAGAGAATAAACATAATTAAGATAGCGAAATAAGAAGAAAATAAAAACATGAGGTATAAATAAATAGGAGAAAGTAGGATACAAAAATATATAAAAAATAAAATACAAAAATAAATAGAATAATAAAGAAAGGAGAAATGAAACAAGAAAAAGACATAAAGAAAATAAATGAAAGAAACAACAATACAATAAATATAAGAAATTAAAATAAATCAAATTACAAGGAAACTTCGTAGTCTAAAATACCCACAGAATAACTTGGAAATTCTGGTAAGGTTATGAAAAATTTTGGCAAATATTTTTGAAAATATGGGTTACAATCGTTAAAATTCAGTATTTTGGGTTCCCTCAGGATTTTTGATGTTGCTGAATCCATTTCCACCATAAAAAATGCAATTTAAACACTCCAAATGCTTGATTTTTTGAAAAACATTGACTGGATTTTGGAAAAACACTATTGTCTAGGCAATTCTGTTGCGTCGGTAGACAACTCCCAAGGAAACAAGCACAAATTAAAAAGAAAAAAGAATAAGAAAAGAAAATTAAAAGTAGAGGATAAAAAAATAAAAGGGTAAATGAGAAGAATAGATAAATTAAAGAAAAGTAACATAAGCATAAGATAAAATAAAATAAATAAAATAACCAAAATAGCTATAAATCAATGTAAGAAGGAGATAGAAATATGAAATAAATAGAATAAAGAGGAATATGAAATAAATAAAATAAAGGAGGGAGAGATACATAAGGTAGAAAACATAGGAAAGAGGGGAGGGGAGGGGGAAATGAAAGGATAGAGGGAGGGTGAGAAAGGGAGAAGAGAAAATAATAGAAGAGGGAAAAGAGTGAAGGAGGGAACTCAAGAAACAAGGAGGGGCAAGGGGAGGAGGTGAGAGGGGAAGGGATAGAGAATAGGAAAAGAAGGTTAATTGTTAGGGATTAGAGGTAAGAAAATTCTAACCTCAATTCCTCCATCCCTATTGACATTTTTGGGATGCTTGATGATTTTAATAGCTTCTCTGAGTTTGCGCTTAAAATAGTGAGCCTCTTTTGTGATGATATTAGTATCTTCAAGGCATAAGTGATGTCTAGTCTTAGATGAGTGCTCAACAAGGGCGAAGGAGTGTGTTATTTCATTATTTATATCAGCCCCATTCTCCTTCAATATTATCTTGAATGATCGACCTATTTATCCAATGTAGCATAATACACAAGAACAATTAATATTGTAGACACCTTTGAACTGCAATGAGTCAACACTATCTTTCACAGATCTCATTTTGTGGCGGATGGTCTCAAGGGGTTTGAATGATGTTGCAATTCCATTATTTTTTAGGACTTTGGAGATTTTGTAAACAATACCACATATGTATGGGAGAAATGCTTTCCCATTGAGGGTGGGGGAATTAAGGTAAGGGGGTTTGCTTCTGGCTCTTTTGATGGCTCTACAAATTTCCTTGTAAAAATATCCTATCCTACGGAAAACCTTAATAAGGTGGTCAATATATTGTTGAAAATGATCCTTGTCAAGCAATTTTAATGCCCCGGTGATAAGTGTATTGAGGATTCACATCGTTTTTGCAGGATGATGGTGAGACTCAGCATGGAGATAACTATCAGTGTGAATCTTATTTCTAAATATTTGGTATCTGATGCTTCCATATTTTTTTTTAGTGAGAACAAAATCTAAGAAGGGAATGGAATTGTTTTTTTCAAGCTCCATAGTGAATTTAATGCCTTTATAAATTCCATTAAGATGATCCAAAAAAAATTTAAGTTTAGATTCTCTATAGGGCCAATTTACATTAGTGTCATCCACATGTCCCTTCAATTATTTTGGTTTCAAAGGGTAGGTATTGATGGCCTTATTTTCGAGCATTTCCATAAACATATTGGAAACAATATGTGATAATAGAGTGTCCACTTCCAAACTAGAGGTTTGTTCAAAGAATTCCCTTTGAAAATTGAAAAAGGTAGATCTCAGACATATCTCAGTGAGTTTAGAATTTTGAGGGTCCATAACGCCTTTGACAACCTCTATTGCTTCATCAAGAGGAATTTTGGTAAACAATGAAACCACGTCAAAACTCAACATTAGATCATTTGGTTCCCATGAGTCATATTTGATCAGATCAATGAAATGTTTTAAATCCTTAACAAAGGAACTTGTGTTGCCAACAAGAGGACTAAGAATACTAGTGACATATTTAGCCAACATGTAGGTGGGAGACCAATTGTATTCACAATAGGCCTCAATGGGATCCCTTCTTGACGTATTTTAGGAAGGGCATAAATTCTTGGGGTAATCTCACTGCATGGTGCTAATCTCTTCTTAATATTATCATCAAGATTGGATTCCTTGATTTATTTCTTCACTTCATTAATAATTTTATGGATAGTATTATGCTAAAGCCCTTTGTAACGCCCATTTTTATAAAGGTGATCTTTCATCATGTGGTTGTAATCATTTTTATTCGTAACCATTGTGGCTCCGCCCTTATCATATTTTAAAATAACAATATTGTCATTATTTCTTAATTTCGTGAGAGGCATCAAATGACTGGGACTAATATTAGGTTTGGGAGGCTTGGATTTTCTCATAATGAGAGCACAATCATGTCAAACACATTCCTTATCCACCTCATTCAGATATTGTAGATTATGCTCTCAATAGGAATTTGTTTAGGGGAGATATCAAACCCTAGGCATTTATTTAACACCTCACTTTCTTCTTTAGTTAATTCATAAGAAGAAATGTCAACATATTTTTTATTATCAATGTTATATTAATCCCTCTTTTTCGTCTTTGAAAGCGGAAATGGCGTCAATTACAAGCCATAGGTCACTACAGATGTTGTTTGCTAACTTCAAATGAAGAGAATAGGTTGAAAATGATAGTTTGTTTAGAGTAGATCTAGTCCTACGGATTTCTACATGAATGATCCCCATGCTAAGTATGAAAATGTTTTTTCATTATGGTGGTTACGAAGCTTGTGATTAATACGGGCGAAGGAGTGAGTGAGCTTGAATCATGACAATGTTTGAGAAAAAAAAATCAGCAAATCTTCTCTCAAATTTAACCCTAGTTTTCTCGAGAAAACGAATCTCGTTCCAGGTATCCTTTCCGTACAGGGTTAAGATATATGTTTGGAAATTTATGTGGATGAGTTTTGAAGAGTTAAGAGTCAAAGATGAATCCACAATATGCATTTTGAATTGATGTTTCGAGTCACAATTAGGACCCATCATCAGGATCATAAGTTATTGAGAGAAACAAAGGTAAAAATAATAAATAAATACAAAATAAAGCAAGATAAATGAAAGGAGGAAAAAGTCGACTTGTACAACAATAAATAAATAAAATAAGAAAATAAAAATAGAATATTAAAATAAAGAGAATAAACATAACTAAGACATCAAAATAAGAATAAAATAAAAACATAAGGTATAAATAAAGAGGAGAAAGTAGGACAAACAAATATATAGAAAAATAAAATACAAAAATAAATAGAATAATAAAGAAAGGAGAAATTAAATAAGAAAAAGAAATAAAGAAAATAAATAAATAAATGAAAGAAACAATAATACAATGAATATAAGAAATTAAAATAAATCAAATTACAAGGAAACAAACACAAATTAAAAAGAAAAAAGAATAAAAAACAAAACAAAACAAAATTAGAAGAAGAGGATAAAAGCATAAAAGGATAAATGAGAATAATAGATAAATTAAAGAAAAGTAACACGGCAATAAGATAAAATAAAATAACTAAAATAGCTATAAATCAATGTAAGAAGGAGAGAGAAATGTGAAATAAATAGAATAAATAGGAATATGAAATAAATAAAATAAAGGAGGAGGAGGGGGAGATACATAAGGTACAAAACATAGGAAAGGGGAGGGGAGGGGGAAATGAAAGGATAGAGGGAGAGAGAGAAAGGAAGGAGAAGATAATAAGAGTAAAGGAGGGAACTAAGGAAAAGAGGGAGTGGCAGGGGGAGTAGGTGAGAGGGGAAGGAACGAAGGATAGGAAAAGAAGGTTAATTGTTAGAGATTAGAGGGAACCAACTTCTACTAACTTCAATTCCTCCATCCCTATGGATATTGTTAGGATGCTTGATGATTTCAAGAGCTTCTCAGAGTTTTCACTTAAAATAGTGAGCCTCTTTTGTGATTAAGTGATGTCTAGTCTTAGATGAGTGCTCAAAAAGTGCGGAAGAGTGTGTTATTTCCTTCTTTATATCAACCACATGCTCCTTCAATCTTATCTTGAATGATCAACTTGTTTCTCCAATGTAGCATAATCCACAAGAACGTTTTCCCATTAAGGGTGAGGGAATTAAGGGAAGAGGAATTAAGTGAATGGGTGTTCCTTCTAGATCTTTCGATGGCTCTACAAATGCCCTTGTAACAATAGCCTATCCCACGAAAAACCTTAATAAGGTGGTCAATTTCTTGTTGAAGATGATCCTTGTCAGAAAATCTTAATGCCCTAGTGATAAGTGTATTGAGGATTTCCATCTTTTGTGCAGGATGATGGTGAGACTCAGCATGGAGATAGTTATCTATCTGAATCTTCTTTCTAAATATTTGGGTTTTGATGCTTCCGTCGCCTTTTTTAGTGAGAAGAACATATAAGAAGGGAATGGAATGTTTGTTTTCAAGTTCCATGGTGAATTTAATGTCTTTAAAAAAATTGTTAAGTTCAAATTCTCCATGGGGCCCATTTACATTAGTATCATCCACATATCTCTTCCATTTTTTGGTTTCAAAGGGTAGGCTTGGTGGCATTCTTTTCGAACATTCCCATAAACAGATTGGCAACAATAGGTGATAACGGAGAGCCCATTGCCACATCGAAGGTTTGTTCAAAGAATTATTCCTTTAAAACTGAATAAGGTAGATCTCAGACATATCTCAGTGAGTCTAGCAGTTTGAGGGTCTGTAATGCCTTTGACAACCTCTATTGCTTCATCAAGAGGAATTTTAGTAAACAAAAAAACCATGTCAAAAATCAACATTAAATAATTGGGTTCCCATGAGTCATCTTTGATAAGATCAACAAATGGATGAATGTGGCCTTTGGTGAGTTCATAGAATGGTCGCCACCCAGCCATTCTCATTAAAGTGCCATGCAACACCGGCCACGCCTCGGTTGATGCGTTAACACCCAGATTAAGAGAAATGATATATATATATATATATATATATATAAGTTAAACATATACACATTTAAAAAAACATCGAACAAGATTCTTAACTATGGAGATTTACCCCCTATTATGAATAAAAATATATAAAAGTAATATAAATTATACAAATAATAATAATAAATAATGATTAAATTAAACAATAATTAGTTATTGAAGAGACATGTCACTAGGGACATGACCGTTCATGAAGGGGCACCTACTTAGGTATATAAGTAGGCCCTTATTTGTAAACATATCAACATCTCATATCAATTCTTATATACACTATTCATGATCTATATTTCTATCATAAATGGATGTGTTCGTGTTCTAAGTGTTCTGAAGATTGTACTGAAGTACGAACTATGTTCGTTACATTGGTACCAAATTTTTCTGATCCTCTGGTCGCTCAACGATTGCATAGAGTCAGTCTAACCGGACTTTGGCCATCAAATCTACATCAACTTTGTTGTCATTGCAATTTTGGATTTTCGCCATAGAAATTTGTTTGGATGTTCTCCATTTTGTCGTCAAGCCTTTGGCCATTAAAAAAAGAGAGAGAGAAATATATATATATATATATAAAGTGAAAAAAGAAAAAATTAAAATTTTAAGAAAAAAATTATATATGAAAAAATTGAAAAAAAAAATAAAAATATATATATATATATATATAAAATAAAAAATTAGAAACAAAAATTTTAAAAACTATGTTATTATAAAAAATAATTTAGGGGAGGTTGGAGCAAGAGGGGTGCTTTTAAACCTCAAAGAAAATTTTGAAATTAAGTTCACTTGGGGACTTGGGAAAGCCACGAACAATTAAGTTGAAGTGGTCTCACTCTAGCAAGGCCTGAATATCAGCATCTCTAAAGTCATCATTAATTTAATCATTGTAGTTGATTCAATGGAGGTTATCCAAAAATGTATAAGTATTTCCAGAAATGAAGGCTTTATTGATTCAAAAACCGCTCCATTATTCATAAGGATAATGTATCTCCTTATAAAATTAGAATATTTCAAAATCTTCCATGTTAAAAGAGAAAATAACCGTTTGGCAGATGACCAAGCCAATAAGGGAGTGGAATTAGAGCAAGGAACCTTACCTATAGATCAACATAGTGTTACATGTCATGTCCCTTAAATAAAACATTAATTGTAATCATTTTGGATCACAGCTGGAGCAAGGGAATTAATGAGGAACACCATGTAATTAAATATGATAGCATTATGAGGATACTATGGAGATCCTCGGGAGAGGAAGACGATAGACGAACATTAAAGAACAGGTGGGCACAGGGGAGTAAGGTGGCCATGATACAAGATAGGTGGGTTCTCTGCCCTTGGTTAATAAGTAAGATCTGAGGTGAGTGTAGTCTCAGTGCCATCACGGTTCTAGACAAGATGAAATTGGTGGTGATGGAGAGGGTGGAAGGTGGCTTGGCTATGTTGCAGAAAAAAAATGCATTTATTCTTGACAAGATGGGAAGGAACATTGGTAAGAATCAGGTGACTATATATAGTAGCTGATTGAAGCAACTCAATTATTGAATTACTCTGGTACATGGGAGAATTGCAAGGAAAATGCCTTCTGCGAGTAATGGAAGTGGAAATGATGCTGGGGAGCTTGGGCGCAGCGGGAGTTTAGTGGAAATTGTTAAAATTTCTTAAAAGCAGGTTGTCAAGGAGATCAACGAAAACATGGTTGTTGTGTTTGTTGAGTTATCTGGTCTTGGGAAGGACATGGAGTTGATCCAAAAATCAATGAAACACCTTAATATTGGTGTTTTGAACCTGAAACAAAAAATGGATAACATTAAATTGTGAGTAGAGATGACCACTATGGGTGTTCTGAAGGAGGTCTTCAGGCTTTGTGAAGGCTCTGCTCCAATGGAAGAGGGAAATGCTCATGCTGCAAGCCGAGAACTAGAACCTGGTGTTGGTAGGAGTGCGGAACTGGGTATGCCATCTAAGGAGGATCAAGAATAATTTGAGCCTGGAAGTCACGGGTAGTGGTTGTCTTATAATATCATGTTTTTATATTTTGTTGGATAGTTGTGCACTGTGGATTTTTTTGGAAAAGCTATAGGCTGAAAGATGTAAAGAGTATATATATGAATAACATAGGTAACAAAAGGGTCTCTTTGTTTTTATATCTGCACAAATCTGAGACATAGTTATCCATGACTGTAAGGGACTTGGCCCGTTTCCAAATTTATTAATGAAAATTGCTACCTATTTTTTTGAAAAAAATAAAAAACTATATTAAAGAATAAATAAAGTAAAAAAAAAAAATCTATATATATATATATAAACAAAAGTTATAAAAAAGAAGAAGGAAGGATTGTGCCCTGACTAGCTGTTGCAATTTTTTGCCATTATCGCACATCAACGTCCCCACAATTGTCCCACCCAATAGCCGCCACAGCTCGCCTAGCCATAGTTGTCTAGACTGATAGCCACCACAACAAGTCGTGGCCAGTTTAATTGTACCATTGTTTCCTGCTTCACTAGTTCTTCCACCACCGCAGCTCTAACACACAGACGTCGAACTAACCACACATTGCATGATTGTTATAGGTCAATTTGGGCATCATCCCCCATGACCTGGTCAAACTGGACATCATCCCCAGGACAAATGAAATAGGGTCTATCATCCCCTCATATTTCAATTGTTGTATGCCCTAAGAGAAGAATAATTCATTCATGGCTTCTATTATGAGACTTCCAAGGTTTGAAGTATATGTTATATCACTTATTGACTCACCAATGTAGCCTCTAAAGGGACTAAGTGCGTTGCATATGTAGCATCCTCCATTCAAGGGTGCACTGCAATGCACTTCCCAACATTCAAGAGTGTGTTGCTCACCTAGGAGCAAAATCCTCATTGTTCCGGGAACATCCACATGGAAAGTGCCTTCTAGAAGAGTCCATATGTGTCAATATTCGAATCTAAGTGTCCATCTAACACCTCTGAACTTGGGAACATGTCTTGCCTATTATTATAAAGTCATTCATTGAGAAACTACCATCAATTTCCCTATAAATTGAGCACTCATTCTAGTGCTAGGGAAGGAAGAATTTTGGTAAAGAAATGATGTTGGATTCTCATTTGAGAGAGTGAAAGTATTGATATGTTACTAGTGTGATGTTGGATGCGATGAGGTTGGGATAAAGCTGGAGCTGGTGGAAAAAAATCACATTGGTTGTAACCCAGCCCTTCTACTCTTTAATAAACATTATTGTTCATTTTCCCATATGTATGTCTCTATATGTCTCTATTTCTTATGCAATGGATTCCTGATTGATCGATTTGATTGATTAAGTGTTGTGACCAGCAACAACCCCCCTTTTTATTTATTATTAGTAATAATACTAAATAAATGAGGACCCTTAGTTAAAAATCCAAAAAATCAATTAGGATTTGTTTGCCTTTCAAATAAAACTTTCTATCATAAACTTATAAAAATCCCTTAGAAAGAATATTTAGAAACACTTAAGTTTATGATAGATTATAATAAAATTTCTCTTGAAACAATATAGCGCATCCATAACGAAAATAGTATATATAAAAACGCATTGATCGCAGATTGCACAACACAGAAAACAGAAATGATTAATGAATATCTTTTGCGCTCTTTTCAAATATGCGCTTTTGCGATTATGCGCCATGCGCCCTTTTCAAATATGCGATCATGCGCTTTTGCGATTCCACGCTTTTGCGATTCTGCGCTCTTATTAATTCTGCGCTTTTGCGATTGTGCGCTTTTTGCGATATGTGATTTTGTGATTTTTGCGATATGCGTTTTTGCGCTATTTTTATGACTGTGATGATTTCTTTTTGCGATATTGCGATATTGCGCAGCAAATCGCAGATCGCAATGTCGCAGATTCATGTAGGCGCACTATCCCAAGGCAATCTTCCCACATGTCAAATCCGTTATGCGCTTTAATGATTATATTAAATGATTGGATTGATTATTAATGTGAAAAGAGATTGTGTTTAGATTGAAAGACGTTTCATAATTTAAATATTATATTTCATCCGCTTTCACATTCAAAACAGTCTCATCACCTTTCTTATGTCATTACTCTCATTTATTCGTAAAACGCAGGCATGAAGGAGCAGACCACTATACAAAGCTTCCGCTAAACATTATGGGTAAGAAGGAGAAGAGCTCAAGTTCTGAGAACAAAGAAATGGCTTCGCTATACGCAGACACCGCCTGTAACAAGGACGCTGGTATATCTACTTGGGAGGGAATGTATAAACTGTTAGAAGATGAAAACCCTGTGGTGATAAAAGTTGCAGCTACAGCTGGTTCAAAGGATATGTCTGAAGCAACCCTTAGAGACTTGGCTTGCTCATTTCTACATAGAATAGCAGCAAGACCAAGGATTCTCCCATATACATACATGGTGAGATGGGTGCTGGATAGCACAGATATTTCAGACAGACAATTCAGAACTCCATCGGAAGAGCTAATTGGGTCATTCACCATAGAAGATCTGAGATTAATGTATAAGCTTCCAGAACCTTAGGCAACTTTCAACAGGAAATTTATGGAAGAGTTTGCCAAAGAACACTCAAATTTGGCAAAATGCACAAAGGAGTGGACCAAAAGAAGTGAACCATTGAAGAAGAAGAAACAAGGTATGTACAGCACGGGTTCACTTACCTCTCCTTATTGTTTTACTGCTGCCATGTTATGCAGGCTTTTTGGAAAGCCTGACATAAATATGATATTACCCGAATGGCTTCCTTTGTTGAATGCGGTTGTTAATTCTACAATTGTAGATTGGGCCAAAATCCTATCCGATAATCTCACCACTGCTATTTTTCATTACCGGTCTAAACGAAATGTTTCCCAGCGGGTTTATCCGCCTTTTTATTTATCTGCTTATGTCATGGACGCCATCTGCTATGTCTCTAAATTCCCTGTGATGGGTTGGAAATGGACTATCCACGATCCTTTTCCCATTCATGTGTACCATAAAGAACTATGGGAGTCTGAGTTTATCCCCCATTTTTATCAAATTTGTCATGGAATAATGCTGCCATTGTACAGAACATTGTATAATAAGGATGCCCCGAGGTTATCCTCAGAAACAGAGGTTGATATTCTCCCCGTCGCAAGATGGTTTGGGGAGGAGTTGTTCACCTATATTAGGGTTTTTGGAAGTTACGCTTCTCCCCATGTTTTACCCTTATATGTTCCAGATAGACTTGTAGCCCGGGAAATTGCTTATCAGACCTGTGGTCAGGGAGGTATGACAAAAGATTTAAAAGACAAGAAAAAGGGCATTTGGCCACAATTTCCCATAAAATGTGGAACATTTTCACTGTTGGATATTGGTCATGCATTTCATGAGATAGGCAACGTAACATGCCTACAGCTATTCAAATTCTCAAGAAGGTTATTTGACCAAAATGATATTGTTAAAAATTTTACCAATGCAATCAAAGTAAGGGAATTTGTTGCAGAGCAAGATCTTTTTGATGATATGTTCCAGGCAAGAAATTCATTCAAAGAGGTTTTGAATTCGGCTAGAGAGCAGCTATCTCCAGGGGATTTTCAGGAATTCAAGTTGTACAGAGAAAGGAGACTAATTCCTATTCCTTTGGATAATCTACGCATAGAGCCTGCAAAGGAGCAAACTCCTAGTGTTAGTCTTAACAGCAGTTCAAGCACTGGTAAATCCAAATCAAAATATGACAGAGATTCTGAACACTCCAATACATCCAAAGAAATGGAAGATAAAATGGAAGAATCCATCAAAGATTCTGCACAATCTAAAGAGCTCGCTCAACAGCAAATTTTGATTTCTCAACAAACAAATCCTCCTTCACCCAATGTACAGCAACAGCCAGTCACCATGGATTTAGATAAAGAATGGGAAACCTTTAATCAATTGATTAATGTAGAAGGACAGGATGTACAGACCCCTGTCCAAACAACCAAAGTTTTGAATGCAGGAACAAGCAGCACAGCCGCAGTAACAGAGCACATTCCAATCACACCCTCCTCTGAAATTTTACTTAATGTAGAGGACATTCCTCCTCTAGATGTATTTTACAGCCCAAAATACAAAGCAGTAGTAAAGAGACAAAGAAAAAAGAGAAAAATAGAAAGTGCAATTGCTACTGAACCAGAACAAGTAGATGTTTTATGGAAAGATCTTGCTACAGAGCCTACTCATAATCTCACTAAATTATCTCAAATAACAGGAGCTTATGCTTCTGCAACAATTGATAAAGCAGTTGAGATACAACTTTTGTTGGATGAAAAATAAGAACAGATAAAGGCTCTACAACAGCAATTGCAACAGGTACAGGCCAATCAGGAAGCACAATTAAAACTTGAAGAGTTACAACAACAACTTCAAGAAATCCAAGAACAACATAAGGATGATCCTAAGCTTCCAGAATTCATTTCAGAAACCATCTCTTTGAACAATCAACTACTGCAACAAGAGGAAGTTTTCTGCCAAAAAATATTGCACTGGAATTCTTTGTGCCAAGAAAGCGATAAAATCACAAGTCATGTCGTAGATCTACGAAATGATTATGATTTGATTAATGAAAAGATCAATGATTATCTAGCATGGCAAAAGACAGAAGAAGGCAGAAAAGCTGGTGCACCCATCATTAATGAAAACCACAAAGAAATACTATTCAGTAATTGGGATGCACAAATCAGAAGAGAAGAAAGGGCAGCAGAGGAGGCATCTACAGCGGCAAACACTCTCACTGATTGTGTAAATGACAATTTACACAAAGCTAACTTGATTTCTAAAACTGTTCCAGGTTATCTCCCACAGGCAAATCAATTGCAAGCAGAATGGAGGCAAAAGGCAGAAGAAAGAGCAAAATCCATCCAAGGGCTGACAAGATTGAATTGGGACTCATACTGGATGTACTTGGTAAAGCCACATAGTCAGCACAGTGCACTCAATTGTATTATCAATGCTACAGAGAAGATTGCTCCTACGCTTGCCGACTCTGTCTTTTCAGGACAGCTGAATTCTGAAGTCGGTCAACCGCATCTTCTCAAAAATATGCTAGATGCCTGCAAGAGCAAAGATCAATTTCATAGATAGATAGATTTAGTTTTAATTTCACTGTATTTTAGCCTAGGAAAAAGACGGTCATTGAACCGAATCCTTATTTTTTGTAATAAACTATTTTTAGAGTTAGTTAAGTAGTATTTAAACCCCTCTCATGCATTTAGAGAGGGGTCCTGGATCTTAATATTTTTGGACTTGGAGATTGCATTTCTGTACTCCATTTGTCTTATATATTTTTTGAAAAGGATCACATCTGGTGATTTTCATGCGGAATTATCTTTGAAGTGTTGCATTTCTGTACCTTGGAATTTGGTTTTGCATTATAATTATTGGATAGAGTATCAGAATGCATTTGAAATTCTTCAAGATGAACAAGGTATTTCTATCTGTTCACTGTTGATCTCTTTTGTTTTATGATATTCGTTTTAAAATTTCTATCATTTATATGTATATTTGCTTTAACAACGCTTCCTTTTATATATCATTTCTGAGTATAATTGAAACGTTATTTTTCATAGTTACATGTAAATGGTATACAATGATGAATGAAATATGTTTATATAACTCTGTTTAATTTCTTAAACAAAGTTATCTTTATTTGTTTCTGCATATTTCAATTTAATTAATAATACATTTTCATGGTTATTGTTGAATTGGAACAATCTTAAGTTGTATTCACATATAGCTACCCGGGTTAGTATTAGAGTTTCTTTATCAGTATTTAGCTTAAATTAGATAGTTTTATTTCAGTTAGTTTAGTCCCATTTCCACCCATCCAATCCAATCCATTTAGTTACAAGGAAACTGGTCCTTTAAATCCAGTCGGACCCACCACACCAAACGGAAAAGGAGCTGTCTTAAGGTCCCGACCGGGTGGTTTTCCCCGATGTTTGAAGCAGAGATTTTCTAGGCTTCAACATTAAGATAGGTAGATATTTGTATATGCACGTTGTTTTTTGTTCTCTATTTGTGTTTGCAGGAATCGATCCGGCGATCTGAGTTGGATTTAGAGCGACAATAACAACGACAGAAAAAAAAGGAGAAGCACTTGGATCACAAGTAGGTTCTTTCATCATTCTATGTATCTGCTTATTTTAGAGAAAGTGATAGTAAATTCTTTCCTCTGTTGTTCTAAGTGACTAGCACCACACTTAGGGAATTTGATTTATATGTAGATCACAATTCCGCATAACAAATAGGCGACTCCGCTGGGGAGTATCCTCTTATCCATGGTGTTTTTGCCTCTGCTTATCCTCATCAGTAGCATCTACTTCCAGTTATTAGAAATTTGAATGAAAGAATTGCACTAGAAGTGTTTTATGTAGCTTGAATTTTCAATCCCTGTTGCGCCCAACGCATTGTTGGTCAAGACAAAGTGCACTGTCTCCCACTCAGGGGTGCACTGCAACGCACTGTCTCCCCTTAGAGACTGCGTTGCCCCCTTATCCAACCAAATTCCATTCAAATTTTTCATTGCTATCATTCTCAGCCATTTGTTTTTTGTATTCTCAACTATCTGATACCTCATAGTGACTAGTAAACTTTACAGATTCTTCCTCCTTTGAAAAGTAAATTTGTTCAATGTCTCTTTAGTGTTTTTCTTTATCATTGGAAATTCAAATTCAAAGTATTTTATTTATGCATTAGATCCATTTTTTTTCATAAAGGAAATTGTTGTTTCAATCTTCGTTTCCTGTGGGAAAAAATTGTAGTTCCATACTTCATTTTTCCTAAAAGAGAAATTGTTGTTAAATTCCTTGTTTCTCAAAGAAGAAAACATTGTTTTATTGATTTGATGCATATAGTTTCCTCTATTGCATTCACATTAAGGGAGCTGAAAAGAAAAACATGCATGTACATATAGTGAATTGTGTGTGTTGCATAGGAACAAGTTAGGAAAGTTGCATTTTAGTTTGTGCTCTTTGTTGTTTGCTCTAAAAATTGATTGCTCTTTCCCTTAGTAGCTAGGATTTTCATTGAAAAAGCTAAATTGAAAAGTTTTCTTATCATTTAGTTTTCATTTTTAGGAATTTCCATAACATCACGCAGTGAAATTCAAAGACAAATTTTAAATAAGATCAACATAAAAATTACATCAATTTACCTAAGAAAGCATTGGAACCATAACGATAACATTTAGAAGGTCTAGGCTAGAGACGTGTTTCGGTGTCGTTAAACATAACAATTGTCGCTAACTTGTCTGTGATACATTCCGAGTGTGATACCTCACTCTACGTATGTAAGTATATCAAAGCTCGTCCACGTACTTTCAGGTATACAGGGCGGTGTTCTACTACGAAAAGTATAAGGGGGTGCTCTCACTGTGCGGTATCACATTAGAAAATGCTAATACGGACTTGGGACTCCACGTACCTTCAGGTATATTTTGGAGGAAAAATTTAGATTCCTATCCATCCATAGTGAACCGAGTTGGCCGCCTTGTAACTTTTGATACACCGAACACATCATTCAAGGAGATTTCCTTCCCATACTTATTGGTTCGCCAAGAGGTATTATGCAGTTCACAGTTACTTGGTAAACCTTTTGCCTAGAATTACCATTTTATTTTTTTTTATTTGTTTTTGGTCTTAAAATAAATCAGTCATCGTGGAAGAAGAACATCCCTTTCCCTGTAGTTCGCATATAATATCACTGAAACCACCTTTGCCACCAGAATCCATTTATGGTCGGTGAAGCCGACATCACTCTACCAAAACTAGTACTATCAGTACCTCTGGTGCTACATCATCGTCACATATACTAGAGTCATCTCGAGTTGTTTCTACAAATCCTCGTTCATATACTGTTGTCGAGACAGAGTCCTCTTAGCTACCTATGATCACAATCCATCCAATCAGTGAGACCATATTTTCCGAACCCGACGTTGTTCAACTGGAAGTTGATCTGGATCCTATCGTTCTTTTTCCATAACATTTGAATCTCGAAGTCGAATGACCAGAAGTTGTTCCTGTATCGGTCGCCCCACAATCTATTGTAGCCATTGAGTCTCCCATATCGCGCAGTCAACCACCTAAAATATACTTCGAGCCTGACGACGAAATCCTTCCACCTGGTTTGATTTCGATTGAAGAAATTCCATAAGATGAAACACCTTTAACTCCAACTGGAGCTTTACCTGTACGAGGCTTTTCCTCAATCACCTTCCTCTGCTTTTGTTGATCTTGTTTCACTTCGAGTTCCCGTAGATCCTATAGGGTATACATTTGGTCGAATAAGCATGCTTGAGCCAACATATTTTCGGCTGGACCATCTATTCTAGTTGTGACAACACCTGCTCTTGCTACCCCGTCGATGTTCACAACATCACCATATTCACATTTATATGGTGGACCTTCCATCCCACCTGGTTACCAATATTTATCTGGAACCTTCTCTGGTGCATCCTCAAACCCATGGAATTCACCTATGTCATCATCTGGTATTCTATCTGGTACATCTCTAGTGAGTACTGAACGACTTGATCCTTTATACACATCATCAGGGCAATATCAAGCTGGTCCATCTGGGCATATTCCATCCAGTACAATTTCAACTGGACTCCCAGCATTTGGAGAACAATATTTTCCATATTATTATACTCCTCATGCTAGGGGGAAACCTATGGTCACCCATTTTGATAATAATCCATCGTTATTTGGTCATCCTAATGTCGAAATGAATGTTTGTCAGTGGCAGGCCACTCTGCCCATCCAACCACAAACGGTTGTAAACTCGTATCAGCGAATTCAACCTGTTGCACCCACATCTACTCCACTTGTTAATATATCCTTACCCCTATTACAGGCTCAAACTGTTGTACCGTAACCGTCTCAGGCAGGTCCTTCCACCCAATTCCCTCAAGTATTAGGCCCACAGCCTCCAACTCCTTCAACTGGTTTACAACAACCACTTGTATCCAGAATTATTTATTCACAATTTGGATTACCATATTATGGGATGTTGCATCTACAACCGGGTTATACCTATCTGCAACCGAATCCAAGCTATTCTAGTTTGGGTTATAATCATGGTGGACAGACCCCTTGGCAACCACAAGCGTAAATGCCACAACCTTCATTTCAACAAGTAGCGTACCCAGATTTTGGTCAACAAAATCCTCAAGCGTTTGCTTATCAAAACAACCCATATTTGGGTTACCAACAACAGATTCCTTATGTTAGTGCTCAAAGGCATGTTTCCCAAGCAATTCCAGTATACCCTGGCTATGCTAAACCCGACCTAAATTGACAGCTACCCTTTGTTGCAACTTTAGAGTTATCGGATTTAAACCGCCTCACAAATGATCCAATCAACTATGCTCCTTGGTGGCCAGTTATACCTCATAAATTACCCTCGGATATTCCTAAGTTCAATGGAAACCCTGGGGAAGACCCATCGACACATGTTATGACTTATCATTTGTGGTGTTCATCTAACTCCCTAAATGATGACTTCGCTCGACTACGTCTTTTCCAGCATACACTCACTAGTCTGGCTGCGAAATGGTACATTGAGTTACCAAGAGCTTCATTTGATAATTTCACTGCCTTAGCTACTGTATTTTTGACCCACTTCCAGTTACCCATACGATATGACTAGAATGGAACTCTTGACTAATTTTAAACAGAATAATGCTACTCACATTTCTGATCCTGGTTAAGACATTTATTCCTGATCATATCCTTGTTGAGTGGTTTATTAAGTCCCTGTTACCATCTATAACTGAGGATGTGGCTAAGGGTGGTGTCATCACTAAAGAGCAGGTTATTGCTCGTGCCCGGTACTTAGACTTGATTTATACTCAATCTAGCACGCTCTACGAGAAAATTCCCAACGCGACGCGATCTAATTTTACTATTCCTCCTCCATCTAAGGACTCTCATGCCAGAGACAATATCATTGGTACTGCAAGCACACATCACTCTATTGCATCTAATCCTGCACCATATTTCAAAATCCATGCCGTGTCATCTGACAAAGGAAAAAGTGACAAGAAACCCGGAAGTAAGAAGAATGGGAAATCAAAGAAAAAGCAAACTTCTACCCCGCAGGAAAGATCATCTGATCAAAAAACTGGAAATCGAAAACCTTGTTACCCTAGCATAATCTGTAAAGAGGAGCACTTTGTTTGAGACTGTCCTCACCACGCCAAAGTCTCAAAATTCATTAAGACCTCACATGCATCCACTGTGTTGACAGATCTATTTCCGAATCCAGACACAAATTTGGTTGCTACGGATCCAACTTCTAGTTACCAAGTGCTTATGTTGTCTGTCACGAAGCCATCGACTGATGTTTTGGTGTCCACGCGTAATAAATATTATGGCAGTCAGGCTACTGATCAACCTACTACCTCGACCACAAATCAATCAACGAAATCAATACTGCCAACTACTATTCCTGAATTTACAATCAAGCCACTGAAGGGAGTCATTCATAAATAGACATTTAATCCTCGAGCCCGAGCTACTCAAAATTATAATATAGTTGAAGATTTGGCTCAATCCCCTTCAACCATGTCATTGTTTGAGGTGCTTCAAAATTGTCCCTCCCAGAAGCAGGCTTTGTTGTCGGAAATTGGTGGAATCGATCGGACAGATTCCAATCTTGTAGTCTTTAATCATATAGGCTATGTGCCGCAATTACCAACAGAATTGTCATTCTCCATCCAAGTAAATGTTCTCAATCACCTCGTTCATCGTACTATTATTGATGAGGGAGAATATATGTGCATTATATCTCTAAATTGCTGGAAGTCACTTGGCTCGCCACACTTATCTCAATCGCCTACGATGTTGAAAGCTTTCGACAGACGTACATATAAGCCTTGTGGTATCATTAATAACCTGCATGTTGAACTAGGGGGGGAAATAATGAATGTTGAAGTTGAGGTCATTGACGGACCCCTTGATTACAACATTATACACGGAAGGCCATGGGTATATGCTATGACTGCGATTGTTTCTACATATTTTAGAATGATCGCCTATTCGCATAAAGGTGTTATCACATTCATCAATCAACTCTCCTTCTTTACCTCCAGTTCCCAGGTAACTGGAAGCGTTCTGTTAGTTCACTCACCCTAACTCGCACTTCAGAACATTGGTGTGGGACTCTTAAAGGATTCTACCCTCATGGGAACCTTTTCATTATCGCCGCCTGCGACGTTGGAAAAAATTGCAAACATAGAGACCTGCTACATGATATCTTCCACTCCATCTGGCTTAAGGAAGATTATTGGTGATTCTGAAGTTGTTACATTGGATGAATTTCTGTCACCCAACCCAATTGAGCTGGCATAACAATAAATATACATGTCTTGGGTGGCAAATTTGAAATCAACGTTGC
Organism: Pinus albicaulis; assembly: GCA_034641835.2. NCBI lineage: Eukaryota > Viridiplantae > Streptophyta > Pinopsida > Pinales > Pinaceae > Pinus > Pinus albicaulis. Next base: position 503,021,347 of record CM076575.1, on the reverse strand, counting down.
GGGTCATTTGGGTTGATCGTTCATTAGATTTTGGTACTCTATCTGATCCTTTTTCATCCACATTTTAGAAAAATGAGAATATTGTGGAATCCATGATGCCAGAAGGAGAACCATGGGAATATCATCATCATCGCTCCCATCTTCAGGATTACGAAGAATACAATCTTATAGAACTATATCACCCATCCATCAAAACATTATTTTCAAATTATTTTCCTATTAATGCAATTGAATATGAGAAAAATTTATCAAATATTGAAGAAACCATTTCTATAGATATTTCAACCAAACCCAGTGTTGTGGAAAACATTCATGTCAGCATGTCTTGTTCTCCATCAGAACTCGAAACATATCTCTCTCTCTTTCGTGAATTTTATGATGTATTTGCTTGGTCTTACGAGGAAATGCCAGGCATGGATACTAATATCATTGAACACACTATTAACATGTACCCTGATGTCAAACCCGTACGTCAACGCCTTCATCCTCTTCATCTGAAGAAGGTGTAAATTTATGTAGATGTTTTATGCTTGATGCAACTTTAATTTATTTTCAATATCAGACAACAATCACATAAACAATAAAGTAAAATGTTGATAGAACATACCAATAGGTTGACAGAAGACAAGCCAAAAATATATAATAATGTTGATGTGTTACGACGGTCAATAGGATAGTTCAACCAACAAAGTCTCAATACAGTCATCCAACCAGAAATGTCACACAACCCTCTAGGATAGCCAAATAGTAAACTCAAAAGTGAACGTTGTCAGCCAATGGTCAATGCAAACAACAGCAGCATCTAGGTCAACGTTGAAAATTCAAAGTCAATGTTTTGCCTCGGAAATAGTGCCATAAAATGCGGATTAGGGAAATTGATATTTTGGGAGAGTTTCAGGTCGATTTGACCTTGCGTTGACCAAATTCAACGCTAGTCAAAGTTTGCTGCAGAAACCCTAACTAAAAACAGAAAAGTGCTGCTACCAGATTTCCCATGTGTGGAGAGAGAAGATACTCCAAGTGATCAAACAAATCAAATGAGGAGAGAGAATGTGTGAGGATGAGATGAGTCAAATGTCCTCCAACGTTGACCTTATTTATATCCATCATTGAGGGTGTGTGACACATCTGCTGGGGCACAAAACCTTGAGGCCGACCTGCATATATTTTGAATAGATTAAAAAATAAATTCAAAATAAATGTTCTGCTCATCGGATCAAGATGATCTTTAGATTGATCTTGCACCTCTCTGAAAGAGGAAACTAATAAAAATATTGGTATCTTCATCTGAGCATCACAACATGGAGTGTGGACCTAGTTGTCCAAAATTAACACTCCTTCTCAACTAGGGAGAACTCCATCCACCTGTGCAATCCAAACATCATGTGTCATCCCGCCGTAAATTGCTTTGCTAGCCTCTTTATTTCAGAACAGAAGTGGGTCAGTCACAAAGACATCATTCCTGGCTAACAGATTCAACCCAGAGGTCTGAAACCTCTATATGACTCACAAAGAGTCTCATACCAACCCAAAGTTGGTTTATCTGACCCGAAGTCAATAGGAGGTTCGAAACCTCACTAGACTTGATTCCAGATCAAGTGGTTGGACCGTGCCATCCTAGATAGAGAGTACGAAAATCTCTGATGCGTCCATTAGTCTTTGCTACTAGTCTCTAGCTTTTCCCACCTCACTCGCCAAATGAGAGGTACTTCCCATGAGCCCTGAACTCAATGGGTAGGATGCATACGGGGCACAGATAATGAGAGGCAAACCAACTCAATCATCAAAACGGTGGGGCAGAAGCACACAAAAAGGGTTCAACAAGCCTAGCCCTATGGTTGCTTATAGCTCCTTAAAGCTATCCCCAAAGCCCCCCAGAGCTCCCAGATCTCATCGTCCAATAGGACCCTAAGAATAGGGTCGTTCCACGATACCAAGATTCTCACGGAAGGTTAGGAAATTGACCTTCTCCATGGGATTTGTGAGAATATCTGCAACTTGCTCATCAATTCCTATATGATCGAGCCTTACGACCCCTCGCTGTACCATATCCCGAATAATGTGGTACCTGATATAAACATGATTGGATCGATCATGGAACACGGGATTCTCGGACAACCAAATCCCACTCTAGTTATCACAGAGTATCATGGTGGCATCTAGCACATGCCCGAACAACTCACTAAAGAGCTTTCACAACCAGACTGCTTCACAACAGGCCATACTCGCTACAATGTATTCAGCCTCCGCGGTGCTCAAATCCACTGACTTCTGCTTCCTTCTTATCCATGATATTGAAGCAGAACCAAGTGTGAAGCAGCATCGCGATGTGCTCTTACGATCCACCACACTTCCAGCCCAATCGCCATCAGTATATCCAAGGAGTGTCACGCTCCCAAAAGTGTATCTCAACCCATGTTTTATCGTGCCCAAAAGATATCTCAGAAGATTCTTGGCACCAACCCAGTGAGTGTGATGAGGCTGAACCATCTGTTGACTCAAAATTTTCAATGCAAAACATATGTCCAGACGGGTGTTCACTAAGAACATCAGGGCCCCTACTAGTTGACGATACGCAGTAGGATTTGTTAACACGGGACCAGCAGCACTGCCACTCAACTTCTTAAAGTTGAGCTCCATCGGTGTCGACACAGACTTAAAGTCCACCATACCAAATATTTCTAGAAGCTTCACAATATATTTTCCTTGAGAAAGGAAAATCTCGCCAAGTCTCTGCCAGACCTCCAGGCCTAGGAAGTAGTGCATCAGTCCTAGGTCCTTCATTTCGAACTCAGTAGTGAGCTCCCTCTTGCATTGATGAATGAGAGGGTCAGCACCTGTAAGGAAGAGGTTGTCCAGATACAGCACCAGAATGAGAGGCTTTTATCTATCAACCTTGAAGTAAAGGTTCAGATCAGCATTACTACGAGTGAAGCCCAGCTTCATCAGGTAGCTATATATCCTCTCGTACCAAGCTCTGGGTGCTTGCTTCAGCCCATAGAGAGCTTTCTTCAACCTGCAGACATGGGTGTCTCGATCCTGGACTTCAAACCCCAGAGGTTGCTCTACATATACCTCTTCCTTTATCGCACCATGTAGAAATGTGGTCTTCACATCCATATGATGAAGAATTCATCCTTCCATAGAAGCAAGGGCTATGATAGATCGGATGGTGGTATATCGAGCCACAGGTGAAAATATTTCATCATAGTCTATGCCTTCCTTTTGAGAGAAGCCACGGTCAACGAATATTGCCTTAAACTTTTCAACACTTCCATCAGATCCATGCTTGACCTCGTAGAGCCATTTCGAGGTGACAACTGCTTTGTCCTCCGGTATTGGAACCACATCCCAGACATCATTCTTCATTATGGACTCATACTCTTTGTGCATAGCATCCTTCTAGACTTGATGCTTTACGGCTTCCTCAAAAGATACAAGCTCAGATTGTACAATAGTACTCATGGCTGCTAGATACCCTTGGTATCTACTCAACTTCTTGCTTTCACAGAATTTCTCCCTTGGGGCCATATGTCCCTCGGCATCCTCGAGAGTGTCCCTCAGCCATGATGGTCTCTTCCCCAGTGAAGGAGGTGGATCAATCGGGTCCATCGGTCCTTCAGCATCGGGCATTGTCTCATCCTTTGGTTCTTCTTAATTTCCAGGCCTTGCTTCATGATCTTCCTCAGATCTCGGAAGATTGACTACTTTCTTCAAGGAAGCATATTCATCAAAAGCGCCATCGTGGCATATCTTCACTTCCCTTTGACCAGGCACATAGACTCTATAGGCCTTCGAAGTTTCATTATTTCCCACAAACATTCCCTTCTTCCCAAAAGCATTTAGCTTGCTCCTCTTCTCTTTCGGCACATGAAAATAAATGAGACATCCAAAAACTCTAAAATGTGAGACGTCAGGTTTCTTACCAAAGAAAAACTCTTCGAGTGTTTTGGAGTCCAGTGCAAAATGTGGGAATCAGTTTTGAATGTACACAACAGTGTTCGCAGCTTCTCCCCATAGAAACTTTGGTAGACCCTGGTCATATAGCATGGCACGGGAAACTTCCACAATGGTCCTGTTCTTTCATTCAGCAATGCCATTTTGCTCAGGAGTATAAACAATTGTGGTCTCCCTCTTGATGCCAACTTATCTGCAAAATTTCTTGAACTCGTTTGTCTGATATTCAGTGCCATTATTGGTCCTCAAAATCTTGATCTTCTTCCCTGTTATATTTTCCACTAAGGCTTTGAAGGTATGGAACCACGATAAGCCTCATCCTTCTTCTTCAAGAAGTATATCCAGGTTTTGCGAGAGAAGTCATCTATGAACGTCATATAATAAGAACATCCTCCCAAGGATGTCACGGGCAGCATACCAGACAGATCATAATGTACTAATTGCAAGACATCAGATGTCTTTGTGACGCTTGAGGGGAAAGGTCCCCTTGAATGATTTCCTTTGGAACAATCCTAATATACACCTTCATGATTATTTGTGAACTCGGGCATCCCTGTCACCACCTTCCTTGCTTCAGGAAGTGTCTTGTAGTGAAGGTGTCCAAACCTCCGGTGCCATAGTTCATTCTGTCGGATAGTAACACATGTCATCGCTCCCAGTGAACTTCCTCCAACCTGGTAGAGTGTATCAACTCTAAACCCAATCGTGATAGCTTCCTTGAAGCTCCTCTTACACATGCGCACCTTTCCATCAATGAATGCCACACTAAAACCTTTGTCTTCCATGGCCAATATAGACACAACGTTCTTCTTCAAATTAGGTACATAGAGTACATCTTGTAAGCAGAGGACTTGAGCTTGAGACAACTGGAGGGTCACAGTCCCTGTCCCTTTCACGGGATATGTGGCATTATGTCCAAGGATAATTTCCAGATTAGTATCCTTCTCAACTATATCAGAGAGCGCTACCTTGAACCCAGTGATGTGCCTTGAGGCATCACTATCTATGAACCAGACATCCATAGTGTCGGGAGGAGATGCAGCAGAGAGGGAAGATACAAGAATGAATTCATTTATTTTATCAACAACATTTGATTCCTCATACTTGGAGTTTCTCGACCTTTTGAAAGGTTGAACTTTTCCACTAGAGGGAGCCTTCCTCTTTCCCTTGAACCTGTTGTTCCTTTGATTGCCATTCCTCTGGTTGTTGTTGTTGTCATCACCATCGGAAGAATCCTTCTTGAAATGGAATTCTCTAGCATAGTGACCTGACCTATGACAAGTGTAACACGTTCCCTTCTTTCCTTGGGCCCCTGCTCTTCCTTTGTTCTTTGGGCCACCAAATTTCTTCTTTCTAGAATGAGCAGCGTAGGCAACATTTCCTTCATTTTCATACTCCTTCATTCTTGTCTCTTCTTGAATGCATCTCGATAGTACTTCGTCAAAGTCATGTATCACATTATTATTGATAATGGTAGTATTTAACACATTCAATTCGGATGAGAGCCCTCCAAGTGCGGTGAGTACCATCTCTCGATCAACTATTGTCTCCCCAATAGCCAGCAGATTGTTCCTGATCTCGATCAGCTTCAAAAAATATGATTGAATAGATTCATCCCTGCCTTTATTCAGATTCTTCAATTGATTCTTGAAGAATAGGGCTTGATTCAAATTGTGGGCCTTGAACATGTGGAGCAACTTATCATACATCTCTTTGGATGTGCCCAGCTCAGAGATGTAGGCAAGCAGACGCTTGTGAATTGAGTCCTCGATCATCAGCTTTGCTTTGATCTCCCCCTTCTTATACTTTGTTTTGGCAATAGCACTAGCAGTGGATTGAGGCTCTTGGGTTTTACCCTGCACATATTCCATGACATATTGGTCTTCCAAGCTAAGATCCCATGTCATCTTCCAAGCATGGAAGTCATCCTTCCCAGTCAATTTGTCATCAGCCTTAAATCCATTGTAGTTTGAGGAACCCATCCTCTTCTTCAATGATTGCTACAAACTAGGGATTTTTCTTCACCTCAGCTCCGATTCCATGTAAATATATGTAGATGTTCTATGATTTATGCAACTTTACTTTCTTTTCAATATCAGACAACAATCACATAAACAATAAAGTAAAATGCTGATAAAATATACTAGTAGATCGACAAAAGACAAGCCAGAAATATATAATTGTGTTGGTGCGTTACGACAGTCAACAGGATGCTTCAACCAGCAAAGTATCAATATGGTCAGCCAACGAGCAATTTCACACAGCCCTCTAGGATAGCTAAACAGTCAACGCTATCAGTCAACGATCAATGCAAATAGCAGCAACAACTAGGTCAACGCTGAAAAGTCAAAGTCCACGTTTTTCCTTGGAAATAGTGCTAGAAAATGCGGATTAGGGAAATTGAGATTTTGGGATATTTTTGGGTCGATTTGACCTTGCGTTGACCAAATTCAACGCTGGTCAAAGTTTGCTGCATAAACCCTAACCGAAAACAGAAAAGTGTTGCTGCCAGATTTCCCACATGTGGAGAGAGAAGAGACTCCAAGTTATCGAACCAATCAGATTAGGAGAGAGAATGTGTGAGGATGAGATGAGTGAAATGTCCTCCAACGTTGAACTTATTTATATCCATCATTGAGAGTGTGTGACACATCTACTGGGGCACAAAACCTTAAGGCCGACCTGCACATATTTTGAATAGATTAAAAAATAAATTCAAAATAAATGTTCTGGTCATCAGATCAAGATGATATTTAGATCGATCTTGCACCTCTCCAAAAGAGGAACCTAATAAAAATATTGGTATCTTCATCTAAGCATCACAACATGGAGTTTGGACCTAGTTGTCCAAAATTAACAGAAGGCCGCTGCCATTAAAGTAGAAGTTGAAAAGCTTTTGCATGCTGGTTTCATTTACCCTATTCTGCTTACTAAGTGGGTTTCCAACATTGTTCCTGTTATGAAGAAACAAGGGGCCACCAGAGTGTGCGTCGATAATCGGGACGTCAATATTGCTTGTCCAAAAGACAACTATCCTACTCCCTTTATTGACCAGATTATTGACGATTGTGTTGGATGCGAAATCCTTTCGTTCATGGATGGATTTTCTGGCTACAATCAAATCAATATCTGCCCAGAGGACCAATATAAGACATACTTCATCTATCCCTAGGGCACATTCGCTTATCGGAAACTCCCATTTTCTTTAAAGAATGTTGGGGCAACCTTTTAGATATCAATGGATTATGCTTTCAATGACATCAAGTACATAGTTCAACCATATCTAGACAATTTACCCGTGCATTCATGAAACCAGACTGATCACCCGATGCATTTAAGAGTTATATTTCTACGCTTCTGAAACTACAAAATACGCCTCAATCCACATAAATGTGTGTTTTTTGTTGGTTCTGGTCGTTTGTTAGGATCCCTCGTCTCAAAAGAAGAAATTCGAATCGACCCACTGAATGTCCAGGCTATTCTTGATTTTCCTACACCATCAAATTTGCTTCAGTTACAGAAACTTCAGGGAAAGGAAAACTTCCTAAGGAGGTTCATACACAACTACGCCGAAATGGCTAAAGGATTTAATCGACTCTTGTAAAAGGGGATTCCTTTCCATTGGGATAAGGTTGTGCAAGCTTCTTTTGATGTTGTCAAGGATGCACTTGTCTGGGCGTCATTAATGTATCCCCCTAATTATCAGAGTGATTATTTCTTATATATCGTCACGGTTGATACGACCATATCTATGGTATTGGTCCAAGTAGAAAATGGGATAGAAAATCCAATCTATTATTTGAGACGTAATCTCAATGATACGGAACTGAAGTATTCATACATAGAAAATCTTGCCTTGGCGGCAGTTCAAGTTGTCCAAATATTTCGCCACTATATCTTGTTCCGGAAGACCATTGTCATTTCCCATTGAAACCCCGTGAATTACATCTTATCACGTCAATTTATGGGGGGCAAGTATTAAAAATGGATTGTCATTTTACAGGAGTTTTATTTGGAATTCATCAAATCCAAGTCAAAGAAGTCTTTAGTTTTGGTTGAGCTTCTCTACGAACTTCCCTCTAATAGTACTGCTACTACATCGGAATCATCTATTCCTGATGAGTCTCTATTTCTGATCGGATCATCTGATCCTTGTGTTGGAGAGGTAAATCCCCTCTGCGGACAGAGGCAATCCCTACTAGCCCAGATCGGGTCTAGCAACAATCAGACACGCAGTGACGCAGGTCTCTAGTTACAAAAACGACAAAACATGATGAGTTGCCTACCTCAAGTCCTATGTGATGGTCGTTAAAGAAAGGATGACGCTTCCTATCCTCTACTTTGGCAGATCACGATCCTTCCGCTTAACACGTCCGAACACCTGCACACATGCGAAGAAACACGACGATACACAGCATAGAATCTAAATCTTGTAACCATACATCAGTTAGAGAAGATGTAATTCATTGCATCAAAGACAAAGACACATGAATGAAACCATAATCAAAGTCGCTTATCATTAATAATAACGAAAGAAAGATACAACCCAAGGCTATGACACTAGATCTTCCTTCGGCAGGGCTGACAGCGGAGCACGTCTCAATGAAGCTTGTCGAAATTGGGACAAAGCTCTCTCTCTTCAGCTTGGATCTCAAAGGCTGTCTGACGATAGTCTCCTTGTTACAGATTCAGCTCTTGCTTCTATGACCACTAAGGCTACTAAGACCAGCTTGCTAAGGGAAAATGGCAAGCTTATATAGATGGTGGAAGGGGATTTGGGATCCCTACAATTGTGGGATTGGCCCTATCCTTAAGGAAGCTTCCATGATAGGTGAAAACCACCTCCCATACATGGAGATCCGGAGCCAAACCTCCCAACTCATTTTAGAGACTCGTTCAGGATTTGGTTGGAATCAAACTTCCACCATTTATTTTTAAAAAACAATCCTTATTAAGCTTGGCGCGGGCAATACACTGGGACAGAGTGGTAGTTGGCGCGCCCTCTTTGGTGGATTTCCCCCATTGGCGTGAAGGCTAAACTAGCTGGTCGCGTCAAGGCCAAAAGGTATATTTTTAGGGTTTTTCACAGGAAACTATCTTCAGAGGAATGATTTTCCTTGTCAAGGGGGATGCCATGAAATTGGTTTCAGGTCATGTCACTGCTCACAAGTCACAGAAAAGGCCCTCCAATGTGCAGGACGGGGGATTGCAGGGACGGTGAAAAATTACTGTGTAACACCTTGGTATGGGGATTTTATCATTTATCTCCAAACCCATAATTTTCAGCCATATACCTCTGACTCTGAACAACGAAGTATTCGATACCAAGCCAAATATTACCTGATCATCGGCAATACACTTTATCGTCGTGTTTTCGATACGATTTTAAGGAGGTGCCTCACTCATAAGGAGACCGAAAAGGTTTTAAATGATTGTCATGTTGGGGCTTGTGGTGGACACTTGTCTGGATATGCTATCGCGCATAAGATACTTCACACCGGTTACTTTTGGCCTACCATATTTCGTGACTTCATTCTCGCGGTCATAATTTGTCATGTGTGCCAAATATTTTATCGTAAAATCCACAAACTGCTAGCGTAAATGCATCTTGTTATCTTTGTGGGACGATTTTTGAAATGGGGTATTAACTTCATGACCTTTAACCCTCATTCATTCAGGGGGCATGGTTATATTATTTTCGCAGTAGACTACGTTACCAAGTGGGCCGAAGCGATGCGTACATTCAACAACACAGGACAAACAGTTGCATTGTTTTTCTTTAATCTATTCGATTACAGTTTGGTGTTCCATAGGCTATAGTCACAGATTATGGTAAGCATTTCCGCAATCACATGATGAATGAGTTGACTGCCAAATTAGGACCGTCGCATGATATTTCTACTCATTATTATCCAAAATCTAATGGAAAAATTGAGTCTATTAACAATATTCTTAAACGAATGCTTCAATGTATGATAGTAGTCCATAAATGAAATTGGCATTTGATCTTGTACTCGGCTTTGTGGGCGTACCAAACCTCGGTGAGAAACACAGCCAGATTTACCCCCTTTCAATTGGTGTATGGTCTGGAAGCTATCTTGCCTATCCAATATGAAATACCTTCATTAAAACTCGCAATTGACTTGTTACCTGACACCTCTTCTGAAGAAGCGCGTCTTTTTAACCTCATCCATATTTATTAAATACATCATGAAGCCGTATTGGCCAACAAAGCACATAAGAGATGTATAATGGCACAATACGACAAGCATGTCCAACCTTGCATCTTCTCAGAGGGTGGCCTGGTCCTTCTTTATGATCAGGAAGCTGATGTAATAAGTACAGGGAAATTTGAGCCGTTATGGCATGACATCTATATTGTCAAAAGAGTTCTTGCTAAGGGTGCCTACGAGTTGATGGATTATGATGGAATTCAATTGGCGCAACCCCGAAATGGGTTGTATCTGAAATGTTACTATGCTTAAACATGAGCGTAGTAAACTGTTGTATTATATTGTATATATGTTGTTTATTTGCATTTACTGTCTTAGTTTGTTTTTCTAGATTTTTCTTAAAGTTAGTAATCCGCTTTACATTTCATCGCCGATGTCTGAATCTTTGGAACCATTCGTTGGGTATGCTGATGGTGCTAGTCGTAGTACACAAAATCTATCCTCTGCAGTGTGGGCCATTTTCACTTCGAACAACGAGTCAGTGAGTTTTCAAGGGATTTGTATAAGCTGATCTACAAACAATATCGCTAAGTATAGTGCGTTGATCAAACTTCTCTCTTATGCCAATTCTTTTGGTATTAACCGCATCATCATTAGGTTAGACTCACAACTTGTGGTACTACAACTTACTAGTGTTTATACTGTCAGAGATCCAACACTGCATCGTATGTTACTAAGAGTTCAAATTTTGGAAAGACATTTTTTATTTTATTCAATATGAACACATTTCGAAACTTGAACACATTAACTGATTCCTTAGTGAATTATGTTATAAACAAACATTTGCAACACATGTAAAGACATATTTTCAATTTTTTGAATAGGATTGCACAATAAACATAGGAAAACACTGAAAACAAACAAATATATAGTTATAGGTTTTTACAAAATTTGTGCCCAAGACACGTTGGTCATCCGACCACAAAATGTATGAAAAATGTCAAAAGTAAACTAGTGTTGCTTGTGATAACATGCTACTGATCTAGCTATCCTACGCAATAACCGCATCCAACGGTTAGGAACACAAATAGTATGGAGTTATAGTATCATGGCTAACTCTTCAATCTGGTAATTTGGAATCCCAAGAGTCAACCCCTGTAAGTGTTTTTGTAGCTCAGCAAGAGTCTCGGTCATATCCAAATCCTAAAGGACTGCTCTCCCGAAAGCCCTCTCTGCTAGCTCATCTGCTCCCTGCTCTGGCCATCCCACTGGTCGAACTTGACCTACATCTGAATTACATCAAAACTTTAGTTTAGTATTGGGAAACATAAAAATACAAAAAAATTTATAAACCTTAGAAAAATCAAAGAACATGGTCAAAACATTCTTACCAATTGCACCCCATTAAGAGCCATCTGGTAAAGCCAAATTTGGATGTCCTCAAAATTCGACGCCTGCATATTCATAATCATCAATGGCGACCATCTGTCGCATGAACCAGGAAAATAATTCAATCGAGAACATGATGGTCGATTGACCAGCATGTCTAGCCATCAGTTCTACCCATCTCTACATCCTTGGATCTCTAGGGCTAGATATACCCAGTGTCACATGCTGGGGCTGCATAAATGGAATTCGCTCTAAGGCAAAAGAAATCAAGATTAAACCATAGTTAAAAAATTTCTTCCTTCCTCCCTTTGCCTTGCTCAGTCATTCTTTCATTTGAGAGAGGGCAGCTTCATCCTAGTTGAAAACTGTTGGTTCCAAGCACTCCAGTGCATACTGCATGTAAGATATGTTTGCTACGTGTATTGTAGCGGTACCAGTAAGCTTTGCGATAGTGAATAGGATGGTCCTCAATGGAAAATCACAAACATCGCGGATGTTTGTTTTCCCATCCTTGCTAGGTTTAGCCCCTGGATTTCAATACTGCAATATATAATGTCTCACTGTCTCTCCTCCGAGAGTAGATCCTGAAAGAGAAATGGGCATACCTCTCCTCGATAATCCTATGAGAAAATAAATATCCTCCAATAATATTGGGACCACTTTGTCCCCAATGTGAAATGCCTCTATCATTGGATCACATGAACAAACAGGGAACTCCAATAGTTCCATATGTTGCCTCATACTCGACAGTCTGAAGTACTTTAGCAACCCACAGCCTCTGAGGGCTCTTACCATACCCAAATCATTTAGGGAAATCATGTTTTGTTCCTCATGTTCTCTTTCCCTCCATGTAATCATCATTTTGGTCCGGTGAATACCTGAAACACAATCATAAGACTCATAAGGATCCATTTCATGCAAAAAACTAGGCAAAATTTGGGCACACTACAAGAAACAAAAATGGGAATTGCACCCAACGCACCCCAGGTCAAGGGAAAGTGCACCTGGCCTTCAATTCCAATGCACTACAACACACCTTTCAACATTCAAGGGTGTGTTTCCCTCATTTAAAAATAAATTTACCCTAAGAGGCCAAAAACCCTAAAAAATTGCAATGAAATGAAACATAAAAATTAGCTGAAGGAAAGAGAAGGCTCATAGCTCCAACCTGGATCGAACGACAAGGAAAATCGTCCACAGAATCTGTTGCAATCAACTTCTGAAGTTCGGGGGAAAAAAATTGGTTCAGAACTCCAAAATCCAAATGGTAACTTTCAAATGGTAAAACTCTTTTAATTAGTCATTTGATTATTTGAAAATCATATTTATTGTTGTGACTATGGTTTTTATTCAGTTTTTTCTATGAAAAGAGGTATTTTTAATCCATTTGATGTTGTTCTGAATAGGTTTACAGCTGACATAGCAGATTAGTCGTGCACACTTATCCAAGAATGATTTGACCACAAGAATAATTTTTTCCTTACTTTTCGAGCTTTGATAAAAATGAAAAAGGACTTGAAGCGCACTTTTATGTCTTTTTCGAGCTTCGATAACGGCGAAAAAGGAACCCCTTGAATCTTCTTTTAGCTCTTGTCAGACTCCGATAATGTGAAAATATTGTCGAGCACCTGTATTTTCAAGCTCGTAAAAGTATATGAAATGAAATCTACTCAGTATAAGTTTAACCCTTTTCCGAACTGAGATAGATTATTTACGAAAAAGGAAAACCTTATTCGAACATGCGTAGGAGGTTCTCTCAGATACCATTTTACACTTTTTCGGTTCTGAGCGATAAATTTATGAAAAAGGACTCATGGAGTTTTCTTTTGTCCTCTTTTTCAAACTCTCTAAATATGAAAAAGGATTGGCCTGTCACTGTCGTTAGGCTCGTTAAAACATAAAATAGCGATGGACTTCATATTCATGGAAAGAATCGAGTTTCATTTATCACTAGACTCGTTAAATTATTAAATAAGGAAGCATATTCGCCCAAAGGGTTGAATTATAGATCAATCATATGTTATTCTCCTCAAGCTTGTTAAAAAATAAAGAGGTATTGGTTGAAAAATGATTGGGGAAATTTTGGGAAAGCGAACAAAACACTTTTACAGTAGCAAGTCGCTCTTGAACATGACACTTTCACTCCAACATTGTGACTTTTGGGTTGGGTAATCTTCTTGATGGTTCATTCATACCTATGGTTCACCATACCTTGACTTCGGTTTTGGGTCAATGCTGCCAACCCATCTCAGTGTCGCCAATATGTTCAAGAGAAGTTATACAGTGAATACTCATTCCTCTGCAATACTCATAAACCTTCATTTTCATCACAGTCATCCCTAAACATTTCTATATCAAGCCATATTTTGTCTCTGAAATCAGTAACTCTCGTTTCGTGATAAAGTGGCTTCCTGTCGACATCAAATCATCATCCAGGAAGTTTACTTAGAAACATCATCTTCCAGTACCATGAGGCTTGTTACAACATCGACAAGATCCTCACTTCCGGACCTTTGACCGAAATATTTTGTTTGTCGTTTGACATCAAATCATCTATTTACGCCTTGCAAACTGTACTGCAATACCTTGAAATCAATTAACATCAATGTTGGTTCTCTCGCGTTTGTTAACATCTCATATCATTGGATGGTAAGCAAATGATGTCTTACCATGTTCGACTATAAATCATATATTTGCATGGCTAGACTTGTACCCAAACGATCGAGTGAATGAGATAAGAAGACCCCCAAATCTAGTTTCATCCATCGAAGTTGTGATTTCCGGATTGTTGTACACATCATCTATATGGTGACCTTACATACAGATCGTCATCCAAACATGGGCCTATATCTGTAAGCATGTCTGTATTGGGCAACATTCCAATGTAGATGACTTTCTGAACTATGTACATGTCATTATATATTTTATGTGATGAGCATGGGAATGCCTCCCTCAGCAATTCATGATCAAGATGAAAAAATCATGATGTAATGTATGGTAAGATTGATGCAGGTCTCCACTCCACTTCAGTTCCATATCTTCACATCGTAAAGCATCTCATTCAAATATTATTATTATTTTGACTTCATGCTTTAGGGGACAACTGTTATAGGTCGATTTGGGCATCAAAACCCATGATCTGGTCAAACTTGACATCATCCCGAGGACCAATGAAATAGGGTCTATCATCCCCTCATATTTTAGTTGCTATATTCCCTAAGAGAAGAACAATTCATTCGTGACTTCTATTGTGATATTTCCAAGGTTTGAAGTATATGTTAGATCACTTATTGACTCACCAACGCAGCCTCTAAAGGGACTAAATGTGTTGCATATGCAACATCCTACATTCAAGGGTGCACTGCAATGCACTTCCCAACATTCAAGAGTGTGTTGGTCACCTCGGAGCAAAATTCTCATTGTTCCAAGAATCTCCACATGGCCAGTGTCTTCTGGAAGATTCCATATGTGTCAAACTTCGAATCCAAGTGTCCATATAACACCTATGAACTTGGGAACATGTCTTGCCTATTATTAGAAATTCATTCATTGAGAAACTACCATTAGTTCCCCTATAAATTGATCACTCATTCTAGTGCTAGGGAAGGAAGAATTTTGGTAAAGAAATGTTGTTGGATTCTCATTTGAGAGAGTGAAAGTATTGATATGATGTTGGTGTGATGTTGGATGTGATGAGGCTAGGATGAAGCTGGAGTTGGTGGCAACAAATAAATCATTGGTTTTAACCTCCCCCTTCTACTCTTTAATAAATATTGGTGTTCATTGTCACATATATATGTCTCTATATGTCTCTATTTCGTATGCAATGGATTCCTGAATGATATATATATTTCACATATAATCGATTTGATTGATTAAGATAAGTAAATATTTATATATGCATGTTGTTTGATGTTCTATGTTTGTGTTTGCAGGAATCGATCTGGTGATCTGAGTTGGATTGAGAGCGACAGCAACAAAGACAGAAGAAGAAGGAGAAGCGCTTGGATCACAAGTAGGTTCTTTCATCATTCTGTGTATCTACTCATTTTAGAGAAAGTGATAGTAAATTATTTCCTCTGTTGTTCTAAGTGACTAGCACCACACTTAGGGAATTTTATTTATCCATAGATCACAATTCCTCATAACAACGACTCTGCCTGCAACCATTATGTGATTGAGTCCACAGTCGCTCAGCAACCACAACCGCTAAGTTAGCTCTTTTCTTCGTCGTCTTTTTTGTTTCAGCCACCACCTGGTTTGTGACCCGCGTTTGTGTAGCCAACATAATTCGTCATTTATTCTCACTGCCACCATCAACCTACTCCTGCACCCTACAAAGTCGCCATAATATCACTGCAATTCATTCTCCTCCTTTGTTTGTTTATACTTATATATAGTTTCCAATCTTACATGTTCAATCCATAACAATTCATATAGTTCCACAGTCACCTTGTGAAAGCCAAAAACCATGGTTCATGCGTTTAAGGTGTGACTTTTTGTCAAAAGGTTATGATCCAACGTAGACCATAAAAAGTGATAGAGAATTATAATTAAAGAGTTAAGTTGCATTATATACTAGTATATATAAAAGTTTCAAAGGTTCAATTTTATATATTAAAAACAAAAACAAAAGGTAAAAAATGTTTATATATATATATATATATATATATATATATATATATATATAGAGAGAGAGAGAGAGAGAGAGAGAGAGAGAGAGAGAGAGAGACTAAAAATGGATTATAATCTGGAAATGAAAAAGGGAAATTTTAGAAACTTCATATAACTAGTGCTATTTAAAATTGAAGGGACTCTGGCAGGTAAAGATGTTAGTATTTCTATCTTGCACACCGAAGATAAGAATTATATAATCCTTAAATTCACTAACCAATTGGTGATTTCCTAGCCAAATATAATTAAAAAATTAGACCTTTGGAATACAAAACAATATGACATAACTAATTTACAATTAAATCTTAGGGACTATACATTTATGTTGCAATTTTTTGTTCAATCCCTATGGGACAATCGAGGTGACATAATTTTGGGTTCACTTTGGATGGAATCACCGGGGTCTTTAAATACAAAAAATAAAATAAAAATTGACATTTTTCTACAAAAACATAGTTACCGATCACATAAGAAAATTATCAATTACCCTCTTTTTGAGGTAGCAAAAAAAATACTTGATTTTGAAAAGTGGTTATTCAGAATAACTTTTTTTAGCATATTTTTGGCACTTCAAATTTTCTTATGAATTTTTTTTTTAATGTTATTGATTTTCATGTCGATTTTGAAAAGTGGTGATGCAAAATCAACCCCTTTATTTTAGAGGGTTTATTTTTGACACTCTACATTTTTTGTGTATCAATTATGAACATTTATTTTAAAACGTTAGTGATTTTCATGCTTACTTTGAAAAACGTTGATGCAACATCAACCATTTTTGTTTAGATGACTTATTTTTTACACTATAAATTTGTAATGTATTAATTGTGGATAATTTTTTTAAAATGTTGGTGATTTTCATGTTCGTTAAAAAAAAAAAAAAAAAAAATTGTAAAAAAAATCAAAATTACCTTGTAAAAATATAAAATAAAAATGGAGAAAGAATTTTAAAAAACACATAATTTAGGGAAAATAAAATTAAAAATTAATCCAAAAAAACATCAACAACATTTTTTTTGAAGATAATTATAATAATTAAAATAAAAAATATAATAATAATTAAAATAAAATAAAAATAATATTAATTAAAAATGATGATGATGAATGTCCACTAAGACCAATGCGGCCTATTGGACCTCAAGAAAGGAAAAAGAATCTAAGTGTGGTTCTTCAAAATCTTGTTTATATGATCAAAGAGAAGGGAAAGAAGTGTTCCAAGATCACTATAGGTGGTTTGGCTTAATAAGTCAAAGAAATTGGAAGTGTGGCAGATGTTAGGGAATTGAGAGCGGTTGTGAGTAAGAGTTGGGCAGTCTAAAAGGAAGTGTTTTTCATCTTCCACCTACTTAGTATCGCAAATTTGACAGATTCTATTGTTCCAGCGAGTCTTGGGAATAAACCACCGTCCAGTCTCACTTTGAAGCTCATGAGAATTAGTTCTTATCCTAACGATGTTCATTTTTTTCTTAGTGCTCGTCAACATAGAAAGATATTGTTTATTATCAAGGGTGGGGTTGATCACCTCCTTATAGTATATGAGCTTCATTTTACCCTCCAGCTCCTTATCCTCCCACAACCTGTCCTTGAACTTTGGAGGTAATATAATTAAAATAATGAAAATTTTAAAACAAAAAAACAAACAAATTTAAAATAAATAAATAAATATATATATATATATATATATATTTTAACTAGCTCAAAGAAGAAAATTAATATAGCCAAGATTAAAATGAACTCTCATGAGCTCCATAGTGAAACAGGTCGTTTGGCAGTTCCTAAAACACCATGGATGGAAAGGATCTACCATCTCTGTGAGAATATGAACATCGAGGATGAAAAACACTTCCTCTTAGAATGCCCTGCGTACAACCACATTAGAGCTCAATTTCATAATCTTTGTTGCAATACTGACCTTCCTAGCCTTTTAAGATGTCAAAATTATAGTGAGCTCGAGAGCCTTCTCTCCAAGCATTTTGAACATAGGAATAAAATCTTAAATCATATTAAATAACTCTTTTCTTTAGGTCCGATAGACCAAAGATTGGTCTCAGTGGACGTTAACCATCATCATCATCATCATATATATATATATATATATATATATATATATATATATATATATATATCCAAAATTAACACCCCCTCCACTCAACCATAGGCTCGGCGGCCCATGGGCAGTGGGGGGTTGATTCCTGGAATCGACTCCTTCCCCCACCCATCCCAAGGTCCAATGGCCCATAAGCGGGCAGCAGAGCTGTGTCAGGCCTTGGGCTAGGTGCGCGGCGAAGATGCATCAGGCCTTGGGCTGGGTGGGCAACAGAGCTGCTTCAAGCCTTGGGTTGGGTGGGCGACAGAGCTGTGTCGAAGCTTCCGCTGGGCGACAGGTGTCAATTTTGAATAATAATAATAATAATAATGTTTAATTATTTTAAATAGTTTTTTTAATTATTTTATTTAATTTTTATATTTTCATTATTTAAATTTTTTTTATTCTTTTAATTTTCTTTCTAATTTTTTTTAATTATGCCATATTTTATTAACTTAAAAAAAAATGTTTTAGATATAATCACATTAGAGGGTTTTTGATGTTGTTGTTTTTTATTTTTTATTTTGGTTAATTTTAATTTTTTTCCTTAAATTATGTGTGTTTTTTTGAAATTATTTTCCCCTTTTTTAATTTATTTTTATTTATTTTTCAAGTTATAATTGTTTTTTTTTATGGTTTATATATATATATATAGATAATTTTTTTGCAATTTTTTTTTTAATTACATTTTTATGGTTTTTTTTATATATTTTTTCATATTTGATTTTTTTCTTTTTTTAATGGTTTATTACTTGTTATTATTTTTTAAAATTTTATGCTCTTTTGTTTTTATTTTTATTTTTTATAAGTTTGAATTTTTGTTTTCTTTTGTATATTTCAATTTTATTTATTTACATATTTAATTATTATTTTGGTTTTTATTTTCTTTTATTTTTTTCCTGCAGCGTCTGTGTCGATGCTTGACTAGCAACAGAATCCCATTATGGGCAATTTGATAGTCGATTTAAAAATTTTCATTGTAATGAATCAAGTATGCCCCCACAATTTCAATTTCATGGTTGGTCTTCAAGTTTTTCATTACAATGGGTTGAATTTACCTACACTGCATGCCAATTTGATGGTTGATTTTTAAATTTTTGTTGCAATGTATCAAGTTGTCTTAGGTTCATTTAGCATTTAAAAAATAAATTACTCTTGGTATAATAACTCTTTAATTCAAATATTCATATTTTAAAAAAATTAATCATAATTTTTTTCATAATGACATGCTTGGAATATTTTGAAAACTTGTTTTTTTGTAGCCATAATCTTTAGTTTTAATTCTATAGTTGAAAAATTGTCAAGATTTTAATGTTTCTCTAAGTCATGATATTTTAATTTTAATGTTATTGTTGAAAAAAATTATAATTGTTTTTTCTTTAGCACCATGACTGAAAATTGCTAAAATTTTTAAGGTTTTTCAAAAACGTGATATTTTATATTTAATGTCATGCCTAAAAATTGTTGGAATTTTAATGCTTTTCAAAAACATGATATTTTATCTTTAATGTCATGCTTGAAAATTACTGGAACTTTAAAGTTTTTCGGAGTCGTGATATTTTATTTTTAACATCATTATTAAAAAAGTTGAAAATTTACCCTAAAAAAATGATGATATTCCAACATCAACGCTTTTTGTTTTCAGGGTATCTTTTCCACACAAAATAAATAAATAAATAAATAAATCATTTTTCTAAATGTTGAAAATTTCCTTGAATTTAAAAACGTTATTCTAGCATCGACACTTTCATTTTCAGGTGTTTTTTGCATTAAAAAAAATATTTTCTTACTATCATTTTTTAAAAATGTTGAAAATATACCCCATAAAAAATAATAATAATAATAATACAGCATCAACACTTTTCATTTTCAGCATGTTTTTACATTTTTTTAGTGTTTTTTGGCTAGAGTTCTCATTTTGTGGTAATGGTTCTCGTTTGATCAGTAACCTTGTTCAAAAAGAAGAAAATAACACAATAGCGTATTACAATGAAGCCAAATTCAGTTACATCAAAAGATGTAAAAAATATCTCAAAAGTAATTCTTCAAGAAAACCAGAAGGTAAACACAATTACCAATCAAACGGGAACTTGACCGAGTTCTCACTTTTTTAAAGGTAGCAAAAATTATTTGATTTGGAAAATTGTTGATTCATAATATCCTTTTTTTTATCATATTTTTGATACTTCAAATTTTTGTATGTATGAAGTATAGAAATTTTTTTTTAATGTTAGTGATTTTCATGCCAATTTTGAAAAGTGTTAATTCATCATCAACCTCTTTTTTGGGGCTTATTTTTTACACTTAAAATATTTTGATATTATTAAGTACAAATAATATTTTTAAAATGTTGTCGATTTTCATGCAGATTTTGAAAAACATCAACCTTTTTTTTTCAAGACATATTTGTTACACTTAAACTTTTTGTCTTAAGTATGCACATTTTTTTAAACGTTTGTTATTTAACAATTTCTCACGTTGTCCTCCTTCTTCTTCTTCTTCTGTTATGAAATGTTCATTTTTAAAGGGTTTTTCAAATTTTGGTTTTTTTTAATTTTCCTTCCAAATTTTTTATTGTAACAAATATTTTGGTTTTTTGCTAGGTTTTAAAAAATAATAAAAATAAATTCTAAATTTAGGATCTTTTTATAAATTTATGTATAGTTAATTGATGTTTCAATACACATAACATAATTGTCACTAAAAAAATAATAATTTGAAGTATTTGCGAAAAAAATATACATTTTGAGACTTTTTTTCTAAAAATAACATGTCAAATAAAATATTTTTAAGGAAAAAATTGCAAAAAAAAAGTTGAAAAAAATAACAATTTTAATGAAATTTTGAGATAATAATATTTGTTTTTCTTTAAATAATGATCGCATTGAATTTTATATATATATATATATATATATAAAATAAATTAGAAATAAATTGTTTAAAATTTAAAAATTAAATAAATAAATATGTTTAAAACAAATATTTGAAGAAAAGAAAAAAAAACACAAAACAATAAGATTATCAGAAACGAGGGAAAAAAATTAAAACATTATGGATCAATAAAATCAAAATTCAAAAAAATGAATAAATAAATATAAAATGTTTAATATATATGTATATATATATATATATATATATATATATATATAAACATTGAGGATGAAAATCACTTCCTCTTAGAGTGCCCCGCGTACAACCACATTAAAGCTCAATTTCATAATTTTTGTTGCAATACTGACCTTCCTAGTCTTTTAAGATGTCAAAATTATAATGAGCTCGGGAGGCTTCTCTCCAAGCTTTTTGAGCATAGGTAACTCTTTTCTTCAAGTCTGATAGACCAAATATTGGTCTCAGTGGATGTTAACCATCATCATCATCATCATCAAACAATTTTAAATTTAAAAGATATATATATATATATATTAAAATTCAAAAAAAAAAAACTTGTGTCTCTACTACACCTTAGTCGGTGACCAAGGGGCAGGGCCTGCCACCCCTACCCAACCACCAAGAGGTTATGGAGAGGCAATATTTTTATTTTTAATATTTAAAATCATTTTTTTATTTTTTTATTATTTTAATATTTAAAATTGTATTTTTTTTGTTTAATGTTTTTTCATATATATATATATATATATATATATTCTTATTTTTTCTATGTTTGAATTTTCATCTTCTTTTTCTTTTTCTTTTTTTTCTTTCTTTTTTATATTTGATTTTTTGTCCTTTTAAATTTTAAATTTATTTTTTTCAATGTTTTAATTTTATTTTTTAGTTTTTTTTATTTTTTTGGTAGCCAAACATATTTTATATCCATGAGTACATTCTCTGCCTCTATGTGAGAAAACTAAAGATGATAACTGAGAGGCTCTGCCCCAAGAAGGAGAAACCAGAGCTCGAAAGTCTTATATTCAAACTGACATTTATCAAAAAACATGAGCCGAAGGTCTAGCATTTCAGTGATTTGCATTAGTGACAAAATTAAGAGGTGTCAAAAACTGTCAGCGAACCTCGAGGCTATGTGCCACATATTCACCACCCAAACCAAAAAGAATTTTGTAGTGAGTTTGCCATTGAACCAAAACCAACCTCAGAATCACCTTGAGACCGGGGTGCTATATTTTGTCGCATTGGAACTACATGGTCACCACATTGGAGCCACACTTAACTTGAGCGCTACCTTGAACTTGCACGTTGCCAGAATATGCTAGAAGCTCCTCCAAGATAAAACAGTGAAAGGGACTAAGGCAAGGAGGGGAGGGAGGGGAGAGGCTCCTACATTATGTGTTAATTTGATGGTTGATTTTTAAGTTTCAATTGCAATGGGTCAAGCATGCCCCCACTATGTGTCAATTTGATGGTTGATTTTTAAGATTTTGTTGCAATGTGTCAAGTTGTCTTACACTAATATGTTAAAAGAACTATATTTTTAGCATTTGGTATAATAATTTTTTTATTTAAATATTTATTTATAAGGTTTAATTTATTCATGATATTTGATCTTGAAATATGTTGAAAATCTAAACTCTGTTGTATTCATGATATTTGTTTTTAATTGCATAGCTGAAAATTGTTGAAATTTTATATTTTTTTGAAGTCGTGACATTTTATCTTTAACGCCATGGCTGAAAATTGTTGCAATTTTTTGGTTTTTTGGAGTCATGATATTTTATCTTCAACGTATTGTTGAAAAATATTGAAATTTTATTGATTTTTTGAGTCATGGTATTTTATTTTTAATGTCATTACTAAAAAAAATGTTAAAATTTTAGCCAATAAAAACAAAACATTGATGTCAGTAAATTTTCAACATTTAAAAAAATAGGATTTAAAACTTTTTTTTTTGGTGCAAAAAATGTGAAAAACACCCCACCCCTGCCCCCGCGATATATATATATATATATATATATATATATAGTTCCAGGATACACACTTTTCGTTTTGGCTTGTTTTTTCATGTTTTTGGGAGGATTTTTTGCTAGAGTTCTTTTTTTGAGGTCATAGTTTTTTATTGATTGGTAACTTTGTTGGCAATACAAAATATGCATAAAGAAGTTGAAAAGATTATCGCAGACAAATATGAAGAAATCATTTGCCGTAAGGACCACAACAAAAAATTACTCACTCAAATTAAGAAACTTAAAAATGATAATTATCAATGAAAAATAAACTAGAAAAACTTATCAAGAAAGAAACATCTAAGTCTTCATACGTAACCATCCAAGTTGAAAAAAAAAGAACGAATACTAATCCAGTCAATACCACAACTCGAGATGATGACAAACCAGTGGAAGTAAAAACATATTTAAATGTTGTAGTTCAAACGACGAAGATTTCAAGTGACGATCCAACGATTAACCAAGTGACATCTGTACTTAAAGGAAATTAGATACTTCAAGTAAATAAAAAAATTGACACAAACAATATAAGGGTAATTCAAATCACAAGAACTCCTTATCTACACCCAAATCGCAAGAGCAGACATCTCAATCAATCTACTTATATGTATCACTCAAAATAGAAACAATAGACTTACATTCTGAAGAATACTTAAGTTTGCACAATCAAGTCTTACGATAACGATTTGTCCCAACAATCAAGTAATTGCAAAGTTCCACAAAAAAATGATTTAAGATGTTCATATCCTTTCTCCGTTCGACAATTTTATTAATCACTCAAAGGATCCTATTATCTTGTATCATCGAAGATAACAATTCAAAGAACTCTGAAAATAACAATTCAAAGAACTTCGAAAGATACGAACATATACAAGACAAAAGAAATAGATGACATGTCTTATTAACAATAAGCTTTGAGAACAAATCTTTTTGAAGGCGGCGGCAATGTTATGAATACAAATATATAAAAATAATATAAATTATGTGAATAATAATAATAATCATAAATAATAGTTAACTTAAAAAATAATCAGTTATCAAATAGGGATATCCCTAGGGACATGGTCGTTCATGAAGGGACACCTACCTAAGCATATAAGTAAACCCTCATTTCATATGGAACTTGTTCATATGACATATTTTTAATTAATCAATTTAATTAAAAAGGAAAAAAAGCATAACTACTTTGGAGATAAATCTCAACCTTTGATTGTGTATACTATTATGAATATTCTATAATATTTTATAATAATTATTGATAATTAAATTAAAATTATGAAAGCCCTATTCTCAAATAACCACACCTATTAACATAACAAAAATATATATATAATAAATTGATATATAGAAATAATAATTTCTAAATTTTACATTTTAATATAATTTTTAAATTTATTAAATTAAACTTTTTCAACAGAATTCACTTCTATTACAAAAATCTAAATAACAAAGAAGCCCCAAGTGTTAGCTCAATTGATCGAATTCACGTCGGTAAAGCGCCTAGCTATTAATATCAAAGGGTAGTCAATTCTCCTCAATGCTCTCGAAGTTGGGCTCTGTTAATGAATCGATAAGAAGTGATCTCTTCTAGTAGATCTGCACCGAACAATATTTCCATGGACATAATGATCACCAATCTCCAAAATCCATAAACCACATCCCAAAAAATAACTAAAAAAAACTTAAATAATACGGAAAAAAAAAAACAAAAAAACAAAAAACAAAAAAAAACCATTTAATAACATCTTAAATTCATTTATCATAACAAAGTCCCATTAGAAACTAATGCTAGTGTCTCGAAATGTGATCATTTGAATTCATTTAGCATAACAAAGTCCCCTTAGAAACTAATGCTATAGTGTCTCAAATGTGATTATTTGAATTGATGTTTTTAGCCAAATTTTATTCAATTACATCTATAAAATATTAAATGATTTAATTAAGTCTACATAATAACATGCAAAATTTTCTACTCATGAAAAAAAATTCCTACTCATGAAAATTATTTTTTATAACTATCAAACTTTGAAAGGAAAATAAAATCAACAAAACTAAAAGTGGAGATAAAAAAACATATTTGTACATGCAAAATTTTATAATTTTTTATAACTATCAAACTTTGAAAGGAAAATAACATTAACAAAACTAAAAGTGGATATACATGGAAAAAAAAACATATTTGTACATATTTTTGCACATCAGTGAAATAACTACAAATTTTGAAAGGATAGTCTAAAACCATATAAAACACTAACAAAACGAAAAGCGGAACAATATATATACAAAAATGCATCTTTACATCAATGCACCATCGAGGAACATATATACACAAAAATAAGTGTTCAAAAATGCCTATGCGTACATGAATTAGAGTAGAACACTCAATCCCCTAACATTGCCTACGGGATGTAAGGCCAATATGCAGAAAGTTGCCCCTTTTTATATACCATGTGCCACATTGTCAATCGAATCCTCTTGTGTGCCCTGGAGATTCAAAATTATTTAAATGATAAATTTATTTAAAATAAAATTGGAATATTGAAATAGAATAAAAATTAATTAACAAATTGCGATCGTGTGTTTTAAGAAGATATTGGGTCACTATTATCTCAAGTGCAATCTCATGATGTGCATCGCCATCCCTATAATTTGATTTGGCCAAGTGAAATCTTATAACTAAATACATGTCTGTAAAATATAAACCTAAACATACATCTAACACTTATACCTGTGGGTCAAGTAGATTCAAAGTCAAACCATCCACACATGGCGCCTGCCTTGATTGACCACTCTGGAAATCATATCATAAATATTAATAATCTTGTAGCATAGTAATTAGATGCAATATAATTGTGTGCATCATTAGTTAATTCTCAATGAACATGTGATTCTCGATAAACCCTTTTGTTCATGGAGATTTCAATCTTATGTTGTAATATACACAATTTTTTATACAAATTCACAATTCACATATGTGAGTTCATATTAGATACAAATTCTACCTACCAAAAATCTTGGAGATTGCATTCTTTTGATGTGTACATATATGTTTATACAAATTCACATATGGGAGTTCATATTAACTATAAATCAACATTTGTAATTTACAAGTTTATTTTCAAAATACAAGTTGAAAAACAAGTTATTAGTTTTGGTCCTTAATTTACAAGTTTATTTTCAGAATTCAAGTTGAAAAACAAGTTATTAGTTTTGGTCCTTAATTTACCACAACATCAGTAGCTATCTCATGGGCATGTGAACTAGTGGGCATATCCATGTCAAGGCGACCCTAATCACATGTACAAATAAATTGAAATTAACAATTTGATATGTACAAATGAAATTCAATCAGAGAAACATCCAATATATATGTAAATTCAAAAAATTTAATACCTCCAAGTTCACGTCATTTGCACCACCATTGAAGCCATGCTTTGTACCAACACTGAAGCCAGGTTCAAAACTCTACAAGCGATGAATTCAAATTTATTATTGAACATTGTTTGAATATATACTTCATTTGCATATATTATGTACAAATCTCAAGATAAATGTTTTGAAATTTGTACTTACCACACCCATGCCTTGACACTGGATCTTGAGGAGATCACGACAAATGTCTCGACACTTGGATGCATATTTCTCAAGTTCCAACCTATCCATTTGTCTCAAGTCTTCATCTGGAATATCAACAAAATTGGGACACTGGCTACATGGGGATTGTGATCTCTCCCTCAATGGGATTTCTACCCTCGACAAAGTTGCTTGAACACTCTTAGTTATAACATCCCCTATCGCTAATGCACTTGGGGATACACTCTCTACATCTGTCGATAGGGTATCAAGTCTAGGTGGTCGAGGTACTACTATGGGGGGTGGAGCCTTGAACCTATGGGTTTGGTGGCCCTCTGTTTGCTCATAGGTACAACCTTTGCTAGCACCAAAGAATTTGGATTGCACATTGGTATGCTCAAGGTCCATATGTTCTTTAAACTCTGCATAAATCGCCTTAGCAAAATATTGAAGAACCTCTTCGTTATTTGGGAATTTCTCATATGCTGCAAGGAGCCTATCATAGAGAAAAGGTGCAATCTCTACATCTTTAAACAATTGAACCTTGAGTTTATTACTCCCTGGCTTGAAGTTAAATAATAAAGTTGCATTTTCTTTTGAGATCTTTTCTTTTACCTCTGAGTATTTGTGATGGCCCATCATTGAAGAAAGTACATCATGTGGCTTCATATCAAATACCAACCTAGAACTTCGCACAAAAGGCAATGGAAAAGGCATAGAACACTCCCCATGACATAGAGCATCTCGATCAACATCATGGATTGACTCGCCAAGTGGATCACGTACTTCATTTATAGATGGCTCCAAACTCCTCATTTGCTTCCCTCCATGATTGTTTTGTTGCCCCGTTTTTGCCAAATTTCTTTGTCTCCCAATCCTTTGTTGAGAGGATTTAGCTTCAATCCTAGGTTGGGAGAATTCATCTTCAATCATCTGCAATTAAAACAATAAAGCACAAAAAGTTAATTCCTTGAATAACAAATGACATATTGACTATTTATCCATAAAATGATAGCAAACACCAATGAAAACAAACTTACAAGTGGGGGTGGGGACTCATTGAACATCACACGAAGCATATTCCAATTCTTGTCTCTTATTATTTTTTTACGGATGTCATTCTTGATCTTCTCTCGCAACTCCGCAGACTGAGCATCAAAAGCAGAGACACATTCTTTTATCTTATCCAAGGCTTGAATGCTCAACTCTTTTGCAGATTTCACACCCTGCTTGTAAAAAATACATATATATTAATCTCACAAACTTAGTAATGAAAATATAGAAAACATATGAAAGTTGGCATCGTACCGCCTTTCGAATCTCAGCACGAACGGCAACATTCTCTATTCTATTTCTCCTCTTCTTAAACTGGTATTCTATATTGTAATTCTTTCGATCCCGCTCTTTTTTCAAAAAGGACTCTGATCTGACCTTGTAGTTTGGCCCCGGAGGTGCACCAACGCGCAATGTTATTGGGTCCCATGAATGCACCATTTGTCTATGGCTATTAAAATCTTGACACCTTCTACGTCGTAGACCATTGCACTCAGGGGCCAAACAATAAAAATAGTTACGACCCTCCTCATCTTTTACAACTTTATAAGTTGCATCCTCCTACAATTAAACAATATGTTATGCAAATTCACTTGGAATAAACAATACTTCAACATTAACAAAATTCTAACATAAATAACATACCTGTCTTACAACCATCGCCATCATCTTATGATATTTGCTCTCTCAAAAATTGATATTTGTATCTGTTGATCATATTGGTTAATACCCAAAAATTAGTTCTCTAAATATATGAATAAGAACATAAAACATAATTTTAATCAAATAATCCTAATCATATGAATAAAACTTAAAATAGTGCACACTATCCATGTTGACAAAACCCTAAGACATTTATTATTGGAGTCATGTGGAATGTCAATATATTATAACCAATGGTGGAACCACTAGAAATGGTGAAAACATGCATAGTTATTAGAACTATGATTCTACTCTTCCATGAACAATGATTGAACTATGATTCTATTCTTATTGGACTCATGCACAACAATCATGAAATGATAAACAATGTTTATGGAACCACAACATATGTAGGTGGAACCTTGAACATTAGTGATGTTACTGGAACCATGATAAAGATGTCAAAGCCATGATAAACAAGGTATGACCACAAGAAACTATGGGAATAATGATTTTATTCTTATCAAATCCCTACCCAATGTTTATATATCCATGACTGATGTTGAAGGAACCATGAGTATTGTTTATGTTTCACAAAACAATATCCATTGTTTAGAGAAGAAGAAGCATTGTTTATCAACCCATAGAACTATAAAGAATTATTGCAACTACGAGGAATATTCTTGTTGGAAGCATGCACACAACATATGTGAAACTATGAAACATGTTATGGAACCACAACATCTAAATGAAACCAAGAGCCCCAATCATGTCTATGGTAGCATGTATGCTATTTACAAAGAAATACACAATGTTGGTGCATCAATAAGCATTATTTACAAAGCTAATGGAGATGGTGGAACCATGAGCAATCATTGGAACTAGGAAAATATTTGTATTAAAACCCTGCACAAGATTCATGGAAACATAAACATTTATAGAATGACATGTAGGTGGAACCATGAGCAATGATTCCACATTCACAACAGCACACAATGTTGTCCATGAGGATTGCTTACAAGACATCAAGGATGGTGGAACCACAAAGAATTATCGGAACCATGAAAAACATTGTTATTGAAACCATAAACAATGTTTATGGAACCATGACATGTATGGATGGAACTAATAGCATTGGATTTATGAACATAAGTAGTCTTTTGAGCATTCATGGAATCATGCACACCATTCATAGAACTATGCATGGTGCTAGGTGGAACCAAGAAAATTATTTACATGAATGGTTTACTCTAATAAATCACTTGAATTATGAATAATATTATTTTTGGAACCATGTGCAACATTCATGGAACCATGAACAATGCTT
The DNA here is from genome assembly GCA_034641835.2 of Pinus albicaulis. Taxonomy (NCBI): domain Eukaryota; kingdom Viridiplantae; phylum Streptophyta; class Pinopsida; order Pinales; family Pinaceae; genus Pinus; species Pinus albicaulis. The sequence continues at coordinate 502,991,578 of CM076575.1, read as the reverse complement.
ACAAAACTACAATATATGTGAGCGGCACTAAAAGCATTGTTTATGTTCATAAAACCATGCACAACACTTGTAATCGTACACTATGTTTACATAAACAATAGAAATGGTGAAACCACAAACATTTATTAAAAATTTAGAAGAAATAGCTATTGGTACGATGTGCAATATTCATCAAACCATGATAGATGTGGATGCCACCAAATGCAATAAAACTATGAACTTTAGTTATGTCATTTTATCATATGATATTTGTCAATGGATCCAAAAGTATCGTTTATCTTCATGGAACCATGTGCATAGTTCATGGAACTACGGAATGTTGGTGAAACCATGAAGATTTTATGCATAACCAATAGAGATGTTGGAACACTATGTAATTATTGGAACTATGTAATATTGCAACCATAGGCAACATTCATGAAACTATGAACAATGTTATAATACAATGACATAGGTGGAATCGAACGCATCGAAATTATGCACATAAGTTTAGTGTCTTTATGGGTGGAACTAAGAGCATTACTCATGTTCATGGAACCATGTGGAACATTCCATGTCATAGGTGGACTCAAGAGCATTGAAACTATGCACATAACCTTGGATTCTCTATCTTTGTGGTTGGAACCAAGAGCATTTCTCATGTTCATGGTACCATGTGTACCATTTAACAAAATGTACATAGTGTTTGTAAAACCATGAGCATTATTTGCATAACAAATTAGGATGGTGGAACCATAAGAAAATATTAGAACTATGAAAGCATTGTCTTTTTTAGATCGAGAGGAATCAATAACTAGTAGGTATTCATTGGACAAGAACCAAGTTCAAATCCCATGGGTTGTCACTATAAACCCTAGGTTAGGTGCAACAACACTCAAGCCACACCTAATAGGGAACTCAAACCTTGACCTAGAGACAAAACACCCTAAATGGAGGTGCCTACCCTTTTAGCCAAGACATAATAGCCAATGTCTCATTGGGGATTTGAACCTGGGTGGGAAGAGTGTGAACCTTACCTCCTAACCATTTGCCACTTGACATGAAGAGCATTGTTATTGGAACCATAAAAAATGCTATGGAACCACAAAATACACAAATGGAACCAAACACATTCTTTACATCTATAAAACCGTGACCATTGTTCAGAAAACCCTGCACAATACTAGTGAAACCATCAGCATTGTTTACAGAACTTATATAGATGATAGAACTCTAAGTCTTAGCTACAACCATGTGAAACATTGTGATTAAAAACATGTGCAATGGTTATGTTGATGGAGCCATGGCATGGGTTGATGAAACCAACAACACTGGACCTATGAACACAAGTCCTTTTAATTTAATATATATGGGTGTAACCAAGAGCATTCCTCAGGCTCATTGAACCATGTAAATTGCTCACAAAACCATAATGTTGGTGGAACCATGTAAATTGTTTGTGTAACCAATAGGAATGGAAACCCACAAACAACTACTAGAATGATGATAATTACTATTATTGTTGGACTCACAATTTCCATTAGACCGAAACCCACAGGCGTTAGTCTCTTCTACAATAGTCAAAATTAGCATCCACCAGAGGCAATTAGTCCATGTCGCAAAACACAGGAGGAGTGTCGAACCTAATGTCCAACAATCCCCTCAATCATGAGCCAAAGAGTTTCCAACTCGAGACCTATCGCTCTAATACCACTTGTTGGACTCACAATTGTCGTAAGACCAAAACTCACAGCTGTTAGTCTATGCTACAATCGTCAAAGTTAGGATCCACGAGAGGAAGTTAGCCCATGTCATGAAACACATGGGAGTGTTGAACCTAATTTCCAACAATTGTTTGAACCAAGTGCAAACATTCATGAAACCATGAATAATGTTTATGGAATTGTGACAACATTTATAAAGTTAATGGAACTACGATGTATGTGGGGGTACCTAAAAGAATTGTTTACATTCATGGAACCGTGAAAAAAGTTGGTGCAACCATGCACATTGTTTATGAAACTAGTAGAGGAAGCACAAGGAATTGTTGGAACTATGAGGAAAACTATTATCGAAACTATAAACATTGTTTATGAAAATATGGCATGTGGATCGAACCAAGAGCATCAATCTCACAAAATCTAGGAATGTAAGTTGAATCTTATTACCTTAAGGGGTGAAACCAAAAGCAATAGTTATGGTTATGGCACTATGCACACTACTAGTGGAAATATGTATATTATTTACAAAAATTTAACTGTAATGGGAATCATAAATAATTATTAGAGGATGGAAAATATTGTTATTAGAACCATTCACAACATTCATGGAATTGTGAATGATATTTATAGAACTATGACATGGGAGTGGAAACAAGTGCATTGTTTACATTAATGAAACAACATTCATCATTCATAGAACCATGAACAATGCCTATAGAAACATGAACATTATTTATAAACCCATAAGAGATTGTGGAACCATGTGTAGTTGGGTCTCTTTCATTTTAAACTTTCATACTCCATAACTATGAAATTCATTGTTGTTGCTCAAATTTAAATAAGGTGAGTTTGTAAGTAGTCATGAGAACATTTGATTTTAAACTTCGTTAACTAGATATGCATAGAAGCATTCGTTCATTCTAAACTTTCATACTCCATAACTATTAAATTCATTGTTGATGCTCAAATTTAAATAAGGTGAGGTTGTAAGTAGTCATGAGAACATTTGATTTTAAACTTCGTTAAATAGATATGCATAGAAGCATTCGTTCAATCTTTCTTATGTGTCGATTTTGGGGAGCATGAGAGGTGCTTATTTATGATCATTAAAGATTTGACAATTCTCATCAAAGGGAAAGGATGCAACAAGAGCCCCAAGGAAGTTTTGATAAATTGTTGGGTTCAAAAATTTGCTTCCTCGTCAGATAAGCAACCATTCTTCTAAATATACTCAATTAAAGGAGGTTATAACCATGAGAAAAAAGAGAATATATTAGATGCCAGTGTCTTGAATCCTTTAGTCTTGCCAAATGCAATTAATTTTATTTCAATCCATTCAAAAAAATGATGAATTATTTAACATATAAATTATGAAAATAATTAAAATTTATGTTCAACAAAATGATTATTGATATTAATTTTTTACCAAGGCATATATGCTTGTGTTAAAAGATCATTAAAAATAAATGTTTTTTAATTCTACAATCAAATTATGAATAAATGTAGTCTCGCTATAACAACCTATTGTGTTGCATTGTTACAACTCCAATAAGGAGAGTAGAGGGGGGCACCCATGCAACTTTTCTGAGGTAATTAATTATAACCTACAACAAAGTTCCTCGTCCTAAAGTTCCACTAGGGAGGGGAGGCAAGTATTGAACATTATGGGCCCTAGGTTAGCTTATATCCCATGAAAAATTCACCAATGACCTGATTACAACTCTAATAAGGAGAGTAGAGGGAGGCAGCTATGCAGCTTTTATGAGGTTATTAAGTATAACCTACAACAAATATCCTTGCCGTAAGGTTCCACTAGGGGGAGGAGGCTAAGTATCAAATGTTATGGGCCCTAGGTTAGGTTATATCCCATGGAAATTCACCATTGGTGGAACATCATGCACTTATCACTGGTATATCAGCTCCTCAACCATTGAACCGACTTGACCAAGACTAACAAAAGCATCAAGTATGTCAAGTATAGTTGCATTGAGTGTCCCTCCCAATAACAAGCAAGTCATAACGACATGTTACTATTGATCAAACAAGTGGACAAGCCAGTGTAAAGTATTGTGTGCCAAGATTCAACTCTCCAAAAGTCTCTTCCAAGGAGAAAGATGTACTAATAATATAAAAATAAAATAGATGTTAATGTTTATGCATATGAATTATGTATACAATGTTACAAATCCATCATAAATAAGAAAATTTAAAGAGACATAATGCAATCTATTCGATGACTATACATTGTAAAAATACCATTTGCTTAAAAAAAAAACAAAGTGATAGTTTATCTTGACTTTCAAAATTTAAACCTAAGAAAACAAACATGCATGCAACAAGAAATACAAAAGCATTTTTCTTTCTGTTTTCTTGAATTTGAAATAATCAACCATTTCACTAATAATCAAATAGCTAATCACGGGCAACTTAGAAGTTTATGTAATCTGTAAAGTAGAATGTAGTATATGTAATGCTATTGAAATCCAAACTGGCACAGAGGCCTTGATAAACTCAAGCAACAAATCTTTTTTGTTGAAACTCAAATTAGCATGGAGGGCTTAATAAAACCTATACTTAGTAGAAATACCCAATAATACGATTCAATAACTTAGTTGAGATAGATGCTAAAGACTTTTATCTATTAACATGAACAACAGTAGACAGTTAGAAGCATCTTTACATAAAATCGGTGATTTATCTGGTTACCTAAATTAAGGATAAGATTCCAAACAATGTGGTAATTGAAACAAAAGAGAAAGAAAAGACACCCATGGGTTGGAGGCAAAGGCCCTTGTTTTATTGACTTTGGATAATAAATGGGTCACATGAGAATTCTAAATAGGCACTATTTTCCCATGATTCAAAGGGCGTAGAGAGATTTTTCTAATTTAGGTTGCGATTTTTTTCAAAAATAACAAAAACAATAAATTGTTGTGATCAAATTGGATATGAAATTTGAGTGTTGGTATGTGAGAAGTGGGCCCTTAGAAACAAAAATGAAAAGTTGGGGTTACAAAATTTTGAGAGGTGGTAACAACTCAAATTTATAGATTATGGTTTCAATTCAAAAGATGATATGTAAAACCCAAGTTCAAACTTCCTCGTTGGGCTAAAGTTCGAAAGGTTACAGAGATTTATAAGTTTAGCTCAAGTTCTTTTCCCAAAGTCAAATACCGTACAAACAAATAATATTTAAACAAAGTGGTCTGTCCAACATTGCAATGACCATCACTTGAGCTTGATTTTATATATATTTCAGTAAATTATCCATGATATACATTTCTGTATAGAATGGAATAATAGGTTTTGACCATTGCAAAAGTGTTAAATGCTTTATAAATAATAATTTTTCTATGGAAATTGAGAGAAAAATATTTACTCATTATTGAAAAAAATAGAAACGGAAAATTACAAGTTCAAAAAATTGCAGGGATGCAATCCTTTTATATAAATGGAAATTGAGTGTTTACTCGGTATTGAACGAAAAAGAATCTTCAGATATTTAATCCAAAAAAATATTATATAACCACACCAAAAAAATGAGGTTCAAGCTAACTGTGGGAATATGTAAAGGTTACATAAAGCCATTCCTTGTCCTCTTATAGACGTTATGAGCTCAAATTTGTAAAATGAGATTCTATATGCCTACTGATTGCTCTTGTGACAGCCTATTCTTGAAAATATTAAGCCTGCACAACTGCAAGAGGCCATACTGTATAACTCTATATTTCTTATGTTCCATGTATCAAGCACTGATGCATTGGAACATAATATTTTTAAATATATATAGGTCACACTAGAGGCTTGAAGGCACGTTAGTATGAGAGAATTTATTTTATAGTTCCACAATGTTTGTTTTTATGTTCTTTAGTTTGGCTACGTCCTTGGGATGATTCAATAACTTGCTTTCTCATTCTAGAACTAACATCATTGGTTATTTTAGTGTCATGTCTTGTAGGGCCTCTTTAGCTTGTGGTTATTATTTAAATGTTTTTAGTTACAGCATATGTTATCATTTACTAAAATGGCATATTCTTGGTGGAATTTACTTTCACATTAATATCCTCCTTGTGTTATAATTTCCTAGCTAAAAGCAACTATAAGCAAACACACACACACACACATATATATATATATCAACTGGCTTTAGTTCAAGAGGTTGGGATAAATATTGTTATCCTCCCCACCTAGGTTCAATTCCTAGATGTGACATGTTGAGCTCATCATGAGTATTTCTTCTAATGGCTTTGATCCTTGTTGTCTGATCAGTACCTCGAGGACCAAGACATGTATATTCCTCAGATGAAATATAAAGATATTTCACATGGAAAAACAAATAAAAACAATATACACACACGTCAATTGGGTTTATCTTGGGTGGTTGGGAGGAATGGTTGTTATCCTCCCCACCCCAGTTCAATTCCTACAAGTGACATAATGAGCTTTGTTGTAATGGCTTCAAGCCTTGTTGTTGAGTATAAGTAGCCCCTTGAGGACCGAAACATGTGTATTCTTCATATGGAATATAAAAATATTTCCCATGGAAAAAAATACACATACACACAAGAAAAACAACCCAATGGACTAGCTCTAGTGGTTGATCGCATTGAACTTATATTGGAGATCTCAAGTTTGATTCCCCAAGCCAATTGCCCTTGTAGGGTGCTTCACTCAATGTCACTGTTGCGTTAGGTTCCCTAATGAACATCAACAAGTTTACATTAGGAAAGAGGGGAAGTGGTTGAGGGTTTCCCCACAAGATTTTCCTTGAGAAATAAAATAAAATAAAATAAAAAATGAATATATATATCTATGTGTGTGGGGGGGGGGGGGGGGCGGTTAGTCCAAGTGGTTGGGATAAATATTGTTATCCTCCCCACCCAGGTTCAATTCCTACAATGTTATGTCAATTGGGTTTAGTCCAAGTGGTTGGGTTTAGTTCAAGTGAGCGACCAATGCCTAAATCACCGGGTTCGGCGAATTTTATTGTTGAAGTTCGAAATTCGCCGAACTTGAAGCATCATCAAACAAATTCGATTAAGTTCGCCAAACTTAATCACGAACACGAACTCGAACACGAACTTAACCCCGAACACGAACAAAATGGCGAATTTGAACGATTTTTTTTTAAATTCGTTAAAAAATCGTGAAAAAATTATTAGGTTTGGCATGAGGGTTGTTTTGTTTTGAGGCTAAAAAGCTCGACAGACGAAGTCTGTCTCACCGCTCATGCTCACGCTACTGCTCTCGAGTCTCAGCCTCTCGCAACCAGTGGCAGTGACCACAGCTCTCCTACGCGGCTGCCTCCTCCGACGCTGCTCCTCTACGGCGACCTCCAGCGTCACGACTCATTATGTAATGACAAATCATAACCAGACAATGCAAAATTAATTTAGAAGAGTCAAACCTAAGAAAATGGAAGTACAAAACGAAGAAATTGAGGAGGAGTTCAATGGGACTAAAGATATTAGAAAACACAAGTGAAGTTGAGTAACCATGTAATGCATGAGAACATGAAAAAAAAATATAACATTGTATTCATTGTATTCACTTGAAAAACTGACTAGGTCACCATTGTAAAATAGAAATTATTCGTCTTCATGTTTTATAGTCTTGAAAATATTTGAAGTATTTGAAGCTGTATTGGAATGAATTCAGAAGGGGGCTTTTTATAAACAACAAAGTTGTTGAAATTGAGATTATTTATCAAAATCTAGTCTGTCATGAGAGTACATTGTTAAAAAATTTCGATGCATGGCAAAATTAAGCTCTATTACATGGTCAGAAGCATGCCATAAAAGGTGATCATATAACATAATGATTGTTGTTATATTTATGGAGTCAAGCATTACAAAAACCTAAGTCACCGGTTTCGACGATTGTAAATTTATGTAGATGTTTTATGCTTGATGCAACTTTACTTTCACTACAGCAATCACAGAAACAATCAAGTAAAAGGATGATAGAACATACCAGTGGATCAACAAAAGACAAACCAGAAACAGATAAATGTGTTGGTGTGTGACGACAATCAACAAGATGCTTCAAACAGCAAAGTCTCCTTGGTCAGCCAACCCAACATGTGTCACAACAACCCTCAAAACAGCCACACGGTCAACTCAAAGTCAATCCCAGAAAAGTCAATGTTGCCCAAAAAAGTCAACACAAAACAGTAGCAAGTAAAAGTCAACACATCTCAATCTTCGGTCAACCTTTGACCTCAGTTCTTGTGCCAAAATGTACGGCCTGCATAAATCGAACTCTGCACCAAAAATCAGCTCCTTTGGACCATGCGTTGACCAAGCATGGAAACCCTAGCTGCAGCAGAATTCTCTTCGTCCTTCTTTCCCACGTGTGAACCGAAAACTGCCTCCAAGGAGCTCGAACCAATCAGAAGAGGAGAGATGATGTGTGAGGATGAGATGAGTGAAATGTCCTCCAACATTGACTCTATTTATATCAATCACCGAGGGTGTGTGACACATTTGCTGGGAGTGTAAAACCTTAAGGCCGACCTGCACATATTTTGAAAGTATTAAAAATAAATTCAAAATAAATTTTCTGCTCATCGGATCAAGATGATCTTTAGATCAATCTTGCACCTCTCCAAAAGAGGAACCCAATAAAAATATTGGTGTCTTCATCTGAGCATCACAACATGGAGTTTGGACCTAGTTGTCCAATTTTAACACTCCCTCTCAACTAGGGAGAACCCCATCCACCTATGCAATCACTCATCTCTTTGTAACTTGCTTTGTTGGCCTCTTTATTTCAGAACAGAAGTGGGTCAGTCACAAAGACATCATTCCCGGCTGACAGTTTCAGTCCAGAGGTCTGAAACCTCTATAGGACTCACAAAGAGTCTCACACCAACCCGAAGTCAGAAGGAGGTCTGAAACCTCACATGGACTCAAAGAGTCAAATACCAACCCGAAGTTGGTTTATCTGACCCGAAGTCAGAAGGAGGTCCGAAACCTCACATGGACTCAAAGAGTCACATACCAACCCGAAGTTGGTTTATCTGACCCGAAGTCAGTAGGAGGTCCGAAACCTCGCTAGACTTGATCCCAAATCCAGTGGTTGGACACGTTTCATCCTAGATAGAGAGTACGGCAATCTCTGATGCGTCCATCAGTGTTTGCTAATAGTCTCTAGCTTTTCCCACCTCATTGGCCAAATGAGAGGTACTTCCCATGAGTCTGGAACTCAATGGGTAGGATGCATACGGGGCACAGATCATGAGAGGCGAACCAACTCAATCATCATAACGGTGGGGCAGAAGCACCACAAGGTTCGGCAAGCCTAGCCCCGTGTGTGCTTATAGCTCCGAGAAGCTATCACTAGAGCCCCCCAAAGCTCCGAGACCTCATCGTCCAACAGGACCCTCAGAATAGGGTCGTTCCACGATTCCAAGATTCTCACGGAAGGTTAAGAACATGACCTTCCCCAAGGGCATTGTGAGAATATCTGCGACCTGCTCATCAGTTCCTATATGATCGAGCCTTATGGTGCCTCGTTGTACCATATCCTGGATAAAGTGGTACCAACCATCAACATGCTTGGATCGTTTGTGGAACACGGGATTCTATGACAAACGAATCCCCCTCTGGTTATCACAAAGGATAATGGTGGCATCTAGCACATGCTCGAACAGCTCACTGAAGAGCTTTCACAACCAAGTGACTTCACAACAGGCCTTACATGTTATAATGTATTCGGCCTCAGCAGTGCTCAAGGCTACCGACTTCAGTTTCATGCCCGAAGCAGATCTACGTGTGAAGCAGCATCCAAATGTGCTATTGCGATCCACCACACTGCCAGCCCAATCGGCATTAGTATATCCATGGAGTGTCATACTCTCGATAGTGTATCTCAGCCCATGGTCTATTATGCCCCAGAGATATCTCAAAAGTTTCTTGGCACCAACCCAGTGAATGTTATGATCAACCATGTGTTGAATCAAAGTGTTCACTGCAAAACATATGTCTGGACGGGTGTTCACTAAGAACATCAGGGCCCCTACGAGTTGACAATACTCAGTAGGATTTGCCAATACGGGCCCAGCAGCGATGCCACTCAACTTCTTGAAGTTGAGCTCCATAGGCGTCGACACGAACTTGCAGTCCACCATACTAAATCTTTCCAGAAGCTTCACAATGTATTTTCCTTGAGAAAGGAAAATCTCGCCAGGTCTCTGCCAGACCTCCAGGCCTAGGAAATAGTGCATCAGTCCTAGGTCCTTCATTTCGAACTCAGCAGCGAGCTCCCTCTTGCACTGATGAATGAGTGGGTCAGCACCTGTCAGGAAGAGGTCATCCACATACAACAATAGAATGAGAGGCTTCTCCTTGACAACTTTGAAGTAAAGGTTTGGATCAGCAGTACTACGAGTGAAGCCCAGCTTCATCAGGTAGCTATCTATCCTCTCGTACCAAGCTCTGGGTGCTTGCTTCAGCCCATAGAGGGCTTTCTTCAACCTGCATACATGGGTGTCCCGATCCTGGACTTCGAACCCTAGAGGTTGCTCCACATATACCTCTTCCTTTATCGCACCATGCAGAAATGCGGTCTTCACATTCATCTGATGGAGACTCCATCCTTGCATAGCAGCAAGGGCTATAATAGATCGAATGGTGGTATATCGAGCCACAGGTGAAAATATGTCATCATAGTCTATGCCTTCCTTTTGAGAGAAGCCACGGGCAACGAACCTGGCCTTGAACTTTTCAGCACTTCCATCAGATCCATGCTTGATCTTGTAGAGCCATTTCGAGGTCACAATTGCTTTGTCCTTCGGTCTTGGAACCACATCCCAGACATCATTCTTCAATATGGACTCATACTCTTCGTGCATAGCATCCTTCCAGACTTGATGCTTTACGGCTTCCTCAAAAGATCCAGGCTCAGATTGTACAATAGTACTCATGGTTGCTAGATACCCATGGTATCTACTCGGCTTCTTGCTTTCACGGAATGTCCCCCTTGGGGCCATATGTCCCTCGGCATCCTCGAGAGAGTCCCTGAGCCATGATGGTCTCTTTCCCAGTGAAGGAGGTGGATCAATTGGGTCCATCGGTCCTTCAACATCAGGCATCGTCTCATCCTTCGGTTCTTCTTGATTTCCAGGCCTTGCTTCATGATCTTCCTCAGATCTCGGAAGATTGACTACTTTCCTTAGGGAAGCATCTTCGTCAAAGGTGACATCGTGGCATACCTCCACTTCCCTTTGACCAGGCACATGGACTCTACAGGCCTTTGAAGTTTTGTTGTAGCCCACAAACATTCCTTTCTTCCCAAAAGCATCCAACTTGCTCCTCTTTTCTTTTGGCACATGAAAATAAACAAGACATCCAAAAACTCTAAAATGTGAGACGTCCGGTTTCTTACCAGAGAAAACCTCTTCGGGAGTTTTGGATTCTAGAGTAGAATGCAGGCATCAGTTTTGTATGTACACAGCAGTTTTTGCAGCTTCTCCCCATAGAAACTTCGGTAGACCTTGGTCACATAGCATGGCACGGGCAGCTTCCATAATGGTCCTGTTCTTTCGTTCAGCAACACCATTTTTCTCGGGAGTATAAACAGTTGTGGTCTCCCTCTTGATGCCAGCTTCTCTACAAAAGTCCTTGAACTCGTTTGTCTCGTATTCAATGCCATTATCAGTTCTCAAAATCTTGATTTTCTTCCCTGTCATATTTTCCACCAAGGCTTTGAAGGTACGGAACCACATGAAGGCCTCATCCTTCTTCTTTAAGAAGTATATCGAGGTTTTACGAGAGAAGTCATTTGTGAACGTCATATAATAAGAACATCCTCCCAAGGATGTCACGGGCAACATATTAGATAGATCAGAATTGATCAATTGTAAGACATCAGTTGTCTTTGTGACACTTGAGGGGAAAGGTCCCCTTGTATGCTTATTTGAAATCTCGGGCATCCCTGTCACCACCTTCCTTGCTTCAAGAAGGGCCTTGTAGTGAAGGTGTCCAAACCTCTGGTGCCATAGTTCAGTCTGTCGGATAGTATCACATGTCATCGCTCCCAGTGGACTTCCTCCAACCTGGTAGAGTGTATCAACTCTAAACCCAATCATGATAGCCTCCTTGAAGCTCTTCTTCCACATGTGCACCTTTCCATCAATGAATGCCACATTGAAACCTTTGTCTTCCATGGCCGATATAGACTAAGGTTCTTCTTCAAATTAGGTACATAGAGTACATTTTGCAAGTGGAGGACTTGACCTTGAGACAAGTGGAGGGTCACAGTCCCTGTCCCTTTCACGAGATATGTGGCATTATCTCCAAAGATAATTTTCAAATTAGTATCCTTCTCAACCATATCAGAGAGTGCTTCCTTGAACCCAATGATGTGCCTTGAGGCACCACTATCTATCAACCAAACATCCATAGTGTCGGGTGGAGATGCAATAGAGAGGGGCAGATACAAGAATGTATTCATTTCTTTTTTGGTTTTTAAACTCCTGTGGTGATCATTTTTTAAAGAGCTTCCCAAATTATCCACAGTATTAAGGAACATGTGTCAACGTTTCGAATCCCAACTGGGATCCATCATCAGGACTTTAGAATGAAGAATTTTTAGAGAAGGGTTTCAGACCATTAATAGAGATAAATTTCTTGAAAAGCGCCGACCAAGGTTTTTGTATTTTGTATTTTTGCATTTTTATTATTTTTATTAATTATAATAATTACATTTCTAATTTAATAAATTTTATTTTTATTAATTATAATAATTGCGTTTCTAATTTAATAAATTATACTCTATCATGGTTAATAATTAATAAAATCAAAGTTATATACAAAATAAAGAACTTTAAGATTTATTTTAATTATGCCTATTTTATTAACTAATTAGTTAGTATAATCATGCCTATTAAAAAAATTTCTTAATTAGTTAGTTCTATTATACTTATTTAAGATTAATTTACCAATAGCTTAGTTGATTAAGTTTAATTCCTTATTCTCTAATAATAAAGAATAAAGAATTATTTTTATTTTTCTTATTTTATTTTACTAATTAGTTAGTTTAATTTTTATTAAGCCTATTATTTCTTATATTATAAAGTAACTAAATTGGTTAATTTATTTTATATATAACTTTGATTTTATTAATTATTAACCATAATAGAATATAATTTATTAAATTAGAAACATAATTATTATAATTAATAAAAATAAAATTTATTAAATTAGAAATGTAATTATTATAATTAATAAAAATAATAAAAATACAAAAATACAAAATACAAAAACCTTGGTCGGCTCTTTTCAAGAAATTTATCTCTATTAATGGTCTGAAACCCTTCTCTAAAAATTCTTCATTCTAAAGTCCTGATGATGGATCCCAGTTGGGATTCGAAACGTCGACACATGTTCCTTAATACTGTGGATAATTCGGGAAGCTCTTTAAAAAATGTATTCATTTCTTTTATCAACAACATTTGATTCCTCATACCTGGAGTTTCTTGACCTTTTGAAAAGTTGATCATTTTCGCTAGAGGGAGCCTTCCTCTTTCCCTTGAACATGTTGTTCCTTTGATTGCCATTCCTCCAGTTCTTGTTGTTGTCATCACCATCGGGAGAATCCTTCTTGAAAGGACATTCTCTAGCATAGTGACCAGGCCTATGACAAGTGAAACACTTGCCCTTCTTTCCTTGGGCCCCTGTTTTTCCTTTGTTCTTTGGACCACCAAAGTTCTTTCTAGAATGAGCAGCGTAGGCAGCATTTCCTTCATTTCCATACTTCTTCATTCTTGTCTCTTCTTGAACGCATCTCAACAGTACTTCATCAAAGTCAGGTATCACATTATTATTTAGAATGGTAGTGTTGAACACATGCCATTCGGATGGGAGCCCTCCAAGTACGGTGAGTACCATCTCTCGATCAGCTATTGTCTCCCCAATAGCCAACAGATTGTTCCTGATCTCGGTCAGCTTCAGAAAGTATGATTGAATAGACTCATCCCTACCTTTCTTCAGATTCTTCAATTGATTCTTGAAGAATAGTACTTGATTTGCATTGCTGGCCTTGAACATGAGGACCAACTTATCATACATCTCTTTGGATGTGCTTAGCTCAGAGATGTAGGCCACCAAACTCTTATGAATGGATTCCCTGATCATCAGCTTTGCTTTGATCTCCCCCTTCTTGTACTTTGTTTTGGCAGCAGTAGTAGCAGTGGATGGAGGTTCTTGGATTTAACCCTGCACATAGTCCATGACATCTTGGTCTTCCAATTTAAGATCCAATATCATCTTCCAAGCATGGAAGTCATCCTTCCCAGTTAAATTGTCATCCTCCTTGAAGCCATAGTTTGTGGAACCCATTTTCTTCTTCAGTGATTGCTACAAATAGGGCTTGTCTTCACCTCAGCTCTAAAACCATGTAAATTTATGTAGATGTTCTATGCTTGATGCAACTTTACTTTCACTACAGCGATCACATAAACAATCAAGTAAAATGTTGATAGAACATACCAATGGATCAACAAAAGACAAACCAAAAATAGATAAATGTGTTGGTGCGTTACGGCGGTCAACAAGATGCTTCAACCAGCAAAGTCTCCTTGGTCAGCCAACCCAACATGTGTCACAACAGCACTCAAAACAGCCACAAGGTCAACTCAAAGTCAACCCCAGACAAGTCAACGATGCCCATAAAAGTCAACACAAAACAAGTAAAAGTCAACGCAGCGCAGTCTTCGGTCAACCTTTGACCTCAGTTCTTGTGCCAAAATGTACGGCCTGCATAAATCGAACTCTGCACCAAAAATCAGCTCCTTTGGACCATGCGTTGACCAAAGTCAATGCTGGTCAAACCTGCGTGGAAACCCTAGCTGCAGCAGAATTCTCTTTGTCCTTCTTTCCCACGTGTGAACCGAAAACTGCCTCCAAGGAGCTCGAACCAATCAGAAGAGGAGAGATGATGTGTGAGGATGAGATGAGTGAAATGTCCTCCAATGTTGACTCTATTTATATCAATCACTGAGGGTGTGTGACACATTTGCTGGGGGTGTAAAACCTTAAGGCGGACCTGCACATATTTTGAAAGTCTTAAAAATAAATTCAAAATAAATGTTCTGCTCATCGGATCAAGATGATCTTTAGATCAATCATGCACCTCTCCGAAAGAGGAACCCAATAAAAATATTGGTATTCAACTGAGCATCACAACATGGAGTTTGGACCTAGCTGTCCAATTTTAACAACAATAATCCTATGTGTTTGCAATGTGCATTACGCACTTTGAAAATTGACATGCTTATTTATTTATGTGCATCATATTTATCTTTCAGCATGCTTAAAATTGTTTTTTTTATATATATATAAATATTTTTTTCAAATTTTTGTATGTCGAATTTTATGCCAAACTTTATCGGCAAAATTTTAGGTGCCAAACTTTATTCGAATTTCAACGTCGTCGAACTCGAACACGAACACGAACACGAACCTGGTGACTTAGACCAATGCCATGTTGCATGACCAGGGGTTGCCCAAGTTTCTTTGGGTTGAGGCATGCAATACCGCAGTTTTCTTGCAGATTCGGAGCCCACACAGAGTGTTGGGGCGAGTTACACCAGAGGACGCCTTTATAGGCAAGAGACCGGATGTTTCACATTTATGTATATTTGGCAAGGTGGTGTACTACCATGTACCAACAGAGTAAAGGTCGAAGTTGGAGCCCACGGCAGAGAAGGACATATTTGTGGGCTACAGCGAGACATCCAACGCGTTCAGGGTATAACTATATCTACTAGCACTCAAGAAGACCATCATCAGGAGAGATGTCAAGTTTAAGGAAGAAGGGGCTTTGAGGAAGTCTTAGAGCATAAGCAAGCTACAGTGCAGGAGGAGGAGCAGCAAGCTCCCAAGCAGGATGATCAGCGAACACCTCAAACTACAGTGGTACACATTGATGGGCAGGTCGGTCAGCATGAGGAAGAGGGGGGCACGTAGGTGGAAGATAGAGTGGAGCCCACTCAACTCGTGACTTCCAGCACAGGGAGAAGGAGAGCGGGATGAGCAGAGCAGTTGATCCAAGACGCGCAGGAGAGATTTGGTGCTCCTAGTATATCAATTTGACAAAGCAGATAGCCTCAGAGGTACACAAGATATATGGAACTCATGCCTGAGTTATTGGACATCGAGCCTTCCAGCTACCAGTTGACAGCCACTCAGAAGATGTGGAGAGATGCCATGGTGGAGGAGTATGCTTCCATCATGAAAAATGATGTCTGGGAGGTGGTACCGAGGCTTGAGGGAAAATCTATGGTGGGCTCTCGTTGGGTCTACAAGATCAAGCATGGGGTTGATGGGAGCATCAAGAAATACAAGGCAAGTTTGTGGCCAAAGGGTTCTTGCAAGTAGATGGCCTTGACTATGACGAGACATTTGCCCCTATGGGTAGATATTCATCTATCAGGAACATTATAGCCATTGTAGCTCAAATGGGGTGGAAGATCCACCAGATGGACGTTAAACCAACGTTCCTCAATGGGGTTGTTGAGGAGATGTATATTGAGCAACCGAAGGGTTTTGAGACATGTACAGGGAGACTCAGTATGCAGAGTCAAGAGAGCCTTGTATGGGCTCAAATAGGCTCCACAAGCATGTTATGCTCGTATTGACAGTTACCTTCAAGGATTGGGCTTCACTTAGAGTGAAGCGTACCCCAACCTCTACTACATTGTTGATGGAGGTAAGCCGCTTATTCTAGTGTTGTATGCGAACAATCTGATCCTAACAAGCGCTGATAAGCTCATCCAGGAGTGTAAGAGAGATCTTGCAAGCGAGTTTAAGATGAATGATATAGGGTTGATGCACTATTTCCTTGGATTGGAGGTTTGGCAGGGAGATGGGGAGATATTCTTGGGGCAAGGCAAGTATGCCCTAAACATTCTGAGACCATGACCATGCCTCTAGTCACAAACAAGAAGAAGGTGGACACATCAAGAATGGAGTGAGTAGACCCCACGCTCTACCAACAATTGATTGGCTCATTAATGTACTTGGTGAACACACAACTAGATATGCCTTTTACAGGTAACTCTTTGAGCCAATTCATGGTCAATCCCACCAGGGTGCATTAGGTTGCTACCAAGCATGTATTGAGGTATCTCAGGGGGACAATGGAGAATGGTTGTGGTATAGACAGGTTGATGGGTGAAGCCTGAGGGCTTCACTAATGCAAATTGGGCAAGCAGTTCCACAAACAGGAAAAGCAAATCAGGTTGCACTTTTAGTGTTGGATCAACAATTGTTTCTTGGTTCAGTCGAAAGTAGAGATCAATTGCATTGAGCTCAGCAAACGCCGAGTACATGGCTACTAGTTTGGTAGCATGCAAAGCCATATGGTTGAGGAAGTTGCCCGTGGGCTTGTTTGGACATAAGCTAGAGCCCACCATGATCCACTGTGACAATCAAAGTTGCATCAAGCTCTCTAAGAACCAGTGTTTCACGATCACTCAAAGCCCATCGGGATACATTATCATCACATCAAGGACATTTTTCAAAGAGATACAATTAGACACCAATACATACCAACAAAGGAGCAAATAGCAAACATTTTGACCAAGGCTTTGCCAAGGGGCAGATTTTGTTTACCTTGGAGACAGGTTGGGTGTAGTGCAGAATGCCAAAATTTCAATCTGGAAATCTACGGTTGCAGTGATAGACTTATTTCTCCTACTTATTACTCCAATAAGTTATTTACAGAAATCTATCAGTAAACTTTGAAATAAATACTACTACAACATTCACAATTATATATGCAGAGAAGTAAACAGTAAAGAACATAAGCATAAGAACCAATCACATTTACCCACTTAATTTTGGACAATTTTCCCCGGAAAAACCCAATGTGGGAAAACCGATGCAGCAGATGAGGGTTTTATTGTTATTCTTCACCAAATGAATCTTTACAAGGAATACACTGGCAGATATAATAAGAAAACACCTAAGATAAAATTCTCGGCACCTCCCGACAATTTCCTAACACCCGGAAGAGCCTCTGACTTTCTATGCGTCTATCTGCATGTTTCTCTGTGTAGTCCCTACGCTGGACTACATCACTCGGCGTAGGGCTCTGTGTGGGTTCACTACACTGCAGATCAGCGCTGCCTTCTGTGACCCTCTGTGTCCCTTTGTCCTCGAGCTCAGTGATTGTTGACTCCCTCTTCTCCTTCTGCTTCTGCAACTCTTCGCCCTGCAACTCTCCCATTGAAATCGAATTCTATTCCTTCAGAATCGATCTCCTTCGGTTACTAAGTGTACCCCCGGCTTATTTTGCAAATGACCCTCAAGCCTTCTTTTATAATCTTCTCGTTGATGAATCAACGACCCAAATTAGAAATCTAATCAATGGCTAAAATTAAAACTTGACTTGATCTCCGTTCTCTAAAAGATTCACACTTTGTCTTATTAATACCCTTTAATTATTTAATTACCCTAAGTTTAGACTTAGGGTCTCCATTAAAATAATTAATTATTTTCATAAGACATGAACCAAGTGGAATTTCCACAAACGATTTCTGGGTTTTTTGGAATACTGATGTCCAAGTCTCCTCACAAAGTTTGAGACTTAGAACACTTTCTGATGCTACAAAAATCAACACTCCCTCTTAGCGAGGAAAGTGTTCTAGCAATATGCATGTTGCATGTTGCTCTACTTTTGAAGCATCCTCTGCATTGCTGATCTCTGGATGCCACCCCTCATCTGCTGCCTTCTGTACTGTTGCCCATGACACTGTCATTGTCACTATTGCATCTATACTGCAGCTCCCTCTTAATCCCAATCCTATCCATTCTGCTACTAGAATGGATTCTTGATCATCCCCATCTTCTCTTTGAAGTAGACAAACTTAGTCTTCCCTAGAGCCTTCGTGAGAATGTTTGCCACCTGTTCTCTTGTTGGAGTGTACTGCAATTGTACAGCTCCCCGTTGGACACAGTCTCTGATGAAGTGACACCTGATATCAATGTGCTTTGACCGATCATGAAATACAGGATTTTCAGAGAGCTTGGTGCAACTTTGATTATCACACAAAACACTGGTCGCTTTCACTTTCTCCTTCAGTAGGTTCACAAGCAGTTTCTGATGCCATATGGCCTCACACGAAGTTGTGCTAGCTGCCATATATTCAGCCTCTGTTGAGCTTAGTGCCATGGATTTCTGTTTCCCACTGCACCAGGAAGTCATCCTTAATCCCAGATTGAAAAAGTACCCACCGGTACTCTTCTGATCTACTAGACTCTCGACCCAATCTGTGTCGGCGAACCCACTCAACTAGATATCACTGCCACTGGTGTACTTCAATCCAAGCTCGACTGTTCCTTGAAGGTACTTCAGAACATGCTTGGTTGCTGCCAAATGAGCCCTCTTAGGTTCCATCATGAACTAACTGAGGGTATTTATAGCATAATAGATGTTTGGCCTAATGTTTACCAGATACAACAAAGATCCTATGAGCTACCTATACAGAGTAGGATCAACCTCACCATCTTTGGACATGTCAATTTTCTTCCAGTTGGTGATCATTGGAGTCATCATGGGTCTACAATCCTCCATCTTAAATCTCTTCAGAATCTTTGTAGTATATCTTCCTTGACCAAGAAAGATCTCCCCCTTCTGCAGCCAAACTTCCAACCCCAGAAAATAGTGCATCAGCCCTAGATCCTTCATGCCGAATTTTGTAGCCAAATTCTCCTTACAATCTTTGATGGGCCTCGATGATCCTGTCAGAAATAGATCATCTACATATAAAACCAGTATCAAGGGCTCACTCCCTACCCTTCGATAGTAGAGATTGGGATCTGCGTCACTCTTGACAAATCCCATCTTCTGCAAGTAGCTGTCAATTCGACCATACCAAGCTCTAGGATATTACTTCAGTCCATACAAGGCTTTCTTAAGCCAACACACATAAGTCTTCTAATCATGCATCTCAAAGCCTTTTGGTTTTTCAATATACACCTCCTCTTCTATCACCCCATTCAAGAACGCAGTCTTGACGTCCATCTGGTGAATCTCACATCCCATCTGCGCAACATGGGATATTATGGATCTAATGGAGGTATATTTGGCTACTAGGGCGAAGGTTTCTTCATAATCTATCTCTGCCATCTAAGCATACCCCTTAGCCACAAACCTGGCTTTAAATTTCTCAATGCTGTCATCTGCAGCATACTTGATCTTATAGATCCACCTTGAACCTACAACTGATCTATTCTGAGGTCTGAGGACCACCTCCCAGACATCATTCGTCATGATGGAACTGTACTCTTCCACCATCGCATCTACCCATACCTGGTGCTGAGTTGCTTCCCGAAAACTAGAAGGTTCCCCAGCTTGTGCAACCAAGGCTTCGTACCTCTCATGTTGCTTACATCGTCTCTTCACATCTCGGGGGGCTCTGACAAAGTCTTTTGCATCCCTCAGAATTTGTTGTAGTTCCCTGCTCGTTCTCCCACTTGTAGTGGGTGTATTTACCTACTCTCCCTCCTACAAGTCCTCGAGGGAAGTGTCCGTTGGATCCCCATGCCTTAGAGAGGAAGCTGAATTATCTACCGCAAGTTGTTGAGGTTGAACCAGCGGATCCTCCTCAGACTGCGTAGCAGAAGGCAACTCGCGGGATCTTCTAAAGGCCCTCTCCTCCATGAATTTCACATCCCTCCGCACTACAACTTTCCTGCCCTCCGGAATGTAGATGTGATATGCCTTTGCATTCTCGTTGTATCCTACCAGATACCCCTTTTCCGCAGTCATGTCCAACTTCTTCCTCTTCTCACTGGGCATATGACAGTATGTCGTACTGCTTGATGGCAATGTGGGTGCAGGCGTTAAGGAGAGTTGTTCAAACTTTTGCATAATATTCTCTAACTCCGGAGGAATTAGCTCTTGGTCTTCTTTCACTCTCGGTCATCAAACTTTATAAATCTGATTGATTTATTTAACAAAATAACATGCGGAAAGCAAAAAGTCCTTTTCTCCTTGGAAAATATAATAAAGCACATTAAACAAGTTTTAATAACTTTCGAAAATGTTTCGAAAGTTATTCACTTAAGAAAGCTCTTGTGAACAATATTATAATCCTCGGAACATTATAAGGCACTTGACCCATATTCAACTCTTCCGCAACATATATTCGAATTTCAAACATTAATGAAATTCTAATTGAAACAACTTTTCGGAATTGAATGTTAAGGCTTTTGACAAGGTAGGATTATAATGTATTTTAAACAATGTTTAATGACCGTCCGAATGGTTCGGACTCTAGATTTTAAATAAACTCCCTTTCATACCTTTGTTAAACCTCCACGTAGTCATTCATGCGCCCACCGTTGGATGCTTCCTTACATCAAATCGATGGATATCGCATTAATTTCCTTCCGAGCTTTATCAAACAAATTTCACGCGAAATCGTTGGTATTGTTGGGATGACGTGTCCAATTTTAATTTGCTCACATTGTCTTCAATCGAAACCGCTTCAAACCCAATCGTAACACGAAAACAGTGGTATGGTTTTACAAAACCACGCAACCTGCAACTTCCGTTTCTGAATGTGTTCACTGGGATTTCAATTAACTTCGATTTGCTTTGAAACCTTTCTTCCTCCGCTGCATAACCCTAATAACATGAATCAATCTTCGAACATCCAATTTCAACCGGGAAACATAATTGCTCTTAATTTCCTCAGAACTTTTACACTGAATTGATATTCATTCAAATCTGCTTCGCACAGAACTAATTGATCTTAATTTCTACACAGAATTTATATATATATCAAATGGATTTTCAAAGGGTGGAGACCTCCTTCACACAGAGATTAATACATTCTCGATTTTACACAGAAACATGAATCAAATGAACCTTCGAAGGATTTAGCCTCCGGGAAATTTGCCAAGAACACAGATAAACAATAACTCTACAATTTTATTAAATCAGAGGGCAAACCCTCTCAAATCCAGTCTTCTACATCAAATTCTGAATTCCTTTGTTTCTGAGATTATAATTTATATCATTATTACATAACAGAGATCCTCCTCGAGGATCGAATTCTCTTATTTTAAGGAAAAATCCTAATTACATAATCTTCTCCTTAAATCTATCAACCGAAGCTAGATATGCTCAACAAATCGAAACTGTTCAATCTTCCTCACACCTATTCAAACAACTTATCTCTAAATCTAATTAAATATAGTCTCTAATTTATTACAGAAATAAATGATAACAAATTGTTGAGAGATCCAACCCTTTCAGTAAAACCGGCTTTGAACCATCAGTAAATGGATTTTAAACTCATCTAGCCACAACATGTGAACAATCTTTCACATTGTTGGCTAAACTCCAATGCCCCTGCATCAGACTCCTGAGGACAAAAATCTTCATGGGCTCCTGTCCATGAGCTCCTCCACAGAATTGCCCAGTTTTTGCAACATAATCTCTGTCATCCAAGTAACATCCTCAATTGGCTGATCTTTCCATTTGATCAAGTATTTGAAATACTCCTGTCCTCTAGTTTTCTTGAACACTTTCTTGTCTAAGATCCTCTCTGGCTGTAATGGCTTTGTTGTAGGTAACTGTTTTACCCAGTCAATCTGCTCTCTACCTTCTGGTCTTTCATCTGTGCCACCATCTTCATACCTGTACAAATCAGCAACATTGAATATTGGAGATATTCCAATGTCAGATGGCAATTCAATTTCATAGGCATTTGCAGAAAACTTTCTCAATATCCTGCATGGTCCTATTTTTTTGAACTTCAATTTGTTATACTGCCTCTTTGGAAATCTTTCTTTCCTCAAGTGTGCCAAAACCAAATCACCAACTTCAAAATTAACTTCTCTTCTGCTCAAATCTACTCTGTTCTTGTACTTGATGCTGTTGTCCTGTAGTTGTTGCTTTACCTGCTCATGTATTGCTTGAATCTCTGAAGCAAACTCTTCTCCATCAGCACTCCTCATTTCCGCTTTTCCCAAGTTCCTCAATTCAGACACCCCTCTTGGGTGCATCCCATAAACTATATGGAATGGACTCTGTCCTGTACTTCTGTTAGGTGAATCATTATGCATATTCTGCCTGTGGTAAAATATGATCCCACTGCTTTGGATGTTCTCCTGCAAGACTTCTCAAAAGATTACCCAAACTTCTGTTTACTACTTCAGTCTACCCATTAGTGTGAGGGTGATAAGCTGAGCTGAAACTCAATTTAGTACCAAGCTTCTTCCACAATGTCCTCCAAAAATGACCAACAAACATGGTATCTCTATCAGAAACAATACTTTTAGGAAACTCATGTAATCTAACAATCTCTTTGAAAAACAAATTGGCAACATGAGTAGCATCACTGGTTTTATAACATGGAATAAAATGTGCCATTTTTGAAAATCTGTCAACTACAACAAAAATTGCATCATTCCCTCTCTGTGTCTTAGGCAATCCTAAAACAAAATCCATACTTACCATATCCCAAGGTCAGTCTGGAATAGGCAATGGAATGTACAAACCTGTATTTTGACTTCTCCCCTTTGCATATTGACAAATTTTACAATTCTTCACATACTTTTCCACTTCAGATCTCATCTTTGGCCAATAATAAAAATGACTCAGCTACTCATAAGTTTTATCAATACCAAAATATCCAACAAGTCCACCACTATGCTTTTCTTTGATTAAATTCTCTCTCATGGAACAATTTAGTATGCACAATTGATTTCTTTTGAACAATAAACCTTCTTGTAAGAAATAATCTAACCACTGACTTCTGTCTATCAAAACAGAATTACAGCATGCTTCAAATGCTTCTTTGAAATCCAAATCTATTTTAAAGAGTTCCTTAAGAAAATCAAAACCTACCACTTCAATTTGACTTTCTTGAACAAGAATGTTTTTCCTACTCAAGGCATCAGCTACCTTATTTGCTTGACCACTTATATGCTTCAAAACAAAGTTAAAACTTTGAAGATATTCAACCTATTTTGCATGTTTTTGATTCAATTTAGACTGCTGCATAATATACTGTAAAGCATGATTATCTGAATATAGCACAAATTCTTTAGACATTAAATAATGTCTCCACTTCTTCAATGATTGTACAATTGCATAAAATTCTTTGTCATAAGAAGAGTACTTTCTTCTTGTCTCATTCAGCTTCTCACTAAGATTTGCTACAGGTCTGTCTTCTTGACTTAATACAGCTCCAATAGCTTCTCCACTGGCATCACACTTCACTTGAAATGGTTTGTTAAAATCAGGCAAAACTAAGACAGGTTTCTCAGTTATCTTCTGTTTTAAAAACTGAAAATTTCTTTCAGCGTCAGTAGTCCATTTAAATGGTTGTTTGTCCTTCTTTATGGTTTCAATGATAGGTGCATTAATCTTGCTAAAATTCCTTATGAATTTTCTATAAAAACTAGTAAGTCCATGGAAACTTCTTACCTCAAAAACACTTTTTGGTGAAGGCCACTCCACAATTGCTTTTACCTTCTCTGGATCCATTTTTAACCCTTCAGCAGAAACAACAAAACCCAAATATACCAATTCTTCTTTCATGAATGAACATTTCTTTAAATTTACCAGTAACTTCTCTTGATGTAGCTTCCTTAAGACATAATTAAGATGTCTCAGGTGTTCTTCCTTTGTTTTTCTATAAATTAATATATCATCCAGATATACTATTGCAAATTTACCAATAAATTCCTTTAATACTTCATTCCTGAGCCTCATAAAAGTACTAGGTGCATTTGATAAACCAAAAGGCATTACCATCCACTCATATAATCCCTCATTTGTTTTAAAGATTGTTTTCCATTCATCACCTTCCCTTATCCTAATCTGATGATACCCACTTTTCAAATCTAGTTTTGAAAAATATCTTGCTCCACTCAAACAGTCCATCAAATCTTCAATTCTGGGTAAAGGAAATCTATACCTGATTGTTATCTTGTTGATTGCTCTTGAATCAGTGCACATTCTCCAACCTCCATCTTTCTTCGGACTCAACACTGTAGGTACTGCACAAGGACTCAAACTTTCTCTGATCAAACCTTTGTCAACAAATTCCTGCACTTGCTTTCTGATCTCTTCATTTTCTGTAGGAGTCATTCTGTAAGCTGCTTTGTTTGGCAGATTTGATCCTGGAATCAAATCTATCTGATGGTTGATTCTTCTTACAGGTGGTAATTCATCAGGCAAATCATCCACAATAATATCACAATAACTCTCCAAAATTTCTTGAATTTCAATTGGCAAATCAGAAATTTTAGTAGAAGTAAATACTACCTTAGGTTTGCAAACTAAAGCAAAATTTACCTCATCATCTTCAATCTGCTGCAAGTATTCTTTCCCACTCAACAATAAAGTCTCTGGATCAGACTTTTTGCTTGATGCATCTCCTTCTTCCATAGGTAACAATGTTTGATTCATACCGTCTTTGAAAAACTTGTAAAGTGTTTCTCTTACCATCATGCACTATTGCTCTATCATACTGCCAAGGTCTACCCAACAGTATGTGACACACATCCATAGGCATCACATCACACATGATTTTATCTTTGTAGTTGCCCATCTGCAATTCTATTTCACACTGTTCCTTCACAATCAGCTGGTGCCCTTTCTGAAGCCATGACACCTTATTAGGTGTTGGATGTTCCCTTGTCTTCAATTTCAACTTCTCTATCACCTTTGTAGAGACCAAATTGTCTGTGTTGCCACTATCAATGACCAATTGACAGCATTTCCCTTGAACTTTGCATATACTTCTGAACAAAGTTTTCCTCTGTGCTGGCTCAGCAACTTCCTTTGTTTGTTTCAACAAAACCTTGTTAACCACCAAGGATTCTCCTATCTCTGGCATAATTTCTTTCTCTGTTTCAGCCAACTTTGTTGCTTCTTCTCCAGTCTGAGCAACAATTGCATTTCTCTGACTTGTACCCACATTCTCTTTCTCTAGGCATTCATAGGCTCTATGTCC
Source organism: Pinus albicaulis (assembly GCA_034641835.2). Taxonomy (NCBI): domain Eukaryota; kingdom Viridiplantae; phylum Streptophyta; class Pinopsida; order Pinales; family Pinaceae; genus Pinus; species Pinus albicaulis. Next base: position 502,965,895 of record CM076575.1, on the reverse strand, counting down.
CAATTTGTTACATCGGTAACATCTCACTTCTCTTCCTCTGCTTCTGCCTCCTCTTCCTCTATAGGAACTCCTTCTACCACTTGCATCACCTTCTGTGTATGCATGCTGAGGTGAGCTGCTGCTAGCTCCATCTCTTGGTGCTATAGATCTTCCTCTACCACCTTGACTTCCTTTTCCTCGGAAAGTACCTCTTCCTTTGGCAGACTGCTTTCTCAGGAGTTTTTCTTTAGCTTTTAAGGCCATCTGGTAAGCCTCTTCTACTGTCTTAGGAGACAATATACTTATCTCATCTTGGATCTCCATTCTGAGACCATTTATGTACCTGGAAATCTTCTCTGTTGTGTCTTGGATTTGTCCTACTCTTATGCTTACTTTGTAAAATTCTTCTGTGTATTCTTTCACTGTCATTAATCTCTGTCTAAGATTCTGCATTTGTCTAAATAATGAAAGCTGATAATCACTAGGCAAAAACTTACCTCTCAGCTTTGCCACCATTCTGCTCCAATTCTTGATTGGTTGCTTACCAGCTCTCCTTCTCTCTGTTTGCACTCCATCCCACCAAAGTGTTGCATGTCCTTTCAACCTTGTCACTGCAAATTTAACTCTCTTGTCTTCACCCATGTCTTCATAATCAAAGCATTTATTCATCTCATTGATCCAGTCTATCAACTCTTCTGGACTCAATCCTCCTGCAAAAGCTGATACTTCAAGTCTAGGCCTGGATGTAGAACCTAAAACTGATTTAAAAAATCTCATATCAGGGGTAAGCTCAATATTGTTTTCTTCTTCTTCAGCTTCAAGTTCACTGACATCTTCAGGATCTCTTGGATGTCCTACTTCAATTGCTTCCAATCTAGCTTGAATCTGCTGCATAGTCTCCAGTACTTCTGCATTTGCAATTGGCCTACCTCTTCTTCTACCAGCAGCACCTCTACCAATTCGGACAGCCGTGCTGGATCTCTTCTTCTGGCTTTTGGAAGCCTATTCGATATCTGAAAAATGCTCTGAAGTCTGCTTTGATACCACAAATGATGGCAATGTGGGTGCAGGCGTTAAGGAGAGCTATTCAAAATTTTGCACAATATTCTCTAATTCAGGAGGAATTAGCTCTTGGTCTTCTTTCACACTCTTGGTCATAAAAATTTATAAATCTGATTGATTTATTTAACAAAATAACATATGGAAGCAAAAATTCATTTTATCCTTTTATAATAAAACACATTAAAGAAGGTTTAATAACTTTCGAAAATGTTTCGAAAGTTATTCACTTAAGAAAGCTCTTGTGAACAATATTATAATCCTCGAAACATTATAAGGCACTTGACCCATATTCAACTCTTCCGCAACATATATTCGAATTTCAAACATTAATGAAATTCTAATTCAAATAACTTTTCGGAATTGAATGTTAAGGCTTTTGACAAGGTAGGATTATAATGTATTTTAAACAATGTTTAATGATCTTCCGAATGGTTCGAACTTCAGATTTTAAATAAACTCCCTTTCATACCTTTGTTAAACCTCCACGTAGTCATTCATGCGACCACCGTTGGACGCTTCCTTACATCAAATCGACGGATATCGCATTAATTTCTTTCCGAGCTTTATCAAACAAATTTCACGTGAAATCGCTAGTATTGCTGGGATGACGTGTCCAATTTTAATTTGCTCGCATTGTCTTCAATCGAAACCGCTTCAAACCCAATCGTAACACGAAAACAGTGGTATGGTTTTACAAAACCACGCAACCTGCAACTTCTGTTTCTGAATGTGTTCACTGGGATTTCAATTAACTTCGATTTGCTTTGAAACCTTTCTTCCTCCGCTGCATAACCCTAATAACATGAATCGATCTTCAAACATCCAATTTCAACCGGGAAACATAATTGCTCTCAATTTCCTCAAAACTTTTACACTGAATTGATATTCATTCAAATCTGCTTCGCACAGAACTAATTGATCTTAATTTCTACACAGAATTTATATATATCAAATGGATTTTCGAAGGGTGGAGACCTCCTTCACACAAAGATTAATACATTCTCGATTTTACACAAAAACATGAATCAAATGAACCTTCGAAGGATTTAGCCTCCGGGAAATTTGCCAAGAACACAGACAAACAATAACTCTGCAATTTTATTAAATCAGAGGGCAAACCCTCTCAAATCCAGTCTTCTACATCAAATTCTGAATTCCTTTGTTTCTGAGATTATAATTTATATCATTATTACATAACAGAGATCCTCCTCTTGAGGATTGAATTCTCTTCTTTTAAGGAAAAATCCTAATTACATAATCTTCTCCTTGAATCTATCAACCGAAGCTAGATATGCTCAACAAATCGAAAACTGTTCAATCTTCCTCACACCTATTCAAACAACTTATCTCTAAATCTAATTAAATATAGTCTCTAATTTATTACAGAAATAAATGATAACAAATTGTTGAGAGATCCAACCCTCTCGGTAAAACCAGCTTTGAACCATCAGTAAATGAATTTTAAACTCATCTAGCCACAACATGTGAACAATCTTTCACATTGCTGGCTAAACTCCAATGCCCCTACGTCACTGCCAAAGATCCTAAAGTGACTCACCTCAAGCTTGTTGCCAGTGAAGACACTTTTTGGCGTGATCTTTCCCAATGCATTGTGAGGAATCATGTTCTGAACATAGACAGTTGTATTACAAGCTTCAGCCCATAGAAATGTGGGCATGTCTTGATCATACAACATTGCCCTTGCAACCTCGACAATAGTCTTGTTTTTCCTTTCTGCCACACCATTCTGCTCCGGATTATATGGAGCGGTCCACTCTCTTCTGATACCTTCCTTTGCGCAGAACCCGGTGAATTCCTTGTCTGTGTATTCACCCCCATTGTCTGAACGCAACACCTTGATCCGCTTTCCTATCAGATTTTCTACCAGAGCTTTAAACTCTTTAAACCAACTGAAAACTTCATCCTTGGTCTTCAAAAAGTAGATCAAGGTTTTCCTGGAATGGTCATCAATAAAGGTGACAAAATATTAAGCACCACTAAGAGCTCTAGTGGACATTGGTCCACAGATATCAGAGTGTATCAAGCCCAATACACTCTTAGGCTTTAGCCCTATTGTTGTTTCTCTGATACGTTGCCTTGGCATATTTACCCAATACACACCCTCTGTAGACATCGTCCCACTTGGTGCTCAGTTCTGGGACTTCCGTGATAGTTTTCTTGAGAATCTTTAACGCCCCATGATGCAAATGCCCCATTCTTTTGTTCCATAGTTCATTCAAGTTCATTTCATCAACGCTGCCTATTAGTGCCATTGGGGATTTGAGTTGTGACTTATAAAGTTTGTTGCTCCTTACTCCAATTTGTGCTTTCTTCTTCCAACTAGGGCGTTTGACGTAAACTTTGTTACCAATGAAGTAAACATCATAACCTCTGTTTGATGTTGAGACACTGAGAGCAAGTACATTCCCAGCCCAGGCACATGCAGTACATTAGTGGCCCAAAGCTTATTTCCAGCCTCTATCTGAAATACTACGGTACCTCTTCCAATAGGGGTACATTTTTCTTTATTACCCATGGTAATTTTAAGTTCATTTGCTCCTCTCAGTAGTCGGAAAAAACATTCCTACACTCCTGTCATATGAGCAAAAGCTCCACTACCAATGTACCAGACCTCAGGAGAAGCAGTGCTTGACACACAAGCAAATTCTTCTTCCAATTTGGATGTCAGAACAAAAATATCGTGATCCATCTGTTCTTTCATGCTTCTCTTCCTTTCTGGAGAACTACATGAACCCCTCCAGGTTGTCGCAGCAGTGTCAGAATTCTATTCACTTGTCGATTCTTCGTTCCTGTTACTCATCTCTGGCTCTGATACCATGTGAAAATTTCACTCTGGAAATCTACAGTTGCAGTGATAGATTTATTTCTCCTAATAATTACTCCAATAAGTTATTTACAGAAATCTATCAGTAAACTTTGAAATAAATACTACTACAACATTCACAATTATATATGCAGAGAAGTAAACAGTAAAGAACATAAGCATAAGAACCAATCACGTACACACTTATTTTTGCACAATTGTCCTCGGAAAAACCCAATGTGGGAAAACCGATGTAGCAGATGAGGTTTTTATTATTATTCTTCAGCAAATGAATCTTTACAAGGAATACACTGGCAGATATAATAAGAAAACACCTAAGACAAAATTTGCGGCCCCTCCCAACAATTCCCTGACACCCAAAAGAGCCTCTGACTTCCTCGGCGTCTATCTACGTGTTTCTCTGCGCAATCCCTGCGCTGGACTCTGTCACTCTACGTAGGCTCTGCGTGGGTTCACTGCGCTACCTTCTGTGACTCTCTGCGTCCCTCTATCCTCGAGCTTAGTCACTGCTAACTCCCTCTTCTCCTTCAGCTTCTGCAACTCTTCGCCCTGCAACTCTCCCACTGAAATCGAATTCTATTCCTTCAAAATCAATCTCCTTCGGGTACCGAGTGTATGCCCGGCTTATTTTGCAAATGACTCTCAAACCTTCTTTTATGATATTCTCGTTGATGAATCAACGACCCAGATTAGAAGTCTAATCAATGGCTAAGATTAAAACTTGACTTGATCTTCGTTCTCTAGAAGATTCACACTTTGTCTTATGCATACCCTTTAATTACTTAATTTCCTAAGTTTAGACTTAGGGTCTCCATTAAAATAATTAATTATTTTCATATTCTTTAGGCATTGCTTGAGGACAAGCAATTTTTGGTGGGGAGAACTGTAATGCCCCCAATTAAATTAATTTGCTAAAAACAATTTCCATTTTTGCAATTTGGGTGTTGGGAAAATTTTGGAGCAGAAACTTAGGAAAAGTGGGTCGAGGAGCTTTTATTGGAATGCGGGGGCCACTCACCCACAAAATAATACGTGCCACTTGGTAAAGCATTCGATTTTCCTAAGTGAGATCGAAATCATAGGAGGGACCCACATGAGACCCAAGACCAACAAGCATAAATAGGAGGAAAGATGCATCATTTGGGGGCTTTTTGACATTTTGATATCTGATTGTTGCTTTGGTTGTCCAGTTGAGCTACAAAGTGTTGCTTAGCACAAGACCTTCCCAAGGAGTGAAGCTCATCCTTTCTTCGGTGGACCTCGAGTGCCACCCTAGGAAGGCTTTCATCTTAGTTTGGAGACTGGGAGAGAAGCGTCCTACAGGAATTACGCAATTCTTGTTCAACAGGGACGCAGAAGGAGAGGCAACACAGTCTTTGAAGAGAAGTGGTGTCGGGCATTAAGGGAACAGTGTTGGGATGTTTCTTGGCCAATTTCCAGATTTGAGGAGGTGGATTTTCAACAGGAGAGAGAGCACATCCTTCAATACGAATTTCTGGGCTTAGAGATTGCGTCATCACCTACAGGACTACGCAGTCATTTGTGTGGGTTGGTTGGTAGGAGTCTTAGCTGGAGGTTTGAGGAGTTGGGTTGCTGGGATTTTGGTTGGAAGGCTATTGTGAGGGAATTTCTAGCATTTTGGCAGCAGAAAACATCAGTCTCAGCTACAAGTGTAGATTTCTGGTTGTGGAGGAGGGCCAAGCTGTAGGAGGCTGAATTTGGAGGGTCAAAACTAGGGAAAACCCTTTCTAGGATTTTTTGGGTTTTTGGCAAGGAGTTCAACCCTAATTTTACAGAATTTTCTGGGCAGTTTTGAGGGGGGAAATAAGAGTCTCAAGTCAGCCAGCAGTGCAGAATTACTGGGCCAACGCAGTTTTCTGGAGGACAGAAATTCTATAGAAGTTGGGCATTTTTGTATTGATCCCCTGAGGCTTGTAGTTTGCCTTGTGCAAGCCCAGGTGCACTCCTTCCATTTCTCATTGTACTCCAGTCATTATATATAATAAAATTGGCCAATTTGGTGTTCTAGGCACAATTTCTGTTTGTGTGTTCACTGAATAATTTTCTGTGTTGAAATTATTGCATGTCTTTGGTTATTACTGTAAATTTCTATTAGGAACATTAGAGTCTTCACATCTGCCCTCTTCTAGTCTCTCTGCTACTCGAAAGATGACCAGACTTAGGGCTTGGAGGTTGCCCTCTCATCTCTGATTTATCCCACAGTAAATCACAGAACTAGGGCTCAACACATCAGCCCTCGTATCATTAATTCTTCACCCTTGAGATCTCTTAACTAGGGCACTATGTACAACCCACTTATTGTGACAAGTCTGCCACTTGTGCACAATACTTAAGGCTATAAGCCAGCCACTAACAACCCTCCAAAAGATTGTACAAAGTTTGCTTCAACATTGTTGTTCAAACTTACAAACATCCCTACCATTCCTTGCATTCATCAACTTAGAAAGACAAAAACATACCTCTACAAGACGCCACCAACAGCCCTGTAATTGTCACGGTTCTGAGCACCACTGGAGTGAAACTTCGGACTAGGTTACAGTCCTCTGTGGCTAGGGTTTCCTCGGTTATATATCAGTCCTTTAAGACATTTGTTAACCTTCTTTCAGCCCCTGAACTAGCTGTGTTGGTCCCTTGAGGCATGCAGCCTTACTCCCATTATGCGCCAGACCTCACAACTCACCAAAACAAACCTGTTCTAGTGGTTTCAGCCCTCCAATAAGGTCAGATCACAGAAAATTAGCACAAAAACATGCACCCATGAATACTGTAATCAATCTCGACCAACTACTCCTACTCGGTCAAACCAGAACTAGGAAAACAGAAACAATCTTGTCCTTCTCCATACATTGGCTTGGCTCCTTAGGTTTGTGGCTCCCTCAGATTTGTCATTCTCCTTGATGAGATGCAATTGGATGGTGAGTGAATGAGCTCTCCTTGCCTCTCTTTTTATAGAGTTCTTGGTGGGCTTTCCTTAGCCACCAAGGGTCATTACATAACTCCAAGCCGACCTTTACAAATTGTTAAAACTCTAGAAAACATGACATAAAATTATTTTCATCCACCCAACACCACTTCATTGATACCTTAGGTGCCCCTTAGCTCCTTACGGATGCCCCACATGCATAGTGCAGGAAGAATGTCAGAAGGCAGCAAAGAAGGGAAACAAGGTTGAACAAGCATTTAAAGCATTAGATTAGGATTGTTGGTTGATGTACAGATCCCAAGGAAAGCACAAGTTTTTGACAGTGTATTGCAGACCTACAGTGACATTTTGACAAGACATTGCAGACCTACACTATAACTGTTGCAAGACAGACCTACAGCGACAACTGCAGACCTCGATTGGGCACTGGATGCAGTCTAGGAGCAGACTAAAGGCTTCTTTTGGTTTGAAATCGATAAGGGCTTAATTGGAGCAGGCTATAAGCAGTTTTTGAGGACTTAGTACAGACCCTTGTACAGACTTCTTGAGCTTAGATTTGTTGACAGAATTTGCTGGAGTTTCCTTTTGTAATCAGTATTGGGCCATTTAGACATCTTCTGAAGTTGTTTTGAAGTGATTAAAGACTTGTTTGGAAAGTATACTGAAGACTTGTTTAGCAGTTGTGTAGAGAACTTGTTGGAGCAGACCAACCTTGTTAAAACAGACGTCATTTTGTGATGAACCCTCTGATGAAATAAAGGGAGATCTATAACATTCTAAAGCAGTTCTGGAGTAGATTCAAAGTACCTCTTGAAGACTTCTGGAGTAGCTCTTATTGAATAGAAAAGAAAACAGTTTGTAATAGATTTTAAGGAAATTTGTTAAACAGACTTGAAGGAATTATTGAACAGACCCTGTGGTCTTCCTTGGAGCAAACCTTGAGAGGCATTCTAGAAGTAGACCTTGGAGACTAAAGCTCACCTCAGAAGAACCCTTGAGAAAATCATTGAAGAGTGTGTTGAAACAGCATATTGAAGACATCCTATTGGAAACTATTGATAAGCATTATCGAAGACCTTGTGAAAACATCTTGAAATTGATCTTGAAAGCATTCTTGGAGACTGATACATGATTAAAGCCCTCGTGGATTAACATTGGAGAAGTCGGTTTGGTTATCATGAAGAATCTTGGACACACCTTCTGCAATTGATAAAGTTGTCATTGATGAAAGAAGGATTGTTGAAGATTGATTGAGAGCAGTATTGAAGATTGTCAAGGCTTGTTGCATAAGGTATTGAGGAAGCCTTTAAGAACCATTGTATTTGTCTTGAAGAGTTGCAGCAAAGGGTTGGAGTCCTAGACGATAGGAGTCCTCAAGAAGATAAAGTTGGAACCTGTCCTAGTGGAGAGGGTTGAAGCCCTAGAGGTTGGAGCCTCATAAAGACAAGGCTGGAGCCTTGTGGAAGATAATTTTGGAGCCCTGGAGGTTGGACCCTCATAAAGACCAAGTTGGAGCTTGGCATCATACAGGTCGAAGCCTGGTTGATTGAAGATTGGTGTCTTCATCTAGGGTTGGAGCCCTAAACATTATTGTACTTGATTTATTGTAAAGAAGAGGATTGGAGTCCTCGTCATTTCTGATTAATAAAACTATTTATTCTATATTGTTCATTTTGTGTTTTGTTTATAAGTGATCTAAACTGGTAAAGTAACAATTGTAAAAAGAAACACTGATTCATCCCCCCTCTGAGTATTTCCAACACTTGTACATTGTGAGATCTATCAAATCTGAATCTCCAATCCCAAGAAATAGTGTATCTGGTCAGAATCCTTCATTTCAATCTTCGAGGCTAATTCCCTCTAACACTAAAGCAGGTCTTCCTGTGGTAGTCTTGTTTGCTTCCTCTATAGCGGAAGCAAATCCTCCTGCCATTGTTGCTCCCTATGTCACGTAAGCAAGTCTTCCTGTTGTTTCTATTACCTCTATCATGTAAGCAATTCCTTATGTTGTTACTGCTACCTTTGTCACGTATGCAAGTCATTCTGTCGCTGCTACTCCCTTTATCACATAGGCAAGTCCTTCTATTATTGTTGCTCCCCGCAGCCCCCCGTCCTGCTCCTCCCACAGCTCCGCCGGCTCTCCCGCAACTCTCTCGTCGGCTCTCCTGCAGCCCTCCCCCGTCCTGCTCCCCCCGCAGTCGGCTCTCCACGCAGCCCCCTGTCCGTTGCTCCCTGCTCCCCGCAGCCCTCCCCTCCGCTACTCCCTGCTCCCCGTAGCCCCCCGTGGCTCTCCCCGCAGCCCCCCATCCTGCTCTCCCGTCGACTCTCCCGCAACCCTCCCCCGTCCTACTCCCGCCACAGTCGGCTCTCCCCACAGCCCCCATCCGCTGCTCCCTGCTCCCCGCAGCCCTCCCCTCTGCTGCTCCCTGCTCTCCCCGTCGGCTGCCCCCGTCCATTGTTCCCCGCAACTCCCCTCCCGTCCGCTGCTACCAACTCCCCACAACCCTCTGCCTACTTGCTACTCCCATGGCTCTCCCCGTCCGCTGCCCCCGCTGCCTCTCCCGTAGCCCCCTCCCCGCAGACATTTTCCGCTGGCTAGACCCCCTCCCCTCAGCAGACTAACACTAGTTTCCCCTACAACAGATACCTTCCCTCCCCCTCCATCCCGCAACAATTTCCATTGGCGGGAATGACGGAGAGTAAGGAAAACAAGGACCCCAGGGGGGAGCCAAAATTTCCTATTTCCCCGAATTTCAATGACAAAGGGCCTCTCAAGTACCTCAAGCAGTGCCACAACAAACTCGAAACTGTGTACAGCCCCACCGACATCGCGCTGGAAACCGACTTCATTTTCTGGACTTCCCAAATCAAGCAATTGTTGAGGAAAACGAAACTTCTTTAAGCGGAAAACTACAGGCTATGCTCGGAGATAGGCACCTTGTCCAACAGGGTCGGGGTGGTCGAGGAAGACAACTCATCCTTGAAGAACCAACTGCAGGAGTGCAGAGAACTTCTTGCAATACGCCCACCGGATGAGACCTTACAGGCGGAAATTCCGGTTCTCAAGGATAAACAAGAAGAAATCATATCAGAGCAGGTATCCTTTAAACAAAAAACAAAATCACATATAAGTTCATGGGTACAGGTTGTCAGAGGAAAGGAGAAGGCCCCACCCCTCACAGCGGTGGAAGACGTTGTACAGGCCAAGATGGTGGAGGAAAGGACCAGGCGAGCAAGAGAACTAAACCTCAAATTAAGGGGACTTCCTCCCCCCACTCCCTCATCAGACATACTAAAGCTAGGCCACAAGTTTCTTCGTGACACACTTGACATACCTGATATTACACTGGAGAGGGCATGGTTGGGGCATGACTCTACCCTTTTCCTTTGATTCCACAACTCCACGGATAGACTTCGGGCACTTCGGGCAAAGCGAAAATTATTCTCCCTCCCAGACAAGATATTTTTGGACGAGGACCTCACAAGAACACAGGTAGCTGAACTTAAACAGGCCAAAGAACAGGTTGCGGCAGCAAGACAAGCAGGAAAGTGGGCAGTCATCAGAAATCTTTGAGCGGTTATCCGCGACTCCTTCCCCCCGGGATGGATCCCTCGAACTGGTAGTTCTAAATGACAGGCCCGAGCGGAGAGGAGACAGGGCACGAGCATTTCGGTCCACTGTTGGAATGGAAATGGCTCTTTCTAGTCATCACCTGGCCTACTTTATGACGCCCTTGCTTCAGCAGACATCCTGCTTGTTACCGAAACACAAGCGAGCCCTGTCCGCCCTCTCCCGGACATCACAGGATACCAGTGGACCTCAGCTTGCAAACAGGAGACACGGAGTTCAGGAGGAGTCAGAGGTTCTGGAGGAGTAGCATGCCTCGCCAGAGATGATCTTAGAGACAAAATCTTTGTTGCAGCAATCGATGATCACGCCAAATTCATGTGGATCTAGATCAGAGCCAGCGTCCCCCCTCTGAGAGACATTTATATGGCGGTGTGTTACTTTCCCCCCAGCTCTTCATCCTTTGCTATCCACAGTGGTGACGACGACCCCTTCACAGACTTGTACTCTGACATTACCAAATACTCAGCAGTTGGAGACATTATTATCATGGGGGACTTTAATGCCCGAACCAGAGACCTCCAGATACCCATCCATGATCATACAGAGGATGTGTTATGCACTCGAGGGGTAGATCCAGCCTCGGTGAACATGCACCGAACATCAGAAGATAGCTTGGGCCCCACTACAGCCTACGGGAAACACCTTCTGCAGATGGGGGAATCCCACGAGTTGATAATCCTGAACGGCCTCCCTTGCTTTCCATCCTCCCACTTCTTTACTTGCCGACCCCACGGGGAGGGTGCGAGCGTGGTTGACTATGCCCTTGCCAGCCCGGATCTCCTCCCGTACATCCAAAACTTTTCTATCATACCTATCCCGCTGGCTGATCATGCACTTCTCTCACTTTCACTTCAACTCAGCATCCCGCGCAAGCGCCCCCCCCCCCCCCCCCCAACACCGCACGGCCCACCCCGTACTCTCTTCAGGTTCGAGGAAGGGGATCCTGACGTCTTATCCTCTACCCTCAAGCACGTACTTCCTCCTGTAGCCCAGTTCGCCTCTCTTGAATCCGCCAACGATAAATACCACTGCCTCTCATCCGCAATCTAGGAGACCGCACTCCAGTCCTTCCCTTCCTCCACCCGCTCCGACGCTGCCCCCCCCCCCCAAACTAGGAGGATGTCCTATGAATAAGTGGTATGATCACGAGTGCAAATCTCTACACCAGAATCTCCAGCATGCTTTCAGACATTCCCTACCGTCTTACCCCCTCATCTATTCTGCCAACCACCGCCTCCTTCGCCGCAAAAAACGTCACTTTATTTACCACCGGAGAAGGATTCTTTCTGATCTTCTTCTCCACTCTCCTAAGGAGTTCTGGGGCATCGTTCTTTCCAGGCGATCTCCCACCCCGACCGACCTTGACCCCACCTCCATGTTCTCCCACACCTCCAAATTGTATGACATCCCTAGGCAACCCCCCACTCAGGCTGCTCCCCCCTACCACTTGTCACTTCTTCTCCGTCAAAGATATCAGAGAGGCAATCTGGGCCTTAAACAGCAGCAAAGCCGCTGACGAAGAAGGCTTCCAGGCAGAATTCTTCAAGCTTGGGCTTCGTCCTCTGGTGGCTTATCTAGCAGATCTATTCAACCACGTTATTCGTGATGGTTTCCCGGATGGATGGTCCCACCATATATCTACCCTATCCATAAAGCAGGGCCCACATCTGACCCGAACAATTACAGAACGATCATGGTCGAACACACATTCTCCAAGTTGTATGCTACTGCCCTCCACAGGGGACTCTCCAGCTTCTTAGAGCAGAAACAACTCAGGACCAGGGGCCAAGCCGGTTTCAGACCAGATCACCAGACCACCGACCATATCTTCACTCTTCAGGCAACGATCGAGGAGGCCTGGCACCAGTCCTCCAAGGTGTACTGCTGCTTTGTGGATTTCAGGAAGGCCTTCGATTTGGTCCCGAGGGAGGACCTTTTCAGAGGCTGTGTTAGGTCCCTATATTACTAGTATAGTCCCTTATTGTTGTTAGTGTAACCCCCTTATTGTTATTATTGTACCCTTGTAACCCCCAGTTTGTTATTATTGTGCCCTTAAATTATTAAGGTTAGGTCGGCTAGGATTACATTGTGGCCCACTAAGATTACATTATGGCCCCATGGACTCCTATATATAGAAAGGACGTTTCGTAAATTGTATCATCCAAGAATTTTTCATTTATGTAATGTATTGGAGGTTGCCCCCTCGAAGTGGCTCATTTCTAAGGCGTTGATATCTCTTTTATTCTATTTTTGGAGCTGGTTACACAACATTTGGTATCGCAGGTTTGGATTCTAGGGTTTCGCCGCTCCAAATAGGTCATTGTGGCATTTTCGCTAAAACTTTTTTCTACTAAGTTTTGTTGAAATTTTTATGGTGCGAAGCCGAAAGCCTGAGGAAGATCGTCTAAAAATTTCAGAGCTTGGTTCGCAAGATTTTCGGAGATATGAACTGTGGAAGTTAGGTCTTTTTTCGGGCTCCTAAACAGGTCATCGGGCATTTTGTTGCGCTTATAACTTTTTTTTTCTATGAAGGTTCGTAATCAATTATTATGGTGCGAAGTTGAAATCCTGAAGAAATTCTTCAAAAAATTTCAGAGCTTGGTTCGCAACATTTTTGGAGATATGATCTGTGGAAGGTAGTGCTTTTTCAAGCTCCTCAATTTCATCTCAAAGTGGTGATCGTGGGAAAAGTTCAATAAATCTCTCTCTGGGCATCGGATTGGAGTGCCGTAAAAAGTGGTCACAAGTAAACAGACTGTAGTTTCTTGGCTATCAATTTTAGAGACAAAGGATGAAATAGTGACACGTGGCAAGTCGTACAAGTTCACTCTACTGAACCAGTCCATAATTAGGTCATTGTGGGAGATTGGACACAACTTTGTCTTGGAGAATCCAAATCAGGTCAAACCTGTGGCATTCGAAAGATAATTCAGAGGGCTACGTTGGTACTAAAAATCAGATATTTAAGTGCTGCAATCGCAAAGATAATCTAATTTCAATATCGAGCTCCTCAAAAGAAAGAAAAAGGTGTGTATTTTTTTTTTTTTTTTTTTCTGAATTGCATAAGTCTTGTTTGAAGAATCAATTTGAATTTATTCCAAGGGCATATTGTAGAATAGATATCAGTATTGAGTTCTAAAATATGCCTCGTAAAAATAATTCAACACCCATTAAGCCTTCAGAAGGCTCTATTATGACTCATGAAGATGAAGAATTACAACATGATCTATCAAAATTACAAGAGCAAGTGCAACAAATTTCACTCTCGCAAAGAGCAACAAAAAATGAAATGGAAGTTTTGAAGAAAGGCATGGAAGCTAAGATGGATGGAGTGGAAGCTAAGATGGATGGCATGGAGGCTGGCATGGAATCTAAGATGGATGACATGGAAGCTAAGATCGATGAGAAAATGGAAAACATGAAGAATTTTCTAAAAGAAGACATGGAAAGTTTGACAAAGTTGATACAAGAAAGGTTTCCTAATGGTGAAAAGATAGTAGAAGAACCTCATGATGAGAACAAAATAAATGTTAATTGTGATTTCATAAACTCTAATGTTGGCGGGAAGAACCACCATATTCCAAAGATGGATATGAGGAAGTTTGATGGAAAGGATCCTGTAACATGGATACTACAGATGGAGCAATATTTTGATCTCCATAACTTGCAAAACACACAAAAGGTACGCATTGCAACTTTACATTTAGAACAAAATACATTTGTATGGTATCGATGGCTTTGCTCCCGTAAAAAAATTGTCAATTGGTCAATTTTTACAGAGGAAATGATAGCACATTATGAGGATACAAAGAGAAACACCTTCTTTAGCCAATTGATAAATCTCAAACAAAAGGGTTTAGTGGGGCAGCACATTGAGGACTTCCAAAAATTGAATATAAGGGTAACTGATATTCCAAAGGAACACAAGATCGATCTCTTCATAGGCACTTTAAAGGATAACATCCAACATGAAGTTCGTGTTTTGGAACCAGATTCATTGGAGAAGGCATTCAGGTTGGCAAGAAAAGTTGAATGTAAAACAATGGCGACAAGGAAGCCTACCACTCAATTCTATAAAGAAGGAAGTGTTGCTACGTCTAGATTTCCACAACCTACAAGGTTGACACCACAACAATTGGAAGAAAAAGAGCAAAAGGGCTTTGCTACAGTTGTGATAGCAAATACACTAAAGGTCATAAGTGTGCTGAGAAGAAATTATTTTACATAGATTGTGAAGAGGAAGAAGAAAATGAACAAGAAGAGGATATACATCAGGAACCAGCCCTAGAAGAGGAAGAAATGAATCCAACCATATCGTGTAATGCACTGGCAGGAATTACCACTCCTCAAACTCTCAAGATAGAAGGACATATCAAGAAGAAAAAGGTAATAGTGTTGATTGATTCAGTAGCACCCATAATTTTATTCATTGTAAGGTAGCCAAGGAATTAAATTGTTTCCTATACCCAGCACCAGAATGTCAAGTGATGGTTGCAAATGGAGGAACTATAAATTGCTCTGGAAAATGCCATAATATCAAGCTAACCATGGGGGAATATGTATTGACTAGTCCAATGCTTTCCATTCCTATGTGAGGTGTTGATGTTGTACTAGGAGTACAATGGTTACAATCTTTGGGGACGGTAGCTTTTAATTTTCAAGAACTTTTCTTGAAATTTTTTTCAGAAGGAAAGGAAGTCGAATTACGGGTATTGAAGGGAAGCCAGGAAGGATAATAAGCTCTAATGTCATGACAAAGCTTCTAAAGAAAGAACAACGAGGCGTAATTGCACAATTATGCTCACTAGAAGTTCCGACATCAAAATCATCTATTTCTGCAGATCTCCAACAAGTCTTTGACAATCATTCCAAGGTGTTTGAAACTCCTAAAGGACTCCCACCTATTCGTGATCATGATCATGCTATTCATTTGATTCCAGGAAGTGTTCCTCCAAACATCAGGCCTTATAGATATCCTTACTTCCAAAAGAGCGAAATTGAACGAATGATTGCAGAAATGTTAGAGGCGGGTATAATTCAACCTAGTCAAAGTTCTTTCTCTGCTCCTGTAGTATTGGTACACAAGAAGGATGGATCATGGCGAATGTGTCCCGATTATAGGGAGCTCAATAAGCTCACCATTAAAGACAAATTTCCCATTCCTGTGATTGATGAATTATTGGATGAATTACATGGAGCAATTTATTTTACCAAGTTGGATCTTCGTTCAGATATCATCAAATTAGAATGAAGACTGAAGATATTCCAAAAACAGCATTCTAAACTCATGATGGTCATTATGAATTTTTGGTCATGCCTTTTGGCCTTACCAATGCACCTTCTACATTTCAAGGGTTGATGAATTTCATTTTCAAACCCTTCCTTAGAAAATTTGTGCTAGTATTTTTTGATGATATACTAATCTACAACAGGTCTTGGAAGGATCATTTTGAACATGTTGACAGGGTGCTCAAACTATTGCAGGAGAAACAATTATATGCAAAAACATCCAAATGTTTCTTTGGAGTACAAGAGGTGGAATATCTCGGTCATATTATATCTCACGAGGGTGTTAAAGTAGACCCTAACAAAATTAAAGCCATTAAGGAATGGAAAGTCCCCACGACCATAAAGCAGTTGCGAGGATTTCTCGGGTTAACAGGGTATTATCACAAATTTGTTAAGAATTATGGGAGAATAGCAGCACCTCTAACAACATTATTGAAGAAAGATGCATTTTCATGGACTCCTGAAGCAACTAAGGCCTTTGAACATCTTAAAGAGGCAATGTGCCTAGCAACGGTCTTAGCTACGCCAAACTTCACAAAAACCTTTATTGTGGAATGTGATGCCTCAGGAAATGGAATTGGTGCAGTTTTAATGCAGGAAGGAAGACCCATTGCTTTTGAAAGTCGTCCAATCAAAGGAAAGTATTTACAGAAACCTATTCATGAGAAGGAAATGTTAGCAATACTGCATGCACTAAAGAAATGGCGAACTTACCTAATGGGAAGACACTTCAAGGTAAAAACTGATCATGATAGTCTAAAACACTTTTTGGAACAAAGACTATCTTCAGAAGAGCAGCAAAAATGGGTCACAAAGATGTTGGGTTATGACTTTGAAATAATCTACAAAAAAGGAAAGCTTAATGTTGTTGCAGATGCACTCTCAAGAAAGAATGAAGAGGTGGAAGCATTGCTTTGTGCTATTTCTATTATCCAACCAGATTGGATAACTGAAGCAAGAGATGAATGGAAGAAGGACAAAGATGTATGGACACTCATTCAAAAGTTGCAGCAAGATCCTAGTACATCCGATACATTTAGTTGGAAAAATGATTCCTTATGGTACAAAGATCGCTTATATCTTTGTAAGAATTCCCAACTAAAACAAAAGATTCTTCTCGAATTGCACACTTCTCCTTTAGGAGGACACTCAGGATTTTTAAAAACTTACCACAGGGTGAAGAAAGAATTTTTTTGGGATGGCCTTAAATCTGATATTCAAAAGTTTGTGGCGGAATGTTTGGTTTGCCAGCATAATAAAGTGGAGACAATTAAGACCCCGGGACTTCTACAACCTTTATCCATTCCAAGTCAACGTTGGGAGGAGATTTCAATGGATTTTATCACAGGTTTACCTAAGTCCTAAGGAAAGAATGTCATCATGGTGGTAGTTGATAGACTTACCAAGTATGCACACTTTTGTGCATTATCTCATCCATTTAAAGCAAGTACAGTTGCTACTACATTTATGGACAGAATTCAAAAGCTACATGGAAGCTCAAGGGTTATTGTGAGCGACAGAGATCCCATTTTTACTGGAAATTTTTGGACGGAGTTATTTTCTTGTTTGGGTACTCAATTAGTTCATAGCTCATCTTATCATCCTCAATCTGATGGTCAAACTGAGATAGTAAATAAATGTTTGGAAGGATATCTTCGTTGTTTTGTATCCGATAAACAAACACAATGGGTCAAGTGGTTACCTCTTGCTGAATGGTGGTATAACACTTCCTTCCATACTGCAGCAAAAATGACCCCATTTATGGCACTTTATGGATATCATCCACCATCCATCACATCATCTTTAAGGAAAATTCGAAGGTTCAAGCAGTGGAAGATCACATCGAGCATCAGCAAGAAGTTCTCCAACTCTTAAAGGATAACCTGAATTTGGCACAAAATCGAATGAAACAACAGGCAGATCAACATCGCAGGGAGAGAAGTTTTGATGTAGGAGATTGGGTATTTTTACGGCTACAACCATATAAACAAATGTCCCTCAAGCAAGCTAAGAAGGATAATAAATTATCGCCAAAGTACCATGGTCCTTACAAGGTGTTGCAAAAGATTGGTACTATGGCATACAAATTGGAGCTTCCTGCTTCTTCGCGAGTACATCCAGTTTTCCATGTTTCATGCTTAAAGAAGGTCATAGGTGAAAATCTTCCAGTTCAAACAGTATTGCCAGAACTTGATGGGGAAGGGAAGATCATATTGGAACCTGAAGCAGTCATAGAAAAAAGAACTCGACAACTACGGAATCGATCAATTTCAGAGTATCTCATCAAGTGGAAGAACTTACCCACCGAAGATTCTACATGGGAGGATGAGAATTTTATACAGAAGCACCCAGAGCTACTCAAGCGTTGAGGACAACACTTTTTTGAAGGAGAGGGGCATGTTAGGTCCCTATATTACTAGTATAGTTCCTTATTGTTGTTAGTGTAACCCCCTTATTGTTATTATTGTACTCTTGTAACCCCCATATTGTTATTATTGTGCCCTTAAATTATTATTGTTAGGTCGGCTAGGATTACATTGTGGCCCCACTAGGATTACATTATGGCCCCATGGACTCCTATATATAGAAAGGAGGTTTTGTAAATTGTATCATCCAAGAATTGTTCATTTATGCAATGTATTGAGGCTGCTCTGAAGGGAACCCTAGCTTTGCTACCCTTTTTTCTTTGGAGTCAATACACAACAAAGCCGAGAGAGATTGGGTATCTTTCGATTTTCCGATCGCTATTATGCGTTTCTATGGAGTCTTATTGTGTTGCCCAGGATGGGCTGGAGGGAGCTGCTAGCACCATCCGGCCACCCCAAAAGTCGGCTGCAGTGCCTGCTTCACTTTCAGATTCACATTGATGAGCTGGAATATTTCCTCCGTGAGCATATCCAGGAGTTTTATGGCTGCCTTCTCCACCATGTCCTCATCTCCATCCTTCTTTTTGCAAATGATATTGTTCTCCTAGCCTCCTCCCCGGAAGGACTTCAAAGACAGCTAGATGCCCTCGCAGCCTTTTGTGATCTTCGACACTTGACGGTGAACCTAAGAAAAACCAAAGTTATGATCTTCAATGGGGTGAAGAAGAACTCGATTTTCCGCTTCCTATTCAAGGGAGAAGAAATCGAAGTCGTTAGCAGCTACACTTACTTGGGAGTGCAGTTCTCGGGCCCCCGTTTCAGCCTTCGTCTGGCCCTTCAGCCCAGGATTAACAAAGGGTATGGCTCCCTGGCCCTCCTTGAGAGACAATGCTTCCGCCACCACTTCCAGGATATACCATCCAAGATGAACATCATGGATACCTTGATTTGTCCCACCGTGCTTTATGGATCGGAGATTTGGGGCCCCTCTCTACTGGAATCAGATTGGGCCTCGGCTAACCGAGTCCAGACTCTTCTCTTGCGCCGCTTCATCTGGTGCAAGCAGATAGTTCCTCAAAACATCATCCTAGCAGAGTTCGGAGGTAAGCCTTTTCGTCTTGAGGCAATTTTCAAGATATTCTCTTACCTTCATCGGATCCGTGGCTTGGCAGACACGAGAGAGGGGAGAGACAGGTACCCATATTTGGCCTATTGCTCTTCGGAGAACATTGCTTGTACGCAGACCGGCCGGACCAAATGTTGGTTCACCGAAGTGACTGAACTCCTTGGTCTTATCGGTATCTAGACAAATCATCTCCCCCCATTCCAGTATTCATTGAACACCCCGGGGCACCTTCTTCCAAACCAGCACGAACTCAACAAACTCATCAAGAAGGACATCTACAGGCAGTACATTCAGACTACATGGGTCAATCCTCTGGGCACTCTGCGCCTAAAGATGGCCTTCTACGTTGAGCACTTTCTGGAGATCAGAGATGGACTCATCACTCGACCCCCCTATACCCTCCAACATTGGATGCATGCCATCAGGATCCCCCTCGGGCAGCTCAAAGTTGGATCACACAGGCTTCGGGTGGAAACAGACCACCATATTGACAGGACGGAGAGGATCTGTCAACTTTGTCACCTACAGGAGGTGGAAACTGAGTCACACTTCATCTTCAGATGCCCGGTCTACTATGAGATCCGCTTCTATTGCTTATTTAGGGGCCCCCAGAGCCTGGCCAGCGTCCTTAGATACACTAACCAGCAATGTCTGGCACTGTACCTCCAGGAGACCTTCAGACACCGTTTGACTTTACTCCAGCCTCCGTCTGCTTCAGCCACCACACAGAGGATCACAGACTTCTTCAGAGTGCTACCAGCTTCGCAGGGCACCAAGAAAACCGTCGATCGATACATAGATCGTGACTCCAAATCGGTGCGGATTCGGGACTCTCGTCCCACTAGACCCCATCAGCGATCCAGAATCAGGCGCCCCCCCCCCCTCCAGGGGATGCCCCAAATCCTCCAGACGGCAGCGGCAGCAGTCCAGCTCCTCTTCAGGGCAACAAACATTGACAAGTTTCCTTCAGTCCTCTTCATTCGACCTCGGATGCTAGGAGAAGGAGTCTCCCCCCCATTCAGGAGGCTCATTCTTCCCCTCCAGGACTTCTTCATCACATCTCATTGTCAAGATGTTTTAGTCATCCAGACTTCTCTTTTGCATTCCTTGTAGTTTTGCATTTCCTGCTTTTATAAGGAAAGGGGACCGTTTGGTCCACCAGCTAGTATGACGTAATCATTGTAACCAGCAGTCCCATTGACCTTTTTGTGGTCATTCGTTGGACATTAATAAAATTATCTTATCTTATCTTATCTCTAGGAGAACCCTATTGCCACAAACTTCTAGAAGTTATCAGCCACTACATGAATCATTGCACTAGTAGTCACCATAACGTACCCATTCTTGCCTCCATTCAGGAGGCCATGGAAGAAAAATCATAACCAATCAAAATACAAGGAAAAGAGGTTGGCAAAATAATAATAATATATTGATCAAGGGAGAAAGGGTGTTTTAAGTAAAAGGCCTCCAAATGGCAACAAATTTCAATCTCACGGATCTTGTAATATTTTTTTCCCATTGTAGTTTGACAATGATCAGTTTGTAGAATCTACCAGCAATTGTTTCCTCTCCATGCTTAACTTAATCCCCATATCGTGCTCGAGAATAGCGCTTCCCATGTATGATGACCAGCTCAAACAAGATTTTCCGAGTGGCATTCCTCTGGGTCTCGTCCCTAAATCTCAATAAAAAGATATTCACCCGCAATTCAAGCAGATAAGCATACAATCTATAGCTAGAACCCAATGTTGGGGCCTCGGCTAGATCCACCCAGTCGTTAAAAGCGCTATTATCAAACACTTCACCTCCAAACTGATGGGCAACATAATAGGGAAAATTGGAGAGACGAGTTTCGTCAATATCGAATACCCGGGCGTCCATCCCATCGCCTGAGCCCGAGGCCATGAGGGCACTAACACAACCTATCAATTTGCCAACTAAGCATATATAGGTCCCTCGAGTATTGGCTTCCTACCATGTAGTTTTGTATGTATTCCATGCAACAAAGGTACCTAGGTCCATAAACGTATAGTGTTTGTTTTTGCGCTGAATCTCAACACCTTGCAATAGTATTTGGTTTCTTGGGGGATCCGCTCCTGCTTTAGTCCCATCTCTTCTAAGCAGTGGATTGCTCCGACACCCAATCATACTCATTGTCATGGAAGATTTTCCAAGACCTTTCAGTTGCTACAGAGGAGAGGTGGGCATACCAAAGGATGAAAATGATGAGCAAGAGGTTGTCCTTGAGCAATAGAAAAGCCATTGAAGAATGTTCAATAACAATTAGAAGTGGGGAATGTAGAGCACTCGTTGTGTCCCTTCCACTCTTACAAATTGACAAACCAATGGAAGAATGAGAATAATAATGTCTGCATTTCAATTGGTATGTGTTTATATTGCAATATCTATGTGTTTTATCCCAGTTTTATGATAAGTTGGCCCACCCAACAACTAACTAACCAATAAGGGCACCAATTAATGTATATACATGACAAGGTGAGATGAAACCATTGGTTTAGAATACACGAAACACTGTAAAACCAACGCTATGCAACAACATACTCCCTAATCCTTTTCGCTGAAGAAAATTTAACAGCGATAGGATCATGGCGCAAAGATGGTCAAGAAAATCTTTTCTCCGAAAAAATATCATTTGTCTGAAATTTCGTGGGTGAGTTGAAGAGGAGCTTGTGACGTCCTTGTTAGGTCAATAGATTTCCCCCATTGATAGGTTTCTCTTCAGTTGATTTTAGATAAAGATTGTGAGAGCCAAACACTTATGGCACTGAACTTTCCACTTCAGTTGCCCAAGCAGGGCCTATGGCCCGCAACACAGATCAAACTTGGACTTCAGCGAATGCTTCAGAAAAAACCTTCAAACCAGGCCTCAGAAACTCGTCCTTTCTCTTCTAAGCTGCAACTTTCTAGGGCAGATATCCTCCACGAGATGTAGTCCTTCACACTTGTCTTTAGTGGTTGTTCTCTCAACAACGCTCTGATACCATGTTGAATTTTCTACTAGGATGAACAATAGAAACCAATCTTCTGATCTAATAATTACTACCTAATAATCTTTACACATATTATCTTATGCCATTGATATTATTGAGCAATTATACACAAAAGATTCCAACAGTAATGCAATAAAAACAGTAAGATCATAAAGAGACAACCATGCACAATAGAGACAACAACTTTCCCTAAGAAACCCAAACTTGGGAGAAAACCCAACAACTTTTCTTCCAGGAGAAATTATTCTTCAACAAGCTTTACAATTCCAAATTGTCTAGAAATTTGTGCCAAGAAAATTCAAGTCAAAACTTCAATCAAATTTGTCCTCTATCTACTCCCACATGTGGCTTTTATAGAAGAGAGATGATAAGTGAGTGAGTGATCAAATGAAGTGTCACAACATCAACATTTACCCCAAGGGACACACCCTTTTCATGGTGAGGTTGACTTGTCCTTTTTGAGCCTACATGAAACCCAAAAATAAAATTTATTTTATTTTAATTTCCATATTTTTTCTAGGTTGACTTAGGAGGCCTCTTGGCAGGAGGCAATACCTCTCGTTGCTACACAAAAATCAACAATCTAGAGCTCTGAGAGCCTTCTAGTGTACGAATTCCTTTATCAATTTGAGCCCATGAATAAGGAATGTGACCAATAGTTTGGAGCGTTTTTGAGCTTTTTAAATCGACAAAAGAAGGAATGCTCCATTGAGCCTCTAAGAAATGACACCCAACACCTTCGGTTTAGGTAGTTCTAAATGTATTGCCCCTAAAACATGAATGCATGATGTGGAAAATAGTCCTTGAAGGCATCACTACAAAAATGGTTTGTCTCCTACATGACATCATGAAGCAATTAGTTTATTATGGTATCTGACCACCACAAGCACCACAGCAATTGCTATGATCCAAAAATCGATCGTTTCTATTCATTAACTTGTTGGACATAATCCTTTGGGAAATTTGTCCTATAAATATAATTGTGAATAAATAAATTAAGAGAAGGCGAAGATGTAGAGACCCTTGGAAAATGAAATGAAGGGCCAGTGTATTGTATAAAGATAATTGCACATTAATGGAATTCATCAATTTCGAGAGTTACTCATCCTGGCCTGACATGGGTATCAAAGCTAAGTTTAGGCACTATTACCCACCACATGTGGATAGTGTATATAGGAGAAAAAATTTCTCTTAGATGGTCCTTAACCGACAGCCAGCAGCCCTTTGCAGCCACTAGATAGCTCAATGTGCCATTATCTCTGCCACCTGAGCCATCCATGTGGTCCCTTGCCCACGTGTTATGATTGTATGTTTGAAGGTGGGCCTACCGACCCCGAAGGTATGGCTTTCCATTGGTATCGTTGAGTAATTTTCCTTACTTGTCATGGGCACTTTTGAGCATGGATTGGTGCGGGGATTCGACAGAAAGAGTGGACTAGGTCTGTGCTCTTGTCTCCTCTTCCTGATTTGGTGGTTATCCTATTATCCTAGTCACGTGGGATCTCCTTTATTGGCCATTACCTTTAGGGTTGGCACTACATGGGAAATCTCGATTTTGGTTGTGTGGTCCCGCTCCCTGACACCAAATACATCACTCCCTTCCACTGATTTTAGCCCCATTCATCTATTGTCCCATCTGAGTCCTCATGGATCCACTGGATCCACATAGGGTTAGCCTCCCCCTCCTCTTGTCCACACCTTGGGTCGGACCTAGAATGATATGCAACTAAAAAGAAAAGAAAAAGCACAATTTGGCCACTCTAAACAGGAAATGTACCACAAAATGCAAAAGATGGTCGGGACATACAAATTTAGCACATGGGAAAAAGACAAACATGAGCACTACCCCTTATCCATGGCCATCACCCTGATTCCTATGGGCCTTAGATGAGCCCCCTCCATCATTAAGGAACCCATGATTGTCCCAACCCCTGGTGGGTGATGAACTACCCCACCTTAATGGGGTATCCACTGTTATATACTACATAACATGCTCTCATCCCCTGGAGCCCCGAGCAGTTATGAAGAAAAATCAATCAAAGTAAAAAGGCATATGAAGAAGGGTGGAAAAACAAAGGTCGGGGTAACTCATGTACCACGATTTTCTCCCTCCTACACTCATATACCCAAGTGTGGGTTTCCCTTATTATAGCTACCCTTGTACCATGACATGTGGTTTGAATGATTGCCTTGATCCCCACTTCGTTTCATTACTATATCATTTATTGAGGGATGTACCATGGGCATGTCACCCCCTTTAAAGGTTGAAACCACCTAATAGGGTCCTTGATTAACCCCATATTGAGCTTGGAGACACTTGTACATGCCAAAGCCCACTATGGAAGGGCATGCAACCATGAAATGCCACATTGATTCCATGAATTGTAAGCTCTTTTACTTGATTATTCTAATGATTTGTTGTATTGGAGGGCAAGGGGATGCACTGGATCTTATCCAGGATTGCAGGTGGGTCTCTATTTGGGGCTTGGTCTCCCTATACAGGGTCTTAGCCCTCACGAGGGCCACATTGGCACTTACAGGGAGAGCGTTGAGAGCCATGGGCCTCCACTATAGCGGAGAGTACTTCATGGATCCCCAACACCACTCATTGATTGCTCATATTCCACCTTTTAGATGAGGATGATGCCCCTGGTTCACCATGCCCAGTCGGCTCCACACTTGCACCACACACTTGGCAAATGATCTGGGATCCAGATGAGGGCTTATGTCATCATCCTAGCCCTTACAGATGGTTTACAGGCATTTTCGACCCACTTGGAGACCCATGAGGACGCCCTTGTGCCCCTCGCCCCACTTGGGAGCACCACAAGGATTTGCTTGGCCAACCCCTTGTCCACTATGTTTGAGGTCCATTCTCACATCATGGCATTCTTTGGACTTCATTAGGCCTCCTCAAAGGTCCAACAACTCACTTTATTGATCATTCGACCCTCTGGAGAGGCTTCTTATTATGTTATTAGGCTATCTTGGTGGGCTTGTCACCAAGGGATATCATTTTTGCACATTATTTTATTATTTAGGGCTCAAATAGGACAAGTTAGGAAAATCAAACTCATTAGTGATTGTATAAATAGAAGTGAGATGATTCATTTTCATCATCATCACTTGGATTGGATTAGTATCTCTCCTGAGATTTTCACACTTTTGTTGGGATGAATTTTTGGAGATTTTCTTGATAAATTATAATGTTTGGATTTCCGTTATTGCCCTTGGAGCTTCTCTAATGCGAGTTGATAAATGGATATACTCTCTCTCTCATGTAAGTGGAAATTTTGATGTTATCCTTGTTATCTTATCAGTTAACTACATGTATGTTGTTATCGTTATTCTTGTATGGGGTAAATGTAATGCGAAATTCTTCTGGGACCTTGAATAAGTGATTAAATGCATACGTTGACCTTTGACGGATTGGGTGAATGTTCCTAGAGGCACCTCTTAGGTTAAAGACCTCGAAATTGTCTCCTTGGCAAATTTGAAGTACAGATCTCTATTGATCTAGTTGTTGCCCTTGGAGAGGCTAGAAAAGATCAATTAGGGCTCCATAGCTTATGAAAATCCTTGATCTAAGTGTATCTTGACTCCATTAATCCCAAGCAATAAGGCATTGATCCTCGTATACCTTTGGTGGTCAAATTTATCCTTCTTTTCTTCACTCTTCCAAATTCTAGGCCTAACCCTAGAGGGTCACCTAGGGCATCACACGAATTGCATTGTCGCAATCCAAAGCCTTCAATTCTTGGCCCATTAATGCGCTGAGCTTTTCTCTAGAGGTCCTCCAAGTTTGAGGAAAATCCGACGGTGGAATCCCGAGATATAGCAAGCCCTAGCTACAAGACCATCTCTTGTCCTAAGTTGATTTCGAATAGTGTCCTCACTTGGGTCATTGTATTTATATTTCAAAAGAAAATTAGTCCTTTGATCCTATTCTCCTCCCCAATTAGGTCAAGCCCCTCTTTGGGTGATCAACTCCATACCCTTGACCTAATTTTGGGTCCACTTGGTCTTTTGTGGTCCCACAACTTCACAACTCTAATTTTGCAAAGATCACAAAAAGGCCAATTCTCCATAACGATTCTCTGACCTAGAAATCATCTTGACAGAATACATTCCCAAACCCTAGCCTCGAGAATCCCTTTATCCCTTCCTAGAGAGCCCACCACCTTGCTTTTGAAGCAATCAAGCAACTTAATTAAGTCTCTCTTGTGAATAGACCTTAGGAATCACTTCTTATCCTTTCATAGATTCATCCTTCCTTGTGATTTCTCTTATATCGGGTCTCCTCCCATCGGTGAAAGTTCGTAAAGAGCAGGGAGCTTTAGCTGAGGTGACAGTGGGTTATCGCTCCATCGTTGCCCTTAACCTAGTAGTTTCTATATAGGATTCCCTCCTAGGACCCCTACCAGTTTGAGCGTAACAGGCACCTCTGCCCCACCTAGTGTAACTCCTTTGCCATCTGCTCATTGTTTGGCCTATCCCTCCATCGATTCTCTACCTTTGTAAAAAGTCTCCCTTCCCTCTACAGATCTGCCATTACTATGTAGAGTACAGTAATGCTCACGTCGAAGTTCTCTCTATTGATTTTTGGGTAGCATTGGATGTGCTCTAGCTCCGAAATTTTGTGGAGGGGCTAGAACACATGAGATCTCCAAGACCCAGAAATTGTTTGGAGAAATTCCACCTAGAGCTTAAATTATTCAAATAATTAATTATTTTAATAGAGACCCTAAGTCTAACTTGGGGAAATTATTTAATTAAAATGAATTAATTTAAACATGTGGGTGAGAATGTTCTAAGTGACGAGGATCAGTCTTTTGAATTTTCTAATCTTAGTCGTCGATTAGAGATTAGAGCACGGTCGTTGATTCGTCAACTGTAAAAGTATTAAAGGAAGGCTTGGGGTCAATTGGAGAATACACACAGGGTGGCAGCACTTGAGCTAAGTCGAAATTTTGGGGCGTGGTTTGCTGAGAATTTTCGAGTGAGCTTGCAATGTAGCGAGAGGCAGTTCGACAGTGGGATTTCTGAGTCCAACGACGAGAATACAATAGCAGAGAGGCAGATCCATACCACAGAGTAGCGTAGGCCCAGTAGGGGTGACGCAGAGGCAGCGTAGGCCCAGGAGGGGTGACGCCGAGGCAGCGTAAGCCCAATAGGGGTGACGCAGAGCCAGAAAGGCTCATGTAGAGGGACGCAGAGCCGGAAGTTTTGAGAATTTGGAGGGTTGATGATTAATTCAAATTCTCTTCTCGATAATTACTTGTGAGCTTACTTGAGATACTTATGTCTTCTCTTATTTAGTTTGTTTAGTCTTTCATCAAGTTAATTATCAAAATACACGAGACACAAAATTAGGCTCCTAAAACCAAGGCAAAACCTCTCCCTCTTGGAGAGGAAAACCCACGAGAAATTCTTCTTATAGATTTTCAAATGACAAGTACCATGACCAAGACTCCGACCTTTGACCTAGATATGCCTCCAAGACCTTGTTACCACTCGTTAGATGATCCCAAACTTGATTCTTCTCTTCAACACCAATCTGCACTGGAACTAGAGAACTTGGTCTTTAATTTTCACTTCATGTTGCTTAGTCAAATATTGGAGACTGAATCATACCCTTGCAACTTTATTCTTTTAACTGATGTTAGGAAGGTAAATCTTCCTCACCCTTTCACACCTTTCAGACAGCTCCCTTTTCATGCACTGTGGGAGTGTACTTACTTCAGGACCTTCTTCAGACAAATCCGCACTTCGAATGTTAACCTTACCTTTATTTCTATTTCAGTCTTTATCACGTTGTCACTTCAGAGTTATCATCAAATGATTTTCTCTAGAACTGTTTGTGTAGGGTCTTGTTCTAACTGATCTGCAATTGATCTGAAGTCCGCACCCTTTTCTTCTTTAATAGACAGCAAATGTAATGGCACCTTGACCCTATACTTATACATATAAATCCGCACTTTTGTTCCTCACTGAAATCCGCACTACTGGTTCAGATCAGTCTGCAGTGTTATCTCCTCTAAACGTTAGCATTGTTCTTATCTTTAGACCACATCATGATCTCTTCTGGGACCGGTAATTGTCCTTGGAATATCCGCACCTATTCAGAGTTGAATCCGCACTTTCTGTTGCTCCATAATCTGCATATTAAATCAGAGCCATCCACAATCTGTCCACTTTAAATGATCTCCAGTTCAGAAGTTTATATAGGGCACTGTTCTGTCTTTTAGGCCGACCATGCAGCTGACTTCTCCATTGTGAATTCAGACCGACTTGAGAGAGGTAATTCCAGCGTTGACGTAGGATGTCTTCCTTGTAAGTAGAGCTTGTCTTCAACGTTGTTTGAGGGTTGTTAGGTACCCTTCTTCCACAAGGTCTTGGAGCATATATTGCTAGACTAGATCCTTCATGAATATGACACTTACTTATATTGTATGCCTAGAAGACTCAAACCTAATAGACATCAAGAAGAAGTCTATCTACATAATAAATCTTCCTCATGCAACCCATGAAGCAAGTACAACAAAATACATTTTATTATCTTTGTCTTCTTCTTTATATAAATACACAATTACATAGTCAACATGAAGACCGACCTAGTTACACTTTTCAACACTCCCTCTAAACTAGGGAGGTATTCATACAGGTACATGGTCACTTTCAAACTAAAGAATCTCATAAGAAGACTTGGATTGGTAATCGCATCTGTATAGCATCATATCAACCAGCGTTTTCCTAGTGCAAGGCCTTGACTAACAACCTCATCTCTCAACGAGACAATGGCTACAATGTGAAGTAGACACATGACTACTAGACCACATAGTCATTGTCTCTCCAAGGCACATACCCCACCCAGGGTGTCTTAATATGACCTTCTGGACTATCTTCTTGAGCAGCTTTGTGCCCCCTCAAAGAATATCGGTCCACTACTTCATTTCATCTTGAATGCCCTATCTCATTCTCAAACAGTATAGAATGCCATGACAGATTACTCATCCTCCATTATATAACATGAAGACCAGAATGATGTGTCTAACCATTCTCTTCACATGGCCTTCACTAAGACTTACGGTTGTTAGTCCTGGTCTAGTGCATGACACATGTAATAGAGAATCACATACGTCACTCCCTCTCAACATAGGAAGGACATACTTCAAGTTTCTTCCAAGCAAGAAACTTACCACCAGGCTCCCTCTCAACCAGGGTCCTGCAGTAGCAATCCAGTTACTCATGAAGAATTCCTCCCCTCGATGTCATGGATTTCGATATTGAGGAATCTTCAACTTTTGGCTTCATAGGGCACAGATCGTCCATCACTTTCATTCACGAGTCATGTCCACTATCACAAAGTGATTCATCAGTCTTTCTCATCCGGTCCACCGTTATGCCATGCTACTTTCCTTCGAATCATCTTCAAGAATCATACATCCTTACTCATGATTATCATCCCTGCACAAATTCATCTAGATAAACATATACATATTTAGTTTTGAAACAAAAGTTACCTCAGTGATGATCTTTCACCATGACATCTTACTGTAGGCATCAACATCCTTTATTCAGAATGGCACATCTCCTAATGATATGTTTTGTCAAGGGTCTTCTTCTTTACCAGACTTCTGTCAGAGTCTAGATATCCTCCCAGGAGATCTCCTAGTCACATCTTCTTGGCTTCCAGATGATAACTGCCTCTTGACATGGTTGCATTTCATGATCTCTTCCTTTTTGCACATTCTTCATTCCCAGGAACTTACACATTTTCTAGTTCCTCGTTCATATACAGCCACCTCATATTCCATGAGGATATATATAATTTTGATTTCATCTATTAGTGCACTGAGAGATCCTCCTTCATAGATCATACTTCTAAAGATAGAACTTAGAAGTCTATTACCTGCAACCATATGACATGACTTCACAACATCCAATGTCAGCATATAAATATATACATACCTCATCCTTTAGCAGTTTTACTAGAATGAAGAGCTTCATTCCCTTGCCCTGCTCCAGCAATATGTCATCACATCCCAGAATTCTATTTTTCATGATGACCCTTGATCTTGATGACTGCCTTCCATCAGTATAGTTATCAGAGAGGTTTTCCAGGAGCTATTTTACCAAGAACTCCTACTATGCTTTGATCAGGATGCTACACTGCTTCCTATCATACAACCAACATAAATCACTTAGAAGAGAAGATGATCTTAATCATAGTGGAGATCCCTCACTTCTTCTTTCTTAGATTTCTTTGCATCAGGTTCTTCTCTCATTTCTGAGACATGGGCTTCTTCCCTATTTCTCGTCCTTTTCAAATTTAGAACAATCTATTTTATAATGCCCAAGTTCATCACATCCAAAGCATCGTGCTTTGTCCATACTATTCTGAGGACCAAACTTACTGAATTTTCCTTTCTTCCTTAACGTGGTCGCAAAGGCTTGATTCCCTTCACTTGATCCTGTAACACCTTTGGCTTTCAATCTTGTTTCCTCTATTTTACATAGAGACCCTAAATCGTGAAATGGTGTGGCTTCTTTCTTCTCATATAAACCTGAAGTGATGTTTCCCCATTCATCTGGCAAAGCTTTCAACAACACTTTAGTCATTTCAGTGTCAGACATTACTTCTCCCAATTCCTACAAATGATCTCAGAGAGATTGTTTCTCCTACAGTACTCACAGAGAAAAGCTCCACCAATTTCTCATACTCTTTTTGATGATTCTAGTTTTGATACATCGGAGATGAGAGAGTCCTTTATGGATTCCGTAAGAATCCTTTGGGCTCTTATATCTCACTTCATATATTTGGTATGACTTTATCGTCCTTTTCTTCTATGCAGGAAAGTTTGAAACCATAACCAGTTTGTTGCTTTCTTTACAAAGAAGACATTTTGATAGATTCATATGAATTCATAAAGATACTTACTTGTGAAGATGCTTTTCTTCTTCTATCAGCTTCCTTGTTGAAGATAATGGCAGAAAACCGCTCTTAGATTGATTTCGAAGTAGGTGATTTTGGATCCTTGATGATGAAGGATTTCTTCAGAATGAAGATGTCTTCAATAGATGATGTCCTCTTCTACCATTGTCTTGAATGTAAATCTCTTATGGCAAAGAATATTTCCTTGAAAAGATGATCCTTTGAATGAGATGAAGATCTTGAGAGTATTCCTTGTAAACTGATTTGATTCTTCACCCAAACTTTGATTTTTTCTTCTTGGAGTGTCTCTTTGTCAAGAAGCCCTTGAGTTCAACACCTTAGCTCTGATACCATATTGAGAATTTGGAGCGCTGGTGATTAATTCAAGTTCTCTTCTCGATAATTACTTGTGAGCTTACTTGAGATACTTATGTCTTCTCTTCTTTAGTTTGTTTAGTCTTTCATCAAGATAATTATCAAAATACACGAGACACAAAATTAGGCTCCTAGAGCCAGGGCAAAACCTCTCCCTCTTGGAGAGGAAAACCCACGAGAAATTATTCTTATAGATTTTCAAATGACAAGTACCATGACCAAGACTCAGACCTTTGACCTAGATATGCCTCCAAGACCTTGTCGCTACTCCTTAGATGATCCCAAACTTGATTCTTCTCTTCAACACCAATTTGCACTGCTCTGCACTAGAACTAGAGAACTTGGTCTTTAATTTTCACTTCATGTTGCTTAGTCAAATATTGGAGACTGAATCATACCCTTGCAACTTTATTCTTTTAACTGATGTTAGGAAGGTAAATCACAAATTTGCCTTCCTCACCCTTTCACACCTTTCAGACATCTCTCTTTTCATGCACTGTGGGAGTGTACTTACTTCAGGACCTTCTTCAGACAAATCTGCACTTTGAATGTTGCCCTTACCTTTATTTATATTTCGGTCTTTATCACGCTGTCACTTTAGAGTTATCATCAAATGATTTTCTCCAGAACTGTTCGTGTAGGGTCTTGTTCTAACTTCTAACTAATCTGCAATTGATCTGAAGTTCGCACCCTTTTCTTCTTTAATAGACAACAGATGCAATGGCACCTTGACCCTGTAATTATACATAGAAATCCGCACTTTTGTTCCTCACTGAAATCCACAATACTGGTTCAGATCAGTCTACATTGTTATCTCCTCTAAACATTAGCACTGTTCTTCTCTTTAAACCACATCGTGATCTCTTCTGGGACCGATAATTGTCATTGGAATATCCACACCTATTCAGAGCTGAATCCGCACTTTCTGTTGCTCCACAATCCACATATTAAATTAGAGCCATCTGCAATCTGTCCACTTTAAATGATCCGCTGTTCAGGAGTATATATAGGGCATTGTTCTGTCTTTTAGGCTGACTATGCAGCCGACTTCTCCACTGTGAATTTAGGCCGACTTGAGAGAGGTAATTTCAGCGTTGATGTAGGTTGTCTTCCCTGTAAGTAGAGCTTGTCTTCAACGTTGTTTGAGGGTTGTTAGGTGCCCTTCTTCCACAAGGTCTTGGAGCATATATTGTTAGAATAGATCCTTCATGAATATGACAATTATATTTTATGCCTAGAAGACTCAAACCTAAAAAGACATCAAGAAGAAGTCTATCTACATAATAAATCTTGCTCGTGAAACCCATGAAGCAAGTACAACAAAATACATTTTATTATCTTTGTCTTCTTCTTTACATAAATACACAATTACATAGTCAACATGAAGACCGACCTAGTTACATTTTTCAAGAGGAAGAGGGTGACGCGGTCACTCAGAGAGCTGCGTTGGGGTTTCAGTGGGCCATATCGGGCTCGTATTCAGCAGATTTGAAAGGGTCATGCAACCACACTGAAGGGTGACGTAGTGACTGCGTAGGCACCTGTGGGGGCTTCATTCTGAGTTCAATCAGCCATAATATCTGTCTCCAGAAATATGGGTCCATCTGTCGGGATTTTCTCTATTGGGTAAACCACTACTGGTTGTTGGAAATACTGAGAGGGGGGGGTGAATCAGTATTTCTTTTCAATTGTTATTTTTACCAGTTAGATCACTTATATCAAGAACACAAAATGAACAATGATGGAATAAATACTTTTATTAATTTCTTCTTTACAATAATAGTATAGGGCTCCAACCCTAGATGAAAACTCCAATCTTCCAGGCTCCAACCCTATCTCTGGTACAGGCTCCAACCTGGTTTCTTGAGAACTCCTATCCTCTAGGGCTCCAACCCACTACTTCAATTCTTCAAGATGGATTCAATGGTTCTTCAAGGCTCCCAATATCATCTGCAACAAGCCCTGACAAAATCTTTACCTTCAACAATGCCTTCAATCAATCTCCAATGAACTTAGCTCATCGATGACAACTTTATCCTCTCAGAAGGTGTCTCCACAACTCTTCATGTTACCCAAACCAAATCTTCAAGGTTACCTCATGATGACTTCAGCAATGCATCATGGTCTCCAATAATGTCTCCAAGATCAGCTTCAAGATGTCTTCACAAGGTCTTCAGTGATGCTCCAAGGTATCTTCAATAAGTTGCTCAAGTTCTACACCAAACAGTTCTTCAAGTGCTTCACAACGTTTTCAAACAAGGAAGTCTGTAATGGTTCTCCAAAGAATGTCTCCAATAGGCTTCTCGATGACTCTCCAAGGTATGCTCAAGATCAGCTCCAAGGGATTCATCAAATAACCTTCAAGTCTGCCCAGAACTTTGCTCCAAAACTCTCTGTAAAGATACTTCAATTTTGCTTTAATGGGGCTGCTTCATGGTGCTCTTAGGATGTCTTCAACAACTGCTTCAAAGTGACTTCAACAAGTTTCTAGACCTGCTCAAAATATATGGTGGAGTATGCTTCTCAACACATGCCCAAACTTCCTCAAGTGTCACCTATCCAAAACACTAAAAGTCTGCTCACAAGTGTTAGCGTTGCCTTCAAAGACTGTTCCAAAATTCTGCTAATAGTTGCCCCCTAGATGCCTATATAAGTACTCAAGGTAACCTTCAGATCATCCCCAATAACTTTCTTTAGAATCACTTCAGGAGCTGCTCCAGAAATCTTCAAGATCTGCACCAAAGATTCTTCAAGTCTACTCAAAGTCTGATCAAAAGCTTGACAAGGTCTGCTCAAGAATTTGATCTAAAGACTGCTTAAATTTTGATCCTGAAACTGATCCGAAGTTGGTTCCAAGTATGATAGAAGGAGAAGGAGAAGGAGAAGTAAAAATAAAAGTTCACATCTTGTGAACTTGAAGAAGAAGATGAAGAAGAATACAAAGGTACTTAATTGCAGATTCTGTGCATCCATCGGACCTGTGATAATCTCTGTGGAACTGTGGTATTGCGGATCTATTAAGAAGTTCAGACTGTTCCAGTGGAATTATATACCTGACCACAACTTGGATTTAGTAGGCCTGGATTTCTCTTAATAAAGGCTCGAATCTGTGGAGTGTTGAGCTTGGAAAATAACACATTTGTTTAAGGGCTCTGAACATATTAAAGGCTAGTGGAGAAACTGTCACCTCAGATTGAAAGCCATGGACCAGTAAACAACTCGGACAACTGCTTTAAGCTTAGATCTTACCCTATCACTTCTAGATATGACAGTCCCCTTGTAGGCACAGTTGTTATCCTCGGATTAATTTCCTACGCTCAGATTGTAGCTGTGGTGCCTGCGTGTGTGGACAACTATTGAATAAGGAGCTCATATCAGTTTTGAATCGAACCTGTGGACAGTCATTTTGTAAATGACTCAGATTTTTTGGAGAGGTTCAAGCTTGGACCTATAGCAGCCACGTGTGGACCCTCCATTCAAGCTTGGACAAGGAAGGAATAGCCACCTGTGTGCAGCAGACCACAAATCTTAAGAGCTGTCACAAGACTTATACTAGTGAAAGCTCAACTTTAGAGGTTTGGACCTAAGAACATTTTGTTGCAGACTCAGATTTGTGGAGGAACAGTTCTTAGGCTCAGTGCTGCAATATCCTTGAAGAACAATCATATTTGTCTTGGCTCAAATTGATAGCTCATATATGTGAGGATTTGTGCTACAATCATCGGTGGAGCCTCAATGCTATATTTCAGATCGCTGATATTTCAAACTTGAAGGAAGAAGTGTCGGATTTGAACTTGTGGAAAGGTTAGCCTTTGAAGGCTCGGACCTATAGCAAAGAACCGGTGGCATAACTCTCTGTTGCAGGAATTATAGGAGCACTCATTGAAGGATTATTGAAGAACTATTAAACACATATTTTGGACCAAGTATTGAGGACACCTCTTGTATTGGCTTGAGATTATTGAAGACAATTGGAAGCATAATAGAAGTTGATCTTGGAATCTTGTAGATCTTGAAGAGCAGTTGGAGCTGATCTTGAGCATACCTTGGACAGTCATCTAGAAGGCCTTGGAGACAATATTGGAGACCAGATGCGTTGAAGTCATCATGAGGTGACCTTGGAGACAATATTGGAGACCATGATGCGTTGAAGTCGTCATGAGGTGACCTTGGAGATTTTGTTTGGGTAGCATGAGGAGTAGTGGCGATACCTGCATGTGAAGAACAATGTTGTCATTGATGAAGTGAATTGGAGAAGACATTGCTGAAGAGATTGATAGGGCTCATTGAAGAAGATATTGGGAGCCGTGAAGAATCATCAAACATATCTTGACGAATTGAAGCTGAGGGTTGGAGCCTCATAAGAGACAAGGTTGGTGCCTTGGAAGATAGGGTTGGAGCCCTAGAGGATAGGAGTCCTCAAGAGACCGGGTTGCAGCCTGTACCAAACATAGGGTTGGAGCCCTAGAGGTTGGTGCTTCAAAGTGACAAGGTTGTTGCCTTGGAAGATAGGGTTGGAGCCCTAGAGGTCGGAGCCTCGTGAAGTCCAAGTTGGTGCTTGGCATAGTACAGGTTGGTGCCTGGAAGGATTGAAGATTGGTGTCTTCATCTAGCGTAGGAGTTCTATACTATTCTATTAGATTTGCTGTAAAGAAGAGATTAATAAAAGTATTTATTCTTATTGTTCATTTTGTGTTCTAATTATAAGAGATCTAAACTGGTAAATGTAACAATTGAAAAGAAACACTAATTCACCCCCCTCTCAGTATTTCCAACAAGATTTGACTTTTGAGCTCATCATTGGATTGGATACTGGTTAGTTGATCTTGGACTTTGACTCATTGTCGATGAATTGGAACATTGTATCTCTCTATTGAACATTTGATGGCAATCTAATAGAAGAAGAATTTTGAAAGGGTTTTCCCCCTTGTGGGGTTTTTTCCTTAGTCTTTGACCAAATATTGTGTCTCTCTTGTTCTTGGTTGTCTTCTATAGTGCATTAGATTTACTGTTCTATCTACAATAGCTTATTATTACTAGAAGATTGAATTACATTGGATAAACTGATTGTTCATTGAAGAAGAATTGAAATAAGCGATAGTGCTAAGCATAGAACACTAGAAAATTCACACGGTATCAGAGTTGAGGTGAAGACAAGCCCCCAAGGAGACAAGAGACAAGCAATCCACCTTTGGAGAAATTTGAAAATGCCTATTTGACTTTGTCAAGATGTCTACATCATACTTCAAGGAGGGAGAGAAGTTGAATGACTCATCAAATTTTGTTGCTTGGAAGATCAAGTTGGAAATAACCATGGATGAGAATGATGTCTTGAAATATGTGGAAGCCAAGGTACCTGAGCCTCCTGAAAATGTTTCTGCTACTGCCAAGGCCAAGTACAAGAAAGGTGAGATCAAAGCCAAAAAAATAATTATTGATTCTTTGAGATATCATTTTCTTACTTTCATTTCAAAGTTGAAGAAGTCCAAGGATATCTATGATAAACAGGTTGGGATGTATAAGGTCAACAATTTGAATCATATTCTCTCCTTCAAAAATCAACTCAAGGACATCAAAATGAACAAGGGAGAGACCATGCAGTCATATTTCATGAGGATATCCCAACTCAGGGATCAATCGCTGATTGTTGGAGAATCCATGTTTGATAGAGATTTGGTACTCGTTGCACCTCAAGGTCTTCCTCCAATTTGAGATACATTTATTGCTACTATAAGCAACAATGACAAGTTCTCGACATTTGATGAGCTGGTTGGCAAGTGTACTCAAGAAGAAACCAGGATGTTTTCTAAAGGAAGAATTCAAAAGCATGAAGAAGGAGAGCCCTTTGCCTTTGTTCCTCGAGACAAGAAGAAGGAAGGAAGAGGAAGACCATTTAATTCAATAAAGTCGACACCAGCATCCAAGAACTCTCAAAGAAGATTTAGAAAGGACAAAGTTGAATGTTTCAAGTGTCGTAAGTATGGACACTTTGCAAAAGACTGCCCGGAAAATGAGAATGCTCCTAGGTCATACAACAACAACCGTGGGTTTAACAACAACAAGTTCAATAATAAAAGAAGAAGGGATGTTCCCGATGATCGTGATGAAGGTCGTCATCCTCAAAAGAGATCACGGAACACAAGGTATGGAAATAATGTAACTACTACTCAATCTGAATACTTTCTTATTTTTGAAGTTTCTAGCACCTCCCTTCTGGATTCGTTTGATAGTTGGTTGGTAGATAGTGGGGCCTCTAGTCGCCTCACTGGGTATCATGAAGTCCTCCCAAACCTGGTTGAGAAGGAGACTAATTTGAAGATCATTCTTGGAGATAACTCTACTTATCCGATGAAGGGCTTTGGTTTTGTTACATTTCATTTGGAATATGGTGAAATCGTACATCTTCATGATGTTATGTATGTACCAAGATTGAAAAAGAACCTTGCATCTATATCTACCTTGGAAGGCACCTTGTATCTATATCTACCTTCGAAGGCAAAGGGATGAGAGTTGTCTTCATAAGAGAAAAAGTCCTCACTTTGCCTATGGAATCACACAAGGGATGCGTTCACCTTGGGATCAAGAATTGAAGGACTCGATGTGAGCACTGGTACATGATAGCAATCATCAAAGTGAGCTATGGCACCAGAGTTTTCCCATTTTCACTATGAAGCCCTGCCTAAGGTAAGGAGGATGGTTTTTGGAATGCCCGATGTTCAATCAAATCATGGTGGGGTTTGTCCAGAATGTGCAAGTGGAAAGAAATTGAAGGGACCATTTCCTTCTAGTAAGGGCAGAAACAGTGATATTCTACAACTCATGCATTCTGACTTATGTGGGCCCATGCTAATGAAATCTCTCGGTGGCTATCTATATTATATAAACTTTGTGGATGACTTCTCCCGGAAAAGGTGGATATTTTTTTTGAAGCACAAGGACGAAGCATTTGATATGTTCAAGGACTTCAAGGTTCTAATAGAGAAACAAACAGAGAAGAGGATCAAGGTCTTCAAGCCTGATAATGGTAGAGAATTCACTTCGAACAAGTTCATTGACTTTTGCAAAAAAACTACGATAAAGATGGAGACTATCGTACCTTACAACCCACAACAAAATGGAGTTATTGAAAGAAAGAACATGACCATCATGGAAGCTGCCTAAGCCATGTTGCATGATCAAAAGTTGTCAAAGTTTTTGTGGGGTGAAGTTGCAAACACTATGGTCTATGTTCAAAACAGGACCCCTCATCAAACCTTGTGTGACAAGACCCCCGAAAAAATGTTCACAGCAGTGAAGCCCAATGTTGGACATCTGAGGATCTTTGGTTGCCCCGTATACTTTCATGTGCTGAAGGACACGAGGAACAAGTTGGAAGCCACTAGAAAAAAAGGTATGTTTGTTGAATATTGTGAAAATTCTAAAGCTTTTAGAATATACATGCATGCTCAAAGGAATATCGAGTTTAGCAGGGCTGCGACATTCGATGAAGATGTTTCCCTTGGAAAAGCAAGGGACGTTCCTCCTCTCCCTCCCTATGTTGATAAGAAGGATGATGACATGGACCCAGTAGAGGGTCCTTATGTGCTTGAACCTGAGACAGACGTTGTTGATGATCCGATGGAGCCCATGGACCCCTTAAATCCTCCTCCATGTGATCCTCCTACCACCAAGAGACCACTTTGGCTTCGTGATACATTACAGGATGTTGAAAGACGTGTCGCTGCCAAATGAACCTTTAGAGAA
The DNA here is from genome assembly GCA_034641835.2 of Pinus albicaulis. Classification (NCBI taxonomy): domain Eukaryota; kingdom Viridiplantae; phylum Streptophyta; class Pinopsida; order Pinales; family Pinaceae; genus Pinus; species Pinus albicaulis. The sequence goes on along the minus strand of CM076575.1, from coordinate 502,926,589 downwards.
AGTAAGAATCCATGCCAATAACAAGGCTATGTTGTGGCTCTGAGCACTATTGACCACTCTTTGTCAATGACCCCATAGCAATACACCCCCATTTTTTTCAAATGGGATTTATCATGTTCGAGGTGTTCACGCCATTCAGATTTCATCATCAGTCAACAGTTTTGTAAACAATGTAAACTCATTATGCATGTTAATGATGTAAATGATCTAAGTAAGACCATCATGTATGTAACAATCTAGGTAAGCCTAGTATTTTGGTGACGATTTCTATCTTAGGAGGTTTTTGTCTAACTGATCCATTTGTGTTTCTCGACACAAGTGATCAGCAGAGTTTTTCCCTCCAACCTCACCCCAAAGCTAAAGTGGATTTTGTCATCAAGATACTAAGTGAGTCCTAGTGTTCTCTATCGAGTCTTTGTAAAAGTAGTTTGGGAATAATCCTAGCTAATTAGCTAGATTATTTTATTACAAGCTACATGGTCTAGTACATCATGTTTTGAATCGCAAAATTGGGTAGCTATTTGATGGTCTATCACGAATGGGTATTCTCCCTTTATGTGTCTAAATGTATTTATCTTATGTAAAGAGGGTTAGAAAAAAATTATTCCCTTCATTAGTCAATTAATTAAATTTTCTGACCAATTAAATTAAAAATCCTAAGCCAGAAATTTAATTAATTTTAAGTCCTAGGTGAATTAAAATTCATCAAAGGAAAAATTCGTGGGTCCCTAAAAAATAATTTTTTAATGGTCTCAGGCCAAGGGAATATTGATAATTTCGAGAAATTTTGGACCCTTGGCCCTTGGTCGTTAAGTCAAAGTCAAATTTTTGAGGTAACTAACTCAAAGATATTATTTTTGAGTTAATTAAAAGGGATTTAAATGATAAATTCGAATTTCCTCAAAATTTTATAATTTTGACTGACAAGATTAAAAGATGATTAAATCACTTTTTACGGTCGAGATTACTTTGACGGGGATCAACCGAACTAGACGTTGGAGATTTTATCTTATAAATTAGAGGTCTTTGTCAATCTTTCAATCATCCGATCTCTTGATCGTGTACTTGCTCTTGAAGCTCTCTTGTAATATTTTTTGAATAATACAAACGAAGTCTTTGGGGTTTTAATTTGATGATGGTGTTCCTCTTCAGCATTTTATGGTAAACTTGTTCTTTATATTATATTGGTGATTATTTTAACGAATTGTTGATTAATGGCTCTTGTAGAGTAATCTATTGCACAGGTATCTTGCTTAGATTACTGGATTTAGGGTGAGAATATTAATTGGATCGAGTTAGCAGTTATCTCTGACTCTTGAAAATTTTATTATTTATCTTATTTCTCTATTGATTTAACAGTTTAACTTTAACTGTGCAAAAATCTCTCGGATTTAGATTTGGGCGTTTAGGGAAGTCCTCGGTTGGACCAGCTGACTCCCAAGGAAATAAGATCTGAAGAGCCCTCCGGATCTAATTCCCCAAGTTTATCTTAAGTTCTTTTCTTTCAGGGTTTTTCTAGAGCTTGTGCCTAAATACAAAATTCAACTTAACTTTTATTGAATTTAAAGTTAGATCTGGGTAGTAAGAGCCTTAGATCTTCAGATCTAGAAGCGAAGTCAGACTTATGCTCCTCAGATCTGGCAGATCTGCAACTCTTGTGCATAGATCTGTAAATATATTGTATAGATCTGTAATTTACATGTGTAGATCTGAAGTTTTGTAACATAATTTTGAATTCTAACATTTGGGTTTTTAGGATTTTCTCTATTAATGTATATATTGGGTATTGGGTTTTTCTCTTTTCAACCAAGGGAATCTTCAGATCTTAGTCAAATCTAGACCCTAGAGGGCAAGATCTGGGCTCAATATTTGTTTGCGGGAATAAATTTAAAAAATCAACCAAGAAAATCTTCAAATCTGAGCCAGATATAAACCCTTGAGGACGTATAGGTTTTTGAGGCTATTTTTGCAGGATTTTGATCTCCAAAATTCTAATTTTCAAGCGGCAACATTATCCTAAAATTTCAAAAAATTTCAACGGTGGGATCTTCAAAGCCTTTGGGCTAAGGGTTTGATCTCTAAACTCTTATTTTCTGCAAATTTTATTACAGCAGGCAAATAAAAAATAATTAGGCCCTATAAACACATTTTATGTGGTCAAAATTGTTTAGGATTGCAAAATCTTCATTTTCAGAATTTTTGGCCATTTGGGCATCTTTAATTTTGCCTAGACCTGACTTTGAAGCTTGGTGGAAATTACTGCATAACTGTGAAAAATCAGATCTGAACATTTCTGATGCATATCCTAAAAAAGGTCCAAAAAAATTGAATTTTCAATTTTTCGGCAAAACTTATTATTTTTAGACATTGTGGGTATCATTTTCAGTATTTTCAGTTTGTTGAACTGTTATCAATTAACTGTTGTTAAAAACTTATCAGTTCCAAAAAACACTGAATCAAACTCTCTTAAAGCCTTAAAATTGAAATTTTCAGGTTTTAATATATTTTTTGTTATTTCTGGAAGTTTTTGGTAGCTATTTTTGGCAATTTTATCTTGTTGATCTGTCACTGTTTCACTGCTGAAATAAAATATAAGATCTGAAATTTCTCTTAATCAAGCCCTAAAAATTGTTTTTTCTTCAAATTCAACAATTTTTACTATTTTTAGTCATTTTGGGCATTGGTGCCGGTATCATTTGTTTACTGATCTATGGCTTAAATTACTGCTGCAATTTATATTTCAGATCCGAAATCTTGCTGAAGAATATATCTTAAATTTGACTATAGGAAAAAAATAAAATTTTATTGGATTTGCATTATTTTAGAATATCGTTCAATCCATAAATTACTTGATGAAATGTTTATTTAACATCTAAATTTCATGGTATTTCTTGATGATTAATTATTGAGATTTAAGTGCTAATTACTTTCATATGCTTCAGCTGAATTTGATGTGATTTTAAATATTTGCTATCGATTAAAATCACTTATTGTTTAATTAACTTTTGTTTCATTTTCTTGAATTATTGGATGTTTATTGAATATTAATGTTTGGGAAATCTTTTCAAGTAATTGTGATCGATATTTTTCAGAGCTCTATTATGGATCTTTTGATTGATTAAATTTTGGCATCTTCATAATTGGCACTCTCCCTTAAGTACTTAGTGGTTAAATAAAATTATTTATAACCAAAGTGCTTTAGGCTTTTAACATCACCTTTTATCTTCAAAGCTTGCTTCATCTCGGCCCTTCAAATCATTTTCCTTGCATAGCAGCAGTTTCTCATCGAGTACTTGGTTGTAATTTCCTTAGCAGGATAGTTGACTCCATAAGGCACTGGTATCAGTCTTTCAAATTCAATCGAATCCTTTAATCTTGTTAGATCTTTCACAAGTATTTGGTCGTTTAACTGTGTCTCCCGAACTGGTGGGTTCTCAACTAGTTCTCCTTCATTCCATTTCCATAGGTTCTACCCCCCTTAGTCTGCTATAAGGAAACAACTTAAATAGAGAGATTGGGGATCAGGGTGACAACCCCCGATCTGAACCATTGTCGTGGTGCCTAGACATTTTATGCGACAAGAAGCACCATCATAAAGGCTAAGCCTCCCACCTTTAAAGCAGCACTGAAAGAGAAGGTTTGGAAAGATAATATGGCCGAAGAATATGAACTTATAATGAAGAATGATGTATGGGAAGTAGTTTTGAGACCTAAAGGGAAGTTTGTTGTGACTTCTAAATGGTTGCACAAGATCAAGGATGGAGTAGAAGGGAGCATTAAGAAATATAAAGCGAGGTTCGTGGCTAGAGGTTTCTCCTAGAAAGAGAGAGAAGACTATGATGACATCTTTGCACCGGTTGCCCGCTATACTACCATTAGATCTATTGTGGCTCTAGCTGCTAGTCAGGGATGGACTCTTCACCAGATGGATGTGAAGAACGCATTTCTTCATGACATACTCTAGGAAGAAGTATATGTTGAGCAGCCACAGGGTTTTGAAGTGCATGACAGAAAGGCTCATGTGAGCAGAATGAATAAGGCACTCCTCATATTGATAGCTACCTGATGAAGCTTGGATTCACAAGAAAAAATGTCGACCCGAACCTCTACTTCAAATTTGTTCAAGGTATGCCCCTTATTTTGGCATTATATGTTGATAACTTATTCCTAACAGTTAGTGAGCCTCTGATGCTCGAGTGCAAGAAGTAGTTGGCCTCTAAATTTGAAATGAAATACACCTTGGATTGATGCACTATTTCCTAGGCTTAGAGGTGTGGCAGAGACCCGGTGAGATTTTCCTTTCACAAGGAAAATATGTTGTGAAATTGCTGGAAAGATTTGGTATGGTAAAATGCAAGTCCATGGCCACATCAATGGAGATGAACTTCAAGAAGCTATGTGGAGAAGCTACTAGACCTGACTTGGCAAATCCCTCTAAGTATCAACAATTGATTGGGGCATTGATTTTCCTTCTAAACACCCGACCGGACATATGTTTTGCAGTTAATACTATGAGTCAATTTATTACTGAGGCTCTACATGCACATTGGGTCGTTGTTAAGCATGTGCTGAGATATTTACATGGGACGATTAATCTTGGTCTAATATATTTGTCAGAGATGTGAAACTTCATGGTTACACTAATGTTGACTAGGTCATAAAAGTTATTGACAAGAAGAGCACATCAGGGTGCTTCTTTAGTTTGGGTTTTGCCATGATATCTTAGATGAGCAAGAAGCAGAAGTTTTTGCTTTAATCACGGCTGAGGCAGAATACATTGTTGCTAGAATGGCTAGTTGTGAGGCAGTATGGTTGAGGAAGCTCTTTGGAGAGTTGTTTGAGCAGGTTCTGGATACGACAGTGATATATTGCGACAACAAAAGTGGTATCCAACTGGCAGAGAATCATGTGTTCCACGACAAGTCCAAGCACATTGAGATTAAATATCACTACCTCCAAGATATGGTGTAGAGAGGAGACATAAAACTCCATCACATTTCGACTAATGAGCAGATAGCAGATTTTCTTACCAAGGCTTTGCCGAAAGGGAAGTTCTTGGTCTTCAAAGAGCAGCTTGGACTGATGGATGTGACCCTCCTGGGAAAGTGTCACGGTTGATCGAGGACACTAAACTATGCTCTTCTCCCCTGTGTGAGCTCCTAATGAGAGGAATTGAACCAAAGAGCACCTAGCATTGAGAGAACTCTGGACAATAGGATGTGTGATCCTTGTCATTTATGGCAAGTTCGGCTATCCTGCCTATTGTCACTGTAGGATGTACGTGATCCTTGTCATTTATGACAAGCTGGATATCCTCCCCTACCATCTGTTTTAGACTTGACAGAGTATACCCCAGTATGCATCCTCCCACAAGCTGGGCTTGTCGGGATTGCCACCCATTTGGCCAATGGGTGAGGAGGTGAGGAGAGACTTGAGAGTGTGTGATCCTTACCTCTGGTAAGTTGGGTATCCTCCCCAAGTGAAAGGATGCAGGTGTTCTACCACTTGATTCTTGAGGGTTAAGGTGGAAAGACCAGCAGGAAAGTATCCTGCCTATTGTCCTTGGATATAGGGTGGTAGCCAGAGCTGACCACAGTTGACCACAGAGTTTTTGAAGTTTGACCGCAGACCTTATCTCTCTTGAACCATTGACCGAGCTGATTTGGAAGGTTGTTTCCCGTTGACTGGTTAGAGTTGTTGTTGCTATTGACTTTGACCAAAATTACAAATTTGACTTGATCGTACTTGACTTTTGAGCTCATCATTGGATTGGATATTGGTTAGTTTATTTTGGATAGTCAAAGGTTTGACTTTGACTCATTGTTGATGAATTGGAACATTGTATCTCTTTGTTGAACATTTGATGGCAATCTAATAGAAGAATAATTTTGAAAGGGTTTTCCCCCTTGTGCGATTTTTTGCTTGGTCTTTGACCAAATATTGTGTCTCTCTTGTTCTTGTCTTCTATTGTGCATTGGATTTTTTGTTATATCTTGTAAATTTTTGTAGATGTTCTATGCTTGATGCAACTTTACTTTTATTACAGCAATCACCCAAACAGTTAAGTAAAATGCCAATAGAACATATCAGTGGATCTATAGAAGACAAACCAGAAACAGAAGAATGTGATAAGCATGGCGTGTCTTCAGATGTTTAACCACAAGATAAGTTCTGTATGATCACCCAACCCATCGTGTCGTTATCAACTTTCAATCACCAAAACTTTCAATCACCACTGAAATAACACAAGGAAACCTTAAAAGTCACCCAGTGCTTCAACATAAAATTCAACGTGAACAAGTTCGTTTAACCTTTTCACCTTGCTTAAAGCACGTAATGGCCTAAAATCGTACCTCTAACAAATTTCACTTTTGGACCACAACACTAAAGTCACTGTCAAACTTCCTTGAAACTTAAATGCGAAATAATTATTCTTCTAGTAGCAAAAATAGTATTCGTTCTTCTCCCACGTGTGAGCTGAAATCGTCCTCCAAGGAGATCGTACTAAATCAGAGAAGAGAAGAAGATGTGTGATGAGTTGGTGTTGAAATGCTCTCCAACTTTGACTGTATTTATATCCATCATTGAGGTGTGTGACACATCTGCTGGGGGTGCAAAACATTAAGGCCGACCTGCACATATAATTTATTATAAATAATAAATTCAAAATAAATGTTCTGCTCATCGGATTAAGATATATTTTATATGGATCTTACACCTCTCCGAAAGAGGAATCCAACAAAAATATCATTATTTTAATCTGAGCATCACAACATGGAGTTTGGACCTAGTTGTCCAATTTTAACACTCCCTCTCAACTAGGGAGAACTCCATCCATCAGTGCAATCAAACATCGTGCGTCATCCCACCGTAACTTGCTTTGTTGGCCTCTTTATTTCAGAACAGAAGTGGGTCAGTCACAAAGACATCATCCCCCGACTGACATAATCAGCCCAGAGGTTCGAAACCTCTATCAGACTCACAAAGAGTCTCCAACCAACTCAAAGTTGGTTCATCTGACCCGAAGTCAGGCAGAGGTCCCAGACCTCACTAAACTTGATCCCAGATCAAGTGGTTGGACCGTGCCATCCTAGATAGAGAGTACGGCAAATTCTGATGCGTCCATCAGTCTTTGCTACTAGTCTCTAGCCTTTCCCATCTCATTGGCCAAATGAGAGGTACTTCCCATGAGCCCTTAACTCAATGGGTAGGATGCATATGGGGCACTGATAATGAGAGGTGAACCAACTCAAAATCACAACGGTGGGGTCCAAGCACACCAACAAGGTTTGGCAAGCCTAGCCTTGTGGTTGCCCATAGCTCCGAGAAGCTCTCCCCAAAGCCCCCCCAGAGCTCCCAGAGCTTATCGTCCAACAAGACCCACATCATAAGGTCGTTCCACGATACCAAGATTCTCACGGAAGGTTAGGAACATGACCTTCCCCAAGGGCATAGTGAGAATATCCGCGACCTGCTCATCAGTTCCTATATGATCGAGCCTTACAGCACCTCGTTGTACCATATCCCGGATAAGGGTACCAGCCATCAACATGCTTGGATCGTTAGTGGAACACGGGATTCTATGACAAACGAATCCCCCTCTAGTTATCACAAAGGATAACGGTGGCATCTAGCACATGCTCGAACAACTCACTAAAGAGTTTTCGCAACCAAGTGACTTCACAACAGGCCATACATGTTATAATGTATTCGGCCTCAGCGGTGCTCAAGGCTACCGACTTCAGTTTCCTGCCCGAAGCAGATCTACATGTGAAGTAGCATCCAAATGTGCTCTTGCGATCCACCACACTGCCAGCCCAATCGACATCAGTATATCCATGGAGTGTCACACTCCCGACAGTGTATCTCAGCCCATGGTCTATCGTGCCTCAGAGATATCTCAAGAGTTTCTAGGCACCAACCTAGTGAATGTTATGATCAACCATGTGTTGACTCAAAGTTTTCACTGCACAACATATGTTCGGATGGATGTTCCCTAAGAACATCAGGGCCCCCCACGAGTTGACGACACTCAGTAAGATTTTCTAACACGGGCCCAACAGCGCTGCCACTCAACTTCTTAAAGTTGAGTTCCATCAGTGTCGACACGGATTTTCAGTCCACCATACCAGAAGCTTCATAATGTATTTTCCTTGAAAAAGGAAAATCTCGCCAGGTCTCTGCTAGACCTCTAGGCCTAGGAAGTAGTGCATCAGTCCTAGGTCCTTCAACTCGAACTCAGTATCGAGCTCCCTCTTACACTGAGAGGGTCAGCACCTGTCAGAGAGAGATCGTCCACATACAGCACCAGAATGAGATGCTTCCCCTGGACAACCTTGAAGTAAAGGTTCGGATCAACATTACTTCGAGTGAAGCCCAACTTCATCAAGTAGCTATCTATCCTCTCGTACCAAGCTCTGGGTGCTTGTTTCAGCTCATAGAGGGCTTTCTTCAACCTGCAGTCATGGGTGTCCCGATCCTGGACTTCAAGCCCCAGAGGTTGTTCTACATACACCCCTTCCTTTTGAGAGAAGCCTTGGGCAACAAATCTTGCCTTGAACCTTTCAGCACTTCCATCAGATTCATGCTTGATCTTGTAGAGCCATTTCGTGGTGACAACTGATTTGTCCTTCGGTCTTGGAACCACATCCCAGACATCATTCTTCATTATGGACTCATATTCTTCGTGCATAGCATCCTTCCATACTTGATGCTTTACGGCTTCCTCAAAAGATCCAGGTTCAGATTGTACAATAGTACTCATGGCAGCTAGATGCCCTTGATATCTGCACGGCTTCTAGCTTTCTCGGAATGTCCCCCTCAAGGCAACATGTCTCTCAGCATCTTGATTTCCAGGTCTTGCTTCATGATTTTCCTCAGATCTCGAAAGATCTACAACTTTCCTCAGGAAAGCATCTTCGTCAAAAGTGACATTATGTCATATCTCAACTTACTTTGACCAAGTACATAAACTCTATAAGCCTGAGATATTTCACTGTAGTCCACACACATTGTGGTCTCCCTCTTGATGCTAGCTCCTCTGCAAACGTTCCTGAACATGTTTGTCTCATAAAAGGAACATCCTGTCAAGGATGTCACGAGCAGCATACCAGACATATCAAAATGTATCAATGCAAGACATCAAATGCTAGTTGGGGAGAGGTCCCCTTTGTGTTTTCCTTCGGCACAACCCTTACATACACCTTCATGATTATTTCCAAAATCGGGCATCCCTGTCACCACCTTCCTTGCTTCGGGAAGGGCCTTGTAATGAAGGTGTCAAAACCTTTCGGTGCCATAGTTCAGTATCACATGTCATAGCTCCTACAGGACTTCCTTCAACCTGGTAGAGTGTTTCAACTCTAAAACCAATTACGATAGCTTCCTTGAGATTCTTCTTCCACATGCGTACCTTTCCTTCAATGAATGCCACATTGAAGCCTTTGTCTTCAATTGCTGATATAGACACAAGGTTCTTCTTCAATTTAGGTACATAGAGTACATTCTGCAAATGTAGGACTTGTCCTTGAGACAAGTGGAGAGTCACAGTCCCAGTCCCTCTCACGGGATATGTGGCATTATCTCCAAGAATAATTTCCAGATTGGTATCCTTTTCAACCATGTCAGAGAGTGCTTCCTTGAACCCAGTGATGTGTCTTGAGGCACCACTATCTATCAGCCAGACATCCATAGTGTCGGGTGGGGATGCAGCAGAGAGAGCAGATACAAGAATGTATTCATCTCTTTTGTCAACAGCATTAGATTCCTCATACCTAGAGTTTCTAGACCTTTTGAAAGGTTGATTGTTTTCATCAGAGAGAGCCTCCCTCTTTCCTTTGGATCTGATGTTTCTTTGATTTCCATTCCTCCGGTTGTTGTTGTTGTTGTCACTATCGAGAGAATCCTTCTTGAAAGGACATTCTCTGGCATAGTGACCTGGCCTATGACAAGAGAAACACTTTCCCTTCTTTCCTTTGATCTTAGGACCATCAGAGTTCTTCTTTCTAGAATGGGCAGCATAGGCAGCATTTCTGTCATTTTCATATTCCTTCATTCTTGTCTCCTCTTGCATGCATCTGGACAGTAGCTCATCAAAGTTAGGAATTGTACTATTATTGAGAATGGTAGTGTTGAATACATGCCATTCATATGGGAGTCCTCCAAGTGCGGTGAGTACCATCTCACGATCGGCTTTTGTCTCCCCAATAGCCAACAGATTATTCCGGATCTCGGTCAATCTCAGAAAGTATGTTTGAACAGACTCATCCCGGCCCTTCTTCAAATTCTTCAATTTATTCTTGAGGAATAGCACTTGGTTCACATTGTTTACCTTGAACATAAGAATCAATTTATCATACATCTCTTTGGATGTGCCCAACTCAGAGATGTAGGCCACCAGGCTTTTATGAATGGATTCCCTGATCATCAGCTTTGCTTTGATCTCCCCCTTCTTATACTTGTTTTTAGCAGCAACAGTAGCATTGGATGGAGGTTCTTGTATCTTACCTAGTACATGGTCCATGAGATCATGGTCTTCCAATTTGAGATCTAATATCATCTTCCAGGCATGGAAGTCATCCCTTCCAGTCAGCTTGTCATTCTCCTTGAATTCATAACTTGTGGAACCCATTTTCTCCGATGATGATTGCTAAAGGTAGGGCTTGTCTTCACCTCAGCTCTGATACCATGTCAAATTTTGTAGATGTTCTATGCTTGATGCAACTTTACTTTTATTACAGCAATCACCCAAACAGTTAAGTAAAATGTTGATAGAACATATCAGTGGATCTATAGAAGACAAACCAGAAACAGAAGAATGTGATGGTGCGTTACGGCGGTCAACAGGATGCTTCAACCAAGAAAGTCTCCTTGATCAGCCAACCCAGAATGTGTCACAACAATCCTCAAATCAGTCACAGAGTCAACACAAGTCAACTCCAGAAAAGTCAACGCTGTCCAGAAAAGTCAACGCAGGGCAGCAACATAAAAGTCAACGCAGCTCCAAGTTCGGTCAACCTTTTGACCTCGATTTTTGTGCCAATGTGTACGGCCTCCTAAAATCGAAGTCTCCAACAAATTTCAGCCCTTTTGGACCATGCGTTGACCAAAGTCAACGCTGGTCAAACTTCCTTGGAAACCCTAGCTGCAGCAATTTCGTCCTTCCTCTTGGCTGTACGGATTCGTCCTTCCTCCCACGTGTGAGCTGAAATCGTCCTCCAAGGAGATCGTACTAAATCAGAGAAGAGAAGAAGATGTGTGATGAGTTGGTGTGAAATGCTCTCCAAGTTTGACTGTATTTATATACATCATTGAGGTGTGTGACACATCTGCTGGGGGTGCAAAACATTAAGGCCGACCTGCACATATAATTTATTATAAATAATAAATTCAAAATAAATGTTCTGCTCATCGGATTAAGATATATTTTATATGGATCTTACACCTCTCCGAAAGAGGAATCCAACAAAAATATCAGTGTCTTAATCTGAGCATCACAACATGGAGTTTGGACCTAGTTGTCCAATTTTAACATATCTACAATTGCTTATTGTTACTAGAAGATTGAATTATATTGGACAAATTGATTTTGATTGAAGAAGGATTGAAATAAGTGATTGTGCTAAGCATGGAACACTGGAAAATTAACATCCCTTTTGTTGAAATTTTGTAGTTATGGTCGGGATTCGTAATTAATGTTTAAGCCCTTCAAATATATGTAATAATAAATACAAGACATGTACTTCATGCCGGCTTCAAAAAGAAGGAATTTTGAATTTTTGCCTCCGAATGTAAGGTTGGCTTCAAGCCAACCCCAAAGAAGGGACACACCAATTTGGCCTCCTAGGATCAATATATATATATTATTCAACTTTCTCCTCTTGGCCCATTCAGATCACACACATAACAAAGTATTTTTTTCTCATCCATGCAAAGAAGACAAGGAAAAGAAGGTCGAAGTTGATTAGAAAAAGACAGAGCTCTCTCTCTATCTCTGTTTGACCTCACACATGTAACAGACAGGTCAAGATTTTCTAAGCACCTTCACTAGGAACAGTCCAAAAAATTTTGTGGAATGAGCAAGTCCAATTTTCGGCATGTTTGACTGGACTTGACCAAATCTTCAAGCAACATCCTATCTCATCTTGTCGATAGTTTGACCAAGTTTGACTTGGGGAATATTTTTGGTCAGTTTGACTATATTTTGACTTGAAGAATTAGATGTATTTCTTGGTGAACTGAATTATTTCGCTAAGGAAAAGGTTGTTGGGTTTTTCTCCCAATTGGGTTTTCCCAAGATAAAATACTTATGTTTCTTGTTTAGATGTCTCTTTATGATCCTATTGTCATTTTTATTCTACTGTTTAAAATTTTATGTGTAATTGCTTGATGATGAATATGAATACAAGAGGATTTAAAATAAGATCATTAGAAGTAATTATCATATTAGAAGACTCTTAAAAAATCAACATGGTATCAGAGTTTGGGTCAAAGAGAAGCCATGGAGGAGTATAAATGAGTGATGAAAGGAAAAATCCATCAAGTTTGTTCTATCATAGAAGAGAGAGAAGGTCGAAGTATACTTGTATCTGTGGACAGAGTCAAAGCCCTTAATTTGTGTTGACGATAGGCCGAAAGGCCTCAGTCTGTTTCAATAGGCCGAGGTGGCCTCAAAGCTTGTTACAGAGGGTCGAGAAGGCCTCAGGGCCCATTGCAGTGGGCCGAGAAACCTCAAGAAGGCCAAGGAGTCTCAGAAAGTGGCCAAAAGAAGTCTGAAATATCTTTGTCTAAGGAAAAGTCAGCAAAGTTATCCTTTGTGCATGAGGTCTACTAAAGTTTGTTTTAATCCTTAGATTATGGAAGGCATTGTACAGAGGAGACGGGATTGGACTGGTGTTTTAGTAACAATGGCAAGTTTGAAGTGTTTCATGTACCTCATGCTTAGTTCTCTTTGAAGATTTGTTCTAGCTTCTAGGACTGACAAAAGATTGTTCTAGCTACTAGGCATATTGGTTAATTCATAGTTTGAAGGACTCTATTGCATGAGGTTTCTATACAAAGCACATTACAGCAATGGGATATGTAATGATGAATATGAGGCATGGGAATACAGACCTATAAAGAATCCAACAAAGCTATAAGAAGTCTGCTAAAGTCTGAGGTTTGATGCTTGGAATTTAAAGTATGTATCATTGCTCAATTGGATCAAAGGTTCTATTTTGGCAACATTCTTCTAGACTTCAACTAGATGAAATGATCACTTAATAGCTCTTTCAATGAATAGGCTTGATTGAAAAGTTTGTATTAAGACTTGTATCAAAATTGTTGCATGAAAGATTAAAGAGGACTGTGATATGCTCCCTAATCAAATCATAGGACTGTGTCAAAAGTCTGATATGTTGCCTTACAACACTTATGAAGGAATCCTCGAAGAAACCATTAAGGATAGTTATGATGGCTATGAATATTGAAAGAGTCCCTTCACCAACAATTTCAGTGATGAGATTCACATATGATCTTCAATCATGCTCGTGCAAATATAAGAAAATATTGTTTGATACACCTACTAATCTATAGCATGAAAGTCATCTTGATATTTCAAGAAGTAATGACAGCATCTAATTCAAATTATGACTCAAAGCAAGATAAGGCCAGTTAAGGGAAATATGTGGTCTATACACGTGTTGAACGTTTGAAGCGTAATATAACACCCTTGTGTTTTCTTTGAAGATGTTGCATTGTATTTCAGAGTGTGTTCAAAAGCAAGATGTTTTGAAGCTACAAGCTCTTAAATTATTGCTGTCATTTGTTGTCATGAACCTTGCACTGCTAAGTAAAGGCCCCAGAAGATGCATTGCATATACTACTAATGTTGATGCTAGGGTATTTGGATTCTAAAGGATGGGACCTATTTTGTGAATATGAAATATGGATGCCCAGTCCTAGAATCTATTCTTTGCACATCAAGGCAGTCAAAATTCAAAATAAGGAAAAGGATCATTGTCACTAATATATACTTGAAGAAATCACACTTTGATGGAGCAAAGGCATTGGATATTACCTTCACTTTTGACATGACAAGCTTACAATGAAGAATAGGTTGAGTTTCTCTTTAAGATTAGAGACGAAAGTCCTCTTGGGACAAATGAGTCATTTGCAAAACTGGAGGTGTCCTTATTATTACTACTGCTATGATGAAGGATAGGCTACTTGAGTTGAAAAGTTCGAAATCAATGTTTAGCTAAAGTTGCAAGAACATCATTGTTAGTAGTGTTGAAGCAGTAACCAGGTATGTTGTGGGTCTGCCATATTCTCTCTTGATGAAGACATCTCACATTTATATAGCAGTCTTTATTGGAGATCCTCAATCTTGATATATTTGCTTAGACTGACATCCAGATAGAACATCCTTTGATTGTTTCATGACATGATGAATTTCATCACACATGCTGAACATACGAATATGGAAAATAAATTTTGCAGATGACAAAGTTTGGTGGCCTTACTAAGGGTGTAAATGAAAATTCTGGGTTTATAAACCCTAGCAAACTAGAAGGCCCTAGGGTTTCTGGATAAAACACTAGAGCTAGACCTAGATTGATGTTTCCGCTGAATAACAAAACCTAGCTCATGCAAGGAAGGAATGACATCATGTTGATAATGAGGACGAGGTTGACAAATTTGCAAGATGGATGCAAGAAGGCTAAGATCAAGAGGGAGCAAGCATTTCCCTATAATCCTCAAAAGACAAGTAACTTATATCTCTCTTCCTTAATTATTATTGTTTTACTATTAGTTAGCCTCATGTCTTTGTCTCTTTTGTTGGGTTGTAACCATTCTTCCATGGCCTCCTAGTGAGGATTGCGGATACATCGTGAAGGTTGTCAAGGCTCTGGCAGCAGATAGAATTATTGGAAGAATGAAGCAAAGCTTGTAACAAGAATCAGTGATTTGTGAAGAGATTCTAGCTCAAAGGGAGCAAGCAGATCAGGAACTTTGAAGTATGCCTTAATGAAGAAAATTGTATCAAAAAGAAGTCAGTGGTGATTACCAAGATGAAGTATGTGATAAATGGCAACTTAAGAGAAGTACAAAGCAAAGGATTCTCCCAGTAAGAGGGAGAAGACTATGAGGAGACGTTTTGTCAGGTACATTTATGTTAGAAGTACTATTTTTGTTATGGGTCGGAAATGACATCAGGTAGACATGGAGACCACTCTCCTCAATGGAGTAAATTGAGGAAGAAGTGTACACAAAGCTACCTCACGTAAATGAGAGGAAATCTCATGTTTGCAGACTGAAGAAAGCTTTGTACGGACCTCAAGCATGGCATGGATATCTGACAAGTCTTGGCTAACCTTGATTTTGATGGGAGTAGGAGGAATCACGTGATAGAGGGAGTAGTCAAGCCATGTTCGATGACAGACAAAGTTGACCTCTGGAATCGAGATAAAGGATCTAGGTTCTCAGATTAGATAGTCGCTGCACTTCAGTGACTAAATAGCAGCAGTGGCATAGGGAGCAACCAAGATTGCCAAAGCAGGATATGTTTTAAAATGAGCACCCAATTAGGGTGACCAGAAAGCAGTCATGATGATGGCTCCAGCAAAGGAAGTCGGTCAAATTATGGTTGAGCCAAGACATGTAGCTCAACATGTGTTTAAGTACCTGCATGGTCATAGATTGAAGTGATGAACTATAGTTGCAGGGATACACCGATTTAGATTGAGCCCTTCAAATATATGTAATAATAAATACAAGACATGGTCTTCATGTTGGCTTCAAAATGAGGGAATTTGAATTTCTAAATTTTGATTTTTTTTCCTCCAAATGTAAGGTCGGCTTCAAGTCAGCCCCAGCGAAGGGACACACCAATTCGGCCTCCCAAGTTCACTATATATATGTCATTCAATTTCCTCATCTTGGCCAATTCAGATCACACACATAACAAAGTATCTTCTGCTTGTCCATGCGAAGAAGACAAGGAAAGAAGGGCGAAGTTGACTAGAAGAAGATCGAGCTCTCTATCTCCGTTTGACCTCACAAGTGTAACAGACATGTCAATATTTTCTAAGCATCTTCACTGGGAACAGTCCGAGGTTTTTTGTGGAAGGAACAGGTCTGAATTTTGGCATGTTTGACTGGCCTTGACCGAATCTTCAAGCAACATCTTCTCTCATCTTGTCGACATCTTGACCAAGTTTGACTTGGGGAATATTGTTGGTCAGTTTGACTATAGTTTGACTTGAAAAATTAGATGTATTTCTTGATAAACTGAATAATTTCCCTAATAAGGAAAAGGTTGTTGGGTTTTCCCCCAAGCAGGTTTTCCCAGGGTAAAATACTTGTGTTTTTTGTTTGGTTGTCTCTTTATGATCCTATTGTCAATTTTGTTCTACTGTTGAATACCTTCTGTGTAATCGCTTAATGATGAATATGAATACAAGAGGATTTAAATTAAAATCATTAGAAGAAATTATTAGATTAGAGGAACTTTGAAAAATCACCACCTTTCTCCCGATCTCATATGACCTCTATGCACTAGAGAAATTAGCCTCCTCCATAATTTGACCCACTTCTTCAGCGACTCGACATTCCTTGAATTGCTCCCTAAATTCCCTGTTGCACTTATCCAAACTTCTCTTCAGCCTAGTCAAGCCTCCCACTCTAGAGAAAATTTCTTCCTCCACAATTGTGTATGCCTTCACCTCTCCCTTAGGCTTATTCTCTATTTTCATTAAGCCAAAATCCCTAACCCTAATCTCTTAAGAAATCAATGGCTAGGATTAAATCCTAAGCATCACTTGAGATCAACAGTTGAGATTATATCCAAGTCACTAAAATAAAAAATTTATTTATCCTTAGAAATTTGGCCTAATAGTCCACAATAATTAATTAGATTAATTGTACTTTTCCTCAATTAACCTTGGGAAAGAAATCATAAAATCACTTACTCCAACAAGCAAGCACCTAAAGAGGCAATCAAATATCTTCTTCATGTTTAGACACCAAGCCTATGTAGAAGACCTTCTGAAGCTACAAAAAATTCAACAATGGAGGTCAATTGTTTTAGTTGCACCGAGGGGCGCATTCTACAATCTGGTATGAGGATGATATGTAATTTCGTTCATGCTCAACGTGGTGTTGACACATGTCCTTTTAATCATAATATACATACCACGTTAAAATAAATTTAAATAATAATAATCCATATTCATAACCAAGATATTTCAAAACATATATATAATTAAAAAAAATTAATTGATAAACATGTAATTAAAATAATAATATTTCTAAATATAGAAATGTTATATATATATATATTAAAGATCCATTTGACCATATAAATTAAAATAATCATTTGTATTCATAAGTTCATAGCCATTATATTTCAAAAGTTTACATTTAAATTTAATTAATAAACATATACAATAAATCTTTTTTCCTAAGTTATATATATATATATATGCACACACACACACACACAGATAGGAGAGAGAATTAATGTTATGCACATCACATTATTGAATTAAAAATATTATAAAACATGTTAAAGAAAAATGCGGCATATATATATGCGGCATATATATATGTCACTATATGTATTATCAAGGTTTTAATAAAATTTAAAAAAAAAAAAAAAGATATTCCTATATATAGAAATGTGAAATCTATAAAAATATAAATAATATTATTAAGGACCAGTATAGATCATCTCAAATATGGATCTACCAAACACAGAGAGGAATCAAATTTCATGAGGTGCAAACATTTCCTTATGTTTTGCACTCAAAAAAAGGTTTGCATCTGAAAGATTTGATCCCTCTCAGCGCTTGGTAGATCCAGAGTTAAGATGGATCTATGTCGGCATTAGGTGCAAACTATATTCATCAATGTTATCAAAATCAAACTAGTCATCGAACCGGTAGACCCCCGAGACAGGGAATCGATCAAAACCAAACAAGAACCAGTAAAAAAACCGGACCAAAAAGTTGGTCAACCAAAAACACATAAAATATTCAAATTATATATATATAAATTCAAAAAAAGGTTTGCATCTTGAAAGATTTGATCCCTCTCGGCGCTTGGTAGATCCAGAGTTAAGATGGATCTATCTCGGTATTAGGTGCAAGCTATATTCATCAATGTCATCAAAATCAGACTGGTCATCAAACTGGTAGACCCTTCAAACAAGGAACCGATCAGAACCAAACAAGAACCAGTAAAAAAACCGGACCAAAAAGTTGGTCAACCAAAAACACATAAAATATTCAAATTATATATATATATCTGTGTGTGTGTGTCTGCATCCATATGAATCCAAACCATTTATACACAAATAACCAAAGGTTCTCATTTATATAGCATGTAAGGGTGCACGTAACCAAAATAGCACCCAGTGCATGTTGAAGAATGTAACTAGGTTCGGTCTTCACAATTGTACTTGAGTCATAATGAAATGTATTCATCAAAAGAAAGAAAAAGAAATTTTATTAATAAATAAATTGACTTATTAAAGCATGGGTTTCATGCTTGGGTCAATTGTTTTTATGTCAAGGTCTCCATTGAAGACCTCTAGGGTTTATGTCAAGTGTCCATGTCCATGTCATATTGTAAATAACCCTTCTTGGGAATTATTTGTCAAGAAAGGAAATTATTTTAATGTAAATTAGGTCAATTAGGCCTCATCCACCAAGTCGGCCTCAAGGAAGGATAAGTCGGCTTCAAACAGGGTAATTCGACCTCATAAGAAGCCTATATATTGGAGCAACTAGACCTCATTTGTCACACACACTCAAGAAAGTTCGATTTGCAGTAAATTGCAGAAGTTGGTTGCAGTAAAGCGTACGAATTCCAAGGAAGAAGAAGGAAAGGGCTAGCGAAGGAAAAGAAGGTCATTATCTTGCTAAGAAGGTTAATTTCTCTCTCTATTATCTCACACGTGTGAAGTTCTGGAGTTCTACTAGAAGGCCGAAATTTTGAAGTTGCTAAGGAGGCCGAAATTCTGCAATTGCTAGGGAGGCCGAAATTCTGCAATTGTTGGGGAGGCTAAAATTCTACAGTTACTAGGGAGGCCGAAATTCTGCAGTAGTTGGGTCGAAAATTCTACTATTGAATCGAAGTTCAAGATTGTAGCTGCGCTTTGAAGGGTTGACATTTACAAGGAAGAAGGATTGACTTGATGGAGGAAGATTTGTTGGTCTAGGGTCTTGGTTGTCTCACTGTCATATGAATCTACTGAAAGAAGAGTTCTTAACTGGGTTTTCCCTTATCTAGGGGTTTTAACTTTTGCCCTGGCTATGCACCTACATATGGTGTCTTTGATCTTTGTGTTATGGTTTTGGTAATTGCTTGATGAACTAAAATAAAAGAAGAACATAAGAAAGATAATAATAAGTCAAGGAAACCACAAGTGATTATCAACGAGAGAAAATATTTCTGTTGCCTTTCTGATTTTCCAACATGGTATCAAAGTTGTTGAGAAATGAAGGCCGTTTAATTCAATTTCTCTACTTGATAATTACTTGTGAAATTATTATGCTTCTCTTACTTAGATCTTCTCTTTGTTAACTTACTATGTCTTTGATCAAGTCAATTATCAAAACACAAGAGACACAAAGTTTAGGCTCTTCAAGCCAGGGCCAAAACCTCTCCCTCTTGGAGAGGAAAACCCACAAGTAATTCTTCTTATAGACTTTCAGTTGACGAGTACCATTACCATGACACAGACCCTTGACTCTTGTATGCCTCCAAGACCTTGTCACTGCTCTTTTCTTGACTCCTTATGCTAATCTCCTTTTTTGCACCGTTCTACACCAATACTAGAGAACTCAGTCTCTAACTAATGTGCTTCTCTTTGATGGACTGAACTCAACCTACTTGAAAGAGATCTTCCTTCCTTAATTCTTCTAAGATATTTGAGATCCCTTGCACACCTTGCAACCTTCTCAAGCACCTTCTTTCAAACTATGGACCCAAGACCTTAACCTTCTTTTGTAGCCTTTCCTTCTTCAGTATATGTCTCCTCTTCTTGTACTGTAGCTCGGACTTATTTTCCAAAATAGAGATCACCTTTTGTTGTGCTAACTTCTGTTAAATTTGGACAACTAGGTCCAAACTCCAGGTTGTGCTGCTCAGATGAAGATCCCAATATTTCTATTGCATTCCTCTTTAGGAGAGGTGTAAGATTGATCTAAAGATCATCTCGATCGAATGAGCAGAACATGTACTTTGAATTTATTCCACTTATGTGCTAGGTCGGCCTAGAATATAATATAGACTTAAATGTCTTAAAAGACGTGTCACACACCCCCCAAAGATGTCTATATATTGGAGAGACTTGGAGTTCATTATACACACAATGTGTGGAGGATTTTCTTCTCTCTTGATGGTGATGGAGCTGCGTTCTTGGTGTTGCGTATCTGTGAAGTATTATTTGTCTTGGGGTTGTGTGTGACACACTTGGCTGAATGACCTATTGGAGACTTTGCTGGTAGAAGCATCATGTTGATCGCCATAACGCCACCATTCATCATCTCTATTTTGGCTTGTCTTCCATCGATCTATTAGTATGTTCTATCTGCTTCAGTGTTTTGTGCCCTAATCTGAAATGGCATAGAACATGTTCTCAAATTAACATGGTATCAGAGCTTGGGGTGAAGACAAAGCCCAATTTGTGTTGAAAAGCAATCTCCGATCTATTGATCCATCAAGTGCAACTCATCCACGAGAGCATCATTCATAGATAAAACACTTTTGAGGCATCCGAATTGGAGCAGAGGCTAGACGTGGAAGAGGAGAATTGTTTATCTCTTTCAGGGCCGAAGAGCTACAGGAGGTTGCCGCTGTGTTTGAGGGTAGATTGCATGGAGTTTTGAGGGTGTTTTTGGGTGGAACTCTCCTACAGCAGGCCGCAGTCAAAGGCAGGTCTGGAAGGCATGAAAAGAGGGTTGTAGCAGCATGCTAACAAGCCCTAATCAAAGTTCAGATCTTCAGCAATTTACACCAGCCTTTTGGAATGAAAGATTGCCTAATTGCCAAGATTAAAAGGAGACTGATCCGCTCAGTTGGAAGAAGATTTAAATACCATATGCAAAGAGAAGCCAAAATTGCTAAACATTCCCGTGCGGCTAAAATCTGAGCCATGTTACTGGGTGTCGTGGCAAGAGGAGTGACTAGGTGTCGCAGCAACTAGCATGTCATATTAGCAATCAGTCACGTAAAGGGCTGAATATACCTGAGCACACCGCTATCATTGTTCTTCTGACATTTGAATTAAGACGAGTCAACTGTGTTGAACAACTGTCACAGTCCGAAGTTGAAGAGAGGGCCACAACGCAACGTCAAATTCAGGGCCACGCTGCCAAGAAAAATTTCTCAAAAGTCCCTAGTACTTTAAACCATCCAGAAGCCAAGTTGTTGTTGGTGTGTGTATCGCTGAGCGTCATCATTGTCATAGAACCATTAAAAGTCCAAGTCAGTTGTGGTCGAATTCTAGTTGGGTCTTGTCCGTTGAAGGGGGCCGTGAAATTTTCTCAGAATCTGTGGGCGTGAATTGAATTATTGTAGGACCGCACTCCACTGATTGATAAGGGACGCAAGTATGATCGAGTGAATCAGAGCTGAGCATGAAATCGAGAGTATGTTGACTAATCCAGTGTTGGGCGTAAGAGCGACCGAGAATCAATGACTTGCATGCATGGACGACGCCAACGGCGCAATCGAAATTCTCAGCAGTTCCAACGATATCGCATTACACCTGGTGCTATGGACCAATGAACGTGATTTATTCTGACCAAATATATCTTTCTTTAGAGCTTGGGTGGGTCCGTGGAGGTCATATTTCTCGACTGGGCATTATACCCTTGTCTGTTTGTGCATAGGAGATATCTAATTCCTAGGCTGCGTACATCACACCTGAACATTGCAACTACGACACTATGGCTCATGCAATCATCCGCGTGGAGGCTGATACATATATATACTTGTACCTAGAGACACGAGCCCTGGATACTTCATTACTTCTACGCAAAGCAACCTGATATGTAGCCGAATCTATTCATCAGTGGTATCCCTAAAGAAGCTCGATTATGTGTCTATGGGAGTTGTGCTGGGACATGATCCTTTGCTGGCCATTTAGGTATGTTGCGGTCTCTTTATGGTGATCAAATCCACTAATTATTCTCATTTATCAGTTGCTGGATTAAGTGGGCTATTGTACCTGGGAGTTCTGGCTAGATATTTTGTACTTGGGAAGTATCTTTGTCCTCAAATAAATGTTGGAATGTCACACAAGATGGACTGATATCAATCTTTGTGTCCTTTATTATTGATTGCCGCTACACTCCAGGTTCTACCTCTCTAATCTATTTATTGTTTATTCAAGTTTTCGAATGAGAATAGACTAGTTGTCGGCAAAATTGTTGTATGACAACGATATATTAAAAGTTTGCCTTGAAGGTTTGTTGATACATGTGAGGTCCTAAATACACAACCCAGAGACATAAATTATAGAGGTATCACCTACAACAACATATAACTTAATCGTTTTCTAGGTTTGTAACGTTACATGCTATTTTGACATTGGAAGCAAGTGTATTGAGTCGAGATCAAAGTATTGATTGTCTATCTCTGTTGTCAAATATTGTGGTTGTAATGGTCAACAAATGCCCTACGTAGTGAGCAGAACTAGAAGCTAGAGTATGATTGTTGAACTAGCGTTGTATTACTATATATGTGGATGAATGATGGAGTCTTTAAACACCTCATAAACCCACATAATCAGCGATATGACATTGATGACAGTTCTGTAACCGCAAACTTGAAGAGCTAAATCTGTGATTCTATAACAGTGACATAGACAGACACTCGTGTTTACGAAATTCATAATAGCAGTAAGCTTGTGACGATATCAGTCTTACATTGGAGCATAATGATAAACTTGGAAGTGTGATCTGAGAAGTTTTTGCAGCCTTCAGTCACGTTGTTGGAGTCTTGAACCATGATCAGCAAAGCCTGTGAAGTTTTGAACAAATATTGTATATGATACGTGCCAAGATGCATGATAGCTATATGATAGTATATGGCTATGAGTCTTGGATGACTTTGACTGTGGGAGAATAAGACTCCTTTCCAAGTTGGTGTCTGGGATGCCCTCATTTAAAATAGATGTCTTCTCTCACAAAAGAAGTTGGCATTAAGAGGGAGAATACAATTGTATATGCTCCTGAGCTTATATCATTGTTGAAAGAAAGAAGACCCTCATGGCTCAAAGATATATGACTTCAAGGGGGAAATTCTAGTAGAAAAACAAGAAGCCATATAAATACCTGAGGTATCTAGCTGCCATGAATACAATATGAGCCTGGATCATTTGAAGAAGTTGTAAAGCATCAAGTCTGCAAGGATGCGAGGGTGATGTCTGGGATATGGTTCCTAGACCACAGAACAAAGTTGTTGTCACCTCAATATAAGATCAAGCATGGATCTGATGGGAAAATGTGTTGCCTGAGACTTCTCTAGGAAGGCACTAATTATTATTGCACCTATAATCTATTATTTCCCTTACTGCTACACAAGGACAGAATCTTCATCAAATGGATGTAAAGACCGCCTTTTGGCATGGTGTGATAAAGGAAGAGGTGTATGTAGAGCAACCTCTGGGGCTCGAAGTCCAGGATCGGCACACCCATGTCTACAGGTTGAAGAAAGCCCTCTATGGGCTGAAGCAAGCACCCAGAGCTTGGTACGAGAGCACAGATAGCTACCTGATGAAGTTGGGCTTCACTCGTAGTAATGTTGATCCGAACCTTTACTTCAAAGTTGATAGAAAGAAGCCTCTCATTCTGATTTTGTATGTGGACGATCTCATCCTGACAGATACTAGCCCTCTCACTTATCAGTGCAAGAGAGAGCTCGTTGTTGAGTTCGAGATAAAGGACCTAGGACTGATGTATTACTTCCTAGGCCTGGAGGTCTCGCAGAGACCTGCCGAGATTTCCCTTTCTCAAGGAAAATACATTGTGAAGCTTATGGTATGGTGGACTGTAAGTCCGTATCGACACCGATGGAGCTCAACTTTAAGAAGTTGAGTGGCAGCACTGCTGGGCCCGTATTAGCAAATCCTACTAAATATCGTCAACTCGCAGGGGCTCTAATGTTCTTAGTGAACACCCGTCCGAACGTATGTTGTGCAGTGAACACTTCGAGTCAACACATGGTTGATCATAACATTCACTAGATTGGTGCCAAGAAACTTTTGAGATATCTCTATGGCACGATAGACCATGGGCTGAGATACACTGCCGAAAGCATGACACTCCTTGGATATACTGATGTCGATTGGGCTGGCAGTGTGGTGGATCGTAAGAGCACATCTAGATGCTACTTCACAAGTAGATCTGCTTTGGGCAGGAAACGGAAGTTGGTAGCATTGAGCACCGCTGAGGTCGAATACATTGCAGCATGTATGGCCCATTGTGAAGTTACTTGGTTGCGAAAGCTCTTCAATGAGTTGTTCGAGCATGTGCTAGATGCCACCGTTATCCTTTGTGATAACCAGAAGGGGATTCATTTGTCATAGAATCTCGGGTTCCACGATTGATCCAAGCATGTTGATGGTTGGTACCACTTTATCCGGGATATGGTACAGCGAGGCGCCGTAAGGCTCAATCATATAGGAACTGATGAGCAGGTCGCAGACATTCTCACAATGCCCTTGGGGAAGGTCATGTTCCTAACCTTCCGTGAGAATCTTGGAATCATGGAACGACCCTATTTGGAGGGACATGTTGGACAATGAGCTCTGGGAGCTCCAAGGGGGTTTTGGGGATAGTTTTGGTGCTATAAGCAACCACAGGGCTAGGCTTGCCGAACCTAGTTGGTGTGCTTCCGCCCCACCGTGATGATATTGAGATGGTTTACCTCTCTTTGATCTGTGCCCCGTATGCATCCTACCCATGGAGTTTCGGACTCATGGGAAGTACCTCTCATTTGGCCAATGAGGTGGAAAATGTGAATAGAGACCATAGCAATACCAATGGACGCATCGGAGATTGCCATACTCTCTATGTCTAGGATGGCACGTAACTTGATCTAGGATCAAGTTTAGCGAGGTTTCGGACCTCTAACTGACTTCGGGTCAGTGAAACTAACTTCGAAGCTGTGATATGACCGAGTCCTGAGGTTTCGACCTCCAACTTCGTGTCGTGTCAACTGCTTTTGGTAGAAGACTCTTTAGAGTCCCATATAGGTTTCGACCTCCGGGCTAAATTTCGTCACGAGAACATGTTCGTGACCGACCCACTTCTGTTCCTCGAAATAAAGAAGCCGCAAAGCAATCTGTTCTGAAATAAAGAGGCCAGCAAAGCAAGTTACGGCGGGATGACGCACGGTGTTTGATTGCACTGATGGATGGAGTTCTCCCTAGTTGAGAGGGAGTGTTAAAATTGGACAACTAGGTCCAAACTCCATGTTGTGATGCTCAGATTAAGATACTGATATTTTTGTTGGATTCCTCTTTCGAAGAGGTGTAAGATTGATCTAAAGATCATCTCGATCGTAGAAGAAGTTGCCTAAATCTACCTCACGTTGAGTGAAGGCAGAAGTCTAGGGTAACGTCACCACGTTTACCTAGCGCCTACTGCATCAAAGAGAGCCCCTCCGGTCAATCTCGCAAAATAATCAGTGAGGCTTGAGATGACCCCGAGAGAGCCCTTCCGATCCGGTAGGGCTACTACCGCATTAAGCGTGGCTCGATGTTAACCTAGACTCTCGCCTTTGCTTCCACTGAGGTAGATTGAGGCTATAACATAGTGGCGACCATACTGGGGAAGAATGGTTTTCTTGTTATTCGTTTTATAAGCTACAGATGGAGCCTGAAGTTATGCCAAGTAGCCTTCGAAACGCTCTTTATTTGCATTGGCGAAAGTAGATAAACGCTACTTTAGTCAATCTCCGGTCTAGTTTGTAAACGTAACATCTGACTTGTAAATTGCCCTAGTACATCAGATCATTCTAGACTTTTGGATGATGATTTTAGAATTTGATAGGCTAAACAATTTGGTTTTGTCCCTTTTATTTTCAAAAATAATTCAACACACTGGCTTCCAGACGACATACTAGAGCAAATTCGGATCCCGATCCACCTCCCGTGTATGAAAATCCCAATCTTATTTGGAGAATCCTTTTTTGAGAAATTCCTGTGATTCCTCTATTTAAATCTCATTCATGTCCCGCTATTTTTGAGTACCTTGAAGATCTTGAGTTTGACGAAAAATTTGAGTTGTCATTGTTTGAGACTAAGTCTGAAAGTGCTATTGGTTCTACTATCATAAATCAAGAGTTTATCAAATATCTTGAAATTGAACAAGCTAATAGATCCATTGACAGTTAAATTTTGAATATTTAGAATTCCATTTTGGAAACAAATATTCCTGAGTTCATGGAGTCTGCATCTGCTACTCTTGGGTCATCCGCAGTTACATCTGGTTCACAAATTCATACCGAGCCTCCTTTCATTCCTACCATTCCCATGCAACCATCTCTTTCTGATCAACAATATGTAGTAGTCTCGCCTCCATCCACACCTCATACACCTCATACATCAACTGCTCTGACTCCTCCTATATCTCCAAGACTGATTGTAAATCCACCTAGAGCGATGGCTGCCCGATTTGCACCTCTTGTATTGCCTCAAAACTTAGATGACATGCATGCAGATTATCAAAGAAAAATTCCATTGTTTGATGGCACTCCTCAAAGTGTCACTGCTCAACAACATGTGGATAGAATGACAGATTTCTTCGAACTTCATGAGATTGATGCTGAAAATGTAACAATGAGATTGTTTATTCAAACTTTTGGAGGAGAAATCAGAAAGTGGTTCAGAGCTTTGCTGCCTAGAAGTATTGCTACATTGGCTAATCTTTAGAGAAAATTCTTGGATCGATGGGAAGTGCTGAAAGATCCTCTTTCAATCCTTTCCGAATATGACAATATCAAGCGAAATGTTGGTGAGTCTGTCCAAGATTATTGTATTAGATTTAATACTGTTTACAATGCAATTCCTGATGATATAAAGCCACCTAGGGGGTCAGCTTTGATTAAATTTCTGGATGGATTCGATCCTGAAATGGCCTATCAATTGAGAGAAATAAGTCTGACCACTTTAGAGGATATGCAGAAAATTGCAGTCAGTGTTGAAGCTAATTTGAATGCCAGGAGAGCTAGAATGAGAGCTGAAAATAAAGTAGCAATAAAGGAAGAGGTTTCCACATCAGATCAAGTGCTTCGGAAGATGGAAATTATGTTTGAAATATTAACACTTGATAAGCCTGAATCGCAGATCAGAAATCCTAACTTTCGTGGTTAGCAGCAACCGCAATTCAGAATCAAGCAAAGAGAGCAGCGAGCACAAGAACCGGCAGCACACCAACAAGTGAAGACACCCTTACAGCAGAATTTTGTTGGTCTAGAATCAGATGATGAAGAGAATTTAATAGGAGAAGAGAATCATTTCTTTACACCTGATGATATGCCAACTTTTATCACTGAGGATGAGGAGTATGAAGAAAACTCAGCTGTACAAAAAGACGAGGATTTCATCTTGGCAAATGAGAAAGCTCTTGAAGAAGAATTTGATGAGTATCAAAGGGGATACATGAATGCTTTGACTGCTGCCCAGCAATGACAATATTCACTTAGAAACAGAGATGTCCCTATTAATCCAATTCAAAAGAGAAAGGAAGTTTCAACGATGGCACGGAAGAAGGGAAAAGAGACAGCTGATCCCACTACTAGCAAATCTCCATCAACAAATGAAATATCTAATCAGCCAATTGTATCAAAGGAGAAAACTGAAAAGAAGGATGTTCCAACTAAAGAGGTAGAGAAAATTTCAGTTTTTAACTTAGAAAATGAAATTGCTAAGTTAAAAGTATCCATTCCATTGACTAAATTGATGAAGAACAACAACTATAAGGGTCAGGTGTCTAAAATTTTGAATTTAGATCCATTTTCTGATATGGTGAATGTGGAATATGATCAACCTGAGTTGATTTTTGGTCTAGCATTGGATGGTGAGTCTCCGGATAGTGATGTGCCTCCTTTTTATATCAGCCTTAGATTGCATGCTTTTGTGTTACACAATGCTATGTTTGATTCCGGAACCTCTCATAATCTCATGCCGAGGGAAATCATGGAGAAATTGGGATTGGATATCACTAGAAAGTATCATGATCTTTATTCCTTTGATTCCAGTAGATTAATATGCATTGGGCTTATCAAATATTTTGTGGTCAGCTTGGATCAGATTCCTACTAAAAATGTTTTGATGGATGTAGTTGTGGTGGATATTCCTCCTAGATTTGGCATGCTTCTTTCCAGATCTTGGGGAGCGAAACTAAAGGGAACATTGTAGCTTGATTTCTCCTATGCTACTATTCCTGTGTTTGGTCAGATGAGGAAATTATATCGGGAGCAAAAGATGAAGTATATGATCACTAGCAAGGAGAAACTGGTAAATCATCCAATCAACTATGTACATACAGAATTAGAATCATTTGTTTTGTATTCAAATAGTTTCAATGATGTAAATAACCAATTAGTTGAAGTAGAAGACATTCCGAAAATCACCGAGAATTTCAGAGAGGTCTTAAAGAAAGAGAGACAAAAACTTGAAAGTTTCGCTAAGCAATCAGCCTTCTGACAGCAGCAAAAAGTTGATGGACAACAAGCAGAAATAACAGAGCAAATAGAATTTCAGCACTTGGAAGAAGATGAAGATGGTTTGTGGACCATGGATTTTGATGGTGCAGTAGGAAATGACGGTGCTGGAATTGGAATTTGGTTACGTAGCCCTTTTTCCATCCCAAACAAAGTGCTGAGTAATGTAAGGGTCTGTTCTTATAAATTGGCTTTTGATTGTTCAAATAATGAGGCTGAATACGAAGATTTAATTGCTGGTCTGAAAATTCTTAGAAAGTTGAATGCTAAGAGGATTTCAGTGTATGGTGACTCCGAATTAGTTATTAAGAAAGTGAAAGGTGAACACCAAGCTAAGCATCCTCGAATGCGGGCTTACCGAAATGCAATTCTTGATATCTTGAAATTGTTTTCAGACTATACTTTGACTTGTGTCCCTCGTATTCAGAATGGTATTGCAGATGCACTTGCAAAGGCAGCAAGTAATTTGAAAATTCCGATGAACTCAAGTAAAAAATTTAAATTCATGTGAAGCATCGTCTGACTGTCCTTGGCAATCAAAGATATTGGCAAGTATTTCAAGATGATGAAGAGATTGACGAATTTTTGCAAAGTGAAGGTAAATTCAAAGACACTTTTATTGATGTGGAGCATGATGATGGTGGGGCTGATGTGCAAATAAATCAGATGGAATTATTGCAGCTGAAGGATAATTTCATTCCTAAAGGTCTAATATCTTTAGAGGAGATTTTCGATCAAGATGGCGTAGCTAGAAAACCAACCTTGCGGCCAACCGAAAAGGGAGTTGAAGATGTAAACATTGGATTAGCTGAGAATACAAAAATGGTGAAATTGTCCAAAGCATTGCCCCCACAGGTAAATTCAAAGTATATCAGTTTGTTGTCATCTTTTTCTGATGTATTTTCTTGGGACTATTTAAATTTGAAGACATACGATACAAACATAATTCAGCACACCATTCCGATCAAGCCAAATCAAAAGCCCTTTCGGAAAAATTTGAGAAGAATAAATCCAAAGTTGCTACCCTCAATTTAGAAGGAAGTGAATCAATTGTACAAGGCTGGTATCATTGTTCCTATAATATTTTCAGATTGGATTTCTAATTTGGTGCCCGTACGCAAGAAAACAGGTGAGATTCATTTGTGCATTGATTTTAGGAATCTGAATAAGGTTTCTTTGAAAGATAATTATCCTTTGCCCAAAATGGATCACATACTTCAGCGAGTAGTTGGAGCATCTCGTATGTCACTACTCGATGGTTATTTCGGTTATAACCAAATTCTGGTCCATGAGGATGATAGAGATAAAACAACGTTCACCACTCTGTGGGGAACCTTTCATTATGCTAAAATGCCTTTTGGTTTGAAGAATGCTAGTGCAACCTTTCAGCGCGCAATGGATATGGCATTTGCAAATGAGAAATATGTTTTTATAGTTGTGTATCTTGATGATTTGACAGTCTTTTCTAATTCAGATGAAGAGCACCTTTACCATTTGAAGATTGTTTTTCAATGGTGTAGAAAATATGGTGTCTCACTCAATCTGAAGAAAAGTTTGTTTGCCATGGATGAGGGCAAGCTTCTTGGTCATATTATCTCAAAATATGGCATTCACATTGATCCAACTCGAGTAGAAGCTATTCAGAAAATTGATCTTCCACGAAACAAAAAGGAGATCCAATCATTCAATGGTAAGATGAATTTTTTGCGTCGCTTTGTGCCTAATCTTGCAGAACACCTAAGGGAGATTACAAACATGCTTAAGAAAGATAGCGTAGTGAAATGAACTGAGCAGGCTGCAAATTCTTTCAATTTAGTGAAATTGGCTCTTTCTTTAGCTCCAGTTTTGATCAGCCCAGACTATACTCAGGATTTTATTTTGTTTTCATTTGCTTCGGAGCATACTATGGCAGCAGTATTGATGCACAAAAGAGATCAGCATGAAAAACCAATTGTTTTTTTCAGCCAAACCATAAGAGACGCAGCCTTAAAGTATAACATTATTGAAAAACAAGCTCTTGCTTTAGTGAAAGCGTTGAAAGATTTTCGAGTATATATTCTGCATTCTCATATTCTTGCTTATGTTCCTAATGCTGCTGTTAAGGATGTTTTAGTGCAAACAGATCCGAAGGGGAGACGAGGCAAATGGATTGCTGCCTTGTTGGAGTATGATGTGAAGATAAACCCTACAAAGCTTATCAAAGGACAAGGGCTGGCTAAGCTAATGGCTGAGTCAAATTTACATGCCTTGGACATTAATCTCATTGCTGCTATGTCCGAGGAAAATGATGAAAGTTTGCTAATTCAGGTATCAGAAATCTTTGTTCTTTCTCCTTGGTATTCGGATATTGTAAATGTGCTTCAAAATTTGTCACCACCGCCAGGCATGGCTAAAAACAAAAGTAGAACTCTGAAATTGAAGGCTGCCAAGTTTTGTATTTTGAACAATGCACTCTATTGGAAAGATCCCGGTGGTGTTTTGCTAAATTGTTTGGTGGAAGAAGAAGCAAAGCAGGTTATGGAGGATTTTCATAAGGGAGATTGCGGAGGTCACCTTTTCTGAAAAACAACGGCCAACAAAATCTTGAGAGCAGGATATTATTGGCCGACTCTCTTTGCTGATGTGTACAAAATTGTTAAAAGCTGTCATGAATGTCAGATTTTTGAAGGGAGGAAAAAATTGCAGCCTTTGCCGCTTAAACCCATTGAGGTTAGTGCTCCTTTTCAGCAGTGGGGTTTGGATTTCATTGGCGAAATTCATCCTGCTTCTTCAGCTCAGCATAAGTGGATCCTCACAGCAACAGATTATTTCACAAAATGGATTGAAACAATTCCCACAAGGCAAGCCACAGATGCGGTAATAATTTCGTTTCTTGAGAATACTATTTTGTCTCGCTTTGGTTGCCCGAATAAGTTAATTACTGATAATGCAGCAGCTTTCATATCAAAAAGAATGGTTGAGTTTTGTAACAAGTATCACATCACTTTGGGACACTCAACCGCCTATCATCCACAAGGCAATGGATTGGCTGAGTCCTCGAACAAATCTTTAGTCAACATTATTAAAAAGCTGTTGGAAATAAACAAGAAAAGTTGGCATAAGAAGTTGGTCAATGCACTTTGGGCAGACCGAGTGAGTCAGAAGAAATCCATTGGTATGTCCCCCTTTGAGCTAATATATGGAGTTGATACAGTATTTCCTACCTCTCTCGCAGTTCCAGTGGTCAAACTTCTGCAGGAAGCTGGCAGTGAAGATGATCATATGCAAAGAAGAATAAATCAAATGATCCATTTGCAGTAGACTAGAGAAGAAGTTTTCCAAAACACGTTCAAGCTGCAGGAGAGAATTAAGAAAATATATGACAGAAAAGCAAAAGCGGACAAATTTCAATTGGAAGAAGTGGTGCTGAAATGGGATGCAAGAAACGAGGAAAAGGGTAAGCATGGTAAGTTTGAAAATCTCTGGAAAGGACCCTTCAAAATTGCTGCATATCAGGGTCAGAATGCTTTTCTTCTGAAAGAGATGAACGAAGAAGATTGTCCAGGAGGGCCGGTCAATGGTCGGCTACTCAAACGGTATCATTTCTGAAATGTTTTCTGCTGTTTTACATTGTCACTATACATACCGCTTTATTTCAGTTTCATTGCAAGTGTGTGCTGTCATCATTCCTTCAGTTTGGGGCCCGAGGTGAAGGCTATAACTCTGAAGATTGATTGCAGCTTTGATCTCAGTTTGTTGAGTCAGTTTTTTCGGTCATTTTTTGTTTTAAAATTGAGTCGGTTTGAGTCAATTTTTAGTCAATAAAATGAGTCAAGAGTCTTGTGTTGGTTTGTCGAAGTTATGGACTCCATAGCCCAATGGATGAAGGCACTGCCTACTCTCCCATAAATCTGTAGTTCTTGGTACCTCCAAGGAGCTACCATCCCCATTGGAGCCAATGTTAGAGTCGGTATCTTCATCCCTCCGTCAGAGATCAAAATTCTCTTGTTGCATTTCATTTTTAGGTGTCTCACTCAGTTCAGTGAGCTGCATTCCATTAGGAGCATGGATCATCTAACAGTAGGGGCTTGTCACCCATGTCCCTCATGTCTTATACCTGCTGGCCTATGTCTGTTCATTAAAATCATTCACAGTCATTTTTGGTCTTATAGTCTGCAAAGAGTTATATTAGGTTTTGAGTCTCATTAGGTCTAGGGTTTTGTTAATCCGGTCTTCAGAATGTCTAATAATGTCAGCAGGCACATGAGGGAGGTTCGAAATAAGTTTTCACTGCAAAAATTTCATTATCATATGTTCAAAATTTATTTTTCTTCAAAACTCTGTTTTGAAGAAAAAAACTTGTCTATTTCATTTTCCTATAAATAAATGCAATGTAATTTTCAAGTTTTTTCAGTTGTGATAACACTCCACTTGCCAACCCTGGTCGCCTTTGCCAAAAATTCCATGCCATCCATTCCCTGCAAAGACAAATAAAAAGTTCATCATCAGTCCAAAAGGCCAAAGGAAACAAAACAGAGTTCTTTTGAAAAGTGTC
This sequence comes from Pinus albicaulis, assembly GCA_034641835.2. Taxonomy (NCBI): domain Eukaryota; kingdom Viridiplantae; phylum Streptophyta; class Pinopsida; order Pinales; family Pinaceae; genus Pinus; species Pinus albicaulis. The sequence goes on along the minus strand of CM076575.1, from coordinate 502,893,333 downwards.
AAAGTTTGTAACATTACAAAGTGGGTTTTTCAAATCAAAAATCAAAATCCTTGGTATATATAAGATATTTCCAAAATTCAAAACTCCATTTGCATGTCAAGAGATAGCATTGAGCCAAGAAAAATCGTGGAGGAGCGAAGCAAGTGTTGGGAGGTCGGACTGTGTGCAAATTGTCGGGCGCGACGCACTGGGCAGGTGTCGCGACGCATAGGAGGTGCGCGGCGCATCGGGCAAGTTGACTGTGTGTGGTTTTGAACCAGCGCGGCACATTGAAGGGGCAAGGCACACTGGGTTAGTTGCGCGGCGCATTGGGCCAAAACACAAATTTTTGCCATTGCTTCCAAAAACTCCAAATCAACTCGGTCTATTTTGCCCAAGTAATTTCATGTGAACTCGTAATTGCCATTTACAAATGTTTGAAAATGGATTATGAGAGTTTGAATGCCAAAACTCAAACCCTATTATCTTATTGAGAATTTCTCCCTTAGGGTTTTGAAGTTGGTGTTTTAAAAATAATTTTGTGCCAAATACTCCATTCCCCGCCTTGTTTTTTCCACCCCCTCACTATTATCTTACCACTACAATCCATCCCCTATCCCCTTACATCCCCAAAGTCACTCATTCCTAAGCCCATTTCCCTATCCCTAAGTCATTTCATTCCCTATCATTCTCATTTTCCCATTTCACTTGTAAAATTTCCCAAACCCAAGTTTTCCCAAGCAGTCAAGTGGTTGTCCTTACACTTCAAATATCACTTGATTAAAGTTCATTGTCCCCTCTGCCCTATTTCTCCACAGTCCCTCCCATACTACCATACATTTGGCACTAAAACAAAAGCACCAAAATTCTCATTTTCATCCAAGATAACATAGACCTTGCATAGACCTCGGACATTATGGAGACAAACACTGATACATCATATGACCGAGATAGTGATCCCACCACTGAACTACATGCACCTAGAAGGCCTCATAAAAGTGGCAGACATGTGAGAGAAGAGCCCACTTCATTGGCTGAATTGCAGGCTTGCCCACTTGCCATGGCATGTTTCCAACAACAGTCATGTTTTCAATTTTGTGAAATGATTGCTGGATACATTATCATCAGGAGTTGGCTCATTTGTTTGTATTGCATTTACATGATGGTCAGGTAACTCTTGCCGGTGTAACTAACACTTTGATACCGGAAACTATCTCTCAAGCAACCGGAATACCGAATGTGGGAGAACAGTGGAACAAAAGACAGCAGGTGGACAGAGTGTATTATGAACCATATATCAGGCCTAGCTTTGTAAAACAACTCAGCAGAGTGTTCCCATTCCGGTTCCTAAAGGATTCCTATGCGCCTCTGATGAAACTCATTATCAGATATTTCAGTTGTGAGGGCCGGTTTTCACGCCTCTATGCCAATCATATCAGGTTATTGATGCGTTTCACCAGGGTGAGGATGATGAACCTCCCTTATTTCATGTGCCGAAACATCGAGAGAATGACCACTCTCGTGCAGAGGAAAACTCCTGAGCAGCAGTACAACAGTATTTATCACTATGCACTCATTAAGATCGTGGTTGTGCATCAGCTCGGCTTGCAGGGTATTTCATGGGAGGATTTCATTTTCAATGATTTCTTTGCAGCTCCTCAGGTTCCTCCGGAGTTTGTTCATGATGCAGGTGAACCTTCATATCAGCATGGAGGTCAGGAGACAGAGACTACTAGTGTGCCGACATATGTCACTTATCAGAGAGGCACTAGAGGATTATTTGCAGCAGCCCGGTGAGTATTATCTCCACCTGGGGTGGAAGGGGTCTCGCTTCCGTCATCAACAGCACAGGTACAGGTACAGGACAAAGGTAAGAGGCCTATGCAGGATGACGAGCCTTCAAGAGGCCAAGATACAGGTTTCATACTGATTGATGAGGATTTGAGCTCTCCAAGCTCAAAGTTGAGAGAGACCATTCAGGAGCAGAAGGCGGAGATAGACACATTGACAGTCAAGTTGCAGAGAGCCCAATGGATTATAAACTACCTGGAGCAGCGAAACAAACAATTGGAAGATCAGCAAACAATCATGGAGTTGCAAAACATCCGTGAGAACCGGCAAGCTGCCCAAAGAAGCCAAACCGAGATGACATCCATTGAGCGAGAGATTGAGGCTGATAGAGAGACTTGGCTTGAGAGGGTCAATATTCATCTGGAGAAGCTGTTGGAAAAGAACATGCTCGGGTACATGAAGAATCATTATTGGGCGAGGAATCATGTTTGCAAGGCGCGAAACAAGATCCTGAAGGCAAAGCTAAAGAGAGCATTAAAGCGTCTCAAAAGGCATGATAGACTCCAAATTTTGGCCGAAGCTTCTTTGGCTCAGCATAGTGCTTGATGGTGGACATTCAGCCCAAATTTCAAGAAATTTGGGAAACTTTTTGTCAATTTTGAATTTTTTGGCCTTTACACAGATTTTCCTGCCCGACGCATCGCGCCACTTGGCGCGCGCTTATAATTGGCAGCTCCTCTTGAAGAAAACTTTGTATTTATGGATTTGTCATCAAAAGTTATGCATGCCTACCCATTACCTAAAGATTTTGACAAGTTTTGGGATGCCTGAAGGGTCAAAAACACCTTAAAAATGGTCTTTCTGCCACTTTTTGGACACACAGGAAGCAGTGTTGGGAAAACTCATTTTTGGAGGGGCAAATGGCAACCAAATTCAGAAATTCCACTTGGGTTGGAAAGTAGACAGGCAGAGCTTTCCAACGAGCTATCCTGCACTCAATTTGGACTCAGGAAGGCCCTCAAAATCAGCTCCAAAGTGGCGCGACGCATAGAGATTTCAGGCGCGGCACATTGGGAATTTTGGCCTAGTTTTCACTCAGTAACTCAGTTTTTCACCTAGTTTTGGCCAGTTTGACTTTTTCATCTTCAAATGTGAAACTCTTGAGGTAACTTGATGTAATTTCATGGCTTTGATGTAATTTTGGCACATTTTTACTCATGTAAGTAGATTCATTCACCAAAAAGTGAATTGTAACTGAATGAATCAGTTTCCTATCTTATAGAGGCAAAAGTTTTGTTCCCCCCTTTATTTTTAAGTTCTTAGTTTAGATCTTTGTTTAGGCTTGGCTCAAAAACTGATGAGCTGGAAACCTGAGAGGCATGGGGATGAGTTAGGCTTGTCTATATCTTGTATTTTCTCAGTCATTTTCAGAGGTTGGACACTTGGGATTGCTTGACACTTCATTGTACATTTCATCTCTGCAATTTTGGCAAAGGAATAGACCAGGGTTTGCAGCACTCTTTAGGATCCATGTGGCTCTGTTTTTTGATGGTTTTTTACTCTATGTGACTGTAAGTTCATTGATGTTTATGGGTACCATTTCCCTTCTCCTTTCTTCTTAATTTAAACAAACAAGTATTAAAGGTGGAATTCATTAGATTTGCAGTGCTCTGCCTTAAATTTTGTTTAATTTTCTATGTTTTCAACTGTCTGAAGAGGATTATTGAAACCCCTTGCCCTCTTCAACTCCTCACCAGTCTGAGCTATCCATTTCATTCAATTCGAAGCATCAAAACAATTGCCTTCCTTGCCCCATTCAGCTTTCTGCAAGACTGATCATTTCTCGGACCCAAAATCTGCCTTTCCCTTTGATTCCAACAAAAACCCCCAAAATCAAATCAAACCCTTTTACATATATACCTAGCCTAAAATTAACTTTTATTTCAAGTCATCTCAAGCCTCATTGATTATTTTTGCTGAGATTGACCCGGAGAGAGCCCTCTCCTGATCTGGTAGGGCTAGCTCCCAGATTTAGCGTGGTTTGATATTACCCTAGACTCTGCCTTCCTTCAGCCTGAGGTAGATTTAGGCAATAACAGATCGAATGAGCAGAACATGTACTTTGAATTTATTCCACTTATGTGCTAGGTTGGCCTAAAATATAATATAGACTTAAATGTCTTAAAGGACATGTCACACACCCCCAAAGATGCCTATATATTGGAGAGACTTGGAGTTCATTATACACACAATGTGTGGAGGATTTTCTTCTCTCTTGATGGCAATGGAGCTGCGTTCTTGGTGTTGCGTATCTGTGAAGTATTCTTTGTGTTGGGGTTGTGTGTGACACACTTGGTTGAATGATCTATTGGAGACTTTGCTAGTAGAAGCATCCTACTAATCGTCGTAACGCCACCATTCATCATCTCTGTTTTGGCTTGTCTTCCATCGATCTATTAGTATGTTCTATCTGCTTCAGTATTTTGTGCCCTAATCTGAAATGGCACAGAACATGTCCTCAAATTAACACCTTCTTACACATATGATATAGACCTAAACTTCGCACTTCCTTATAGTCCTAGATGACAGACCCTTCAAGTGACAGTCCCTTTCCTGAAATAGCTTCGGCCTACCTCTGTAATGCGAGGTAGATACAGGCCCAAAACAGAGGTTCAAGATAGTCTCCTTTACTTCGCTAGATATACTCCTCTTCTCATTGTACTTGTCTTCTTATCTTCGTATTACACTGTAGACATATCCCTTGCTAATATTATTGACTTGTCCTCACACTTACTGTAATCCTGAACCACACAATACCATCACAGAACTTAGCCCAAAATAGAGATAGAACAAACTCCTTTTATCTTCGCTTAATGGTCTTCCTCCTATGCATCAAACCGCAAATTGTACCTCGCACTTCCACCTCAGACTGATCTGATATTCTCAAAGATATCTGAACTGTTCTGTTGTAATTTGAGCGCAGTTCACTAGGGTATTTATAGTGGTTTTGACCCTGTAATTAGCCGACCTGACCAGTGAACTGTTGTGACCTATTTTAAGCCGACCTTTCAAGGGGTATTCCCCAGCATCTTCAAGCCGACTTGTGAAGCATATCTTTCAGCAATTTCTAGAGCGTGAAGACAAGGTCTTCAGGCATACTTTAGCATACTTTATACCTATTTACATGTGTAACAATACTTCATATTCATGACTCTAAATTATACATTTATGACAAGATGACAAAACCCCTAAAAGACATCAAGAAGAAGTCTTTGACCTATAATAAAAACTCCTTGCTCATGAAACCCATGAAGCAAGTATTTACAAAAAACATTTTATTATCTTTTCTTCTTCATTACATAAATTCATAATTACATAGTCATTATGAAGACTGAACCTAGTTACACTTTCCAACAAGAGCTAAGGTAAAAGAGGAAAAAGGCAGTCGGAAGATCTACTAAAAAGAAGCTAATGATGTGATTAATCCGAAAGACATTTTACCTATAAAAGAATAAGGAGTATTAAGAAGTTGAATAAAGGTCATCAAGAAAAGGGATCATATAAAAGGATAAGCCTACTATCTACAAGAAATATGTCTAACTCATTCAAGAGAGAAAAGAAACTAGAAGAAGCCTCCAACTACAGGGCATGGACAAAGAGGATAGATCTCATCCTCAAGAAGAAAAAAGTTTTGGATCTAGTCCAGGGAAAATTCAAGAAGCCTACAGATGAATCAAGTGAAGCAGAGAAAGCAAAGTTCAGAGAAACTGAAATATTCGCCATCAACATAATAGTGGATAGAATAAAGGACAACCTCATTCCATATATATCCAACATAGATTCCGCTCAAGAAATGTATGAGGCCCTATCCAAATTATTCACAATCAAGAACATTGGTCAAATTGCAAGCCTCAAGAATGAACTAAGAACTATGAAGATGACAAAAGGCAATATTATGGCATCCTTCTTTATAAGGATATCTAGAATCAGAGATGACCTCCAAGCAATAGATGAAATTGTACCAGAAAAGGAGCTCGTGATTACTACCTTTCTAGGACTACCAACATCATGCAGTGCCTTCGCATCAAGAATCGACAATTGGAAGGGTACTCCAACATTCAAACAAATATGGAATGGATGTAGTCAAGAGGAAGCCAGAATATCGTTACTAAGCAAGAAGAAGGATGAAGATGAGTACATCTCAAATGACAATTTCGCTCATCACAAGGATAAGGGAACCTTCAAAAAGTTCAAAGGACCAAGGAAGAAAATAGACCTATCCAAGATCGAATGTTATAAATGCCATAAGATGGGTCATTATAAAAGTCATTTTCCTGAAAACCCAAGGAACAAGAAGAAAGAAAGAGATCAAGCAAATATTGTCGATGAAGAATCAACTAAGAAGAACAAGACTGAAGAATAGGAAATCAAGGATTTACACTACTAAGTCCTCTCTCTCTTATCTCTCTTAGTCTTTTATTCTAAGTTTTAAATTGCTTTCCTTTATGTTTTGATTTCTAGTACTTAGAGGTTTAACATGCTTTCGTAAAACATTTTTGAATTAAAGTTATAGGTATCCCTCAAGATTGGATTAAGAGGTAGCCCTCACCATTTTACCAAAGATAAGTATCTTACTCCTTGTATTATCCTTTTATGTTTGGTTTCCTCTCTTATCAAGATGTGTTTGTATTGTATGCTAATAACCTTTCTTTTTTGTCAAACACGGGCATGCTAAACACACAAGAAGATAAAAAAGATGAACGTGAGATGTTCTATTACTCACAATGATACATATTTATCATACAATGGAGTGACCCTTGGATTCCATATCCCAGGGTCTCTTGAACTCCCTAAGTCTCTTGAGCTTCCACACTAACCCTAGAAGGATTAGGTGTCCAACATTCCCCCCCTTAATCCGAAGGGATATGTATGAGTCCAATAAGAGAGTTGTAATACAAAATGGCAGCACTAGGTTGAATGTGCTCTCTGAAATGTTGGTATAAGGAGGTGGTTTAAGGATGACCACCAACACTGGAACACTTAATGCAGTTCCCAAAACTCTTCCAAATCTGGCAAGAAGTTGAGGTCTTCTACTAGAAGAAGTGCTCCTAATGTATTGAAGAGAGAGACCTTCAACCTGGAAAGAGGGAGGTCTACAACCTGCGGTGGTTTAAGGATGACCACCAACTCTGGAATGCTTGATGCATTTCCTGGAACTCCTACAAAACTGGCAAGAAGTTGAAGTCTTCTACAAGACGAAGTGTCCCCACTTCTTTGAAGAGGAAAAATCTCAACCTCACATGGATGGTTTAAGGTTGACCACCAACCACATGCTCATGGGCATTTGTGTCTCAAGCTACAACTCTAAATCTGGAATGGCGGGTTGTGGCTCAGGCTCGCTTGAACTTATGTGTCTCTGGCTACAACTCTAAATTTGGAATGTAGATTGTGGTTCAGGCTCGCTTGATGTGGCTTTGAAGCTTGTAGTCCCCCCTGTCAGATACAAGGTGAGATGATGGCGAAAACTCCACTGCAAAATTGTTCAATACTCTAGAACAAGTTCTGACATATGACTGAAACATCTTCTTGGTTGTTGATGCCCACTGCCAAGAAGCGATCCATCCAAGATGAATCTTTGTTCTTGCAGGAGGCTTGTTTCTGAAGCATCTGTGTGAAGCATGAGTGTGCTGACCATAGTACTTGCACGAGTGCAGATCAAAACAGTGATGTTTCATATGGCCAACTCGATCACAGTGTTGGCATTTTACAATCTAGTGTCGTTGTTGTGGAAGAGGAGCAGAATCTAGAACAGCTGAAGGTGATCTATCATGAATAAATCCAACGCATTGAAATTCGATGGGCTTGAAATAGTCTAGAATATGAAAGAACACATCCTTGTCATATCCAAGACATGTTTTGTGCTTGTTATGAACAAGCTCTTCCCAAGGTTTGATGATGGGCTTGGGAAGTGCAAATTGAATTTTGACACCTGCATGCAAATCTGTTGTTGAACTAGGCACTAAATGTGAATCAACTGCAACATTATTGACTTGTTGATTGTGGGAGTCTCTTTCAATGTTTTGAACAAAAACAGATTCAGAATGATGCTCACGTTGTTGTAGCTCTTCTCGTTGTAGCCTTGTCTCAAGCTGCAAAAACTCAATTTTATCTTGTGCATTTTGCAGACAAGTTTGAATATTAGAGAGAGAGTTTTTGCTCACATTTACCGTATCATCGACGGTGGAGAGTATCAAAGTGTTCAAAAACTCCAATATTTCATCAACTTTGGCCATTATCTCAGCAAAAAATGAATGCTCAATAATCCCAATACACAAACCCCAGCTTTCGAAGATTTCGAAAAAATGAAGAATACCAGCTCTCTATCAAACTATCATTGAATATATAAAGCAGACATAAACATTTCTTGAATCATCTACTGCTGCCAGCTAGAACATGCCATTCTTCATAGCCTATTAAATGTGCCTCGGTCATCTACACTTTCTATAACTCTAGCAAAACTGAATTGTAACTCTTTGTAAAAAAAATTGGCTGTCTTCAAAAAAAAATCTTCAACTAAGCATGTAGGTTCTCAAGGAAGGTAAAAGCGGGAAATACTCTTCTACACTGGAAAAAATATCAGTCCAAGGCTGAGTTCTTTCTCTGTACTTGTCTCCAAAAGAATGAAGTTGGTTCCAACAGTGATCTCACTCCTGGGGGTTTGTTTTATATCAGGGAATGGAACAACATGCAGTACGTTTCTTCTGCATATTTTCTCTTGACTGTCTACTCGGATTATCTAACTGCAGCCAAACAACAGCTCAAGTGTCCAACTGGTCTAGTAGAACCATCAGAGCTATTGAAACTTGCACAATTTCAGGGAGACTACATTCTAGGTGCCAATCCTAGGGCTAAAAGCTACTTGGTAGGATTTGGCAAGACATATGCACAGCAAGTTCCATCATTTCGTACAAGCAGATTCCATCTTTCATTGGTTGTATACAGGGCTATGATTCTTGGTACAGTCAAAAGGAAAATAACCCAAATGTTATCGTGGTGCTTTGGTGGGACGACCAGACAAGAATGACAATTTTGAGGATGATAGAAAAAATTACATGCAGACAAAAGCATGTACATACAATACCACACCCCTTATTGGCATTTTGGCAAAATTTAATGGCTTCACAACTTCAACCAAGGCTTCTTTTCCACCCAATATTCAGATGGGTCGTTACATGAATATATTGCAGCATTCTATATCTCGTTTACATCCTGTAAACTCAGAACCAAATGAGGGTTGTCTAGTAGAATTCGAGCACAGCATGGGTGACTCGTGGACCAGTAGGGGGCGCAAGTGGATCTGGTGGGTGGTTACTATGATGTTGGAGACCATGTCACATTTGGCCTTCCAATGGATTTTCACTGTCACAATAGTTTCATGGAGTGTGATTGAGTATGGGAAGAGGGCAGAGTTGTATTAATTGGACGGTGGAGGGTGGTATTGCACTGTGTTAATGTTGGACAACATGGAGCTGAGAGGCATTAATCGGTATTGGACTGTGCAGAGCAGTACGATACCGGTGTGTGTTTTTTAAAACTGCGACAAGAGGAGAGTGTGATGATGCGGATTTTCAATTGTAATCAACGAGTTATACCCATGGTTCGGATGGTGGGAAATTTGGCCCCATCATCGGATGTATTGGGTGCAGCAGAAACTCGTAGAAACTGCAAGGGAGAGGGTCGAAGACAGGAGTGGGAGAACTAGGTCCAATGTTAACAGGAGTCGAGGGAGTGTTAACTAGTGACCTGTGCAATGGGAGGAGGAGTGCTTTCGTGCAGCAGAGGACGGGCTCGACGATGTGGGAGGTATCGTTGTGGGAGGCCAACAGACTCGAACAGAGCTTGACAATGAGGGGACGGTGATAGCAATTGTGTTAATGAGCGATATACCGAGATACCGAGAGAGGGAGCGGTGGTATGGTGGAGCGATGTGGAGAGGCCTTAACCAGCATTCATATAACTCCAGCAATCAACATATGGTGGTATGGTAATGCCGCAACAGAGAGAAATGTAACACGATAACAGTAACACCATATAATACATCGCATACACAATAATGATAACATAGTCACAATAATACCACACCAATATCATTCCATGCAACCTCCAGCAACCATATCAATACCATTAACATAGTAATTGAAAAAATCAGCATACCATTGGCACAGGAGAGGTCACCTCCGACTCCAATGCACCTTCGTTCAACTGTTCTCACAGCACCACAGCTCCTCCAAGAAGCAAACCTCTGACACCCTCACCCTCATGCGTTCATCTCGAGGAAGCAAACTCACAGAAGCACCCAGGTGGAGCAGAGTAATGTTATATCTATAGCTAGTCAGCTAAATAGAGAAATAGCAGACAAATTATGGAAAGGATGCAGAGTTAACAACTCTGAAAATGCCCAGGCCTAACTTTGCTCCGATACCATGTCAAACACAAGCATGGTAAACACACAAGAAGACAAGAAAGATGAACGTGAAATGATCTATTACTCACAATGATACATATTTTTCATACAATGGAGTGACCCTTGGATTCCATATCCCAGGGTCTTGGACTCTCTAAGTCTCTTGAGCTTCCACACTAACCTTAGAAGGATTAGGTGTCCACCATTTTTATATTTTCCTTACTTAGGAAAGCTTGTTGAATGCTCATGGGTTATGGAAGAGACCTCACAAGATAAAGCATCGTAGAATTGATGTCCATCAAGGTTTGTTAAGAAACAACTCAAAGGTGTGTCTTAGAACATAAGTTTTGTTCTCTTCATAATAAAAGTATATTCTTTTCTTTTAAAATTTGCTTTACATTACTAACATCGTTATGTCTAGGGCTTTGAATCATAAAGATTCTTGTTACAATGATTAATCATTAGATTGAATTTTCCCTCATTAAAATCATCATTTTTATGGAACTCCAAAAGGTTCCCTGTAAAACCCTAACCTAAGGATGTGTCTATATTGGAGTTACTGTGGATTCGGATACGGATACGGATCCGGATGCGGATTCGGATACGGATCCGTCATTATTTTGAAAATCCAGGATCCGGATACGGCAAGGAAACGGCAGGTGCTATATTTATATATAGCTACAATACTTATGGCTACTAATCTAATCACTACATCTTTATGTGTAGACAAAACTTAGCCACATAATAATCCATTGGTCTTACATAAGGGGCAAAGTTCCAACCTAATCTCTATCTTTTGATACAATTTAAAGACACATCTTTATGTGTATACAAAACCTAGCCACATAAAATAATCCATTGGTGTTACATGAGGAGAAAAGTTCTAGTCTTGTCAAATAAAATATATATATATATATATAATTTAGTATTTAAAAAAAATATATAATATTTATATAAAATAAATTAAAATATTTAATATTTAAATATATATAAATTTTATTTTATATTTTAATATATGTATATTTTTTTATAATATACATAATATAGATATAAAACTAAAAGGCATAGGTTATATATATATAACCTTTTAAACTATTTAAATTAAAAAAAAGCACATTAAATATTTAATATATATAAATTTTTATTTATATTTTATAATATATATATATTTTTATAATATACATAATATGGATATAAAACTAGAAGGCATAGGTTTATATATATATATATATATAACCTTTTAAACTATTTAAATTTAAAAAAAACGCATAAACTTTTAAATTTTTTAAATTAAAAATTTGTGTAGTGAACACGACAGGAAATAAATAACGTTTTAAATTAAAATTCATTTAATGAACCCGACAGGAAATACAGCTTATTAAAATAATTTAATATATATGTATATGTACACACTTTTTAATAATTATATACATAACCTTTTAAATTAAAAATTCATTTAGTGAACCCGATAGAAAATAAAGCTTAAAATAAATTAATATTTTAAATGTTTAAATATATAGTAAAATATAAATAATATAGATACCCGACAGGAAATAAAGCTTATTAAAATAATTTAATATATATTTATATGTACACACTTTTTAATAATTATATACATAACCTTTTAAATTAAAAATTCATTTAGTGAACCCGATAGAAAATAAAGCTTAAAATAAATTAATATTTTAAATGTTTAAATATATAGTAAAATATAAATAATATAGATATAACACTAAGGCATTAGTTATATAATCTAATTGATATATATATACAGTGTACACACTTTAATAACTATACACATAATCTTTTAAATTAAAAAAATAAATAGTGTCGGTGAGTAGATTTAGGGATTGGCTGTTTATTGATCCCGGCAGATCGACTAACATAACATTGCAGACAAAACTTCCTATTTTTATATTTAAAAAACCAAAAACTATAAGATGCACATATGAATTTTGGGATTTATTTCATAATGGACAGATTCGTTTCCATCAGCACATGAAATGTTATCAAACAGATCTTGGGCGGATCCAGTCGAATCCGAATCCGGTTCCGGATCTGATCCGGGGATCCACGTATCCTTCTTCCAAGGTCAACGGATCCTAACAAAGGTCTATATTGATTATGAAACCCTAGTCTACTTGTTAAATTTAGATAACCATGGTGTTCCATGCTTGATGCAATTTTACTTCAATCTTTCTTAGGCCCGATACAAAATAGCAATCACATAAACATGAAAGTAAAATGTTGATAGAACACAATAATAGATCAACAGACGACGAGCCAAATATATATCAGATTTACAAATCCTTTTATCCAGCAAAGATATGAGATATTGTTGCGTTACGGCAGTCAATGGGATGCTTCAACCAGCAAAGTCTTTCTCGGTCAGCCAATCCTCCAAGTGTCACACCCACAACCCTCAAATACAACTCATCACAAGTCAACGTTGGTCAACCCAAAGTCATCGCATAAAAGTCAACGTGTGACAGCAACAAAAAGTAAACGTAAAAAAGTCAAAGTATGACAGCAACAGAAAGTCAACACTACAGATTAGGGCTTTGATCAAAATTCTTTGATTTCCTCGATTTTAGTGCCCAGCAGTACGACCTCTCAAAATCGAAATTTTGGCAGAGTTATGAGGTCAAACGACCAAGGGTTGACCACGGTCAACATTGGTCAACGCTGTAGCAAAAAGCCCGAAACAAATCCGCAAAAAACAGCAGCTCAGCTCCACACGTGTGAGGGGAAAAAGGCCTCCAAAGGCTATCGAACCAATCAAATCACAATGAGAGAATGTGTGATGAGTTGATGAGAAAATGACCTCAAAGTCTCTCCAATTTATATCCATCAGTGAAGATGTGTGACACATCTATTAGGCATGTGAACCTACATTACAAATCTGGCCGACCTTGCACATGTGGAAAATAAATTCAAAATAAATGTTCTGCTCATCCAAACAAGATGATCTTTAGATCAATCTTGCACCTCTTCAAAAGAGGAATCCAACAAAAATATGACCATCGTCATATGAGCAGTGCACCATGGAGCTTGAACCTAGTTGCCGAAAATTAACACTACTCAGGGTTATTAATGAAATCTAAAAAATATTGTTCTTTTGGTGTTTAGGGTTTTGGTACTATTATGATAGATACCCTAGTCCTTTAGGGTTTGTTGTATTGAAATCCTAGATCTTTTGGGTTTTGGTAAATTTGAGTTTATAAGCAAAACCTTATAATATCTATAGTAAGCTCCTGGGAATGAAACCCTAGGTGTATAGTTGTATGTCTAATCGAAACCCTAGCCTGATCAAAATTGTTTTATGTCTAACTTTAATGTATTGATAATTGTGTCTTGGGTTTGCCTAATAGATGTTGTTGTGATATGCTTGTGCATCATTATGAAATCTTAGATATGTATATATGCTAACCTAATTGTTGATGTTTGTAATTTGTAAATTCTAGGGTTTGGAACAAAGCCCTAGTAGAAGTTTGATATTCTAGGATATAGTGATACTGTTTAGCTTTGATGATAATAGTTTGGGGATTACAACAAACCCTAGTAGGAGTCGGTCATATTGGTAAAACCTTAGATTGTGCCATGATTGGTTTTGATTGTTGATATCTAAGGCTTAGTGTCTCAAAGATGGGATCTAGGGTTTGCAAGAAATCCTAGTAGAGTCTTAACATATAATTGTTGAACCCTTAGATGCATTGTAGAATTGTACTTGTTTGAATTGCCTCTAAGGTTTGCAATATATCATAAAAAAATCTGCCATTGAGGTCCTAAATAGAATATCACTGATTTCTTGATTAAATTGCTTTATGTTGTAGCCTAGGGTTTGTAACAAAACCCTAGCAAGAAACTGAAGTCTAAAAGTGTCTCTTGTTGATTATGAATCTAACTAGGTTTAGGTGTTTGACGTCTAAAGTATTTGATGCTTCCACCATATTGACATAGCTTTGATATTGTTAACTTCATGCTTTTATATTTGGTTGTACTTGCTATTAAAGTTTTGCAGGTACACAATCTTCAAGATAATAAAGATGTTCATATAAGCATGATAAAGGAAGCATATGAATGATGATGATCAAGGAATGAAGCCATCCTTCGATGTTATAAAAGAAGGAAGTAGTTGATCTCCCTAAGTTAAGGGAGTTTGGATAGAAAAAAGGGTGTATCTCCCCAATTGAAAGGGAGATCATATTATGATAGTGAATATAGAGGATTGTTTGTAAAAAATACCTGAGAAATACAAAGAATGTAAAGCTTCTGACTAGTTGCATATGAATAACTTGACATAAGTGGCATCAAGATGATTGAAGACCCCAAAGGTTTGTGTTATATGTATATTTGAAAGTTTATTATTGATTGGGGTTTGTGTTTGTCTCTCCATAAACAAGTTAAAAGCATGCTTGGACAAATGGATATATCTAGTTTATTAGGAAGTGTTGAAGCATCTAATGGTGGATGTTTGGGAGGACATCTACGTGTGTTTGATGTCTAGATCCTGAAGAGGGAGGATGGCATTGGTCTTAGAGCTCTGACCTTCGATACACACCTAGATCCCTGGGTTGATGGTGATCCGGATTTATGCAGGAACGCAACAGAATAAACATATAACCATAAATACAGAGATGCAGCGGAAATAACACTTCATTTCATTAATATCAAAGAGTTGAAATTTGCTTACAGACAGAATGGAAATAAAACTAGCTAGGGCGCTGGTAACTATCTCTGAGGAGAGATGTGGTGGCTACAGGCCTCTAAACTGAGTTACAATGAGGCTCGAGGGCCTATTTATTATTGAGAAACAATGGAGAACCCTAAACATCCAAAAACCTAACCCTAGGAGATGAAGCGCCAAAACTATGGGCCCCGTTTGGGTAAATTGGTGTTTCAACTTCCCAGGGACGTAACTTTGGCATACTATCTCCGTTTGACGCTCATGATACATCATTAGAAAGCTCTATTCGAGGACTACAAATTTCACCATGAATATCATTCCAAAACAGAATGATTTTTTCTGGAGGTGCGATGCCCAAAAAACGTCGTTTAGGGCCTCAAAACGGCTCCGGAAGTTCAGGACCCGAAAAACTGCTAAAAATAGTAAGTTATGCCGAAACTGAAAAACTGAAAGAGACAATGGTGGGGGGCCAAGTGGAATAGGTGGGTGGCCGCCAATATCCACCTGGATCATTCCTCCCCCCTTAGGAAGCAATGGTCCCCATTGCGTTAAGTTCCTCCATGAGATGAGGAAATTTCTACTGAACTTGGTCCCTGGTGAACCACTTTCCTTGGTGCAGGAGTTGGCCAGCTTTGACAACCCGATATAGTTGGATCTTCTGCTGGCGAGTGTTCTTGATTTGTATGTCCATGATGCAATCTGTGGTGGCCTGTTCCATGCAGTCTGGATTTAACTCAGTTGGTGTGAGTTGTTTTGCAATGTCCGAGGTGTCCAGTAGAGGTGGGAAGTAAGGGCGAAGGCGATCCACATTGAAGACTGGGTGCAGACCAAGGAATGGTGGAATACTGAGCTCGAATGCATTGTTCCCTACAGCCTTGGTGATGGTGTACGGCCCGTATCTGAGCGGGCGAAGCTTGCGGTGGGGTCCAGTGAGGCGCTCCTTCTGCAAATGTAGCCATACTTTGTCACCCACCTGGAAGTTGTGTGGCACCCGGTGTTGATCATGGCGTTGCTTGTACTTGGCATTGGATCTATCCAATATATCATGAACCTGTTGGCGGATGTGTTGAATGCGCTCGATGAAGCTACTTGCTTTGTCAACTTCAGATTGGACATGAGCTGAATCGGCCTGAGCAGCTACAAATGGCATGGCTACGTCAATGGGACATAGTGGCTGGAATCCCAAGCCCACCTGAAAGGGGCTATGGCCAATTGAACTGTGGAGAGCCATGTTATAACTATGTTGTACATAGGGGAGGCTCTCGTCCCATGTGCGTGGATGCTTTGAATTGTACATGCGCAGAATGTGTACAATCATTCTGTTGACGACCTCTGTCTGGCCATCTGTTTGGGGATGGAAATTTGTGGACTTGGTGAGCTTTGTGTCCAACATTGACCAGAGGCTGGACCAAAATGTGCTGAGGAACCTGCTATCTCGATCTGATATGATAGACTGTGGGATCCCAAAGTGCACCCACACTCGTTCAAAGAAAAGTTTAGCAGTGGCTTCTGCTGTGATATTCTTCTTACAGGCCGTCATGATGGCCATCTTCGAGAATCTGTCAACGACCACGAAAACACAGTCATTTCCATTCTTAGTAGAAGGCAGGCCCGACATGTAATCCATGGAGATGGATTCCCAAGATCGACTAGGGGTAGGTAGTGGAGTATATAGGCCTTGCTTCTTGATGGTCGGTTTGGCAATGGCACAAGCAGTGCAGGATCTGATGTGCTTCTCGACATCCTTTCGAAGGTTCGGCCAATAAAAATACTTCTGTAGTATTGCTACTGTTTTCTCGACCCCGAAATGCCCAGCGACTCGACTGTAGTGTGCTTCCCATATCATCTTGGCACGCTCGCTTGAGGGAACACAAAGGTGTCCCAGGTGACATAAAAGTGCATCTTGGAGGTGAAAATTTGGAACTTGTGTGCCCCCCAAGAGTGCCTTGTAAGTGTGGCCGAATTCTGGGTCACTCTCATAGAGAAACGGCCAATCAGAAGTCTCGTGCCCACAAGAGTTGAGCACGGTGGTGAGCGCCACGATCGGTGGTCGGCTGAGGCAGTCTGCAACATTATTGGTGCTACCCTTCTTGTACTTGATGTTCAAATGAAACTGTTGCGGATATGTGGACCACTTCTGATGGCGATCATTCTGCAACTTCCCTTGTGTCTGTATGAACTGCAGGGGCCGGTGGTCTGTGTGGATGATTGTTTCCTTTCCCAAAATGTAATGCTTCCATTGTCGACAGGCTTGCACAATGGAATACATTTCTTTGTCATAGGTGGGATACTTGCGAACTGTCTCAGACAATGTCTCACTGTGATATGCCACTGGATGTCCCTGTTGAGTAAGAAATGCCCCAATAGCATAGTCAGAGGCATCTGTCTCGATCTCAAATGGCTGCTGCAAGTTTGGTAATGTTAGCATTGGGGCAGAACAGAGGCGATTTTCAATTCTGTGAATGCCTTTTGTTGAGGTTCCGACCAAAAGAATTTTTCTCTCGCTCCTCCCTTGGTGACTTGACTCAAGGGCCAAGTGATATGAGAGAATCCCAACACGAATCTACGGTAGAAATTAGCAAGACCCAGAAAGCTGCGAAGCTCTGTTATAGTAGTCGGGGCTGGCCAATCCCGAATGACTTGGATCTTAGCTGGATCCACATGCACCCCCCTTTCATCAATAATGTATCCCAGATATTGAACCTGGGTCATGCCAAACGTGCACTTCTCCAAATTGGCACACAACTTGTGTTGCCGCAGTGTTTGGAGGACTTGTCGGATGTGATGAAGGTGCTCTTCCCAAGTCTTGTTGAAGATCATAATGTCATCCAAGTACACCACTACGAATGAGTTGGTGAATGGCCGCAAGATGTCGTCCATCATCCTCATGAAGGTTGCGGGAGCATTCGTCAACCCGAAAGGCATGACCAGCCATTCAAAAAGGCCTTCCTTAGCTTTGAAGGCAATCTTCCACACATCAGAGGGTTCAATTGGTACCTGGTGATACCCAGACTTCAGGTCGATCTTACTGAAATATTTTGCACCTTGGAGTTGGTCCAGAAGGTCATCAATCCGTGGGATTGGGTACCTATTCCGGACAGTGATCTTGTTCAGCGCCCGATAGTCAATACAAAGTCTCCACGTCCCATCCTTCTTCTGTACCAACACGATCGGGCTCCCACGGGGCGATGAACTTGGTCTGATGTGACCTTTCTGCAACAGCTCCTGAATCTGCCTCTTGATTTCATCATTCTCCAGAACAGAGCGCCGATAGATCGGTCCATTAGGTAGCGACGCACCGGGGGTCAGATCAATCGGGTGCTTGACCTGACAGTGCAGAGGAACCCCTGTGGGTGAGGTGAATATGTCCCCGTACTCCTCCACAACCTTATCCATTTGTTGTTGTTGTGCAGAGGAGCCCTGTCTGGAGGTCGTGGCCACGGTCTTCTTCTTGCCCTGGGGGCGGATCATCAGGAAAACGAATTTCCTGGTTTGGGAAATGAGCTTACTGCATTGTTTTGCAGTAACCAAAGAGATAGCCGTAGGAGGTGGTACCTCTGGTATCCCGTACAACTTATTTCCCAAAGTAATAATAACAGCACGAGGTCGAGACTCATACACAGCATGACGCTTCCACAAGTATGGTTGTCCTAATAATACATCAGAAACATCAATAGGAGCAACGTCACATAATACCTCATCCGTGAAGGGCTTGATGCTATAGGGAGGGCAGCACTGCTGGCTGATGCGGAGATCTCGTCCTTGGTGAAGCCACCCGATGGTGTATGGATGTGGGTGAGCTGTGGTCGGCAAGCCCAACCGCTTCACGGCGTCTGCTGAAATGAGGTTCTTTCGGCTCCCATTGTCGACAATGAACTGTACAGGGGAGCCCTTTACCCACATCTGGGAGTGGAAGAGACGTTCCTCCTCCTCTGGATCTTCCGGTTCCTCCTTCTGGACCTTTGTAGTGGCAACGGTGGCGTTGGGCTCCGCATCAATAATCTGTTTCCCTTTTTCATTCCCCTTTTCAGGTTCTGATTCGGAGTCAGAGCATGCATCTGACTCAGAAGCCCTCATCTCGACCACTAGCGACTGCTTGGCCCGACACTCACTTGTGTTGTGAGTGGAGCTCTTATGGAACTCACACCACTTTCCCGTGTCCTTCTTTGGCTTTGCGGTGTTGTTCTTTTCTTGTGGCTTCGATGAGTTGTCTTTCGCCGCCATGCCTTGGCTCGGTCCTTTGTTCTGCGGTTTGGAAGCACCTTTCCCTTGCTTTTGATTCGCAGATCCAAAGTCTCGCTTCTTCTGCTTGAATTTCTGCTCAATCTTGGCGGCATACCGGTATGCCGTACCAAGCGAGGAGATGTCAAGGAACTCCATTTCCTCCTGAATGTATTTGTGCAGACAGCTGCGATACTTTAGCACCAGATGTTTCTCTGAATCTTTGATACCCAACTTTGTGCACAGGGTATGGAACAGATTCGTCAGCTCATGCACATCTTGATCTCTTTGTTGTCGCATCGTGGTCCATTGTATGTACTTGTCCTCATAGCTCCCCACGGGATAGTACTGTTCCTTGACGGCGTCTCGGAAAGAATTCCAAGTTGGTACGGCCGAGAACAGAGAGGGTTCTGTCTGGTCCTTGTTCTCACAGTAGGTTTCCCACGAGTCCTTAACATGGGGGGTAGCTTTGAGGAGTGCAAAAATAATCTTCTCCCGGTCTGAAAAGTCATGAACCGAGAAATATCCTTCTAACAGATTCAACCATTTATCTACAGCATCTGCGTCTATTTGACCCTCAAATAGGGGAATGTCAAAATTTACTTGTACCTTAAAAGGAGTCGCGCCTCCAGAGTGGCTGCTGGATGCAGATGCGCCGCCGGTGGGTAGCCGTTGAAGGATCTGAGCAAAGTTATCCATCATCACGTTCCTTTGTCTTTCGAGGGCCTCCTCGAGCAATATTTTGATAGGATATCCTGCTCCCTCATCTTTCTTTTCTTCCCCCATGGGCGTCCGTCGAGGTTTGCGAGGCTGATCTTGCAAAGGTTCCACCAGATCGAGCCCTAGCTCCTTATACCCCGACCTCGTTGGGGAAATGCAAAGAAGGATCGAGAAAAAGTAGACCCCTCTGATACCACTGATCCAGATTTATGCAGGAACGCAACAGAATAAAAATATAACCATAAATACAGAGATGCAGTGGAAATAACACTTCATTTCATTAATATCAAAGAACTGAAATTTGCTTACAGACAGAATGGAAATAAAACTAGCTAGGGCGCTAGTAGTTATCTCTGAGAAGAGATGTGGCGGCTACAGGCCTCTAAATTGAGTTACAATGAGGCTCGAGGGCCTATTTATTATTGAGAAACAATGGAGAACCCTAAACATCCAAAAACCTAACCCTAGGAGATGAAGTGCCAAAACTATGGGCCCCGTTTGGGTAAATTGGTGTTTCAACTTCCCAGGGATGTAACTTTGGCATATTATCTTCGTTTGATGCTCATGATACATCATTAGAAAGCTCTATCCGAGGACTACAACTTTCGCCACGAATATCATTCCGAAACAGAATGATATTCGCTGGAGGCGCGATGCCCAAAAAAAAAACGTCGTTTAGGGCCTCAAAACGGCTCCGCAAGTTCAGGACCCGAAAAACTGCTAAAAATAGTAAGTTATGCCGAAACTGAAAAACTGAAAGAGACAATGGTGGGGGCCCAAGTGGAATAGGCGGGTGGCCACCAATATCCACCTGGATCAGATGGTTAGTAAGTAAGCTTGATTGCACCTAGACTGGCTGAAAGCTTTAGTCCATCTTAGTCCCACCCGAACAGATTACCCTGGTAAGGAATCTAGTCTGTGGCACTGAGTATGTCAGAACCCTTCGTAGTTCATTTTGAAGATCTTCCATGTACCTCTATACATATAGGTAATTATGAATATCTTCCTAATTAAGAGGGAGTGTTGAATAATGTAACTAGGTTCGGTCTTCATAATTGTGCTTGAGTCATAATGAAATGTATTTATCAAAAGAAAGAAAAAGAAATTTTATTAATAAATAAACTGACTTATTAAAGCATGGTTTTCATGCTTAAGTCAATTGTTTTTAGGTCAAGATCTTCATTGAAGACCTATAGGGTTTATGTCAAGTGTCCTTGTCCATGTCTTATTGTACAGAACCCTTCTTGGGAATTATTTGTCAAGAATGGAAATTTTTTAATGTAAATTCGATCAATTAGGCCTCCTCCACCAAGTCAGCCTCAAACAGGGTAATTCGACCTCACAAGAAGCCTATATATTGGAGCAACTCGACCTCATTTGTCACACACACTCAAGCAAGTGTGATTTGCAGTAAGTTGCAGTAGCTAGTTGCAGTAAAGGGTACAAATTCCAAGGAAGAAGAAGGAAAGGGCTAGCAAAGGAAAAGAAGGTCATTATCTTCCTAAGAAGGTCAATTTCTCTCTCTATTATCTCACAAGTGCAAAGTTTTGGAGTTCTACTGGAAGGTCGAAATTCGGTAGTTGTTGGGGAGGCTAAAATTCTGGAGTCGCTGGGTCGAAAATTCTGCTGTTGAATCGAAGTTCAAGATTGTAGTTGCACTTTTAAGGGTTGACATTTACAAGGAAGAAGGGTTGACTAGGTTTGTTGGTCTAGGGTCTTGATTGTCTCACCGCCATATGAATCTACTAAAGGAAGAGTCCTTGACTGGGTTTTCCCCTATCTAGGGGTTTTTCCCTAGCTATGCGTCTACATCTGGTGTTTTTGATCTTCGTGTTATGGTTTTGGTAATTGCATGATGAACTAAGATAAAAGAACATAAGAAAAATAATAATAACTTAAGGAATTAAGGAAATTACAAGTAACTATAACCGAGAGAAAATATTTCTGCCTTTCTGATTTTCCAACAGTGCAATCCATCACTAAACTGAAAATACATCAACAAACAAGCTCCATATGGCCTCTAACATCCAAAAAAAATCATGCTACAACAAATACATACATATCATCAAAATCATTGCGTATATTGGGATCTTCATCATCAATATCACCCTTTAAGCATTAAAATAAGATAAAAAACCGTAGCATGTCAAGTCAAGATTTTGTTTGATTCATGGGTACGTTTTTAGTAGGGTCGTCATAGAGTAGTTCGATAACCAATGCTACTAACAACAAGGTACATAGAGGGATTGGTTTTCTTGATTAAATACTAGCTCCATACTCTCATACATGACAAAATCCAATGGAAGAATTGCAATCCCCCAATCCTGAAATCCTAAAAAATTGTTAAGTCTACTAGATTTTGAGTGAGATCTAAAATTCTAATTTCTCCATATGAAATCCAATGAGGTCAAAACCACTCTCAAACATCTTGACTCATTTTGTGGTAATGTTAAAAATTGAAGTAAAGGGATTAAAATGAAAGATAAAGGAGAATGTCACTTTTACTTTAAGAACTTAACATTACAATGAATTGAGTAGCATTAGTAGTGTTGGCATTGAGTTGTGATGCAGTGTTTGGTTGGCATTGATGTCAACCTTGTTGCATATGGCTCGATTCGTTACAGGTGTTTGGCTATGCATATGATCGATTGATTGCAGGTGTTTGGCTATGCAGTTGAGTGTGTTTGGTTGCAGGTGTTAACATGTGATTGATTGACTATAGGTGTTTGGTTATACAGTGTTGCATGTGGTTTGATTGGTTGCATGTGGTTGTATAACATTACCAAGGATGTTTCCCATGGTATTTAGCGCGATAGCTTAATGGTTTACCATGGCTGTGGTTGGCTAACATTACCAAGGATTTTTCCCATGCTATTTGGTGTGACAGCTTAATGGTTTACCATGGTATTTGGTGTGACAACTTAATGGTTAAATAATTTATTTTATTTGATGTGGTCATCATGGGGTATGGATTGTAATTAATGCTTTTGGTTTGGTCCATTGTGAAGAGAAATAAATCATAAATGTACCATGCCATTTTTAGAGTGAAGTGTGAGTGAGAGAGTGTGCTACAATGCTTTGTATAGCCTATTATATAATTGTGGCTGAGTTGAGTAGTGTCTATCAGATTTCATTTTTAGATCAGAGAGAGTGATGTGTTACTCATGTTGAGCGGACTGCAGAACCTAGTTTGAAGATGTATGAAATCGTGGTTTGCATGGAGGAGTTGGAGGTGTAGAGACTTCATGCTTGTTGAGGCTTGCAGACAGTGAGTAGAGGAGGTGGTGGCCTTCTTGTTTGTGGTAGCCAGCAGACTGATATTGGAGTCTATTCTTCTAGCTGGTAGATGTCAACTACTCTATGTACAATTTGTTCAACAACTAATTGAAGATTTGAGCAGCATAGCAACATAGGGTGGTTTTTCTCCCCGAAAGGTTTGCACCAGAAACACTTGTATGCATGTCGTTCTTGATATTATTCATGGTGTTAATGTGTTGATTCTATGTTGGTTTTACATGCTATATTTGTGATTAGATAATGGGTTACTAATCCTTGGATGTTTTGATAAAAAGAATTAAAAAGTAATAAACACTAGCACTGTTGATTCCCCCCCCCCCACCTCTCAGTAGTGAGCTCATTTCTAACAAGTAGGGCAATATGGTCAAATACTAGGCTTCCCCAGTCATTAGTCACTGCTTTTTTGAAAAATAATTATGTTCAAAGGGTCCTTGGCAACATTGTACAAAATCGGCTAGTTTGGTACCAAACTGATCGGTTCAATGAAAAAGGGTTGATTTAGTACCAAACCGACCAAAAACAGTCTGGTTCACCGGTACGAATCGGTTTTTCCCTCCAACCAGTTGAACCAGCCGGTTCAGACCGATTTGATCCAATTCTAATAACATTGATATGCATAAAGAATAAGCAACCTTTCATAAAGGAAAGATGCATCATGCTATGCATATCATTAATGGGAAACTAACCATCAATATATTGTCTCTTCCAATCAACAAAATTAAACAATTTATGGTGGAAAAGATCCTCTTGTTTGAGAGATATCAATTACCACCAATCCAAAAAATATCCGATTTGGAGATATCAATGTGCAAATTTATTAAAATCCTTGCACTTGATGCCAAGTGTTCCTAATTATGAGTAAGAATATAAGTTTTGAACTAATAGTATTTGAGATAATGACAAGTCAAAGAAATCAAAAAAATTATTGCAACCAACACAATGAGTTCAAGGGAATAAACGTAAAGTAAACAAAAACTAAGATCATTATTACATTAAGAGAAACAAGGTGGATTCTACAGCCCAATATGAATTAGATGTGTAATATAACATACACTAAAACACACCCTGGATCAAGTGAGAAGTGATGTGAACAAACCGCCATCATCTTGTGCAATCACAGCAAGTGACATGCCTTTGTACTGAATCATTCCTTGCACCATGGGGCTTGATCAAGTAGTTAATGAAGGCAAGTGGGAACAGTTAAGGTTGAAGCTGGATAGAAAGAGGTTAATGCAACTCATACGAAGGATGGTGTGGATGGTAGAGGCCATCATTCTACGCCCATCATTTCTCAAGCACCACAAACTCCTCACTCACATTATCTTCTAGCTTCGTAGCATCTGACTGTTCTTTATGTTTTGGACCATGAAGACTCTATGGTTTCCCTCCTCCAGGCTATTGAATCCCTTTTCCTAGTCAGCTGTTTTTTGTTTGAGTAGTGAGCTCTCTCTCGCTCAGCTCAAAGTAAGCAAAGGAGAGCATACTCCTAAGTTGTTTCTTATATGTCTTCTTCACTGACTGCACAATTACATTTACGGGCGACCAACATCTAGGCATCACTGGTCTCCTGAAGCTTGGTGTTAAATACAGTAAAAAATGGTCAGTAAATGAGCCTGTGTTCGACGTGGCAATAAGGGGGTTCATGAGCTCATTTAGAAGTTGAAGCTTGTGCTCGAGCATATGCAAAACAAATTCCATAAATGGTTTGCGTGGATTCATGGGAGTTTGAGGCAGCAGTGACTATGGACAGGGCTTGTACCACTAACTCAGAGGTCATGGCTAGCATTTCAGAATGGGTTCCAGAACTTGGGTATTCCCGAGGAAAACAAAACCAGTACCTCCTCACCATTGAACTCTATTAGAAGCTCAAAATGTCGTTGGGGAAAGTCATGGTGGATAGAAATAAAGCTAACGAGGAGATATTGCTCATGTTGGACAAGGTGGTCTTGAACCAAAAGGATATGACAATTCACCTCAAGCACATTGAAGAACAATTACCTCATGGCCCTAGTCCAAGTGACTGCAGCAAGGAGTAGCTCAGCCCAATTGAGGCAGATGCCTCCAATTCTCCTTAGTTTCTATGGATTTGTTTACTCAGTTTTGTTGGTCTTCTAGTCTAGCTAGTGGCATAGATGCTATGAAGCAAAAATTTTGCTTATCGGGCTCTCTATAGACTAGCCTAGGACTAGTTTATTTTATGTTATGAAACCGGATTTGTCCCTACCACCCTTCGTGTCCCAAATCCATCGAATCAGACATGATTCGGTCGGACTCATGTGTTGAGAAATTGGAGGGCTAGTGATTAATTCAAATTCTCTTCTTGATAATTACTTGTGAGCTTATTTAATTTACTTATGTCTTCTCTTCTTATCTTATTTAGTCTTTCATCAAGTCAATTATCAAAATACAAGAGACACAGGATTAGGCTCTTCAATCCAGGGCAAAACCTCTCCCTCTTGGAGAGGGAAATCCACGAGAAATTCTTCTTATAGATTTTCAAATGACTAGTACCATGACCGTGACACAGACCCTTAACCTTCTTATGCTTCCAAGACCTTGTCACTGATTGATTTTGTTCTTCTGCACTGTCCTTCACTGACTTGCACCTTTCTGCACCAGAGAGCTCGATCTCTACACAAATTCTGCTTCCTTAGGGCCTTGACTGTTTACTTATCTCAGTTGGATACAACCATAACTTTAGCACAATCACTATGCACTTTGTTGTACCTTTTATCTCACGCTTTAACACAGTTAAACCTTCTTTGGCACCTTGATCTGACCTTGAATGCAGCCTTCTTTAACAATGTAATCCACACTTGAATACACCCTTCTCCAGCATTATCATCTGCACTTGAACACAGCTTACTTTAGCACAGAGATCCGCACTTAGACACAGCCCTAATTTCAGCACTGTGATCCGCACTCACTTCAGATTTCTCCACGTTGTAGTGTCACAGATATATCCACAATCCTTAGGTGATACCTTGCTGTAATGACTCTCGGCCTACCTGAAGTCTGCAAGGTAGGATGGCCCAGAACTGAGAGTATATTTATACCTTTATTAACCTCCAGCCTTCACTCCCAATCACAGTCCTTTCCTCGCTGAAATGTCTTCTGATTTCCCCACCAAACCGCAAACCTTACCTTGTAATACTACCTCAGACATATCCAAAAATCTCAGACAATCTGAACTGTGTTTTCTGCAAAGTCTACTAGGGTATATTTAGTGGTTCGTCCCTATATATTAGCCAACCTGTCTTTGAGAACCGATGTAACTATTTCTAGGAGCCGACGTGACTGTTAGGCCGACTTGATCATTTGTTATGAGGCTGACTTCAAGAGCACATTTTCCAGCATTAATGAGGTCATCTTGGAGCATCATTCAGGAGCCATTTCTTCATGATATCACGACAAGATCTTGAAGCATATTTTGTTGACTAGAATCTTCATGTACATGACTCTTAATTACACTTGTAACTAGAAGACAAACCCTAATAGACATCAAGAAGAAGTATATTGACCTATAATAAAAATCTTGCTCATGAAATCCATGGAGAAAGTACAACAAAAATACATTTTATTATCTTTGTCTTTTCAACACTCCCTCTGAACTAGGGAGGTATTCATACAAGTACATGGTCACTTTCAAACTGAAGAATCTCATAAGAAGAATCGGATTGGTAATCACATCTGTATAGCATCATATCAACCAGCATTGTCCTAGTGCAAGGCCTTGACTAACAGCCCCATCTCTCAACGAGACAATGGGCTACAATGTTGGGGAGACACATGACTTATAGACACCATAATCATTGTCTCTCCAAGGTACATACTCCACCCAGGTGTTCCCAAAGTATGAACTTCTTGGACTATTCTTCTCTTGGGTAGCTAGCCCTCAAAGAATATCGATCCCCGACTACTCTTATCTTGAATGCCCTATCACATTCTCAAAGAGTATCGAATGACAAATGATTACCCAATCCTCCATTATGTCTTCCCAAGTGA
Source organism: Pinus albicaulis (assembly GCA_034641835.2). Lineage (NCBI taxonomy): Eukaryota > Viridiplantae > Streptophyta > Pinopsida > Pinales > Pinaceae > Pinus > Pinus albicaulis. The sequence continues at coordinate 502,866,169 of CM076575.1, read as the reverse complement.
AGACCAGAACGATGTGTCTATCCATTCTCTCCACGTGGCCTACACTAAGACTTACGGTTGTTAGTCCTGGTCTAGTGCATAACACATGTATTAGAGAATCATATACGTCACTCCCTCTTAACTTAGGAAGGACATACTTCAAGTTTCTTCCAAGCAAGAAACTTGTCACCAAGCTCCCTCTCAACTAGTGACCTGCAGCAGCAATGGTGAGACACCCAACTACTCATGAAGAATTCCTCCCCTCAATGTCATGGATTTCGATATTAAGAAATCTTCAACCTTTGGCTTCATAGGGTACAAGATCATCCATCACTTTCATCCATGAGTCATGTCATCTACCAAAAAGTGATTCATCTGACTTCCTTATCTAGTCCACCTTTGATGCCATGGTGCTTTCTTTCGAATCATCTCCAAGGATCTTACATCCTTTCACATGATTGGCAGCCCTGCACAAATTCATCTAAATAAACATATACATATGAAATTTTAAAAACAAAAGTTACCTCAGTGATGACCTTTCACCATGACATCTTCCTGTAGGCATCGGCATCCTCTATTCAGATTGACACATCTCCTAATGATATGTCTTGTCAAGGGTCTTCTTCTTTACCAAACTTCTATCAGAGTCTACATATCCACCCAGGAGATATTCTAGTCACATCTTCTTGGCTTCCAGATGATAACTGCCTCTTGACATGGTTGCACTTCATGATCTCTTCCTTTCTGCACATCTTCATTCCCAGGAACTTCCAATTTCCAGTTCCTTGTTTATATACAACCACCTCATATTCCATATGAGGATATATTATGTTGATTTCATTTGTCTGTGCACTGTGAGAGATTATACTTCTAATTTCATTACCTGCAACCGTATGACGTGACTACACAGCATCTAGTATCAGCATATAAATATATATACCTCATACATTTTTCCATTGGGTCATCTTGTAGCAATTTTACAAGAATGAGGAACTTCATTCCATTGACTTGCTTCATCAATATGACATCACATCCTAATCCCAGAATTTTGTAGCATAGAATTCTTGATGAAACCTTTTTGCTTTCTTTCTAACCAGTGAATTCATAGAGAATTCCATTAGAGAGTGTGAGCACCTGTTTCCATGATGACCCTTGATCTTGATGACTGCCTTCCATCAGTATTATTATCAACGAGGTTTTCCAGGAGTTGTTTCACCAAGAGCTCCTACCATGCTTTTATCATGAAGCTATGGTTTCCTATCATACTATCTTACAACCAACAGAAATCTCTTAAAGAAGAAGATGATCTCAATCATAATAGAGATTTCTCGCTTCTTCTTTCTTAGACTTCTTAACATCAGGTTCTTCTCTTTTATTTGTGTCATGGGCTTCTTCCTTTTTCCTCTTGTCCTTTCCAGATTAAGGACGATCTCTTTTATAATGCCTAAGTTCATTACATCCAAAGCATCGTACTTTGTCCATATTTCTTCTTTTATTCTAAGGATCAAATTTTCCGAATCTTCCTTTCTTCCTGGATATGGCTGCAAAGGCTTTATTCCCTTGACTTGATCATGTATCAACTTTGGCTTTTAATCTTGTTTCCTCTATTTTACATAGAGACCATAAATCGTGGAATGGTGTTGCTTCTTTCTTCCCGTATAAGCTTGAAGTGAAGTTTCCCCATTCTTTCGGTAGAGCATTCATCACCACTATAGTCATCTCAGTATCAGACATTACTTCTCCCAATTCCTGCAGTTGGTCTCTTATTTCAGAAATCCTCATAAAGTATGAAGTGATTCCTTCTTCTCTTTACAGTTTCATTTTGTATAGTTCTTGTCTCAAAGAGATTGCTTCATCTGCAGTACTTACAGAGAATAGCTCCACCAGTTTCTCATATATTTCTTTTGCAGACTTCGGTTTTTATACATAGAGAATGAGTGAGTCCTTAATGGATTCTATGAGAATCCTCTGGGCTCTGATTTCTCCTTTCATGTACTTGGCATGAGCTAGAGCATCTTATTTTAAGGGTTGAATTATAGATCCTTCAAGGTAGCCCATAACTTTGTCTTCAATTAAATTCAAATCTGTCATTTTCCATGCACTAAAGTTTGCTGACCCAACTAATTTGTTGCTCTCTTTATATTAAGTCATCTTGACAGATTTAAATAAGGTCATAAATACTTGAGTAGAGTGACTTGCAGCTTCCTTGATGGTGATGAAGATGAAGTCAGGATCTTCTTCTTAGATTGAATTCTCCAATGTAGATGTTCTTGGATCTTGGATGATCAAGGATGTCTTCAAAAGATGATGTCTCTTGCAACAATGTCTTGAATACAAATATTTAAATGAGATAGAAGATTTTTCTTGAGACAGCTTGAGAATCTTCCTTGCAAACTGATTTGACTTTTCAACATAAACTTTGACCTTTGCTTCAGTGTCTTATTGTCGAGTAGCCCTTGTGTTCAGCACCTTAGCTCTGATTCCATGTTGAGAATTTGGAGGGTTGGTGATTAATTCAAATTTTCTTCTTGATAATTACTTGTGAGCTTATTTAATTTACTTATGTCTTCTCTTCTTATCTTATTTAGTCTTTCATCAAGTCAATTATCAAAATACAAGAGACACAAGATTAGGCTCTTCAAGCCAGGGCAAAACCTCTCCCTCTTGGAGAGGAAAACCCACGAGAAATTCTTCTTATAGATTTTCAAATAACAAGTACCATGACCGTGACACAAACCCTTAACCTTCTTATGCTTCCAAGACCTTGTCACTGATTGATTATGTTCTTCTACATTGTCCTTCACTAACTTGCACCTTTCTAAACCAGAGAGCTCGGTCTCTACACAAATTCTGCTTCCTTAGGGCATTGACTGTTTACTTATCTCAGCTGGATACAACCATAACTTTAGCACAACCACTATGCACTTTGTTGTACCTTTTATCTCACACTTTGACACAGTTGATCCTTCTTTGGCACCTTGATCTGACCTTGAATGCAACCTTTTTTAACAATGTAATCCACACTTGAATACACCCTTCTCCAGCACTATCATCTGCACTTGAACGCAACTTACTTTAGCACAGAGATCCGCACTTAGATGCAGCCCTAATTTCAGCACTATGATCCACACTCACTTCAGATTTCTCCACATTGTAGTGTCACAGATATATCCGCAATCTTCAAGTGATACCTTATTGTGATGACTCTCGACCTACTTGAAGTCTCTGAGGTAGGATGGCCCAAAACTGAGAGTATATTTATACCTTTATTAACCTCCAGTCTTCGCTCCCAATCACAGTCCTTTCTTCGCTGAAATGTCTTCTGATTTCCGCACCAAACTGCAGACCTTACCTTGTAATACTGCCTCAACCATATCCGAAAATCTCAGACAATCTGAACTGTGATTTTTGCGTTTTCTGCGAAGTCTACTAGGGTATATATAGTGGTTCGTCCCTCTATATTAGCCAACTTGTCTTTGTGAACCGATGTGACTATTTCTGGGAGCCGACATGAGTGTTAGGTCGACTTGATCATCTGTTATGAGGCCGACTTCAAGAGCACATTTTCCAACGTTAATGAGGTTATCTTGGAGCATCATTCAAGAGCCATTTCTTCATAGTATCATGACAAGATCTTGGAGCATATTTTGTTGACTAGACCCTTCATGTACATGACTCTTTATTACACTTGTGACCAGAAGACAAACCCTAATAGACATCAAGAAGTCTGGTGACCTATAATAAAAATCTTGCTCATGAGTTCCATGGAGCAAGTACAACAAAAATACATTTTATTATCTTTGTCTTCTTTAGATAAATTATTAGCAAAGGAAGGGGAAGAATGTCCCCATTGGAGATGCTCGTCTTGTTCCAATTTCATTAGGGTAGCAAGTGTTCCATCTATTGGAAGTGGGGCTGCAACAACAGCTTCAAATGTTGACGGAAGACAACAACCTCAAGGTAACAACTATCCATTGTGGAAATATGTCACAAGAGAGCAAGGGCCAGGCAGCAAGATGAAGGGAAGAGGCAATGTTGCTTGGAAATGTAGCTATTGCAACAATCATTTCATGAGCACATATTACCGTGTGAAAGCTCATTTGTTGGCTTTACCAAGTTGTGGAATTGCAGCTTGTACACAGGTGTCGTTAGCAAAGAAAAAAGAAATGGAAAGAGAGGCATATGTTGGTGTGGCAAATGTGGCTGCAAAAACTAAAAAAAACAAGAATGATGACCCCCTTCCATTCTTGAGGAAGAGTCGCAACAAGTTCCCATTTGAGAGTTCTAGTGGGGGACAAGCAACGAAAAGAATGGCAAATGCACTTGGTCCAATGGACAAGATTTTCCAGAAAGAGAAACATGATGAGCTTGATCTCACTGTTGCCTTTTTTTTCTATCAGAACTTCATATCCTTCAATGTTGCACGCTCACCTCTATTTATTGAGATGTGTCGAGCTCTAACTGAAGGGGCTCCATCAAGGTACATTCCTGGGTCAGAGAAGGTTAGAACCACATTGTTGATGAAGGCAAAGAAAGAGGTGGAAAAAATGCTTGGGCCTATTAAATCAACATGGCCAACATCTGGGGTTAGCATTGTTTCTGATGGATGGACAGATCCAACACGGCACCCACTCATCAACTTCATGGTGTCTTCCTTGAATGGTCCAATTTTCTTGAAATCAGTGGATGCACTTGGACAATACAAGATTGCACAATATATGGGTGAGTTGTTTATTAAAGTTACTGAAGATGTGGTTGTTGATTCTTGTGTGCAAATCATTACAGATAATGCATCTGTTTGCAAGGTTGTTGGCATGATTGTGGAAGCTAAATATCCACAAGTATTTGGGACACCTTGCATTGTTCATTCATTAAACTTAGCAATTAAATCTATTGCTTCTGATGTGCTTTGGATTGGAAGCAATATTGAGGATGCACGACATATCCACAACTTTGTACAAAACCATGTGAATACCCTCACTATCTACAAGGAATACACCAATCTATCATTGTTGAAGATTGCGGATACACGGTTTGCCTCTTCATTCATCATGTTGAATGTTGAGACTTTGGGGTAGCATCAGATGTGCTCTAGCTCCCAAATTTTGTGGAGGAGTTGGAGTACATGAGATCTCTAAGACCCAGAAAGCATTTGGAAGAATTCCATCAGGTTTAAGAGATATTCAAATAATTGATCTTTTTAATTAAGGACCCTTAGTCTAACTTAAGAAATTAAAAGATTAAAGTGAATTAAATTAAACATGTGATGAGAATGAATTAAGTGACGCGGATCAAGCAACTTCTAATCTTAGTCGTTGATTACAAATTAGATAACTGTCGTTGGTTTCCCAAAGAGAAAAGTATAAGAGAAGGGCTTGGGGTCAGTTGGAGAACACACACATTTGCAGAGCACTGAAGCTAAGCTGAAATTCTAGGGCGTGGTTTGCTAAGATTTTCAGGAAGAGTTTGCAGTGCAGCGAGGGGCGGTATTGGCAAGGGGATGATCTGATCCCAGGCCAAGAGTACAACAGCGGCAGAGAGGCAGCATACCGAGCAACGCAGAGGGAAGCCAGAGCCACGCAGTCCAGCGGAGGCCACGTAGAGGCAGCAAGAGCCATGCAAGGCTGACACAAGCCCAGTCAGGGCAGCGCAGGGGCAACGTAAGCCCTTCAGGGGTGACACAAGCCCTTCCAGAGTAGTGCAGAGGCTGACGCAGGCCAGAAAGGGCTCGAGTTCTGTAAATCTCGTTTGAAGGTGTGAATCAGCCATATTTTCTGTCTCCGAGTGAAAGAGGTATTATTGTCGTGATTTTCACTGTAGGGCCAACCATGTCTGGTGCCCAAAAATTGTTGTATTCAGAATCTGCATAATAATAAAACCCTCCAGAGCTAGCTGCACCGGTTTTCCCGCATTGGGTTTTTTCGGGGACATTTGTCCGAAAAAATCTGTGTCACTTTTTCATATGAGAGTGTTATTCAGTAAATGATCTGTATGTGTAGGCTGCTATTTGTGTTTACTTCGTTGTTTTTTCTGAATATTCAGATTAATAACTTGTATGATTAATCAAGTAGGATAAGTAAATCAATGTTTAGCAATAGGGCCTCTTAGATTAAGAAATTTTCACATGGTATCAGAGCATTGCAGATCAAGCTGAATCTCCAGCAAAATTGGCTGAAGAAATTTTTGCTGCAAAGAACAGCTGAAGCAGCAGAGATCTGGAGAGGGTAGCGCTGTGAAATTTTCAAATCTGAAAATTATAACTGCAGTGATTGATTTATTTCGCCTACTTATTAGATAAGTTATTTACAGATGCTTCAGTAAATTTTGAAATAAACACAGCTGCAATACTTCACTCTAATCAAAATCAGAAGAACAAAAATAACACATGTAGCACAATAGAAACAACCATATGAACACAATTATTTTTGGACAATTGTCCCCAGAAAAACCCAATGTGGGAAAACCGGTGCAGCAGATGAGGGTTTGTATTTATCTTCAGCAATGAAAAGATCTTTTACAGAAGTCTTGGTGAGCAAAATAAAATAGCATACACCTGGCATGAATTATCTGGACACTCCGGAAGTATTCCCGACACACAGGATGTCCTCCTACACCCTATGCGTCATCCTGCGTAGCTTCTCTGCGCAGTCCCTCCCTGGACTACGTAATTCTGCGTGGAGGGCTTGATGCTGCTGCTCAGCACTACCTTCCCTTCACCCTTATGCCTTCTGCTTCTTTGTCAGCTGACTTATCCCTCCCCCTTCTGCATATGCAATCCCGCCTCTACAAACTCACCCACTGAAATCAAATTCTCTTACTTCATAATCGATTTCTTTCTGGTACTGAGAATGTGCCCGACTTTTTTTCCAAATGACCCTCAAGCCTCTTCTTATAATCTTCTTGCTGATGAATCAACGGCCAAGATTATATCTTTAATTAATGGCTCAGATTAAAATATGACTTGATCTCCGTTTTCTAGAATATTCACGCTCTGCTTTATTAATAACCTTTAATTATTTAATTTCCCTAAGTTTAGACTTAGGGTCCACATTAAAATAATTAATTATTTTAATAAAGCAAGATCCGAGTGAAATTTCCACAAACGATTTTTGGGTTCTCTAGAAAATTGATGTCCAAGCCTCTCCACCAAATTTGAGACTTGGAACACTTCCCGATGCTATAAAATCAACACTCCCTCTTCGCGAGGAAAGTGTTCAAGCAAGGTACCACTATACTGCTCTGATTCTAGAACATTTGTTGCGTTGTTGATGTCCTGGCTGCTGCCCCTCATCTTTGCGCTATTGCCTTCTGTACTATTGCCTAGGACACTATCTCTGCCACTGCCTCATCCGTACTGCAACTCCCTCTGACTCTGTAGACCACTCGTTCCTCTAATGGAAGGGGTTCTCGACCATCCTCATCTTCTTTCTGAAGCAAGTAAACTTAATCTTAGTCAAAGCCTTGGTGAGGATATCTGCCACCTGTTCCCCTGTACGTGTGTACCTCAACTGCACTGCTCCCCGTTGGACATAGCCCCCGATGAAATGGCACTGAATGTCAATGTGTTTTGACTGGTCATGAAACACAGGATTCTCAGAGAGCTTGATGCAACTCTGATTATCACACATAATCCCAGTCAGTTCCATCCTCTTCTTGAGTAGGTTCAAGAGTAATTTACAAAGAAATATGGCCTCGCACGAAGTTGTGCTTGTTGCCATATACTCTGCCTCGACTGAACTTAGTGCGACGAACTTTTGTTTCGTACTGCACCAGCAGGTCATTCCTGATCCGAGATTGAAACAGTACCCACTAGTACTCTTCCGATCCATTGTGCTTCAAGCCCAATCTGCATCTGTAAACCCACTCAACTAGACCTCATTTCCCTTGGTGTACTTCAATCCATACTTGATTGTCCTCTTCAGATATCTGAGAACATGTTTGGTTGTTGCCCAGTGAGCCCTCCTTGGTTCCACCATGAACTGATCGAGGGTATTCACTGCATAACGGATGTCTAGTCTAGTATTGACCAGATATATCAATGATCGGATGAGTCGCCTATACAAGGTGGGATCAGCCTCATCATCCTCTGTTGTGTCTACCTTTTTTCCCATAAACTTACATTCAACATATAGAATTCTGGAAATGAAATTTTCAGATTAAAACACATGGGACTATCAACACATGCTGAAAATAAATATGGGCATAAACAGACTAGCAACACATAAAAAATACACACAAATTTTTGGTCAACTTAGACCCAGGCAAAACCCCTTCAATCTTCTCTAGGGAAAACCTGTTAGAGAGCTCTTCAAATTTATTTATCTTTCAAGTTCAGGAAAAATACATTTGCAGACAAAACAAAACAGCAAGATACAACTTATCTCTTCAGCCAAAAACTCCTTGAAAATCATGCCCACTTTGCCTCAATTTTTGTATCCACTTGGAGCTAAAATAGTACTGTACGAACGCGGACTGTACTGTATGGATTCCGTACGGATTTTTTTCCCTCAAAATCAGCCCTCAAACTGCGTGCATCTCACAACATTAAATGTTCGTATTGTACATTTTGTTGTCTTCTATGCCTTGATTTTTGTGCCCAACTTTGCCCATAATTCACTTCTTCAACGTGTTGCAACAAATTTCTCTTTCAAAACTTTTCTCCAGCTCTCAGCCTCCTTTCTCCAATCTGCTCATGAAGAATGAATGAAATGCAGTCTCTCTTTTCTTTTTCCCCCTTTTGTTTCACTACATGACCTTTGGGCAACCCTAAGATCTAATGGCTCAGATTCATTTAGATCAAGGGATGAGAATAAATGTGCATTTAATTCTCACTTTCTATTTTTTAACTCACCCATTAAATAAAGTACCCACATTGTACTTTAAGTCTAAAGTCACTTTTCACTTTATAATTTAACATTGACTTTACCACTTATAAAGTCACTTTCACTTTATAATTTAATATTGACTTTACCACTTATAAAGTCACTTTCACTTTATAATTTAATATTGACTTTACCACTTATAAAGTAACTTTCACTTTATAAAGTCACACTTAGGAAAAGAATTATTTTGAACACTTTTCCATAGGTAGAGACTAACCCATGGGAAACCACTTGTCCAAGATACATTAAAAATCAACACTCCCTCTTACCGAGGAAAATGTTTTTGACCACACCCATCTTGTCCCTGAAATGGGCATGCTTGCCTCTTGGCAAGGACTTCATGAGAACATCGGCCACCTACTCATCTATCGATATATACTCCAACTTCACTGCCCCCTTTTGAACATAATCCCTGATGAAATGATATCTGATGTCAATGTGTTTTGACCTGTCATGAAACACTGGATTCTCCGTGAGTTTAATGCAACCCTGATTATCACAGTGAATAATCGTCGGTCTCAACTCCTAATCAAATAGGCCATACAATAACTTGTGAAGCCAAATGGCCTCACAACTAGCTTGGCTAGCAACCATATACTCAGCCTCAGAAGAGCTCAAAGCAACTGACTTTTGCTTTCGACTAAACCACGACACAACTGTCGAACCCAATCCGAAGCAACACCCCGAAGTACTTTTCCTGTCAGAAGCACTCCCTACCTAATCTGAATCTGTGTAACCTGCCAACCTCACTCCATCTCCTCGCCTATAGTCCAGACCATAATCAACAGTCCCCTGCATGTAGCGAAGAATGTGCTTTGCAGCTACCTAGTGCACCCTCTTGGACTCAACCATGAACTGGCTAAGTGTGTTCACTGCAAAGCATATATCTGACCTAATGTTGACCAAATACATCAAGGACCCAATAAGCTTCCTATACAATGTGGGATCCACCAAACTAGAATCCAAAGCATGAAGCTTCTTCTAGTTGGTGATCATAGGTGTAGACATGGGTCTACAATCTTCCATGTGAAATCTGCTCAACACATCCACAGCATATTGCCCCTGCCCGAGAAAGATATGCCCCTCCTCCTGCCACACCTCAAGCCCCAAAAGGTAATGCATCAACCCAATGTCCTTCATCTTGAACCCCATAGCAAGATCCTCCTTGCAACCACTAATCAGTCTCTCTACCCCAGTAATGAACAATTCATCAACATATAGCACAAAAATTAGTGGATCAGCCCCTCAACAATGTAGTATAGGTTCAGATTTGCATCACTCTTCGTGAAACCCATCTGCTGCAAGTAAGTATCAATCCTCGAATACCAAGCTCTTGGAGCTTGCTTAAGTCCGTAGAGTGCTCGCCTCAACCAGCATACATGGGTCTCCCGCCCAAGTACCTCAAAGTCGTGGTTGCTCAACATACACCTCCTCCTCTATAACTTTGTTCAGAAATGTGGTCTTCACATCCATCTGATGGATCTGCCAACCCATTTCTGCAGCAATAGAAATAAGGGCCGAATAGAAGTGTACCGGACTACGGGAGCGAAGGTCTCATCATAGTCAACTCCCTCTATCTGTGAAAACCCTCTAGCCACAAACCTCGCCTTGAACTTCTCAGTGCTGCCATCCGCAACATGCTTGATCTTGTAGAGCCACCTGGAAGTCACAACTAACTTGGCCTCAGGCCTAGGCACCACCTCCTAGACATTGTTCTTAATGATAGAGGCATACTCCACCATAGCCTCTCTCCATACCTCCTGGCTGGCAGCCTCCTCATAGCTAGTAGGCTCAGAGTCAACAATGCTGGTAGCCTTGGCTACATAACTGCAAAACCGCTCAGGTGGCACACTCTCCTTGTTCACCCTCTTCGAAGGACCAATGGACTCCGCTTACTTCAAGGTGTCTTGAAGCCACTTGGGCCTCCTCTTCCCTGAAGAAGCTTCCCCATAGGGAACCTCATCCTCATCCCCCCAGTTTAGTGAACCTGAAGGGCTGCCAACTAACCCTGGTGTGCCTATACCAACACCTGTCCTCGAAGAACCTGTGCCTGTGTCAGCTGAAGTGCCATGTGAACTTTGTACCAGTGGACTCCCTAAAGAAGTGCTCGGTGAACTCGCCACTGGTACCCCAAATGTCACTGACACTGAAGTACCTCCTGTACCAATCGATTCACAACCCTGAGGTCCTGCTCCTTGTACCTGACCTCCCTGCGGAGGAGAAGTCTGTGACTCTCTTTCATCATACTCCCACGATCTTCGATAGGCCCTCTCCTCCTCAAACTTCACATCTCTCCTAATCACCACTCTCCGTTTAGAAGGAATGAAGATCCGATAAGCCTTCGAAGTCTCGTTGTAACTCATAAAGATACCCTTCTCTACCATGGGTTCCAACTTCGTCCTCTGCTCCTTGGGGATATAAGAATATGTGAGACATCCAAAGATACGAAGATGTCCCACATGAGGCTTCTCTCCAGCAAAAGCCTCCTCTGGAGTTATGTTCCCCAATACTCTGTGAGGACTCCAGTTTTAAAGATAAACAGCAGTATTGCAGGTCTCAGCCCACAAAAACAAAGGCAACCCCTAATCATGAATCATCGCTCTAGCAGCCCCAACAATATCTCTGTTCTTCCTTTCAGACACCCGATTTTGCTGGGGGTTGTAAGGAACAGTGAACTCTCTCCTAATGCCCTCCCATGCACAGAAGTCAGAAAACCCACCATCGGTGTACTCACCACCATTGTCTGACCTCAAGACCCGAATCTTCCTACTGGTCTGCTTTTCCACAAGAGCTCTGAACTCTTTAAAGCAACTGAAGACTTCACCCCTGGTCTTCAAGAAATATATCCAAATCCTCCTAGAGTAGTCTCAACGAATATAACATAATAGTCATAACCACCCAAGGACACATGAGACATACGACCACTGACATCAATATGAATCAAGTCTAGTATACTTGTAGATCTGTTGTCGCTCGCTGGAAATGGTAACTTGGTGTACTTGCCCAAAGCACATCCTCTGCAGACCTCATAATGCTCGACACGGAAATCAAAAACTCCAGTAGTCATCTCCTTCAGAACTCTCAAAGCTCCATGATGCATATGCGCCATCCTCCGGTGCCATAACCTGCATAAGTCTCTACTGTTGGTGGTACTAGTGTGAGTGCTACTAGATGTGCTACTCATCAATGCTCCTGCCGACTGAAAATTGAACCTGTATAGTTTCCCAGAGCATACTCCAATCACTTTGGCCGAAATGATGGAAGCTCCCCTGGGATGCATCAATACCTGCCCCCCTAAGAAAGTGACGTCAAACCCCTTCTCCTCCATAGCAGACACTGAAATCAAGTTCTTCTTCATCCCCGGAACATACAAAACATCCATGACCTTCGAAGGAGGCAAAGACTCCCTCTCAAAGGTCACATTCCCCACACCAACAGCTCTCACAGTGCAGTCATCTCCTAATACAATCTCAATATCAAGTGCCCTCTCTACAAGCTCTGAAAAGAACTCTCGTGCACCTGTCATATGGCGGGGAGCCCTGCTGCCTATGTACCACACATCGGATGATGTACTTCTACTAGATGTAGAAGTAATAAATGCAAAGTCCCTGTCAAACTGTGAAGCAAACTTCTCCACCTCTGCTGAAGCTGCAGTAACCTTCTTCCCCTTGTAGCAGCATAGTGTCACATCTTCTGACATGCCCAACATTTGACTTTGGACATATTCATATCTTTCTTCTTCTTCTTCTCCTTTCCCTTAGCCCCATCTGATGAGGCCCCTTTCTTGACCTTCCCTTTGTTCTTCCCCCTGGCTGTCAAGGCTACATCCTCCTCATCTGCTATCTTCACCCCACCACTGCAAGTCTTCCATATCTCATGATGCACACAATCATCCCAGAATCTGTCCCAATTGAAAAGATTCCCCCTAGAGGTAATAGTATCTCTAAAGACCTCCCAAGACTTAGGAAGTCCCGTTACGGCTATCCTGACTAACTTTGTGGGTGCAACTACCTCACCAATAGCAGTCAAATCATCATGTACCTGTTTGACCCTGCCAAGATAATGAACTGCACTTTCAGCCTTTGTCATCCTGATGTTCTTCAATTGTTCTTTGAGTACCATCTTCCTGCTCTCATTGGTACTCTGATAGAGAGTGGTTAGAGTTGTCCACATCTGATATGCATATGTGTTTCCTCTCACCTGAGGAACCACATGATCCTTCAAACTGTCCATCAAAATCCTTTTTGCCTTTGCATTATTTTTTGCTAATTCAACAAGTTCATCTGCAACAGTAGGAGGTACAACCTCTTGCCGCACTATGTCCCAAACAGCTACCTCCTCAAACACCTTTTGAATTTTGTCCTTCCAAATGGCATAATTGGATATCCCATCCAGTTTGTCCTCTATCCTTAAGAACATAGCCATGACTGTTGTCCAAAATTTACAAAACCAAGAAAATGGAGAAATGAACTTTCCAGCACACCTTGACATCCCAAAAGTTCAGTCTATGTGAAATTTCACCTTGTTGTCCCAAAATATCAGTTTGCTCTCCAACCTGAGTTTGTTATCCAAACCACTGTTTGTTGTCAAAACTACTGTCTGTTGTTCAAACTGCAATTTTCAACCTGTAGCTCTGATACCATGTTGAAATTTGATGACTAAAAAGTTTCCTGCAATCCCAACCCGGTTTTAACTTCACCTTATTACTCCCATTCAGTTAAATGCCCTTTCCCATAGACTTACATTCAACATATAGAATTCTGGAAATGAAATTTTCAGATTAAAACACATGGGACTGTCAATACACACTGAAAATAAATATGGGCATAAACAGACCAGCAACACATAAAAAATACACAAAATTTTTTCGTCAACTTAGGCCCAGGCAAAACCCCTTCAATCTTCTCTGGGGAAAACCTATTAGAGAGCTCTTCAAATTTATTTATCTTTCAAGTTCAGGAAAAATACATTTGCAGACAAAACAAAACAGCAAGATACAACTTATCTCTTCAGCCAAAACTCCTTGAAAATTGTGCCCACTTTGCCTCGATTTTCGTGCCCACTTGAAGTTGAAATAGTACTGTACATTCTATTGTCTTCTATGCCTTGGTTTCCATGCCCAACTTTGCCCAGAATTCACTCCTTCAGCTTGCTGCAACAAATTTCTCTTTCGAAACTTTTCTCCAGCTCTCAACCTCCTTTCTCCAATCTACTCATGAAGAATGAATGAAATGCAGTCTCTCTTTTCTTTTCCCCCTTTTTGTTTCCATACATGACTTTTGGGCAACCCTGAGATCTAATGGCTCAGATTCATTTAGATCAAGGGATGAGAATAAATATGCATTTAATTCTCACTTTCTATTTTTTAACTCACCCATTAAATAAAGTACCCACATTGTACTTTATGTCTAAAGTCACTTTTCACTTTATAATTTAACATTAACTTTACCACTTATAAAGTCACTTTCACTTTATAATTTAATATTGACTTTACCACTTATAAAGTCACTTTCACTTTATATAGTCACAATTGGGAAAAGAATTATTTTGGACACTTTTCCCTAGGTAGAGACTAACCCATGGGAAACCACTTGTCCAAGGTACATTAAAAATCAATAAAAAAACATTCTCGCACTCCCTTCATATGAGCAGATGCTCCACTGTCAATATACCAAACACCTCGAGGAGTCGTGCTTGACACACAAGCGAGATCCTCCTCTAGTCTGGATCCCAGCACAGTCATGTCATGTTCCCTCAGCGTCCCTGAGTGCTTTGGAGGACTGCGTGAACCCTTCCAAATGTCGGATCTTTGGTCCATAGCAGACCCTCCCTTTCTATCTTTAGCCTTTTGCTCTGATACCATGTGAAATTTTTAGATCTAAAAATTATTACTGTAGTGATTGATTTATTTCGCCTACTTAATAGATAAGTTATTTACAGATGCTTCAGTGAATTTTGAAATAAACACAGCTACAGTACTTCACTCTAATCAAAAGCAGAAGAACAAAAATAACACATGTAGCACAATAGAAACAACCATATGAACACAGTTATTTTTGGACAATTGTCTCCGGAAAAACCCAATGTGGGAAAACTGATGCAGCAGATGAGGGTTTGTATTTATCTTCAGCAATGAAAAAATATTTTGCAGAAGCCTTGGTGAGCATAATAAAATAGCATACACCTGGCATGAATTTTCCGGACACTCCGGAAGTATTCCTAACACACAAGATGTCCTCCTACACCCTCTGCGCCATCCTGCGTAGCTTCCCTGCGCAGTCCCTCCCTGGACTGCATAATTCTGCCTGGAGGGCTTGATGTTGCTGCTCAACACTACCTTCCCTTCTCCCTTATGCCTTTTTCTTTTATGTCAACGGACTTCTCCCTCCTCCTTCTGCCCCTGCAATCTCGCCTCTTCAAACTCACCCACTAAAATCGAATTCTCTTACTTCAGAATCGATTTCCTTCAGGTACTAAGAATGTGCCCGACTTTTTTTTCCAAATGACCCTCAAGCCTCTTCTTAGAATCTTCTCACCGATGAATCAACAGCCAAGATTATATCTTTAATCAATGGCTCAGATTAAAATATGACTTGATCTCTGTTTTCTAGAAGATTCACACTCTGCTTTATTAATACCCTTTAATTATTTAATTTCCCTAAGTTTAGACATAGGGTCCACATTAAAATAATTAATTATTTTAATAAAGCAAGATCCGAGTGAAATTTCCACAAACGATTTCCGACTTCTCTGAATAACTGTTGTCCAAGCCTCTCCACCAAATTTGAGACTCGAAACACTTCCCGATGCTATAAAATCAACAAGCGCAGCATCAGGAGGACGTAGTCCTAGCAAAGGCTATGCAGAGACATCACAGTGCCTTCCAGAGGGACACAAGAGCAGCCTGCGCTGTGCAGAGGCTGCGCTAAGCCAATCTACTCACGTAGAGGCCAGCCAAACAGATGCAGAGTAGTTTTGCAATGTTACCATGGTCCGAAAGCAGGGCTTCAGATCTTCAGCAGTTGCTGGTGTGGTGGAGATTCTGCTGGTGTGGTGGAGATTCTCCCGCTGCATAATTGTGCCTAGCTAAGTTGACAAAGAGCGGGGGGAGAATAGTTGCTCAGCAGGTTTTTGCCAAGAAATCTGAGGATTGATCGTAGGGTGATCGAAGAGAGTTGATTCGTAGGATTTGGCAGATTTCCAAGGGAGGAAATCAGTTGTCAGAGGGAACAAAGGGTGCCTTTCTCGCCAAGGACCCTAGATCCGAGTTTATGTTGACAGTAGCAACAGAAGCAGGGAGAGGAGTATCAATTCCGACAGCTTATTTCTGAGCAAAGATGGTGTATCATGGACTGAGAGATCAGGATAGGTTGGACGGCATGTCCAACTTCGTTATCTGGAGGGCCAGGGTCCTGATAGTCCTGGATGAGTACAGCATCAAGGACCATGCAGAAAGAGTCCTAGTTGTGCCAACCGATGCAGATGCTCTAAAGAAGTACAGGGAGAATCAAGCGTGAGCAAAGCGTTTGATCATGGATGGAGTCAAAGACCACGTCGTGCCACATATTGGCGGGAAGAACACAGCAAATGAAATGTGGGTAGCCTTGGACACGATGTATCAAGGAGGCTCAGTCCAAAGAAGAATGCTTCTAGAGAATTAGATGCGGTTGTTCCAGATACAAAAGGGTAAGGAGATAGATCCCTTCCTCTTCAGACTATTGGGATCAACTGATTGCCATGGGTACGAATCCAGATGAGGAGCTCTTCGTGAGGAATACCCTGAATGCAGTCACCCAGGATTGGGAAACGTTTGTCCAAAGCATCTTGGGCAGGGCAGTGTTACCATCCTAGGCGGATATGTGGGCAATCCTCTGACAAAAGGATATCAGAAGGATGACCAAGAGGCAAAGCAACAGCAGCGGGACAGTCAGTGTAAAGAAGGAAGAGGAGGGGGGTGCAGCCCTTACATCGAAGGAAAGGAGGCAGCAAGGGAAAAAGAAGTGTGATCTATCGACGATCAAATGTTTCTAATCTGGTGAACTTGGACACTTCGCCACCAATTGTCCTCTAAGGAAGAAGGACAAGGAAGCTTCTAGTTCCAAGGTTGCGGCAGTTAAGGAAGACAATGGAAGTGATGATGATGTAGCCATGAGTGCTCATGAGCCACGAAAGTGGGGCGACATTGATATGTAGAGCTGTTAAAAATGGAATGGAGGGATCCTTGAGTAGCCCAACTCTTGGATCACATGTGTGCTACGGGAGCCTTAAGACAGTAGCAAGAATGACTGGAGCAGTGGGTGCAGAGGATCACGAATGGAGCAAAGGCAGAGTTGGACGTTGTAGAGGGAGCAACGCAGTGCAGATGCAGCAACAGCGCAGAGGGGCTGATGGGACTTCAACAGCGCAAAGGAGGCATACTTACGCAGTGCAGAGATGCAACAGCGCAATAGCTTCAGGAGGACAACGCAGAGCAGCAACATAAGGAGCTTCAGTGATGAGATGCAGCCCGACTAACTTGTCTGTCATTGGGCAGGGGTCCTTCAGTTGCTTACTTCTCAGCAACTGAGTTGCAGTGCAGCAACACGATGCAGCAATTTGAGAGAGAGTTGCAGTACAGATGTAACAGTGACTGTGGCAAAGTCATGGGCAACAGTACAAAGACCAGCAGCAGCGCAGTGATGGAGAGGCAGCAGGCCAAGCATCAACTCGGAGACCGATGCTAGAGATCATAGCAGTACTTCGAGGTGATTGTATTGCTAGAGCACACTCCTCGCTAAGAGAGAGTGTTGAGATTTTGGGGTAGCATCAGATGTGCTCTAGCTCCCAAATTTTGTGGAGGAGTTGAGGTACATGAGATCTCCAAGACCCAGAAAGCGTTTGGAAGAATTCCATCAGGTTTAAGAGATATTCAAATAATTAATCTTTTTAATTAAGGACCCTAAGTCTAACTTAGGAAAATTAAAAGATTAAAGTGAATTAAATTAAACATGTGATGAGAATGAATTAAGTGATGCAGATCAAGCAACTTCTAATCTTAGTCGTTGATTACAGATTAGATCACTGTCGTTGGTTTCCCAACGAAAAAAGTATAAGAGAAGGACTTGGGGTCAGTTGGAGAACACACACATTTGCAAAGCACTGAAGCTAAGCTGAAATTCTAGGGCGTGGTTTGCTAAGAATTTCAGGAAGAATTTGCAGTGCAACGAGGGGCAGTATTGGCAAGGGGATGATTTGATCCCAGGCCAAGAGTACAACAACAGCAGAGAGGCAGCATACCGAGCAGCGCAGAGGGAAGCCAGAGCCACGCAGTCCAGCACAAGCCATGCGGAGGCAGCAGGAGCCATGCAGGGTTGATGCAAGCCCAATCAGGGCAGCGCAGGGGTAGCGTAAGCCCTTCAGGGGTGACGCAGGCCCTTCCAGAGTAGCGCAGAGGTTGACACAGGCGAGAAAGGCTGACGCAGAGGGCTGAGGAGTTTGAGGGTGTGAATCAGCCATATTTTCTGTCTCCGAGTGAAAGAGGTATTATTGTCGTGATTTTCTCTGTAGGGCCAACCATGTCTGGTGCCCAGAAATTGTTGTATTCAGAATTTGCTTAATAATAAAACCCTCCAGAGCTAGTTGCACCGGTTTTCCCGCATTGGGTTTTTTCTGGGGAAATTTATCCGAAAAATCTGTGTGTCACTTTGTCATATTACTCATGAGCGTGTTATTCAGTAAATGATATGTATGTGTAAGCTGCTATTTGTGTTTACTTCTTTGTTTTTCTGAATATTCAGATTAATAACTTGTATGATTAATCAAGTAGGAGAAGTAAATCAATGTTTAGCAGTAAGATTTCTTAGATCAAGAAATTTTCACATTGAAGAGGTTGAGGGAGGTCAAGAGTGCTCTTGGGGCCATGGTTATTTCAAAGTTTTGGTCTTTTTGAAGAAAGACAGATCAAGCAGCCTCAAAAAGAGTGAAGGACACAGTGTTAGATGATTCCTAGTGGGAGAGAGTAGATCTACTTATTCAGATCATGGACCCTATCATTTCTTTGCTTCTATTTGCAAATACAGACCAACCCATCCTAGGAAAGGTTTATGAGGGATGGGATTCCATGATTGAGTCTGTGAGGAGCATTATTTTACAGAGTGAGTGCCCCGAGTATGAGACATCACCAGAGACCTTCTACACCACCATACAGAATATTCTTGTCAGAAGATGGAACAAGAATCGGACACCTTTACATTGTTTGGCTCAATCCTTGAACCCAAAATACTACAACCATGAGTCGTTGAATGATGGACCTTCCCCTGGTTTCCCTCCTCACATGGATGGTCAAATATCACAAGGGAAGAAAGATGCATTCAGGCGGATTTTTCAAGATAGAGCAGTCCTTGATGAGGTGGAGGATGCCTTTGCAGAGTTTTCCACTGGCTTTGGTCGATTTGCAGGATATGATGTGATTGGAGGCAAGGGGGCTAATAAGCCCTACTCTTGGTGGGCAACTCATGGCAGCTCTGTGGATGTTAGTGTATGTGCACACCAACCTTCGTCTTATTTACAGGCAGAGGGATGAGTAGTTGAATGGAAAGACAAAGATGTGGGATGTCTTTCCTGATGATATGGGTTTGGACAGTAGTGTTGAGTTGGCATTGGCCAACTTGGATCTCAATGAGCCATGCTAGAGCTTGTCACATTTGATGATGGTGATACTATAGAGGGGTTATCCTCCACACCAGTAGATGCAGAGATGACTTTGGAATCTGGATACAGAGGAAGAGGATACAGTAGAGGAGAGCAGTGGTGACCATGATGATTAGTACAGTGATGTTGATTTTGATGATGAAGATTGATGACTCATGACTCATGAGCTACCTACTGCCTTGAGGCTTGTAGACTTGTAGTTGTTTTGTATTTGCTATTTCTATTTGTCATTGGCATTGTACTACCTATGTAACACATTTTGATTTTGATGACTTAATGAGAAAACTACAGTATCTTGTCTTTCTCGTATTGAATCATTGATGAATATGACACAATTGTATTTGTATGCATATTGTTACTTTGTATCTTTGTAAAACTTACATATAGATGAAGATCTATGTTTGAATCAATGAATTTGTATTTTTTTTTTCTGAATTTGTCTACTCCTATATTGATATGTAGAAATTTCTTGTTTCCCACCCTGGTTTTCAGTTTCACCTTATTTCTCCAAATAGTTAAATGCCCTTTCCCATATCCTTACATTCAACAAACTGGAAAATAATTTTTTGCTGAAAACACAAATTCTGGAAAATTTACAGAATGCTGGAAAATGCAGAAATAAAAATCAGCAAGCATAAAACAGCCATTCAACACATTTAACACTGATATTTTTGGTCAACATGACCCTAGAAAAACCCCCTACAACTCTTGGGGAAAACCAGTTCGAAAGCTTCTATTTTATTTTTCTGAATATTGCTTTTTACAGTGAAACAGGAAAAACTCAAAAAAAAATCCAGCAACCAATTTACAGACTTATCTCGATTTCCGTGCTTGCACACCGCCTCGGAAATTGTGCCAAATCAGCAACAACAGAAAACAGAAAATTTACAGCACCTTAGGACAGCATTAAATGTTGTACGGCCACCTCGGGAAGCGTCTCGGAACAGTTGTACTTTGTTGTACGGACTATACAGATTTTGTACAGCAACCTCTCTCGAAATTCGTGCCAAAAAACAGAGTTGTAGCTGCTGTCCTCTTCCTCGATTTTTGTGCCAGAAATGACAGCCACCCTCTTCCTTGAAAAACATGCCTGATTTTTGTGCCTTGGAGTGCGTGCTTGCTGATGTACCCTCTTTCTCGATTTTTGTGCCTCCTCACTTGGAAACACTGCCTCTCCTTTGCTGTATGGATTTTCTGCCTCAGTATGTGTGCCAATAAATGCTGTTGTACCTTTGCTGAAATCTCTTCACTGTTGCCCTCCTTCTTCTCACTGCTCATAAAAATCTCCAGCTCTCCTTCTCCCAATCTGCTCATGAAAGAATGAATGACCTTTTCCCTCCTTTTCCTCCTTTAACCTAACCCTAAGTGACTTTTGGGGAATCCCTAAATCCAATGGCTAAAATAGATTGAGATCTAGGGCTGAGATTAAATGCTCATTTAAATCTCACTTTCTATTTTTTAATTCACCCCACTTTAATAAAGACCCACTTAGTCATTTATTTCCAAAGTCATTTTTCCTTTCTAATTTTACATTTGACTTTATTAAAGTCACTTTAAAATTAGACTTTAATAACTTTATCACTTAAAGTCACTTTTAAATTAGATTTGACTTTATAACTTTATAAAGTCACTTTAGTAACTTTATCATTTAAAGTCACTTTAAAATTAGATTTGACTTTATAAAAATTATAAAGTCACTTTAGGAGAAAAATTAAATTCTTTTGGACACTTTTCCCTAGGCCAAAGATCAAAGCCTTAGGGAACCACCTGTCCTCCGGTAACCAAATTTCAACATGATACAATTTTTATTTTTATTTTTTTTTTTACAAGGAGGCAGTGGCCTCGAGAAGTCTAGCCCAGAGATGCGGCATTCGCTCATTACATAGCTGAAGACTGACCAAAAAGACTAGCTGAAAACTGACCAGAAGAACTTCAAAGACCATGACCATGTCTAGCCCAGAGATGCGGCATTCGCCCATAACGAAACTGTAAACTAACCAGAGGTACTTCAAAGACCAAAACAGATTGACTGGGCTCAGACAAATAAACAGGTAGGCGCTGCCCATTTCAAAACTTAATTCTGACCCATTGAACTGCTGTAACCATAACAGAAACGCAAAGACACAAACAGTAGAATGCCGCCCACGCAAGGGAAACCGATAGTTGAACCTTAGTGAAAAATCTGAGCATGAGAACTGTAAAACAAGAGGGAATTGAGCCCAATTCAAGCAACAGGGAGTCAAAAAACTTTGAACGTAGACCTGATTAAGATTCATGAGAGGTGGAAGGCGACTCTTCAACGATGCGGCATGCATATTTGTAGGGGTCTTCTTCCTCAGAAGGATGGCCCTCCTTGCCTGTAAAACCGCCACTAGTTGGGACGCTCGGACCAGCTTGATAGCTCACATCCTGGGTTGCAGTGCCACTGGGATCCTTACTCTGCTTGGTGTCAATCTGAGAAGTACCATGCTTATCTTCCGCCCTCGTCTCCAGAGTCACCCCTGGTGTCACGGCAACCAAACCAGAAGAGTCCTCACGAAGCTCAATGGTAACTGTTGCTATGAATGAGGAATTGCTAAAAGTGCAGGGGAACTGAAAACGAGCGGTGTGATATTGAGCAGGGGAGGTGAGATGAGAGCGCGCTGCTGGATTTGGCTACCCTCGACCTCGTCCACGACCATTCCTGGTGTCGGGGTAGCGGTCAGAGCAGAAGTCTGAGGAAGAAGACGAGGAATCAGAAGTAGAGGAGGATGGCTGGCGGATCACACGCCCACGAGAGCTTCCCCTCCTGCAGCGCATTCTTTGGCGCAATCTTGGCATGATGTAAAGAACAGGAGGTGCAGAACAATCAACCGTGCTATGGAGGCAGGGGGGGACAGAGGGAGGCCGAGCTTCAGCCCGAAAAGGAGCACTGGAGAAGACAGAGAATGAGAAACGACTGAGTTTGCAAAAAGGACTTTGTGAAACGTGAAATCCCGACAACAAATCGACGCAGCATTCCAGAGCGCAACGTTTCCCAGTGCTGGTCCGAGAGTGAGGCTCTGCGACAGCAAGGGAACAGCGCGAGCGCAGGGTTGGAACATGAATGAAACCTTGGAGAGGCGCCATGACAGATGAACTTGCAGGCTGGTGTCGAGGGACGAGCTGCATTAACGCAGCAATGAAGACGGACGCATATGAAATAAAGACAAGCATCACGCGAGGCCAGATGGCGGTGGTAAAAAGCCACGCGCCACTCCACTGTGCCACCCACGTACTTAACACAAATTTACACACCCGCATCCGGGAAATCAATGAATTTGTATGAATGTGTAAGAAATATCTAATTTTTAATATATATATATATATATATATATATATATATATATATATATATATATATATATATATTCTGGGGGGGGTGTCAATGTGTCAGTGTCCGACACTCGAATCCTCGTGTCCTATGTCCCCGTGTCAGGTGACTTAGATTTTATGTTTTATACTGCCTACAACTCCACCAGTTTATGCCTTTGGGTTTCAAACATAAAGTTTATTTTGACACAGAGTCCTTGTTGTTTTGTCAGTGGTCTGGTTTCCCTAGTGGAAGACCACTGACAGGCAAGGCTTCAACTCAACATTTTCTACTGATATAACAGAAAGTGGCTTACAAACAAAAAAATACGTAACACTGACACATTAAAATGAAAGAAAAGTTGAGCATGAAAAAAATAGAGACCATAATAATAATGAAAAAATGAAAAAAAGTAAAAAAGTAAAACACCATAATAATAAAATGAATCAGCATAAATCCATCTTAATTCCAACCCCTTAACTTTTAAACAGCAAGAGATTTACAGTTTGTTTTTTTGTTTTATCCCTCTCAGAGCTTAATAGATTTGCAGTTGAGATAGATCTACACTGGTTTAAAAGAAACAAAGAACTTAAACATCTGATTGTTAATCTATCAACAAAAGTGCAAAAATTCTACTGCAGAGCTGTAATAGAGCCCTCTTTAGTACAAGTTTGAAACACTGTAAAATTGTTCAGAAATGATATTTGATGCAGCACCATTCATACATGCAGAGAAAAATATTAAGAAGTGCAATGTTTCCTGCAAAATGTAGTGGGCTTTATACAATGTAAGTGCTTAGACGTTATATTTAGATGATCTAAGACCAAGTGCTAACAACATGCGAACAACATGCAGTTAAAGTTAGTGTCAGGTGGTTAAAACGCCATGATAGGGTAGTCAGAACATACCAGCTATGAAATACAGAAGATCACAACTCCAGAGTTTTCGAAATCTGAAAAACCCAGGGAAGATATGTAAATACAAGGGCAAGCTATGCATTGGGTTAGTTCTGGGGTTATCACTTATCAGTACAAAAATAGCCTCACGAAACCCTTCCCGCCCCCCACATGGAAATTTAATCGTTATTTAAAGCAAAATGGTAATTTTCTTTACTCTCTAAATGAAAGCTTGTCAAAATACCTGGAATGCTTCTCCACGCTTAATGTCAGTAAACAAAACCTTCTCCACCATATGCCAGAATTCTCGTCAACAAAGCCTTGCTCGGCCGAAAAAAACAAAACCCTTATCATTATCTAAAGCACAAGAATAATTTTCTTTAGCTCCCAAAATGAAAACTGGTAAAAATACCTGGAATGTTTGTCCACATTTAACGCTGGTTATCAAATCCTTCTCTACCATATGCCAGGCTCGGCTCACCTCGACTGCTTCAGTAGCTCCAAACACTTCAGATAAAACACAATGTCAGATGGATAAGAAAGAATACGATCACAGTCTATGGATTTCAAACTGCTCCCCAGTGATGACAGTAGCTGGTGCAATTCATCCTGAACCCAAGCGCAAATGACAGGCTTAAATTAATTCGCAGACCGTGGCAACTGGCCTAGAGATTCAGTAGAAATTCCTGTCCAAGAAAACAACTGTCCCACAAAACCTTCACATTCCAGATCTCACCATTCCTTCACGAACCCACTAATACAGTCCGTTTCTTTCAGTAACAGAAACAACCCTGCCAGGCTCCTTCCATGACCGGAATCATCCATACTCCCTCCTATTTTAATTTCTCCAATCTCCAATGCTTGAATTACATGACAAATCGATTAAAAAAGGAAAGGAGTATATTCAGATGTTATATTAATTGGGAAGTAGAGGAATATATTTATTAAGTTCATGTGGATCCATCCAGATTCGTTTTTGAAGCTTCTTAGTTGGACGGTGAGAGTTCGCTGACCTATACTCTGTCTTCGTATGTTGCTCCATGATCAGGCGCCATTTCGATACGGTATATGTATGCCATGCAAGGATAATTTCAGTTAATATTTTATTATTAATGTAATAATTAATAAATATAACGTGGATAATAAATTCGACTTTCTTTATCATCGATCTTTCTTTTCTTTTCGTTTCTTCTTTACATGAGATTATAGTTTCCATGGATTAGTTTTACTTCGTCCTTTCTATTCACAAATAGTTTACAGCGTTCACAAAGTTCAATAAAGTTTTAAAAATATATATTATTAAATGTCTTTTATATTATTTTGTAATTATTGTAAATTGAGTTTTAACAATTTAGTTATGGGACGAAATTTGTATAGTTTGGTGGTGTCTGATAGAATGAATGAATGAATGATATTTTAACATCTACAAAACTAAAAATAGTCTATGGGATTACTAGCGTCCTTGTTTTTTGCTTTCTGTAATTCAATCTTTTTCTTACTCAAATTGATGAGCTAATCCGATCTTCTTACCGTTCCCTCACTGAAAAGACAATGCCACGTAATTGATGCTAACATATTGCAATAATTGTCCCTGTGTCTCTGAAAGCATCACATTCCAAGATGAAATGTTTTTATGATTCCACTGCCCCAGAAGTGCAAAGAGTACATACCCTTTCTTCCCAAGCTTCTTTAGGTCTCTTTCATCATCTCATTTCACACCGAAGTTGAAGTGACTTAGTTCTTAATTGAGCAATAAGAACCTTTGCTCTCCATAGAATGCTAGCTCCAATGTACTCTTTTTGTTGGAGATCACAAGTGGGGTTGAATTCCTGAACATAATACTTTTTCTTTCTACTCAACTCTTTATCCCATATACCCTTACGGAACTTCTCCAGCACAAAATTCTTTAACTCCTCGCTATTTGTGAGACATGCATTAAAGTAAATATTTGCATCCATTTATTGTTTTATCTCATCCACAATTTCTTTCTTTCACTCATACCTTCATTGAAAATAACTTTCATAAAAAAAATTTAAAAAAATCTCCCTTCGAACTTGCTTTGAGCACTCTCACGGTTGTGGTCCTTGCCTCCCAAGGCCTACGGGAGGTTAACCCTTCCGCAAATATTAAAGCTTGACTTTTATATATAACGCTTGGTTTTAGGACATTTCATTTTCGCATATTCTCGTGAACGTCAACTTATTTGCTCTTTCACTCTCCAAATTATGACCACGACACTCTAAACACTGCCACTTTGAGAAGTTCGTGGTTTGATTGGTATTAAGCATAATGGTTTCCTTGTATATATCTTTTTATGGTTGGTTTCAAAGCATATGGTTTGGTTTCTTTCTTTCTTATAGTATTTGAAATTATGTCATATGTATGTTTAAATGTTTGAGGGTTTATATTGGATTTATGGTTTTTGGATAAAGTTTTATTCTTCGCAATTTTCTTTGTATTATTATTGTTTATGTGTCTATGTATAGTATTGTAAGCTAGTTTACATTAAAAGAAATGATATGTATGGGATTATTGTCTTGATTTCAAGCTTATTTTTTGTTTTTGTCTTACAGAGAAAGAGAAATATTGTTGCTTATGCATGCACCTCTTATATTGTCAAACCACAATACCTAGTAGAAACCAAAGCCAATAAATACCACTTCATTATATACTTATGTATAAGTCACTTAACTACTTATCTTGTGCATAGATATTCAAGCTTAAGGTATTTGAATACACAAGGGTTTTTTATACAACCACCACCCATCCCAACCCAACCATGGATTGTTTGGCACATCGTGCATGATTAGATTGTGTAGTTTGAACTTATAAGTAGTAAATGTTTGTGTTTCATCATTAAATATGTCACAATCTCAATTTTGGGGTTGTTCACATCCGTTGGAATTTGATACAACATATTTAATTTGAACTCCCCTTAACATGTTTGATCAAGCAAAAACTTACTATGTTTCATTACGATAATTCATGTTTACATCACAAGGAATTTATATTATGGGTGATTTGGATTGGATCACTATATAATATGTCATCCATCTTGGTGCTTTTAGAGTGGAAAATTTAAAGGAATTAGCTTATAGGAGCAGTTTTATCGATGACACCCAATTTGGAGAATGGGGGTCTGAAATCTTTTAGAGCCCATTTGACTCCTTAAACAATGCTTTTTGGGAGGGTAAAATTTTCCCACTTCAGCCTTGGGCCCCATGACACTATTATGCATTTAGAAATTTTCCAATGGTACAAGAAATATGTCAATCGAAGTTTGGATGCAAAAGTTATCCCTTGCAGAAGTTGACCTATTGTTATTAACCACCATAATTCAAGAGGACACCATGTCAAGCCATGTTATTCATAAAAAAGAGACTAGCCACACGAAGACTATGAAGAAGACCCTAAAAGGGTCAAATTTGTAACTCTAGTCGAGAGTTAAAGGAGTCAAACTTAAGCTTAATTGGCTATCAACTTGTGTTATCACTGAGGCACTAAGAGGAAAAGGGGTTCCATTTATTTTTTATTATCATGTCAACAATATAGTTGTGCAACTTAAGGGTGGGAGTGAGAGAGCACAATAGAGGGGATTTGTGTTTTGCAACATCCAACGAGCCACGTGTCTTATGTAATTCCATAAAGAGTGCATTCTCCTTTGCCCTTGCATTATTTCCACTCCAGAAAAAAGAGAGAATAGTTGCCTCACCTTCCAGTTGAGTTTCATTCGAAAAGGGTTTCCCAATGTTCTTTGTTGTTGGTGTGTGTTCATATTTCATTGCTCTTTGTTTTCCACATTTTACCTATTGCATGCACAAACAAACAAAAAACAATGATAAAAAATCTGGAATCTAAAGGAATTAACCCTTCATAGTATGGATTTCAATTTACTTTAATAGATATGTTGTTACAAACTATCCAGTGGAATATTCATGAGAGTTTACATATCATGTTAGTGTCAGAGTAAGTTTATTTGGGTATTTGTGGGAAGTTATAGGGGATCGAGGAAATGGTTTGAGCAGGAAGCCATAAAGCCCCAACCATGGTTGATGAATCTATTTATAACAACCATGAGACCCAACTGAGAGATTCTTTAAAGTTGGAAGCATTGGTCACAAATATCAGCCATGATATGAACCTCCTCGACGTAGCTTTAGCAAACAAGTTTGGAATCAAAGAAGATGGAATTCCCAACTGAAAGGTTAGATCAAAGGGGAAAATGAGGGATCTAGAAGAACCAGAGAAGGATTCCAAGGGAAAAGCCAAAAAAGGTAGTCAAATTTGAGTGTTGTGAGCCATTCATAGTCCATCTTAAAGAGAGAAGCAAAGGTGGGCATCAAGGCCTATCGAAGTGAGATCAATGCATTTAAATTGAATCATTTGTTGCAACAATTATACATATGCTTTGGTGTTCATCATATAGATGAGGAATAGAAAAATGCATTTACTTGTTTAAACTTAGAGGGCCATGCCTTGACCTGGTGGGGAAGCCACACGAAAACCCTTGGGCTAAAGGGAGATCCTCTAGTAACTCGGTGGGAATATTTTAAAACTCTCATAAAGTCCCTATTCTACCATATCAGGTTTGTATAGGACCAATTGATTTGGTGGCATTACTTCAAACCAAGACAGGGGTAGACTGTATAGAAATACATCATAGAACTTAAGAAGATGGAAATAATGTTGTATATCTCTCCCAAGAACATGTATGTACTCCTCGGATATCTGGGGGGTCTACACAACAATCCATGAAAGCAAGTAATGTTATTTAAACCCAAAATAATGGATGAGGCTTGTATACAAGCATAATACCTGGAAACACACAGGCCAAAAGAAAGGACAATCCAGTGCTTCAAAGCAAAAGGAACACCAATGAGCTTCCAAAGAGGGAAAGAATGAGTGGAAAGGGTGGAGGAAAATAACAAAATAGGTAGAACACACCATTGCAACATTGATAATCACGGAGCACGAATGTTGGAAATTGCATCCATAACTCAGCCCGAAGAACAATAAGAAGGATGGGAAGAAAAATAAATTTATCACCACATATTTGAGCAATCAGGTGGAAAGAAACTCTAATGTCAACAAAAATATTGTCTACACCTTAATGTAGAAGGAGGTGAATTTGGTTAGCCTTTATTGACAAAAAGAGGAGGAGATGACCAAACTCTTCATGTAAAAGTACAGGTACCGAAGATAAATATTGATGCTCTATTCAACTTAGGTTCACAGGAAAATCTCATAGCAACTTAATCTAATCATCCTAACCTATATCCAATAGAATGAACCAGCAAGGAGGCAAAGATAAAGGTAACAAAACAATGTAAAATTGAATTTTCTATGAGTATTGACTACATTGATGAAGAGGAATTGGATGTAGTGCCACTTAATGAATGTGGAGTTGTGTGTTGGAAGTCCATAAATGTATATGAGGGATGTAATCTTCATGCATAGAGCCAACTAGTATCACCTCGTCAAGGGAAAAAAAATCCTTCATCGTCAACACGCACAAGGGAAATTCAAAGATTTCATTAGTGAGTAGCAATCAAGCCAAGAAATTGATTAATTACAATAAAAGGTATGGTTTATTATTCTAAGATAAAATCAACCTATAGAAGATCGAACGCGAGCAAAAGCATCCCTGGAGGGGTGCACTAAGGAATAGATATATCGACTGGAAGAGTTTCTACATGCATGTGGAGGATTGTTCCAAGGGCTTGATACCACCCAAGATGAAAGTGGAGCACAAGATCCAATTGTTGCTAGACTCTCCATTACCAAACATTGGGTTGTAAAAGCAGTCTAATGTAGGAGCAACTAAGGTTAAGAAGCAATTGCAACAACTACTGGAGTAGGGTGTTATCTGACCAAGTACCTCACCATGTGGGTCACCCATCATAATTGTATGAATAGGATGGGACTTGGTGAATGTGCATCAATTACATAGTTTTAAACAAGATTATGCTCAAGAATAGATATCGTTTATCCAATATTGATTACTTGTTGGATCAATTGCATCAAGAGAAATACTTCATTGAGTTGGAATTATAATCAAGGTATCTCTAGGTACGAGTCAAGGAAGAAATACCTAAAAGACCACTTCAAAACTAGAAAAGGTGCTAGACACTTTAAAAAGCACTAACTATAGGAAAATCTCAAGAAATGTGAGTTTACAAAGCAATATTTGGTGTATTTAGGCTATGTGTTTGGTGGAGGGGAGCCATAGATAGATCCTACAAATATGGAGGTCATCAGGAAGTGGTTAGTGCCTACAAATGTTTCTAAGATCAGGAGATTTGTTAGGGTGGCACAATACCTAAGGAAATTCATAGCTTCATTTTCAATAGTAGTTGCACCACTCAACACCATAATAGTGAGTGGCAAGAGTTTAAAGTGGGGGAATAGTCAGCATAAGGTCTTTGAAGAGTTCAAGAAGAAAATTAGTCAAGCATAGGTTCTTATATTACTAAAATTGCAAAAACCCTTTGAAATGAAGATGGATGTGAGTGGGTATGTTATAGGAGTTGTATTGATGCAGTGAGGAAGGCTTGTATAATGACATTCTTAAGTGTTTCATGGGGCATCTCTCAATTAATCTACCTACGACAAGGAGCTCCATACCTTGATACAAGCAGTCAGAAAGTGGAAACACTATCTGATGGGAAAGGAAACATTCATCCACATAGATTACCAGGCACTACAATACATGTGAGTCTACAGTAGGTTATAGCAAAGTAAACACCACAAGGGTATGGGGTTTATACAATAATTCCATTTAGTAATCAAGTACGGGAAGAGTAGCACAAAAAATATGGTTGGCATACTTTCGAGGCCACCCACATCAATAATCACGACATTGGGGACTCTGATCACATGGAACCTTTCACCCATGATGCATATAGAGAGGCATATATATAGGGTGAGGACTTTAAGGAGGTGCATCAACAACTGCAAGTCAATATTCATGTGAATGATGTTGATAAATAACACATTCGACAATCACCTCTAAGACGGGTTACTCTGTAGGCTAGAAAATCTACGTGTTCCTAAAGGTGAGTGACTGCAACTTATCAAAGCACCTCACACCTCCAAGGTTATAGGGGCATTCTAGTGTTGGGAGGATAGTTTCATGTTATCGCTTGTCGCCTACACCTACCTACAAGTCACTGAGAAAAGCCTTTAACCCCACAAGGTGTGGTTGGTGGCAAGGAACTCAGAGACGGGGTTGTCACCTATTCCAAAATCTCTTTGTTTAACCTATCTCCTAGGTTAGCTAAGGGGGGTTGTCCTTAAATGGAAAACTAAGTTAAAACTTGTGAGATTTTTAAGAGATGTTAGAGTGGAATGGATTACCTTTTAAGATTACAAGCAAATATGATGTGAGAAATATGAAATCAAATAACCATTAACCATCAACACATGAGATAAGCATAAGCATATGAAAGATCGGTGCCTTTTAAAGTATTGCTCAAGAAATTGTTAGACTCCTGTATTTTACAGTATCACCAGATGATTGTTTATTTCTTACATTCTACTGAAAATAATATTCCCTGACTATCATTTATTTTCAAAAATCTCACTGCCTTCGTTATTTTCCATTTAACCTCTCCATCATCTCTCATTTTACCTTTTTTTTATACTCTCATGCTCTGAAATCCCATTTTAAACCCTAAACCCCTCAATCTAGCCTTGTCCCTTTCTTAAAACCTTTTTTCCCTATGTTAAAACCCCATTTTTCTCACTAAAAACCCTTCCCTTTCACTCATTCCCCCTCTTTTTCATTAAAAACAAATGTATAAAAAACCCATTTTTACATTGTTTTTAAATAAATATTAATCTCGGGCCCCACTTT
This sequence comes from Pinus albicaulis, assembly GCA_034641835.2. Lineage (NCBI taxonomy): Eukaryota > Viridiplantae > Streptophyta > Pinopsida > Pinales > Pinaceae > Pinus > Pinus albicaulis. Next base: position 502,834,537 of record CM076575.1, on the reverse strand, counting down.
TGATAAAACCTGTTTATTAAACCCTGACGCCTTTTATTTTGAAACCCCGTGTTCATTTCATTACCCCAACCCACACTTATATTAAACGCCTTCATTTTAAACCTTTTTACCCCACTTTTCTCATTTCATTTACTCCTCGTTTCATTTAACCCTTGCCCCACCTTCCAAACCAACCCTCGATCAATCAAAGCCCGACCATTGTCCGATCTCCTTCTCCTGATCGGATGGCTCCCAACCCGTTTCGCACCTCCAATTTCCCATCATTTAAACACCACTCAGGGGTTGCAAAATGGGCAGTTTCGCAACCCTCCCATCTGCCACGCGTCGCCCCCACTATTTATCGCATCCCCTCAAATTAAACCGCCTCACTGCTTTTTCCTATGTGATAAACTGTAAACTGCCTCCTCGCGCATAAATGACAACCATTCTTCGTTTCTGATTCAAACCACCTGCCCACCGCGCCTATGTGATAAGCTTATTTACCCTACGCAAACGCGATGAGCCACCATTGCTCACTACCTTGCGGGATCCCGTTTTATTAACAAATTGTTTTAAATTTTGCAGGTGATGTATGTACCAGAAAATGCAATAATCAAATTGTGTTTTTAATTCCAAGAATTGTTTAAACCGGGCTCTTTGAATGATGATTTAGAAGCCTTATTCATAAAAGGATTAGGAGTGAAAGAATAAACAAAAGCAACAATGGATCGTGATTATTAAAGATCGTACAATTACTCCAAATACAACGAGGTTTATCCAAAGCAAATGACAAAGTAAGGGAAAAGGAGGGTTTACTGTGACAGTGAAAGGTGAAAGAAGTGAAACAGAGTAGTCACGAGTTAAAGATAGAAGACAGAGGTAAAAAGAAAGCAGATAAAAACAGTAAGGTGAAGAAAGAAGTGACAGTGACCAACAAAGACAGTGAAGATAATATAAAAATCAAGGCAATTTAAGGGTTAAAAGACAAATGAAATAACATGTAAACGAGGAAGGCAGAGCCAAATGACAAGGCTACTTAGCATTTACTTCTTCCTAATCACATTAACCACCTACAGCCTAATTTTGAATTAATAAAGGTTGCTAAAGTTAACATAATAGTCAAAGATATTTTAGGAGCAGTTCAAAAGTTATTGTAAAATTTAAATTTTGAAGGCATATTAGTCAAAGATATTTTAAAGTTAGCTCAACAGTTAATTCGAAAGTTATTGTTATAGTAGGTCTGTCAGTGATATTTTTGGCTTAGGCCTTGCATGGTATCAATTGTCAAAACTTCATTTACTCTGTAGTAAATGCAGATCTGTCACCCTAGATTAAGGCAACCTCCTTAGCTGTAGTTAAATACTGCATGTATTGTTCATTATCGTTGTTGGTTGTTAGGTTGGATTTTGCTTGGACTCTAAGTTTCAAAGATTATTGCATTGGAGCACTGTAACTTTTTTGAACTGGACATCAGTAATACAAGCACTTTCACAAGATCCTTGAGCTATTTTAATGGTGATGTTATCCTTCTTTTGTTAATGCTTCTCCTTTGTCTTTCATACTATACATCAATCTCCCTGATAGCAGAAACATAAAGTTTAGATTAAGATATGCCGCATGAGCACCTTAATTCTGTCTATCACTGTTATCTCAATGTTTTCCTCTGCAAAGTACAACTAAAGAATTCTTAATTGCTCTTTAGTTTAACCTAGATGTTATCTTAAGGTTTCCTTTTGAAGTTTAACTAAAGAATTCTTAACTGCTCTTTAGTTTCTCTGAAACTGTAATCTCTAGGTCTTTCTTATGAAGTTGAGTTAAAGAATTCTTAACTACTCTTTACCTCTACTGAATTGTTATCTTGAATGTTTTCCTCTAAAAGACCTGAATGCAAAATTTAAAGACTGTCTGTTATGATTTTATGTTGAAGTATAGTTAAAGAATTCAGAGACTATTTTCTCTTTAGCTTTACAAAACTCACTATCATCTCATATTCATCTTGCCACAGAGATCCATTTGATATAGTTAGCTTGCCCTGTGAAAACCCTTGAAAAGTTTATGTACATTTTAACCCTTTTATGATTCCATAGCCCAATGGATTAAGCTTCCCACAATCTACCTATCCAACTTACAATCAATCAAACAATCAAACAAACAACCCCAATCTTCATAACTAGCCTAAAATCAGAAGAATATAATCATAAAGATAAATCATTTCATCATAAACACAGAGAGAGCCCTCTTTGAGCCCAGGAAGGCTAGGTACTGGACTCCAAAGTGGTTTGATGTGGTTCTTTGCTATTTGTTCTTGCCAATCTTACAAACTACAGGGAGCCAAAAAAATGAAAGATATTTGCTTGAAATGGATGAAATGCTTTCAAATGGAAAGCATAAGTAATCCTGAAAATGAAACAAGAAAATGTTAACACAATACAAGATATAAGGATTCTTCCAGCATATAAGGATATCTTGCAAAAGTAAAAATAATTAGTATTCTAATTGCAAAATGTAGATAAAATAATGTTTTCCACAACAAAGTATTCAATTTCAACAATGACAAGTAGAATAAACAATTGCAAGTAAAACCATGAGGTGTATTAGCATGAGATGCAATTACACTAGATTTGGATGTAATTAATCTTTGTTACTTTTAATCTAAAATTCCTAATCTAGGTGAAGTCCTCCTCTTGAGCTTTTACCAAGGGGTAAAAATTGGGGTGACTGTAAGAAAGTCGGGGCGAGAACACAAGGGTGTCATTAACGATACCCATCCCTTGAGTCTTACAAGCTAGTGTGTGCCTCCGTTCCTACAAGGGGACAAACCAACTTCATAACTGCAGGGTCACACGCTTTTACCTTACTTCGTACCAAATGGAAGAACTTTCCAAGATTATTTTTTTTCCCTATAATTTGTATCAACCAAGCTTATGCTTGGAGGTTAATTTTAAATGTGCAACTAAGTTAATATGGATAATATGACATGCAATTAAAGATAGTGTTCCCAAAATGTGAATTGTTGCAAGATGTCTCAAGGAAATATATTCATTCATAAATTTAGGAAATGAAATACTTGCATAAACCAATGAAGTGGAAACTAAATGATGTTAGAATATGGTTGAAAATTAAGTGTTTAAATTAGAAAATTAACATAATTTATTTATTTATTTGTTATCATTGTTATTATTGTTATTTATCAATATCCAATTTATACCTAGAACAACCAATTAAGAAGTGGAGATAGGAGATTCATGTGTGCGAGGAGAAAGATCTTGACGTAGGGAAGTTGGTTGACAATGGTGCCGAATGATGGGCACGCAAATGGGAGGCATATGGTGGTCTGAAGAAGGGAGATGAGGCGTACCATGCAAACGGTTAGGCGGTGGTCGGGCCTGACATTTGGAAAATAATTTTTTTACACATAGGAACTCTCAAGCAGACCCTGGGAAAAGTGTGGAAGTGTCAGTCTACCTGCTTTGGTTCACGTTTTTCTGCTCAGTCGGTTTCGAGTTTCTTCGTTTGCGCGCACTGTCTAGGATTGACTCTCCTGTCATTAGAGGGGTTAACACGACGGGTAAGTGTTGGTGAATGTTTTGTTTCCTCATGCTATTTGAACTCTCCATATTATAGTTTTTGCGGGGTTTAGTTTTATACACTGGTTATTGTCTGTGGTTAATGTGAAAACGGGGTTACGATTTTCTCGAGGAGCACTTTTGGTAATGGTCATGGTGCAACAGTGGCTTGGAGTAAGATTACTATTTTTTCTTGGAATTTCTGTTGAGATTCAACAAGAATATTCAACACCCATGCCTAGTGCATTAAGCACCCAAACTAGGGTGGGGCCCATAGTGTTATTTATGGGTGCATGTCTATTTTTATTATCCCTTAATTTATATGGACATTAAACTGTAATCTATTCTCAATTTGGACTTGAAATAGTTAACTAAAGTGGAAAATTTAGTTAGCTGGTGGATTTCGAGTTAGAGGTTGTTTGGTGGGACATGCAGAGTAATTCTAGTTGTAACAGAGTTCGAAGTGCAGTGGTGCATTAGTTAATGCAAGTTGTAAAAATTTTAACCCAGTTAAGTGAGTCAAACTCAGTTGTGTTAGTTGTAACTGAAGATACAAGCAATGAGAGATCAAGTGAATTAAATATTAATTAATTCACATGCAATGATCTCACATACAACCGAGGATTTACTATTATTAGTTGCATGCATGTTAGATCCAGTGGAGACCCACTTGAGTTCTAGGTGAAAGGGAAGTTGACTATCAATGAACAAGTGGCCACATAATTAACCCGCGGTGGGGAAGATACAACTGGTGGATGAAAATCCTGCAGAGATGATGGTGGGTCAACAACCATTTCCAGACCAAAGAATGAAAGTTGATCAATGGTCACAATCTGACCTTCACGTGGAAAACAAATCACACGAAAGAGGGAGGAGACAAGTGCACCCATGGCATAAGCACAATCGCGCACCAAGAGTAATTAAAATCCAAGGGCCCTGGGAAAACTATCACGTCTATACATACGGTTTTCCCTCCCAAAGGGAGAGGTAACTGCAGAAGGATCCATAACGGTTGACTGGTTCCTTTGTTAAATGCCAACAGATTTTGAGTAACAGGCACAAGCAGTGGAGAACTAGAAGCTCGCCAAGTAGTTGAAGACATAATACTAACAGATGCACCTTCAACTATAATCGTGCTAGGTATGGCCACATCAAAGGTTTGTACCGTGATCTCAAAAGGCACATAAGAAGGAAGGCGGTATCCCACAAATCGACTCCAATCGAAGGAAGTGACCAAACTACTTGGAGGGGGTACCATTGAACTAAGATGGCCATCCCCTGGCATTACTGGAGCAAGAGGAGCATCCTCCTGGACTACAGACATGGGAGCAGGAAGAGAAACATCTTGAGTCACAGGGATGGGAGGATAGTTCTCCAAGTCTGAGGAATATGAAGAAACAAGAAGAACATGAGGGGGGTGAGATCCCCTCTCGACGGAAAGGACCTGATGAATCATAGGCGGGATCAGATCAACTGATTCCACGACCAATGGTTGGTCGGGAATGGATTTCTGAATTTGAATTTTCGAGGGAGCGGGATCGACCAAGGATGACTCTTGACGGATCGTTGAATCAACTAGCGGAGCACTCAAAGAAAGCTTCTGGTAACCAACCGGAAGACAGGGTGCATAAACAGTAGGGTTGTCCAACACTCTCTTGGCTTCATCCATATACAGACAAAGGTTAATGGGATGATGCCCTTCACACAACTTACAGGGATTGGTAATCTTACCCTGTTTCTTATGAATCTTATCATGGCCAGTCGAAGATGTGCCATCAATATGACTTCTAGAAGCCAAAGGCAACAAAAAACAGGTGTTGGACCATGCTTTGAGTACCTTGAGAATGCCAGGGCAGTCTCGAAGAAGATGGTCACCTTTTCACAACATACAAGGGAATTTGACTTTCCGTGGAAGGTTGGATGGTTTATCAATGAAAGGTGTTTGAAGCGCCATAGCCGTAGAGTTAGCCTCTCTCTTATCTAACTTCTTCTTTTCCGTCCTCTTCTTCTTCTTCTTAGCCACCTGGTTACTAGAATCCAAACTTTCATTAGGTGAAGTAGAAGAGGAGGACGAATAAATAGGTGAATAAGGGGAGAGGTCCACCTTAGAATCAACATGATGTTTTCCAGGTGGAGGAGATTGTTGTACAGAGGGCGGAATACTCAAGACCACCAAGGTCGAGAATAACCAAACAGGGAAACCAACAGTTAACCCAGGAAGGGACAATTTTTCCATATAAGGAGCACCAACATTCCCAAAAGTAGGAAAAGGACGAGTATTCCCTTCAGAGGGGATTCCTTGGTTGGTAAACTCTGGAAAAGTTGCCATTGGAAACAACCCTAAAACAAAACTCTAAGGAAGATAACTTTAACCAGGAATATTTCGTGGACAGTTAATTTTTTAAGACATTGAAACAAAATTCTGTCGTTTCATATTTTAAGAGTCGAGAAACAGGCATAAGGTGACTCTATCACTTTCAGGTTGAAACAAGCATGAAAGGACAAGAGCTCGATGATCTCTTCACTTTTTAAGGAGTCACGAAAATATCAAAATGACTACTCAGGTAATCTAAGCAAGAGGGTGTACCAAGTTTCCGTGAACTGCCATATACACCTTGGTGATCAAATGAAAAAGAAATGACCAAGGAGTTAACATATGTGCAGGTAGTCTCCCTGAATGTTGTGTTTGGTGTATCACGGTTACAGGGCGGCAGACTCGCCTTCCTATGGATGAAGGATTTGAAACTATGAGTGTCTCCCTTTATATACGCGACAGTATGGGGAGCACAAGTCCGTACTAGTGATGTCTAAAGCGAAGCGGCGAACAACAACTACTAGGTTTAACGATGTTGAAACACGTCACTAGGCTAGACCTCTAAAAATGTTTGCGTTAGGTTCCAATGCTTCCTTAGATTAATTGAATCAATTTTAAAGTTGATCTTGAATTAATGTTTTAGTTTCCAGGCCTTAACGAATGGGATCTAAAATTCCTAGATGCATGATATATGCAAAATAAAATCGTTTTCATTTGATGAATGCTAATTACGAGAAGGATAGAGATCTTTCAAAAAGTAGCAAACAATGAAATCAAAAGAATAAATCCACTAATGCATCTAATACAACCAAAACGAGAAACGAAAAACTCTTTCCTAGTTCATCAAGTGCTAGTTATGCAAAATAAATTTTCATTTTTGATGCAAAGGAAAGAATTCAAATTTTGTTTTTAAATGAACGAAGCACGCGCTTCACTAAATACATTAAAAATCAAATCGAACACTAGTTTGGAGTATTGCGAATGTAGAGATCTCAAAATGAACGATTTGAAAGCAATACAGACACAAAAACATACTCAAACCAATGATGCACTCTTTCAATCAAACATAAAGCTTTCAAAATGACCCAAACGAGCAATGTGATCTATGCTTGTGGTGAAGAGATGGAGAGTCAAACAAAAACAAAAGTACTTGTTCAAAAAACCAAAAACTCAAAGGATTAAGAAAGACTAATACAACTAATCGGGGAATCGAATTGACCAAATCAAAAAGACTCGAACTTCAATCAGAAGGCTCAGTGAGCGAAAGACACCTAGAAACCCTAGGGCTGTGAACTGCATCGATGAGAGAATAGACAAACAGTTGAGAAGAGCAAGCCTACAACAGTCAAAACAACTCCAAAAAACCAATTGAAAATAATAAAAACCACCCAGAGTCAAGCACAACTGACAAAAATTTCAGCAAAAGGGTCAAACCAAATCCTACAGGATTCGGCGTGACTGTGAGGTGGTAATCCGCGCCAAACAGGGGTTTGCGCCAGCGCAACAAAAGTAACAAGTGCCAGTTGGCACGACTGTTCAAACAAAACTCGCACCAAGCCGGATAACTATAGGATGAGGGAAGAACCAGTGAGCAGAGGTCAATCTTGACACTTTGGAGCTGAACAGAAGAATTCTAAACAATCAAGTAAGCTAAAAAAGACAGGAAAGCAGTCAAATGACTGACGTCGACAGGACGACAAACTCACACTGATCCCCAGTGGAGTCGCCAACTTGTTGGAAAGGTAAATACCCTCTGCGGACAGAGGCGATCCCTCTAGCCCTAGAGTGGGTCTAACAACAAGGGAACAAGCTAAGGTGTAGGTTCCTAGCTAATGAATGAAATAGGTTGGGGTAGATTGACCTACCTGGAGTCCAAAATGATTGTCATAGGTGTAGTCGTGGCAGCCTCTCAATCTCTGTCTTGACAAGTTGCGGTCCTTTAGCAATGATACTCATATTCCTGCACAAAGATGAAAGACAAGAGAGATATACAAGACAATAATTTCATTCGTAGCTAACTATTCAGTCAAGGAGGAATAAACACATTGTGATAAATAAACCATATAAACACAAGATGGGAACCATACAATAGTCATGTATATATAAATAGAAGAAAGAGATTACAACCGGAGCCTTGACATCGCAACCTCCTTCAACAGGTTCAGTCGAAGCGCGTCTCGATGGATCGTCGGGGGATTAGGACGAGGCGAGGACACAAGCCTAAGCTCTCTCTCGACAAGGGTCTCTTTCTGCTCTATCTCACCAACAATATGTTAAGTAATTCTCTTCAGCCTTTCAGCTATGATTGTTCAGCTAGTGCATAAATGGAAGATGGATTTATTTATTTCATCTTTCATTATTTTCTTATGCTTTTTTTTTAGTGTTTGCTAATATAAAGCTCTGTTTTTGCATGTCTTCAAGAATTATTTGAAAATTTTCAACCCTGCTTACTCTGATTTGGAACTCACTCTCCTTGTTTTTCTTGCTTTCGAGCTTCGGAAAAATAATTATGATGTTGATCGAATTGAAAATAAGCTAAATCAAGGAATCTCTAAACCTCTAGTTTGTTTCACAAGGCATATTTTTACTATAAATCATTATGATGTTTCAATGCAGGCTTCGTTTCAAAACAAATAATTCCCAAAAGGGAGAAACTTCTTATTTGGCTTCGCCTTCTGTCATAATTGTTATTCTAGAGTTAAAAGTTTTTGCTTGAATAAAAGTCTAATAAATTAAAACTTTACAAGACAAATTAACAAGATCTCAACTTAAGAAAAACTTTCATTTTGATCATTATATTTGTTCTTTGTTGAAACTTTATTCATAAATAGTCTTGTTGAGGTTTTCTCTTAATTTCGACTTTTATTCAAATTTTTTGGTTTTGGTTTCCATCTTCTTTATTGTTTTTGGAAAATTTTAGAGTGTTGATTTCATCTTTACATCGGATTGGTTTTGGTGATATTAAGAAGATTTATATGGAATAATTTTTTATCACCCAACCTTGGTCAGCACACATGGGAACTTGTACTCTGTCAATTTTATGGGTTTTCATTTACCTTAAAGGAACATATTTATTGAATTCTAAAGTCCTCTTCCTTAATTATTTTCCCATGGAGGAAAATTCATCTTTTTCAAGTGATAGAGTTCATCTTTCCAAGGAAATAAATGACTTGGGTCTAGCTCAATGAATCTCACCCATTTCCCCCACTTCACATAAAAGCCTCTAGATTGATGGTTGCAGGGAAATATGAGGGAGTTAAACTTCTATGAGTAATATTTACATTACATTTAAAATTTCTTGTACCACCCCTCCCTCTTCACCCAATTGCAAAAAATTAGTTCTCTATTTTAAATTTGATCAAAAGGGTGGTAAAATAAGGGTTGAAAGCATATATGTGTGGGAAGCACAAGTAAACCCGTCAGGGAACTGAACAGGCTCGCTGACAGCAGGGATATGTTTGTGTGATACTAAGACGACTTCATTGGGGCTATAGATTCTCGCTAGCATCAAAGTGATATCGAGTAAAGGAGATTATATATATCAATGGATGCATAATTTCCTTAAAACTTCCTATTTGTACCTGTTCTGTCAGTCACATGAGGTAAATTTAAAATTAATCATTTTCCCAAAAACATGGATTCACGTTTTAGATTCGGTTTGTTTCAAGTACTTATATTTTAGAACTTTTACTTCTTGATCTATTAGTATGAGACCCATGGAAAATGTTTTAATGTTTGAAGACTTAATAGAGTTCATCAATTTAATCTTTAGATAAAATTAAACTCATTATCGTGTAACCAAATATAACTTCTTCGTCCCCATGTGTCATTATTGTTGTGGAAAAATCACAACCCCCCCATTTTTAATTTATTATATTCATAATAATGAGGACCCTCTATGTAAATTTTGGTCATATTTCCTTTTAATACTTTCATTAGGTTAATTGTGCAACATTTTTGCGAGTTTTTAATTTTCTTCAAATTTTCATTCTGGTTGCTTCATTACGTTCACTTTTCACTAGCTTTCCATCGACTTTGATTTCGTCTCATTTGGCTTACAATTTGCAAACGATGCTTAGTCAAAATTTCAACATTTTTCATTGCATGGGCTAAAAAGTGTACAAAATGTATCACTTTAAATTTTTAAATAATTAATTTTTAACTATTTTATCAAATTTTAATTAATTATTATTTAATAATTTTTAATTATTTTATTAACTATCCTATAAAACTACCGGGTTCAAGAAATTACATATATATTAACCAAACTATATAATAAAGACGATATCATAACTTTATGTAATTCAAATACAAGCTTGCAGTCTTCCATTCCATATTTCTTCAAAAATTGTTTGAGATACTTGGTTTGAGAAAGAAAGAAGCCATTCTTAGTTTGTTGAAATTTAAGACCAAGAAAGTATTTTAGTTCACCAAGTAGAGAAATTTCAAATTCTTACTACATAAATAAAGAAAATCCTTGAATCATAGATTCTACATTGCTTCCAAATATAATGTCATCTACATAAACAACAACTATCAAAATTTTATCTTTGTTAATTTTTATATATAGGTTGCTATCTATAGACCTCCTTTTGAACCCTTGTTGCTGAAGGTACTTGTCAAGATGATAATACCATGCACTAGGAGCTTGTTTTAACCTATACAATGCTTTATTAAGTTTGCAAGATTTTTATCATTCGCAAGAATGAAACCTTAAGGTTGTTCAATATATACTTCTTCTTATAGCTCCCCAATTAAGAATGCAAATTTAACATCCATTTGATATACTTTAAAGTTATGAAAACTTAAAAATGCAAGAAACATTATTGTGGCTTCAAGTCTAGCTACAGGTGCAAATGTTTCTTCAATGTTTGTCCCTTCCTTTTGAGAATAGCCTTTGTGTACAAGTTGTGCTTTGTTTCAAATTACTTCTCCATTTTCATTTAGTTTGTTCTTGAACACTCATTTTGTCCCAATAACATTTTTATCACGAGGCCTTGGTACTAATTACCATGTATGTTTCTTTTCTATTTGATCAAGTTCTTCCTTCATTTCCTTAATCCATCATTCATGTTTGTTTGCTTGATTCACATTTTGAGGTTCAATTGTGGATAGTAAGGCCAAGTAACTATAAGTTCCAATAAAAGTTCTTCTAGTTTGTATATATGCTTCCTTTTTAGCTATAATTTGAGATTCAAGATGATTTTTCTGAACATACCTTGAAGGAATATTTTCCGATGTATCTGTATTTCCTTCTTCTAATGATTTTGTATTTCATTCTTCTACAACTTTTTGGGTTGTAGTAGTAAGAGGTTCATCATCTTCTATTGCTTCTCTTTTCGTACCCATGGATGCTTCATCAATTACAACATCTATGCATTCAACAATATTTTGAAGCCTTTTAGCATTTATATCCCTTGCTTCTATAAGAATATCCAAGAATAATTCCTTCATTAGCTCTAGATTCAAAATTTCCAAGATTATCAAAAATTTTCTTCCAAAAATTCTAAAGTGTTTGATAGTTTCAGGCTTACCATACCATAGTTCATATGGAGATTTATCACTGCTTACTCGAACATGAGCTTTGTTAAGAATATTCACGGTTGTATGTGTTTCTTCCCCCAAGAAGGTATGCGATGTTTCTGAATCATCAAACATGACACATGTCATTTTTTGGATTGTTCTGTTCATTCTTTCTACTACTTCATTTTGTTGATGAGTCTTAGCTATAGAAAACTATCTTTTGATTCCATGTTGTTCACAAAAATTGAAAAACTCATCTGATATAAACTTTCCTCCCCTATCAGATCTAAGGCATTTGAATTTCAACTCTCTCATTTTCTACTAGAGCCTTAAATACTTTAAATTTATCAAATGATTCATCTTTATGTTTTAGTAATCCAATCCAACACATTCTTGTAAAATCATCAATGAATACTATGAAGTATTTTTCACCATGAGGATATTTATTTCTCATAGGACCACACAAATCAATATGAATAAGTTCAAGTGGCTTACTTGAATTACATTCTTTAGCATTAAATTGAACTCTAGTTTTCTTACCAAATTGACATGATTTGTAGATTCTATTTTTAGGTGGAGAGATGTTGGGTAAGTCACGAACTACTCCAATTATTCTTTATTTGTATAATTGAGAAAAACTAAGGTGTCCCAACCTTTTGTGCCAAAGCCATCTTTCTTCAAATTTTTTCAAGTAACAATGTTATTGGCCGCCTTGGAAAGACATAAACATTGCCTAGAGTTCTTGTTCCCTTTATTATGATATTACCCATGTCCAGATTTATTACTACACAATTATTTGATCTAAAAACAGGTTCATGCCCTTGGTCACACATTTGACTAACACTTAACAAGTTATGTCTTAATCCATCAATAAATAAAACATTTCCAACCTTAACCTTTTTCTATAACATCATGGTTCCTTTTCCTTTGATAGAAATAGGTGTATTATTACCAAAGGTTACATTATTTTCTTTCTTTATTTCATTAAAATAAATAAACTTATCTTTGTCACCTATCATATGCTTTGAACATATGCTGTTAATGTACCACATATTTTCTTGATCTCCTGCATGCAAATCTATACACAATTTTCAGAATTTGTAGTTTTGTTTTTCCATACCTTGGGGTTTTATTGTCTTCTGCTTAATATGGTAAGATGGTACCATTATGATTCTGCATTCAATTTCTTTATGACGGAAGTTATTGCAGAGAGAGAATTCAATTTCATATTGAAGAGGTGATAAAACATTATAAGAGGATTTCTTTGCTCCAATCTCATTATTTTACTTTCTTGTTTCTCTAATGATAATAGTTTTATAAACTTTGACACATTGAACAGATTTGAGACCAAAATTATGACAAGTGAAGCATTTACCATTGAAGTAGGAGTACCTGGGAGTATAATACCCTGTTGAGTAGCATTCCTTTCAATTGTGGTAAGGTTGTTTTTCTTGAGAAATATTTGATGCTTCATTCTTTTGATTAGAACTCTAATTCCGATGATTGCTTCCTTTTATTGCATTGATATAACTTCATGTACCTGTTTCAGAAGATTTTACAGTTTTTGATGACTCACCATTTGAATTGTATTCGAGACCTATTTTTATTAGGGAGACCATTTCAGTTTGATGATTTCTTCTAAAGTCTCAGATCCTTTAGCAAATCTAATATTTAGAGCCCTTGTTTTCTCAAGTTCCTCTCTTATACCCACTAGTTCAAGTTCTAAATTTTCACAGTGCCTTTCCTTTTCTAGGAATTGTTTCTTCAAAAAAATTTCAGCTAATTTAGTTTCTTCTAGATATATTTTTAGCTAAGTTATTTCTTTAACAAGAGTATTTTACTTATATATATCCTTTTATTCTAGAGCATCCATAAACACATCATCATACTCATCTACACATTTTTCTTTAAATGCCATGAGAAATTGAAAATCCTAATCAGATTCAACATCCTCATTATTTGTGTATAAGAAATTTTCGGTGAAAATCACATCTAAGAAATTTTTGTCGACGCGTTTCGAACCAACCAGTGCGGTTCATCCTCATTATTGGAAAAATATTCACTATCTTCGTGAGTATAAAAACTTTTATTGTTATCAAACCTTCCTTTAACATTCCCTTTGTCATGATTTTATTTATACACACATTTAGCAACATAGTGACCAACCCTTCTAGAAGAAACACATTTGAAAGGAAGCGTACCTCCGAACCTACCAGTTCCTACTTGAAGTTTCTTCACGAAATTCACCTCTTCTTCGTCTGAAATGTAACCTATTTCCTTGAGATATTACTTTTCCTTCCCTTTGTATGTATCTTTGAATGATGCTTCTCTGATATATTATGGACCCCCTTTTCTCATTTCATAAGTTGTTAGAATTCCATGGAGCTGTTCAATAGTGATATTCTTTAAATCCTGTATTTCTTAGATGGAAAAAAATTTGGAATCAAACTTTGAGGTTAGAGATCTTAGAATTTTCTCAACAACAGTAGAATTTTTTATTTCATCACTAAGATTTCTCATTGAGTTTATGATCTCATCTACCCTAAGAAAAAATCTTGCAATACTTTCATCATTATTCATTATGAGAGTTTCATATTGAATTCTAAACTTTTGAAGTTTAGTGCTCTTTACCTTAGTGTCACCTTCATAGATTTGGATAATCTTGTCCCATATAGATTTTGCGGCATTCAATTGCATTACCTTCACAAATTATGATTCTTCCAAGCTTCCTAAGAGAGCATTGACTACATTTGTATTGGTCTCATACTGCTTTTTCCCCGCATCATCTGTGGGAATATGGGATAGGTATTGATATCCTCCTTCAACGATTTCCCATACATCTGATCATAGTGACTAAAAGTATGTTCTCATTATAATTTTATAAAATAAAAATTTAGTTCTATTAAACAAAGGTGGCCTGATAGATTATACTACCTCTTGACTGTTCATCTTGATGGATCTCCCTTTAAGCGATCAAGCTTCTTATGAGGGACCTGCTCTGATACCAATTGTTGGGAAAAATACTGAGAGGAGGGGGGGGGGGGAGGGGTGAATAAATATTTTAAATCTAAAATTCCAAATTTTATATTTTGAAAAATAAATGCTATTGTTATTAAGACAACCTGCTTATGTACACTACTTCGGTGAAGGAAACCAACGTATATCCAATTTATTGATTTTTTTCTAATAGATGATTATATTTTATCATTGCATCAATATATTAGTTACTTCCAGTATTAATTAAAGAACATAAAGAAATCATAGTAAATGAACAACACACATAACACTAGAATTTTTAGCTGGAAACCCAATGTGGGAGAAAACCACCACTATTGTTGTCCTTGTCTTCTTTCTTATGATATAAAGAAAATTATTAAATTTGTATTGATGCAGACTCTTGTCAATACATAGACACCCACTTGCATAAGGCTACAATCTTCTCTTTTTTTCCAACACCTACTAGAAGGGAGCTACAACCCCCTGAACTCGTTTACTGACTCCTACTAGAAGGGAGCTCCTACCCCCTTTCTGACGGCTGCAACACTCAGGGCCTTGCGGATAAATTTTTAGAATATTTAAGGCTAGATCCACTTGTTAAACAATCAACACACAACCTATAGGCCAATTTTCATCAAATTTTCAAACTAGACATATATCTACCATAAACCAAAACAAACCGAAGAACTAAATCTGAGACACTGTCAAAATTCAAATCAAATGGAATTCTAAAGCATCAAATCATTGAATACATAACCCAACCAGAAATAAAAAATCTTAAATTTTGTATGCGATTGTACTTAATAATACTCGTGTATGTACACATTTTCTCTGTTGAACACCTACATGCAAATCTCAAAATATTTAACATTGAATCCGAATCACTAAAGCAACCACTGAATCATGTATTGAGTTAACCGCAGATCACTGAATCAATTACAAAACACCACATTGTAGCATCATTAATAATCGTCATTTCATTCCATATCCAAATCAACCCAATCAATACTGTCAAACATAAATTATTATGTTAGAGACATCATCGATAGATAACAACAAGTAACCCATACAATAACAACTGTAATAATTAATCAACAGATAAAACCCTAGTTTGTATATGCGTCTTCCACAAGAATTATCCGCGTATGTACGCGCTTACCGTTCATAATACTTGTGTACAATTCTGCACATATTGAAAATTATTTCGCAGAATATAAACACGACCCTTCAAAGATGGATATGCGTATGTACACGACTATTCCCATACATACCAACATACAAATATGAAAAAAATTTGTTGCAAACACAATTTCACTTTTCGCAACATTATCTGTCAATATTACTGACTTTTGAATAAATAATTTAGATCATAGTATCACAATTTCATTAGTATTAGCTACTTAGAAATTTGCAACAAGTAAATTAATCAAACATATATGTCAACATATTTTATAAGTTTCATATCTGAGTCTTCTCCTTGTTCCCTGGTGCATACTTGTTTAGATCAAATTATTAATAGACAAACAAATATTTGAAAACCTAACACTTTGTTCTCCATCTCCTTATATAGCTTTTAGCCTTAGCCAATACTTTAGGCAAATCCCTTAGTAATGTCATTGGTATTTTTTGATGGGACCAAATAACTGTTGTCACTTAAATTAATATGGGTCAATACCATGGTAAAGACACCTAGTATTCATATTACCATGGTGTGAATTATGTATGCGAATTTTCTTCACAGTACCTACATATGTACGTGGCCTTGCTTCACAGGACTCGCGTATACTTTCTCAAAATTTTCTATTATCATCCATCTGTCATTGAACTATCATTTCTCTGTTCATACCAACTGTAGCATCTGTATCATTCTGTATAAACATCATGTTATCACAATGTTGACATCTTTATCAAATAGGTTTCCATCAAGGACAACTCATTATCCCTAATTCCAACACTTTTTGGAATAACGATTTTTGTTACACCAAAACCTGCAGGTATTAGTAAACAGACACATTTCCAAAGTTAACGGATCCATGAGAGGAAGTTAAGCCATGTCTCAAAACACATGGGTAGCGTTGGTTCATCCAATTCCCAACAATATCCCCCCAGCGCGAGCCGGGTGTGATTCGAACTCAAGACCTTTGGATTTGATACCACTTGTTAGAATCACGTTTGTCGTTACACCAAAACCTACAGGTATTAGTAAACAAACGCATTTCCAGAGTTAACGAATCCACAAGAGGCGGTTAAGCCATGTAGCGAAACACATGGGGAGCGCTGGATTATGTATAAATTATATAACTTATGTGTTATATATCCAAGATTCTCCACACTATTTTAACTTCATGCACAATACAGAATCTATTCCACCATTGATCATCACATGCAGAAATTAAATCAATTGCAATGCACACATGAAACCATAAAAATTCACACACATTAACACAGTGATTTAACGGGAAAGCCTGAAGCTAAAAACCCCAACTATCTGTATATAATATATGTCATAGATATCATGTAACAATCCTCATACAAAGCTTAACATGTCAAGCTCTTAGTACAATACAATCGCTACACACTAATCAGGTGTTGATCTTGCAAATCCATGCACCGATCTCTACCACCTTCTAGCCTACCTCTACTGCGCAATCCCTGCTGAAGAATGGCTCTGAATGAACTCGAATCCACCTGGCTTGCACTGCGCAATCCTCATTGGCATCTCCACTGAGTGTTGGATGCAATCAATGCATCACTATAGTCACAACTGATAGTCTATCTTGCCCTTTCACCTATCTCTCCACTTGTCTCCACTGAAACTGTCCATGCACTGTAGTTAACTGATGTATTCTTTAGTTGATTAATGAGTTAATATTTAGTGAATTAATTATTAATTAATTCACACCATTCTCACTAGTGTATCAATCAGTTAGACTATATACAACTAGCTCAACTGTGTCTAATTGAGTTAAACTGAACACAACTCCACCAAACTCTGTCACATGAGTTCTAATTGAAGTCCTCATGCATTAGCTCCAGTAAACCCTCAGGAATAGCATAATTCCTTCTATTAGCTCCTGTGCCACATCTGTGCACTTAACTGAAGTGCTCCAAGAGAATAAGATAATGTTTAAAGTCCAAATATTACTAAGAGATAATAATATTCGACATATCTATTTTTAGACTGGCAATCTAAAAATAGATTCCGTCCAATATTTATAAAAATAGAAGTCCATCTATTTTTCCAACTTGACCAACCATCCACAAATAGCATCCTGCAACTCATAGAATATGATCGACATGTCTAAAAATAGACATAGTCTAAAAATAGACTTGCGCCAAAATAGCTCGCGGGCCCACTTAGTGAAGGCGACTCATCTGCTCATCATCTTGTTGAATCTCAACACTCCCTCTCAACAAGATAGGGATTATCTGCCACCTCGATCCTGTCTCTATGGTATTCAAATTTGCTCCTGGTGAGCGCCTTCGTCAGAATATCTGCATCCTGATCCTCCGTGGGAATGTAAGAAAGCAACATGATCTTCCACTGCACACAATATCTGATATGATGATACCGGATGTCAATATGTTTAGATCTATCATGAAATACTGGATTAACCGAGAGTTTAATGCAACTCTGATTGTCACAATATATCACAGTAGGATCTAAGTGTGAATCGAACAATCCAACCAAGATCTTCCTCATCCATATAGCCTCGCATGCAGCCAAACTTTCTGCCATGTACTCGGCCTCCACTGAACTGAGTGCCACATATCTCTGTTTCCTGCTGTACCAAAAAACTGTTGTAGACCAGATACTGAATATCCCTCCAGATGTGCTCTTTCTGTTTGTTGGGTTTCCTGCCCAATTTGCATCCGTGAAGCCATGCAGCTTCACCTCATTCGACTATCTGTACCATAATCCATATCCCGATGTGCCCTTGAGATACCTCGGGACATGCTTGCCTGCCTTCCAAAAGAGCTTGGTAGGCTTAACCATAGCTTGTGAAAGCTGGTTAACAACGTAGCATATGTCTGGTCATGTATTGACTAGATACATGAGTGAACCAACCAACTGTCGATAAAAAGTGGCATCCACTACCTTTGCCGATGTAGCATCCTCTTTCCTCCAACCACCAGGAAGAGAAGTGTCGATAGGCTTGCAACCTTGCATGTTGAACTTCTCTAGTATCTCCTGAGCATACTTTCCTTGAGACACAAATATTCCACCCTTCCACTGCCAAATTTCCAATCCCAGGAAATAATGAAGGAGGCCCAAGTCCTTCATCTCAAACTCCTTTGCAAGATTTGCCTTGCATGAGTGTATCAACATTTCATCACCTGTTAGTATCAAATCATCTACATAAAGTAAAATGATCAGCAACTTACCCTCCACCACAAGCTGGTATAGGTTCAGATCCGCCTCACTCTTGGAGAATCCAAGTCCGGTGAAATAACTGTTTATCCGTGTGTACCAAGCACGAGGTGCTTGTTTCAGCCCATACAACGCTCTTTTGAGCCTGCACACATGCGACTCGCTGCTGAAGATTTCGAAACCTTCAGGATGCTTTATGTACACCTCCTCCTCAATGACTTCGTTGAGGAACATAGTCTTCACATCCATCTGATGAATGTGCCAACCCTTTTGCACTAAGAGAGAAAGGATGGTTCGTATGGAAGAATACCTTGCGATAGTTGCAAAGGTTTCTTCATAGTCGATCCCCTAGATCTGTGAGAAGCTCCGGGCAACAAATATTACCTTGTACTTCTCGACGCTCCCGTCAGCAGCTTGCTCCACTTTGTAGATCCATCTCGAACCTACCACTGATTTCCCTTCCGGCCTTGGGACAATCTCCCATGCACTGTTTCTGACAATCGAATCATACTCTTCCACCATGGCATCTACCCATGCAGGGTCCTCCACATCTTCCTCGAAAGAGGATGGTTCTGTCATGATACACTTGCTCATCAGAGCCATGTATCCAGTAAATCGGTTAGGTGACTGTCTCTGTCTGCACTGTGATGTAGGTGCTCCTACATTTTGCACTGCATCAAGATTCAATCGCTTAGCTTCTGTAGTGCGTTTCCGTCCTCTGATGTTTAGTGCTGCATGAGTGGTTTCTTCCACTCCATGAACCTCCTATTGTGGCTGATCCACATCCTGAGGCTCATCCTTAGGAACTAATAGCTTCTCATTTGCATGCAAGTGTAGCTCCCTCTTAGGTGACAACTTCATGGCTTTCTCCTCATGAAATTTGATATCCCGTCGCACAACAGTATTCTGACTGTCTGGAAAATACACACAATAGTTGTGGGGTGTTTCTATGTACCCCACAAATATCCCAACCTCTGCGGTCGGCTCCAGCTTCTTCCTGGCATCCTTCGTCACATGAATGTAAACAGGTGAGCCAAAAATCTTCAAATGAGAAATATCAGGCTTCTTACCAGAAAACGCCTCTTTGGGTGTACTCATGCCAAGTACTCTATGAGGACAATGATTTTGCACATAAACCGCAGTGTTGCATGCTTCAGCCCACAAGTGTATGGGAAGGCCCTGATCATGCAACATCGCCCATGCAGCACCCACGATCGTTCTGTTCTTTCACTTTGCGACCCCATTCTGCTGTGGGTTATGAGGTGCAATGTGCTCTCTTCGAATCCCTTCTGTGCTGCAAAATTATTTGAATTCGCCAGAGATGAATTCACCACCATTATTGCTCCTTAGAGCCTTCACCTGCTTCCTTGAATCTTTCTCAGCCAGTGCCTTGAACTCATAGAAATTTGAGTATGTCTTGCTCTTCTTTTGCATGAAGAAGATCCAACACTTACGAGAAAATTCATCAACAAATATCACATAATACCCGTGCTTTGCTGTTGAAGCTACTGAGAAAGGTCCACACACGTCTGTGTGAATTATCTCAAGGATCATTGTGGCGCGAATATCCTTCTCATGAAAGGTGGCTTTCACAAATTTTCCCAAAGTACATCCATTGCACTGATCTGACTGCGCAAGTGTACCCTTGGGAAGCCCGGTAGAAATCTGCTGTAAAATTTTCAAAGCACCATGGTGAAGATGGCCCAATCTCCTGTGCCACAATTCGCCCTCATCCCGGCTCACCACTCCTTCTGCTTTGCCTGCCATTGCTGTGCAGCCATCTACCTGCAATTGATAAAGGTTCTTAACTCAAACCCTTATCCTCTGGGTTTCACTAGTTGCCTTATTGCGCAGGAAAACCTTTCCCTCACTAAAGACAACATCATATCCCTTGTCTTCCAACATCGCCACAGAGATCAGATTCTTCTTCAATCCTGGAACATGCATGACATCCTTCAAGATGAAAGGTTTTCCAGACTCCCTCTCAAAGGAAATGGTCCCAATACCAGTCGCACTATATCTACCATCATCGCCCATCTCGATGTGCACTCCAAGATCCTTCTCATCCAGATTAGTAAACAAATATTTGTTTCCGGTCATATGGAAAGACACACCACTGTCAAGAAACCACACTGATCCCATCACACTTGAAACCAAGCATGCGATCAGCGAAAAATATAGCTCAAAATACGAGGCTAAGGCCTCTCCAGTTGCAGATCCAACAGCCTGCTTATTTTTCTTCTTCTGTGGACAATTAGTGGCGTAATGTCCGTGTTGGTGACAGTGAAAGCACTTCACCTTGGACAAGTCCTGCTTCTTGGCTTTTTCACCGGATTGAGAAGGATTTTTCTTTCCCTTCCCTTTCCTTTCTTTGGCAGCCAAAGTGAAATTTTCTTCATCTTCATTCTTTGATGAAGATCCATCCCTGGTACCTCGCCTTATCTCCTCCTACACAAGATCCGACCAAAGTCGCTCCCATCCCGGCAGTTTCTCCCGACCATTGACAGAGTCCTCGTAGCTATGCCAACTCTTGAGAAGCCCAAGGAGAGCCAAGCTCACCAATTCCTCTTCATGTACAGTAACCCCCACACTTCCCAGCTCATCCCTGCACTGGACAAACTTCGTGAGGTACTTGGGTATACTGTAGCCTTTCTCCATTTTTATTTTCCTGAGCTTGTCTTTAAGTGCCAACTTCCTTTGGTCGCTTCTGCTTTGGAACAAGTCCGTAAAAGAATTCCACATCAAGAATAGACTAGATTTACCATGAAGGCTGGACACTATGCGATCCTTCACACCTTCCAACAGAATCCTTCGACACTTTGCTGTCTTCTTTTGCCATGCGTCAAGTGCGGCTGCATCGCTATAAGCGGGTTTTGGAATTTCTGCATCTATGAACTCCTTCAACCCATTATCCTCCAGCACTGCCTCCATCCTGTCCTTCCATGCAATATAATTCGAGTTTCCATCAAGGGCATACTCCAATCTCAATCTGTTGAAAGACATTTCAATGAATGCTCAACTTCGACACCAAGAAAACACTGCAGCAAATTCGAATTCCACCAGCACAAAACTCAATCGCTTCAATAATTGCAATCTGCTCCAATGATCAATTGCTCTGATACCACGTATAAATTATATAAATTATGTGTTATATATCAAATATTCTCCTGATCACACACTATTTTAACTTCATGCACAATACATAATCTATTCCATCATTGATCATCACATGCGGAAATTAAATCAATTGCAATGCACACATGAAACCATTAAAATTCACACACATTAACACAGTGATTTAACGGGAAAGCCTGAAGCTAAAAACCCCAACTATATGTATATAATATATGTCATATAGATCATGTAACAATCCTCATACAAAGTTGAACATGTCAAGAGCTTAGTACAATACAATCGCTACACACTAATCAGGTCCTAATCTTGCAAATCCATGCACCGATCTCTGCCACCTGCTAGCCTGCCTCTACTGCGCAATCCCTGCTAAAGAATGGCTCTAAATGAACTCAAATCCACCTGGCTTGCACTGTGAAATCCTCATTGGCATCTCCACTGAGTGTTGGATGAAATCAATGCATCAATATAGTCACAATTGATAATCTATCTTGCCCTTTCACCTATCTCTCCATTGGTCTCCACTGAAACTGTCCATGCACTGTAGTTAACTGATGTATTCTTCAGTTGATTAATGAGTTAATATTTAGTGAATTAATTATTAATTAATTCACACCACTCTCACTAGTGTATCAATCAGTTAGACTAGATATAACTAGCTCAATTGTGTCTAACTGAGTTAAACTGAACACAACTCCAACAACTACTTCTATAACTCCACCAAACTCTGTCACATGAGTTCTAATTGAAGTCCTCATGCATTAGCTCCAATAAACCCTCAGGAATAGCGTAATTCCTTCTGTCAGCTCCTGTGCCACATTTGTGCATTTAACTTAAGTGCTCCAAGAGAATAAGATAATGTTTAAAGTCAAAATATTATTAAGAGCTAATAATATTCGACATATCTATTTTTAGAGTGGAAATCTAAAAATAGATTCCGCCCAATATGTCTAAAAATAGAAGTCCATCTATTTTTCCAACTTTACCAACCATCCACAAATAGCATCCTGCAACTCATAGAATATGATCGACATGTCTAAAAATAGACTTGCGCCAAAAATAGCCTGCGGGCCCACTTAGTGAAGGCGACTCTTTTCACTAAGCTCATCATCTTTTTGAATCTCCACAGATTATCCAATTCCAAACATGTTTTTCTATAATTAGATAAATTTTGAGGTCTAAAATGAGTACCCTAAAGAATATTATAAAATAATAGTGGAAATAATAAAATAAGATTAAATTACCTCATCGAGTTTTAAAGAGAAAAAAAAAACTACTTTTTCAACTTATCCCCCTACAGTTTTACTCAAATTTTGAATGGGAGAACTCGTTGGATGCGAGATTTAATTTTGCATCCAAGGAGTATCCATGTGTCATACTTTCGATGGATCCTACTATACTAAAAATGTGAAATACATGAAAAAACGTGAATTCCGCGTAGTTGGGTCCATATGATTCTTGAGTCCTTACCAAGTTAAAGGAATTGAGAGGAAGTAACACCCTAGAGTAGGCATTAAGGAAATTAACCAAGATGACTTTACTTCATATACTCACCTACAACTTCGGTTCATCTTGCATGTAATTGGTTATCATTTAAGCTCTTTCTCAAATACATATAAGTTGGATTGTGAGAATCTACATATATTTGAAAGAATTTCATTTTATGTTCTTGTACTTGTTCATTTCAGTTGCATGCTCATATTAAGCTTCCTCTGATGCCATTATACCATATTTGAGAAATTTCACTTTCAAGTATAAGCTTTGTTCACTTGCAAGCTCTATTTATATTTAGTTACTCATCTTTCAAAGTTGTATATAATCCCTTGCTATTGTAGTCTTGATAAGATCCACTAACACTTGTCTTGTAGCTTCTCTATTTTTTTGTACTTGTGTATGCTTGAAATCATTCCATTTTCACAAGTGTTTAATTTATTCCTAATATTTCTTGCAATTTTATATTTATTGGCACTAGTAGACTTACAAATTTCCTTGCAGGATATCTTGTTCAATCTATTTTATCTATTTACATTGTTAATGTTTATATGATCATAGATCTTTGTACTTGCTAATAAATTTCATTGCTTTTCAAGTTATTTGAAGGGTGACTTCCTAATTGGTTTACTAATTATCTCCTAGAACTTATTGATTTAACAAGACTTACTTAGAAATTTTCCTTAGGGCCTACCCCCTTCGGCTTAGCTAGGAGAGAGCCTAGATGGAGAGAGTTTGGATTAGGTGACAACACCTTCTCTGAGCATTGCCACATAGAAAACACCTTGCGGGGTTGATGATTTCTCCCACAAGTCTTGGGTGTGTGAAAATTATGAAGACAACATCCTTTGGCGCCATTGTCGGGGATAAGTCCTCTTTGACCTAGAATACGACTAACAAGAGTGGATGTGTCCTCATCCTCTTGTGGCATGCATTTGTATTTATGAGTGTACATTCTCACTATTTGTGATCAATTTCTCTTGCATACAATCTTATCTTACTCTTGGTGCTTGCGCAGTTTCTTCCGGGAGGCTTGAGGAGTCGGGTTTTAAAGACGCCTTGAAGGGATCCATAGGTGGAAGATAGAAGGGTCAATATATATATATATATATATATATATATATATATATATATATATATATATATATATATATATATATATATATATATATATATATATATATATATATATATATATAATATATATATATATAAGACCTTCTCCTACCATTTTTCGTGGATAAAAGAAAATTTCTCTATCTTGTGCAATTTTTCTCTTGGAGATTTGGAAATTGAACCCTAAAGTTAGATCCCTTGGAGGAAAAGAGTGTTGCCTTATTGAGGAAGTCTCCATTATAATTTTGCAATAAGCGTTGTAATTATTTTTTCATTTCCATCTTGCATTTTGAGGAGGAGTATTTTCTCTTAGGCCATTTGTTGTAAACCCTCCTCAAGATCTAAGACCCTCATTTCTCTATATGAGGGCATTTCTAATAGTAATAAAATAAATTCTTTTCTTGAGGGAGCTTGGGTATTTCCCCTTGGCATCTCGGTATCCTCATTTGGAAGGAGGATATTTAGGTGATTGGTGACTAATTTGTTTCATATGCTTTGCTAGTTTAGTTTATTTTCTCATTTTATCATGTAGTTGCTCACTCACATGATAGATCTCATCTCTAATTTGCATTTTTCATTGGGCTATTTAGCACATTGAAGAAAACTCATTTCCATAGCTGATTTAATTGCTTATATCTAATTTATTCACTGCCGATACAATTCATTTTATCGTTGGTACATCACTTATTTCATTGTTAATTTCATAATCTAATTTGTTTTGCATTCCACAATTCTTCAAATTTTATGCCAGTGTGACATTTCATTAAACTATAATTGGCACTATCAACTCATAAAAAAATCTTGTCATTAAGAACTTGTTTTAAATTTACATCTCACTTACATTTTACATTTCGCTTCTCAAAAATTTACCTCCAAACATAAGCTTAGTTTATAAACTTTTAGGAAATCTTCTTCAATTTTCCCAAGATTTAAGTTTGGAAGAAAGGTAAAATGCATGACTCCACATTTCTCTTGCATGGCCGAGTCCCGTGTAGAAACAAAGGCATGCAGGTTGTTTTGAAGAACTAGGAGGATATCGTTCATGAAGTCCTAAGCTTCTTCACCTAACCTTATTGCAACCACCTTGAGTCCTTATCAAGTCAAAGGAACTGAGAGTAAGTAACACCCTAGAATATACATTAATACCATTAACCAATACCACTTTACTTCACATACTCACCTACAATGTTCATCTTGCATGTGATTGGTTATCATTTAAGCTCTTTCTCAAATACATAAAAGTTGGATTGTGAGCATCTACATTTACTTGCAAGCACTTCAAATTATGTTCTTGTACTTGTTCATTTCAGTTACATGGTCATATCAAGATTCCTTTGATGTCATTATATCATATTTCAACAATTTCACTTTCAAGTACAAGCTTTGTTCACTTGCAATATCTATTTCTATTTAGTTTCTCATATTTCAAAGTTCTATATAATCTCTTATTATTGTAGTCTTGATAAGATCCACTAACACTTGTCTCATAGATTCTCTATTATATTTTACTTGTGCATTATTTAAAGCATTCCATTTTCGCAAGTGCTATCATTTACCTTTGAGCATACTTCCTACTATTTCTTGCAATTTTATATTTACTGGCACTAGTCTACTTACAATTTTCCTTGTAGGATATCTTGTTGAATCTATTGGATCTATTTACATTGTTGATGTTTATATTCTCATAGGTATTTTTACTTTCTAATCAATCATTTCTTTTCAAGTTATATTTCAATTTATTTGAATGGTGAATTCCTAATTGGTTTACTAACTATCTCCTAGAACACATTATATTTAACAAGCCTTCCTTAGAAATTTTCCTTAGGGTCTACCCCCTTGGCTTAGCTAACAAAGATCCTAGAAAAATAGAGTTTGGATTAGGTGATAGCCCCTTATCTGAGCATTTCCACAAAGAACACATGTTTTGGAGTTGAGGATTTTGCCCACACGTCTTGGGTGTGTGAAATTTGTGAAGAAAACACTATCAATATGAGCCTTAACTTTCTTCACCTTCCTTATAATCCTGGGGGTATATTTGGGTCATCCTTGGATCCTTTTTCCATTCTCCATTTAAAAACCATTGAGGGTGATAAACCTAATCTGTGGCCTCCTTTTGATTATAATCCTTATAATGAAAAACCCGTTTGTTGTTATCGACCATGCCAACTACGAACTTTTGTTTCCCATCATGACCTTAAGGCAACCAAGAAGGAAAAAATCACTAAGAAGGATCTTGATAGGGAGTTCATGAGATCTATTATCCAATCATCCATTGCATATTTATAATAAAGGATCCGATTATGAAAATTGGTGTCCTTACCTTCATCCATTACTCTTTTCTATGATGTATGAATCTCATATTTTCTCACCTTCCACCCTTGTGATCTTCCTTATGGTTTATCCTATCTTTGTTCTTGGACTTATCACATGGGTAATCATAAGGGTAAGTGACTTTATAGTGATCTAACGACATGTTGGTTGCATTGGATCTTTGATTACACTTAGCACTACCATAATATAATATGCATGTTAGAGTAGGATTCATTTCATGTTGATTTTTGCATAGCTAACATCATCATATCAATCTATCAAGCTAGATTATATGCATTTAGATTAGACTTGCATTTAGAAAATAGTTCATTTAATGTATGGTTTCATTATTATTTCATGAAAACATGGGTGATCAAAGTACAGCCAAGATAAATACTTCCCACATTTGTTTGTGATGTATAAGATAATATGTCTGTGGTCCCAGAGAACTGTTGGTGCTCTTAGTGACGTCCCCGTTTGAGTACATGGTTCATGCACTCCAAAAAGATCTAATGTCCAAGTTGGAGCCAGTTGTCCCCTAAAGTGTACAACTACGGCACAATGCTCAAAGTAGGGGGTTTTTACCTTGATCCCTACTCACTCCATTTAGACTCTCTCCTAGTTAATTAAAGGGGGGTAGTCTCTAATGGTAAATGGATGAGAGAAAGGCTTGTTGGAACAACAATTCGTAGGAGATTAAGAACAAGATCAATACCTTTCTAGGAAACCTACGACTAATTAGCAAGTGTGTTTTTTAAATGAGAAAAGTAAATCTTATCAATATGGAGCAATTGAGGACAATGAGGCAATAATAGAATTAGTAGATATAGACCAGTGCCTAATGAACAATGCTCAAAATATAATATATCACTTGCAAAAGAAAATATTCAAGTTACTAGACAAGTAATGCTGCAAGAAGGATGTTAGTAAGATAGATCAAATCAACTAGAAATATGAGCAATAAATAGTTTACGAAAAATTTGCAAGTAACTATAATTTACAAAAATACAACAAGCTTGCAATTATAAAGTAAGCTCAAAATTATAGTTGTAATGATCAAATGCAATATGATATGAAAATGTTAATCCGAGGATGAAAATGCAAGACGATGACCAAGTTAGATAGATTCAAAGAGATGAGATAATGACAATATGCTTCAATGTAAAAAAATGTAAACCCATTATAACCAACCTTTATGATATGTCATTAGGTTACAAGATTCCACTAATAGATCAAATGAAGCAATCCAACATTACTAAATGAAACAAAATTAGATGTAATTACCTTAGAACAATTAAATCTAAATAATATATCACACTGCTCCACTACCAAGAGACTTTAAAAGATGTCACTTTAATATATTTTAAAAGTACCTTGGATCAAAATAGAGAAAATGTCAATAATGAAGCACAATACATTAGATTTAATTGCCCAAAATGATTTATCCTAAAATGCCAATGAGATTATAAATTTAAACTAAATGCAAAAAATTAATGATTGTTAATTAATTTCATTAATGGAGTCAAGAAACTGAAGGGTTATTAAAATGTTAATCAATCACAAATTCCTCCTTATTTTAATTGACCCCCCCTTTCCAAACTATGAGGGAAGTGTTTATAATGATATTATAAACTTTATGGTAATAAAAAATTCCCCAAAGAAAATCGATTTATTTTTTAAAAGAAAGAAGCACGTTCTAAATGAATTGACGTCAGAGCTCTATGAAAACACGCAATAGATGAATATCGCAGGGAAGAAGGGTGCTCACGACTTTGAAGAAAAAAGGTTGCATGGATGGGAAGGGAGGAGCAGAAAGGAAGGGACAACGAGAAGGAGGGTATGAAATAGAGAAGGGAATAGGCTGCGAGAGAATGGAAGGCAATGAGGAAAGGCCTGGTAGGCTGCCACATATGATAGAAGGAGGGAAACGTGGGAGGACAAGGGAAGCGAGGGCTGAGGGGAGAGGATAAGGCAGCGGAGGGAAGGGAGAGTAGAGGAGAATTAAGTGAGGGTTTGAGGGTTGAGGCAAGGGAGGAAGGCTGTAGGATACATACAAGAGGGATGAGATGAAAAGAGGGAAAGGGAGTAGTGAGAATGAAAATAAAAAAATGAGACAACGTGAGGCTGCAGGCAGCCCGAGAAGGGTCAGCGGGAAATAAGAAAGAAACAACAGGAAAAAAAGATAAGGGCAACGCGGAGGTAAGGATTTAGGAGAAACCTCAAAAAAATTTACAAAAATTTTGCCCAAACTCATAAAATTTTCCACCAAAAGCTCATTTCAAAGGAATTTTCTAGATCTCTATATTCTTCTTTTCATTGAATAATATTTCAAATTACGACCCTGCAAACAAATTTGAGACCAAATATTTCCCTCGAGGGCCTAGATCTGTCTCAAAACTTCAATTTTTATTTTCTTGAATGATTTTATATCTTCACCTACACAAGTAAAAGAAAACCCAAGACCCAATATATATATATATATATATATATATATATATATACAAAATTTGAAAATGAAAAATAAATCCCAAATCCCAAAGTTAGAAAATAAAAAACAAAATTGCTTCAGATCTATACAATTAAATACAAATCTATCAGATCTGAGGAGTATGAATCCAAATGCGGTCATAGATATGTAGATATAAGCTTTTTCTAGCCAGATCTATCTATTGAGCATAATTTATAAAAGATAAGCAATTTTAAAAATGAGGTACTAGCCCCAAAGACCCTGCAAGAGGAAATTCGTAAGATAAGTCTAGGGATTTAAATTAGGAAGGATATTTAGATCTTATACCTTGGGAGTCAGCTGGTCGAGCCAAGGACTTCCCAAACACTAAATTTTTCAAATACAAATGATTTTTGCACACTTAAAATTAAACTGTCAGATTAATAGAGATGTAAAATAACAATGCAATCATCAAGAATTAGAGATCCCTGGTAATTCATTTAAATTATAATGCTATTTTAAACCCAATAACCTATGCAATATACCCGTGCAATAGATTATTCCACGAAATATATTAACCAACAAATTATAAAAATAATATTCAAAAGAAAATTAAAAACAATATTACCATAAGATGCAGGAGATGAACACCACCATCAATGTAAACCCCAAAGACTTTGCATTGTTATTATTCTATAAAATATTACAAGAGAGCTTAAAGAGCAAGTACATGACTCAAATATCGGATCCTTTGTGTGACAGATGACTTCTAATTTGTAGATAAATTCTTCAAATGACTAGTTGTCTTGATACCCGTAAGAGTAATCTCAACCGTTGATAAAGATTTAGTTATCTTTTAATCACCATTGTCGAAATATTTATTTTTGTTGATGAATTTTCAAATTTCACTTTTAATTCATTTTTAATTTCCTCAAAAAATTGACTTTGAACTGACCATCAAGGCCCAAGGGTCCAAAATTTCTTGAAATTTTCAATATTCGCTTGGTGGAGGACCTCCAAAAATTAGTTTTTCTAGAACTGACCCATTTTTTAATTTGGAGAATTTATTTTTCGTAAGACATAATTTTGATTCTAATTAATTAAATTTCCGGCTTAGGATTTTTAATTTATTTTTTCCAGAAAATTTAATTAATTGACACATGAGGGGATTCTTAATTTTTTCCAACCTTCTAATATTTTAGCATCATGGCTAAAATATTATTTACGTAAGATAATTACATTTAACACATGAAGGGGGAACACTCATTCGTTATAGATCCTCAATTATTTACCTAATTCCGTGATTCAAATATGATCTAATATACCAAGTGATTTGTAATAAAATAATTTATCCAATTAGCTAAAATTATTCCCAAATCACTTTTAAAGAAGACTTAATTAAAACACTAAGACTCACCCAAGATCTTGACGAAAAAATCCACCCTAGCTTTGGGGTGAGATTGGAGGGAAAACTCTGTCGATTATGTGTTTAGAAACACAGATGAATCGGTGAGACGAAAAACCTTCTAGGATGAAAATCATCATCAAAATAATAGGTTTACCTAGCTTGTTACATACATTATGGTCATACTAAGATCATTTTGTTAGGTCCCTATAATACTAGTTTATCCCCTTATTTTTGTTAGTGCAACCCCCTTATTGTTATTTTTGTACCCCTGTAGCCCCCATATTTTTATTATTATGCCCCATAAAATCCACTATTGTAATTGTTGCGCCCTTACATTATTATTGTTAGGTCATCTAGGATTATATTGTGATACCATGGACTCCTATAATGTAAAGGAGGTTTACCCCTCAAATTGGCTTATTTATAAGGCATTGATCTCTCTTTTCTTCTATTTTTGGAGCTGGTTTCATAACATTTGGTATCACAACTTTGGATTCTAGGGTTTCGCTGCTCCAAACAGGTCATCGTGGAATTTTTGCTATAAATTTTCAACTATGAAGGTTCAGAAGCTAAATTTTTACCACAAGAAGCTGAAATCCTGAGGAACTTCATGAAAAAATTTCAGATCTTGGTTTGCAATATTTTCAAAGATATGGTTTGTGGAAGTTAGGGTTTTGGAAAGTTCCCGAATTTCATCTAAAAGAGGTGACATTGGGAAAATCACCATAACTCTCTCTATGAGCATCGGATTGGAATTCTGTAAAAAGTGGCTGAAAGTACATGAAATTGAGTTTCCTATGTATCAATTTTAGAGCCGAAGGAGGAAACAATGACACTTGGCACGACGTACATGTTCGCTCTATTGAACCAATCCATAATTAGGTCATTGTGGGAGATTGGGCATAAATTTGTCTTGAAGCATCCAAATCAGGTCAGACCTATGGCATTCTAAAGAAGACTCAAAGGGCTACTGCATGACCGAATTTTAGATATTTAAGATCCGAAATCACAGATATAATTCAAGTTTAATATCTACCTCCTAAAAATCAAGAAAAATGTGTGTATTTGTTTTTTTAAATTGCATAACGTTTGTTTGAAAAAGCAGCTTGAAGTGATTCTAAGCGCATATTGAAGCATTTTTATCAATATTGGGTTCTATAATGCCTCCCAAAGATAATTCAACACCCATTAAGCCCTCAAAAATCTCTACTATGACACATGAAGAGGAAGCATTGCAATATGAGATATCAAAATTACGATACCAAGTGCAACAAATTTCGATCTTACAAAGAGAAATCAGAGATGATAAAAATGGTTTAAAAGAAAAAATGGAGGCTAAGTTGGATAGTTTAAAGGATCAAATGAAAGCTAATATGAATGATAAAGTAGTGGAAGATCACATCGAGCATTAACTAAAATTTCTCCAACTCTCAAGGGATAACCTGACTTTGGTGCAAAATTGAATGAAACAACAGGAAGATCAACATCGCAGCGAAAGAAGTTCTGAAACAGTCACAAAATAAGAACTCGACAACTACCAAATCGATAAATTTCAGAGTATCTCAACAAGTGGAAGAACTTACCCATTGAAGATTCCACATGGGAGGATGATAATTTTATACAAAAGCATCCAGAAATAATCAAGCGTTGAGGGAAACACTTGTTTTAAGGAGAGGGGCATGTTAGGTCCTTATAATACTAGTTTATCCCCTTATTATTGTTAGTGTAGCCCCCTTATTGTTATTTTTGTACCCCTGTAGCCCCCATATTGTTATTATTGTGCCCCATAAAAGCCACTATTGTAATTGTTGTGCCCTTACATTATTATTTTTAGGCCAACTAGGATTATATTGTGACCGCATGGACTCCTATATATAGAAAGAAGGTTTTGTCATTTGTATCATCCAATAATTGTTCATTTATGTAATGTAAAGGAGGTTTCCTCCTCTAAGTGGATTATTTATAAGGTGTTGATCTCTCTTTTCTTCTATTTTTGGAGCTAGTTTTATAACATTTGGTATTAGAGTATTGGATTTTAGGGTTTCGCAGCTCCAAACAGGTCATCGTGGAATTTTTTCTATAATTTTTTTTCTACGAAGGTTCAAAAGATGAAATTTTTACCATGAGAGGAAGAAATCTTGAGGAAATTCGTGCAAAAAATTCAGATCTTGGTTCGTAATATTTTAGAGATATGATATGTGGAAGTTAGGATTTTTTGCAGGCTCCTGAATTTCATCTAAAAGAGGTGACCTTGGGAAAATCACCATAAATCTCTCTATGAGCATCAGATTGGAATTCTGTAAAAAGTGGCCAAAAGTGCACAGACTTTAGTTTCCTGTGTATCAATTTTAGAGCCTGTTGTACTGTACAACAACCCTCCCTCCTTTAAATCCAGTCGGAGCCACCATCCCAAACGGAAAAGGAGTTGTCTTAAGGTCCCGACCGGGTGGTTTTCCCCAATGCTTGAAGCAGAGATTTTTTAGGCTTCAACAGAGCCTAAGGAGGAAACAATGACACTTTGCATGACATACAAGTTCGCTCTACTGAACCAGTCCATAATTAGGTCATTGTGGGAGATTGGGCATAACTTTTCGTTGAAGCATCCAAATCAGGTCAGACCTGTGTTATTCGAAAGAAGACTCAAATGGCTACTACAGGACTAAATTTCAGATATTGAAGATCCGAAATCACAGATATAATTCAGGTTTAATATCGACCTCCTAAAAATCAAGAAAAAGGCGTGTATTTGTTTTTTTTAAAATTGCATAACATTTGTTTGGAAAAGCAGCTTGAAGTGATTCCAAGGGCATATTGAAGCATTTTTATCAGTATTGGTTTCTATAATGCCTCCCAAAAATATTTGCACACCCATTAAGCCCTCATAAAGCTCTACTATGATGCATGAAGAGGAAGCATTGCAGTATGAGACATCAAAATTACGGTACCAAGTGCAACAAATTTTGATCTTATAGAGAGCAATCAAAGATGACATAGATGGTTTAAAAGAAAAAATGGAGGCTAAGTTGGATGGTTTAAAGGATCAAATGAAAGCTAATCTGGATGATAAAGTAGTGGAAGTTCACATAGAGCATCAACAACAAGTTCTCCAACTCTTAAAGGATAACCTAACTTTGGTGCAGAATCGAATGAAACAACAGGAAGATCAACATCGCAGCGAAAGAAGTTCTGAATTAGTCACAAAAATAAGAACTCGAAAGTTACAAAATCGATCAATTTCAGAGTATCTCAGCAAGTGGAAGAACTTACCCATTGAAGATTCCACATGGGAGGATGATAATTTTATACAGAAGCATCCAGAAATAATCAAGCGTTGAGGGCAACACTTATTGAAGGAGAGGGGCATGTTAGGTCCCTATAATACTAGTTTATCCCCTTATTGTTGTTAGTGTATCCCCATTATTGTTATTTTTGTACTCTTATAGCCCCCATATTGTTATTATTATGCCCCATAAAATCCACTATTGTAATTATTGTGCCCTTACATTATTATTGTTAGGTAAGCTAAGATTATATTGTGATCCCATGGACTCCTATATATAGAAAGGAGGTTTTGTCATTTGTATCATCCAATAATTGTTCATTTATGTAATGTAAAGGAGGTTTCCCCCTCGAAGTGGCTTATCTATAAGGCATTGATCTCTCTTTTCTTCTATTTTTGGAGCTGGTTTCATAACACATTTGCATTATAAACATGTAGAATGGGTTTACAACTTTGACAAATTGTCGACTAATGATGATGAATCTTGGATGATATGAGCGCTTGAACATGATGGAATTACTTTGCGAAAAAAGTGTATTTCTATAGGGTAGTTGACACATAGTGGTCAACATCTAGCTCTACTTGGGGACATGTTGCTTCATCGAAGGAATGTGAGAATCCATAATCTGCACCCAAGCAACACAAAAGATCATATAAGTAACATCCATCCAAATATAATCCAAAAATCATCATATAAAATTAAATATATGAAATAGAAGCTCTATAACAAGGAACAATTATACTAACATGAAATGTAAATATAACATAAAGACAAAAATGAAATGATGAAATAAAAACTAGAAGTAAATAACAAGGAGTAGGGTTAGAAATACAATACAGAGGATTCCCTATGGCATCAAACATGTTCAATTAAATGCTTCTTGAGCGAAGATCCATAGGCTGTTTCTCTGATGTGCCATGTGCAATTCTGAAAATTTTAGGACTCTGACATATCCCAATGTTGTGCTGTATATGGACATCAGATATATCAGTATTCTTTTTTTTTTTTCTCTTCTTCTTTATACTTTTCTTTGAGGTGGGATCTAATGCTAATGATGTAGAACATTTTGCTTGATATTGAAAATTTTCAGATGAAAAGTTTGAAGTATCTAAGATATTCATGACGAGATTTTTTTTTTTTCACCCAAAGTGTACACCTAAGGTGCAACACTCAGAGTAGGGGTTGTTACCTTGATCCCTGCTCACTGTGTTTAGACTCTCTCCTAGTTAAGTCAAGGGGGGTAGTCCACAATGGTAAATGGATAAAAGAAAGGCTTGTTGGAATAACAAGTCGTAGGAGATTAAGAACAAGATAAATACCTATCTAGGAAACCAAGGAATAATTAGAGAGTGTGTTTATGAAATGAGAAAAGTAAATATTATCAAGATGGTGTTAATCAAGGTTGTCATTGATATCAATATGGCATTGAATGAGATGTCAATATTCTTGAGATGCCTAGTTCCAGATGATGATGCCATGAATCTTGGTTGACTCAGAGACCATTAATGATGATGTCAAAGTATATGAAGAAGTCTTCTCCTAAATGCCTATTGATCATTAGGCTGTAGATGTCTAAGAAGGCACCGTAATCCCGTGAAGAAGCCCTAGAAATCATGATGATATGCTTACTCTTGATGAAAAAGCCTAGAACCCGTATGATGTCCTTACCCTTGATGTGCAGGACTATACTTGATGAAACCATACACGTGCTGATTTCCTACTCTTGAATTACCACTCTTGATAATGGTATTGTTGATGTGGTTGAAAGACTACTTTGGAGCTTTCCAAATTACAAATTTATAAAGGTTGCACTATGACTTATCACTGCAGAGTATATGATGAAATTAGATGATACATTAATTACTGGATACTATTATGACATGGATGACACTATGATCCTATGATTGATAAAAAAAACAATGGAGAAGAAAAACAAAGGAGAATCCAAGCAATGGAGAAGCCATGATGTCCTATTCACTTTCTACTCACAAAAATTAAGGATAGTCACAAATAAAAAATGTTTTTTTACCACCTTAGAGGCATCCTTCCAAATTGACTCCTATATCATCTTTTAGAGTATATTTTTCCCTTTCTAATGAGCCCTTATTTTCCCCAAAACTCCCAGTGGTTGATGAGATAATGAATTTTCAAGTTAAGAAAAATATAATTAATTGTGAGAAGACCTGTACTTACCTCACATGTCGGCTTCTCTTAAGAGACGCATCCCTTCAATTTTATAATACAGAATCATTATATATACAAGTTCATACCTTCATTTTCCTAAACAAAAATTTGGTCATTAATTACAATTATACAAGGCACCGAGAAGAGATGCTTAAGGGTCAAGGAGGAGAATAGGATATTCTGTTTGGGCTTTAAGATCACTAAACAAAAATGCAAATTCAAGACCTATAGATCGAACCTAAAGTAATCACAAAACTCATACCTATCTGAAGTTTGCAGTGGACCTATTACAGTGGCTCAGACCTATCTGAAGTTGCAGTAGCTCAGATTACAGTGGCTCGGATCTACTTGAAATTGTTGTGTGCTCGACAGACCTGTGCCATCATAGAACATTGATTTAGATTATTTTACAGACCTGTGGTATACTGTTTCGCCTTTTGTGGACCTTGTAAATATTATTGGTGGAGTTGTTCTAGAGTTATATTTGGATCTGTGGAGGAATTTAGCATTATTGTAAAAGGAACATAATTCAAGCCCTATAAAAGGAGCAGACTTTGGCCTATCAAAAGCCTCAAACCTTGGACTTCTTTGTGAAGCAGAATTACAGTCATGTCTTATTCAAATTTGTGTTCTCGGCCTCTCTCCTTAGCCCATATTTGGAGTGAATTTAAAAATTTGTATAGAATTTGGAGTAACTGCTAAGAAATTTTTTGAGTAGTTCCTTGGTAATCTTTGGAACAATTCCTTATTAATATCTAGAACTATCTTATTTATTGGAGCACAATTAGAGCATTTTTTGGAGGATAGATTGTTTGAAATTAGAGTTTCGAAGTTAGCCTTGAAGCAATCAGTGCAACAATAGTAGCGTCTAGAGCCATACATTAAGGATAAATTAAAGATTTATATTGGTGCTTAAGATATTTCTTATTGAAGGCATCTAGTTGGGTTTGAAGACATTCCTTGAAGATCATGAAGATTAGTTTTTGGAGCAGCTTTGGTGCAACATAGTGAAGAATCTTGAAGAAATCTTGGAGTACCATGAGGTCATCATGAGGTGACTTGAAGAAATTGTTTGGGTATGATGAAGAGTAGTGGTGACACCTTCTAAGAGTTCAAGCTTGTCATTGATGAAGTGGCGTGGAAAGGGGATATTTGAAGATTGTCAGGGATCGTTGAAGAAGACATTGGGAGCCATGAAGTATAACCAAATATATCTATACAAATTGGAGCAGGAGGTTGGAGCCTCATAGAGACAAGGTTGGTGCCTTGGAATATAGGGTTGGAGCCCTAGAGGATAGGAGTCCTCAAGGGACCAGGTTGGAGCCTTTACCAGATATAGGGTTGGAGTCCTAGAGGTTGGTGCCTCAAGTTAACAAGGTTGGAGCCTTGGAAAGTCCAAGTCGGTGCTTGGCACAACACATGTAGGAGCTTGGAATATTGGAGTATTCATCTAGGGTTGGAGCCCTATAATATTATTGTACTTGATTTATTGTAAAGAATAAATTAATAAAAATATTTATTCCATCATTGTTCATTTTGTGTTCTAAATATAAGTGATCTAACTGGTAAAAATAAAAATTGAAAAGAAATACTGATTCACCTCCTCTCTCAGTATTTCCAACAATTGGAATCAGAGCTAGTACCTTTACCCAAAGCCTAAGAGCTTTAAGGTTGATCCTTATAAAACAAATAAATTTAAGGGTTATTCCATTGTTCAATGGAAAATTTGACATATGGGAGGCAAGAATGAGAAATTTATTAAAGACTCAAGGTATTGAAGTCTGGAAATCGGTGATTACTGATAGCATGATGGAAGGAGAATCCAAGGAGTATAATGCAAGATCAATGAAAGCAATCTTGAATGGGTTACCTGATTCTATAAAGGCCAATTTGGAAAAAAGTTCGTCAGCAAAAGGCATATTGGAAAAGCTTCATGATATTCACTCAAAAGAAGCATTGACCATGACCTCTAATCAAGAAGAAGATGGAAAGCAAGAAGGAAATCTAGAACCCATCAAGGAAGTTGAAAATAAGAATGATGACATCAAGGCGAAAGAAGACCTAGAAGAAGAAGAAAGCAAAGAATAATTTGAAGAAGATCTCCTGAATAAGCTTATAGATGCCATGGAAGAGATTAACAATTTGAAAAATGAAAATGAGGAAATTAAGAAGAAAGTGTAAGGTGGTGACCAAGATAAGACAAGGAAGGAAGTTGACATTTTCAAGCTTCAAGTACAAGAAATAGATGAACATCTCACCAAATTTAAGGAGGAATTATCAAAACAAAAGAAGCATCATGAAGAAGTCATATCTATGAAAAATAAATTTGATAGGGCAAAGAAAAGGGAAGAAGAATTGTCAAGCCACCTTGAACAAAGAGCTTGAACAAACTTGAAGCAGATATTGGTCAATACAAGTAAGAGGTCTCCTCTCTTAGATCTCAACTAGAAGAAGCAAGGAAACAAGTGCAAGGAGCCGAGAAGGTGATGGAAAATTTGGCATTCATAGAAGGACAAGTTGATGAAGTAGAAAAGGAGAGAAACACCATGATATGCCAACTAGAAGAAAAGGATGAAGATATATTCAAACTAAAATCAGACATCAATCTTCTCAAGGCCGAAACATGTGAAGATACAAGAATAAAAGAAGAAATGGAGAGAAGTCTAGCAAATGAGAATGAAGAAGTCTTCATAATGAAATCAAATATCATCTCCCTTGAAATCAAAGCACACGAAGCAACAAGGATGATGGAAGAAATGAAGAAGCAACAAGTTATGAAAGATGAATATTGTGAAAAGTTGAAAGGAGAAACTGTATTTCTTAAAAAGTAAGTTGACTCGTTGAATAAGAACTTGAAAAGCTCTCAAACTCTAGATGACATCCTAAGTCATCAAAGGTCTCCCCTCATAACTCCGGGCTTGGCTATGCAGGTGAATCCTCAAGAAAGAATGATAATGTTTCAAAAAACAAGGATGTGAGGAAGCCAGGAAGAAATGTTGATGCTCCTAGTTCCAACAAAGCAAGGAGAAGATTCAATACAACAATGGAAGAAATCCTACTCAAAGGAGAATTGAAAATGATGTCAAGAATACAAAAGACAATGAATATCATCAAAGAATCCCAAGGAAAAAGGACTCCATAAGTACATCAAGGAAATCTTCATCTCCTAGGTACGAAAGTATATTTTTTGGTTATTGTTATTCTTGTACAAACTTTGGGCATATGTAAAAGGATTGTAGGGCATACCACAAGGAAAAATTTAATGGTCCCCGTCAATCTCCTTCAAGCATCTTTGTAGGAAGACATCACGCATGCTCATTTATCAGCAGAATGGAATGCTTCAATTGCCATAAAATTGGACATATGGCTCGTGATTGTAACTTGACTTGGGTCCCTAAACCAGATAAAACTACAACAACCAAGCTAGAGAATAAAGTTACACAAGTGTGGAAAAGGAAGCAAATTGGATCCGAAAGACTCTAGAACACTCCAGCCAACAACACATGTTTTTGATTTTGTGAAGACATCCTTGGAAGATGTGATATTTCAAGTGTTTGATGACGAGACTCTGCCAAAAAGAGACCATACAATTAGGGGGATATTTGTGATTCTTGACCCTATGATTCTTAAGCATTCTTGCAGAAGCTATTCGTGAATGGGCCCTATGAAATCCTTGATGAGTCATACAAGGATAATCATCCTTTGATAGATAATCTGTTAGGAGCAACCCCATTAAAGAAATGTAGACACATATATCATGGACCTCATTTCCAGAAGGAAGAGCACCACGATAGGGGGAGTAACATACCCATGAAGAACTACTATTGATGATGAGAAGAAGCTATCTGACAGGGGGAGTAGAAGGGAAATAATATTGCCATTGATGTCAAAGGGGGAGAGAATATTAGAAGGGCAAGAATATTGCCATCAATGACAAAGGGGGAGATTGTTAATCGAGGTTGTCATTGATGTCAATATGGCATTGACTGAGATGTAAATATTCTTTAGATTCCTGGTTCCAGATGATGATGCCATGAATCTAGGTTGACTAGGAGACCATTAATTATGATGTCAAATTCTATGAAGAAGTATTGTCCTAAATTCCTATTGATCATAAGGCCCTAGATGTACATGAAGACACCATAATCCCGTGAAGAAGCCCTAGAAATCATGATGATATGCTTACTCTTGATGAAGAAGCCTAGAACCCGTATGATGTCCTTACCCTTGACGTGGAGGACTATACTTGATTAAGCCATACACGTGATGATGTCCTACTATTGAATGACCACACTTGATAATGGTATTGATGACATGGTTGAAAGAATACTTTGGAGCTTTCCAAATTACAAATTAATAAAGGTTGCACTATGACTTATCACTGGACGATTATATGATGAAATGATATGATACATTCAATAATGGATACTATTATGATGTGGATGACACTATGATCCTATGATTGATAAACCAAACAATGGAGAAGACAAACAAAGGAGAAGCCAAGCAATGGAGAAGCCATACTGTCC
Organism: Pinus albicaulis; assembly: GCA_034641835.2. Classification (NCBI taxonomy): domain Eukaryota; kingdom Viridiplantae; phylum Streptophyta; class Pinopsida; order Pinales; family Pinaceae; genus Pinus; species Pinus albicaulis. Next base: position 502,793,889 of record CM076575.1, on the reverse strand, counting down.
TTTTCAATTTTTGCTCACAAAAATTAAGGACAATCACAAATAAAAAATGTTTTTTTACCACCTTAGAGGCATCCTTCCAAATTGACTCCTATACCATCTTTTAGAGTATATTTTTCCTTTTCTAATGAGCCCTTATTTTCCCCCAAATTCTCTGTGGTTGATGAGATAATGATTTTTCAAGTTAAGAAAAATATAATTAATTGTGAGACGACCTGTACTTACCTCAGATGTTGGCTTCTCTCCACAGACGTGTCCCTTTAGTTTTATAATAAGAAATCACTATATATACAAGTTCATACCTTCATTTTCCTCAAATTATAGTGATACAAGGCACCGAGAAGAGAAGCTTAAGGGTTAAGGAGGAGAATAAGATATTCTGTTTGGGCTTTAAGATCATTAAACCACACTGCAAGTTCAAGACCAATAACTTGGACCTACAGTAATAAAAAAAATCAGACCTATCCAAAGTTTGCTGTGGACCTATTACAGTGGCTCAGACCTATCCAAAGTTGCAGTAGCTCGGATTACAGTGGCTCAAATATAATTGAAATTGTTGTGTGCTGGATAGACCTGTGCCATCACAGAACAATGGCTCAGATTATTTTACAGACCCGTGGTATATTGTTTCTCCTTTTATGGACCTTGTAAAGATTATTGGTGGAGCTGTTCTAGAGTTATATTTGGATCTCTGGAGGAATTTAGCATTGCTGTAAAAGGAACCAAATTTCAACCCTATAAAAGAAGCAGAATTTGGCCTATCAAAAGCCTCAGACCCTGGCCTTCTCTGTGAAGTAGAATCACGAACCTGTCTTATTCAGATCTTTGATCTCGACCTCTCTCCTCAGCCCATATTTGGAGTGAATTTAAAAATTTGTACAAAATTTGGACTAACTGTTAAGAATTTTTTTGAGAAGTTCCCTGGTAATCTTTGGAACAATTCCTTAATAATATCTAGAACTGTCAAAATTATTGGAGCAATATTAGAGCATTTTTTGGAGGATAGAGTGTTTGAAATTAGAGTTTAGAAGTTAGCCTTAAAGCAATAAGTGCAACAATAGTAGCATCTAGAGCCATACATTAAGGATAAATTGAAGATTTATATTGGTGCATAAGATCTTTCTTATTGAAGGCATCTTGTTGGGTTTGAAGACATTCCTTGAAGATTAGTTTCTGGAGCAGCTTTGGTGCAACATAGTGAATAATCTTGAAGACATCTTGGAGTACCATGAGATCATCATGAGGTGACTTGAATAAATTGTTTGGGTACGATGACGAGCAATGGTGACACCTTCTCAGAGTTCAAGGTTGTCATTGAAGAAGTGACATGGAAAGGGGATAGCTGAAGATTGTCAGGGCTTGCTGAAGAAGACATTGAGAGCCATGAAGTATAACCAAATATATCTAGACGAATTGGAGGAGGAGGTTGGAGCCTCATAGAGACAAGGTCGGTGCCTTGGAAGATAGGGTTGGAGCCCTAGAGGATAGGAGTCCTCAAGAGACCAGGTTGGAGCCTGTACCAGATGTTATCACTCCACCAGATCCCTAAGGCTGAAGTAGGAATCCCAACATAGGTAACCACAAACCAACCTTTTAACTGGGTATCTTTCCCTACCAAGTCAGAGAGGGCTCTCTCCACAAAACTCACAACTAAGAGGGATGGAGAATTAGGGTTTTAGGCTAGGTATGAAATGCATAAGAGTTTGATTTGATTTGATTGGGGTTGGGCTTGCTGGACAAGGATTAGGTCAAGGGGATTAGATCAAGGCAAATGAGATGGAATTGCAGTCCATTTGATGGGGAAAGGTAGGTAGAAGGCTTGAAACTTAAAGGTGATTTGGGGAGATGGTTTTAAACTGATGAGGAGCTAGGAAGAGCATAGGAGATGTATTCTTCCTAATTTGAAGAAAATGGACAAATTATGAAAAATTTCCCAAAACAGAGCATGAAAAACATGTATTCTGCCTATCAACTTGAAATTTATCATATAATAGACATTAAATGTTTATGATCTTACAAAACATTCATACAAATGATCATAGAGAAAAAACAATTCCAAACATTCATACCACATGAATCCCAAGGAAATATCTGCAATTATTCATTAATTTCCAGGCCAAAGTGATTAAACTTGATCAATAAAATAGCATCCAAACTGATTCCAACCCTTGCTAAGAGTGAATAAAGGGAATATATATACATAAAAACTACATGCTCTCATCCTCAGGGGTCGAATTCCTGAGTTGAAGATGAGATCCACAAAAATCTGAACTGAAAGATGGAGTGTAGGGAGCTCTAAGTGAATCCTACCTAAATACATTGAAACTGATTATTTTGAATTTGATAAGTACATTTACCTTAGGAATCAACCCCTAGGTAACTTATCCATATCATATTTACATTTACCATGCTCAATTACATAAGTGAAAACATGATTTTCAAGACAAAAATCAAATTTGCAGTGAAATTCCAAAAATATCAACAAACTTTCAAACGCGCAGTGCCAAAAGGAAACACGCAGCGCATCTTGCAGACTGATTATGATTGGGTTTCAGGTGTCTAAATTTTCTCCAAGATAGCTTTTTGGAAATCCCTTCAATTCTAGTTTCCATTTCCCTGTCAAAATTCATTTCTCCCAAGACTGCTAAACATGCAGCGGCAAAAGGAAACACTCAACACCATCTTGAAGGCCACTTTTGGAGGCCTTACCGAGCTCCAAATTGAGCTCATGATAGCTTGTTGGAAATATCTCTCTATTGGATACACAATGGATCTATCAAGCACTAAAAAGGATCAAGTATAACCCTTAAAAAAATCAATTCTCACAAGACTGGTGAAAAATTGCAGAATGAGGGTGCAAAAATAAAGTGTGCTCTTTCAAGAAAATTTTGGGGGCCTTACTCAATGCCAAATTGAGCTCAGGATATCTCATTCAAAATATCTCTTTGTATAGTTTTCATTTGAATTATCAAGCAAGTCATTCGGACACACCAGCAGGGCGAAATATTGATTTTCCCAAGGTCACTCTAGAAGTGTAGAAACTCTCCTAGGGCACCTATAGTTTTGACATTTATCCAAAACCATGACACGTGTAAAAAATAAAGGAGGTTTTTCTTCCTTGCCCTATTATGGACAAAAAAATATCTCACTATTGTCAAATGCATCTCTGTTTGGTCAAAAACACAATTTGAAGAAAAACTGGCTCTATGTGTGGCAAATGATTTGTCCCTTGGAATGAATTCTTGAAAAATGGTGGGGACATGATGTTTATGAGCTGAAATGACCTCATACTTGCTGAAAGGACCTCCCTTATGCCTCTTCTTCTTAGATGTATTTGATTCCATAGAAAACCCTAGCTTAGTGGGAGAGGAAATTAGGGTTTGGTGTAGGCAAAACAGGGGATTTGGGAAATTTATAGGAATGAAGGGGTTAGGGGCTATCTAAATTCTTGGAGAAATTTAGGGAGATAGTGATAGATGTTAGAGAGTGAATAGAAGTGGAATTTTTAGAAATGAGTTAGGGGAAGGGGTCCAAAAGGGAAAAACACAACCCTAACCTAGAAAAGTGTCCAATTGTAGCAATAGGCTAGGTTTTGTGGAAAAATGATGATTTTGAGGGATAGGAGTGATGTGAAGTGTTTAGGAAGGCATTTTAAGGATAGGGGAAGGTGTAAGAGATTCATGATACAAGTCTTGTTGATGATTTAACCATGGAAGTCATGAAACCAAGAAAAATTCTCTCAAAATCCTAGGAGAGGGAAATGAGCTTTCCAAGCACAACTGAGAGACAAATATGGTAAACAGAAAACCAATTACTTGGAAATGATTGTTTGTAACCTAAAATTGTTGAAGACTTTTGACTATTACTACTCCTTTAAAATATGAATTTGATGGTGAAATAGACAACGCAATAAATTGATCGTCAAAAATAAATATCCATTACCATGGATTGATGACCTATTTGATCAGGTGAAGGGGGCCACTATATTCTCTAAGATAAAATTAAGATCGGAATACCGCCAGATCTGAATTAAAGGCGAAGATATCTACAATACTATGTTTCGTACTCGATATGGGCATTACGAGTTTATGGTTTTACCATTTGGTTTAACTAATGCACCAGCAAAATTTATGAGGCTGATGCATGGAATATTTCACCCCTTTTTGGACAGTTTTGTTCTGATATTCATTGATGATATTTTAATTTATTCAAAAAACATGGAAGAACACAAGGAGAAATTAAGGATAGTGTTGGAAATGTTACGAAAACATTGGTTGTATGCCAAGTTCAGCAAATGTGACTTTTTCAAAGAGAAGATACAATATCTAGGCCATGTCATTTCCGCTGAAGGAATAGCGGTCGAACCAGAGAAAATTAAGACTATTATGGAATAGTGTGTACCCCAAAACATGGCGAATATCCATTCCTTTATGGGGTTGGTTGGATACTATCGACAATTCATTGAAGGGTTCTTAAAGATTGTTTTTCCAGTTACCTCTTTACAAAGGAAGGGAAAATTATTTAAATGGACTAATGAGTGCTAGAATAGTTCTGAAAAGTTAAAAAATTTGTTGACCACTACCTCGGTGTAGAGGGTAGCTGACCCCAACAAAGAATTTGAGGTTTGTACTGATGCTTGTAAGGAAGGAGTTAGGTAAATTTTATCGTAAGAAGGAAGAGTGGTTGCCTATGAATCGAGAAAATTAAAGGATCATGAACAATGATACACAGCCTATGATTTAGAGCTGACATCGATAGTGCATGCACTCCAGGTGTGGAGGCACTACTTGCTAGGAAAACGATTTGTGTTAAAAACATATTAGAGCAGCCTGACCAACTACTTTAAGCAAGATGATCTAAAATCTTGTCAAGCAATATGGAATGCCTTCCTAAGTGAGTTTGATTTTGATATTTAGCATTTAAAAGGTAAAGAAAATCATGTGGCGGATTCCATAAGCATAAAACTGCATTGTTTTTATCAACTTTGCTATAATCAAATTGAATGTAAATTTTTAGATCAGATAAAAGAGGAAGCCGAGAAGGATCCTGAATACCGGTTTTTATGGTAGCAAGTGCAGGAAGCCATAAGATAGGAAAAACATTTTGACTATGGAGTTAGCAAAGATCAATTTTTAACCTTTAAGGAAAAGATATGTATTCCAAATCAAATGGGTATAAAGGAGTCGATCATGAATGAGTATCATCGCAGTAATTAGTCAGGACACCCAGGATACCAGAAAATTCTAACAACAATTATAAAAGTCTTTTTTTGGCCTGGTATGTGAAGAATTATTGCGGAGTATTTAAATAAATGTCTGTAATGTCAACAGGTTAAGGTGGAGCATCATTGTAGCCTATACTAGTGCCTGAATGGAAATGGGAAGTTATATCTCTAGATTTTATTACTAGTTTACCAAAATAAAAAAGGCACAATGACTCCATTATGGTGGTGGTCGATAGTTTGAGTAAAGAAGCACACTTCATACATGTACAGTCAACTTACAAAAATGTGAAAATAGCAAACATATTCATGAGAGATATTTTTAGATTACATGGAATTCCAAAGACTGTTATATCATATCAGGATGTGAAGTTTACTTCAGTATTATGGAAGGCCCTATTTACAGGGTTGGGAACCCAAATAAACTTCAGCACCACTTATCATCCCCAAACGTATGGAAAAAATGAGCGGGTGAATCAAACCTTGGAGGATATGCTGCGTATGTACGTGATGCAACAGTCAATGAAATGGGAAGAATATCTACACTTAGTAGAATTTTCCTACAGTAATGGTTACTAGGAGTCTCTTAAGATGAGCCCCTTTGAAACTTTGTATTGGCGACAGTGTCGTACTCCCATCAATTGGAGCAGCCCCGAAACCAAGTTGATGCTTGGACTAGATATGTTGGCTGAGATGGAATCAGAAGTAACAAATATCAGACAAAATATGAAAGAGGCTCAAGAAATGCAGAAGGTATATGCAGATAAGAATAGAACTTATTGAGAATTTGAAGTAGGCGATCATGTATATGTAAGGATTAAACCAAAGAAGAGCACACTAAGGTGGACCTCCTGTGCCAAGTTGGCTCCCAGGTTCTGTGGACCTTTCTAGACATTGGAGAGGGTGGGACCTGTGGCTTACCGATTGGCTTTACCCAGCCATATTCGGGTGCATAATGTATTCCATGTATCCTTACTAAAACAATATGTACATGACCCAAAACATGTAATCCACTAGCCAAGAAATCAGGTAGAGTAATATTAAAAAATTCTTATCCTAAAATACTAAGTTTTATGAGAATTTAATTCAAGTTTTACTGAATGCAGGTTGAACCAGATGATGAATTTCTAGTCGAAGCTCAGCGTATACTTGATTAGAGAGAAATCATGCTCCGGAGACGAGCCATCACCTAGGTTAAAGTGAAGTGGAAGAACTTCAGCTCAGATGAGGCTACCTGGGAAGATGAAGGATGTTTTTCGTGAGGCTTATCCATAATTTTTTACTAAGTTGGAATGAAACACCGAGGACGGTGTTTACTTCTAGGGGGGGATTTGTGACAGTTGGCTTAATTGCTAACTATTTGTTATGTTATCTATTTTTAAAGAGACTAAAACATTTATTTCTTTTCAAAAAATTATTACATGATGAACATAAATTAATTATGTTTTGTTGAAATAAAATTTAATTATGGAATAGTAGTTCCATAAAAAGTTAAAAGACTGATGATAAAAGTATTCCAAGAACTGAGAAGTAGTTGAACAGAAAACAGTTAAGATAGTTACCTTTCCTCTGGGGATAAAATTACATCCCAGTGAGGAAAAGGGGTTTTGTTCTGTGATTGAGGATAGGAAGGAAGAGAGTGGAGAATTCCTAAGCTGGTAGTGACTAGTGGAAAACAATTAGCGTTCCCGATTCCTTGAAAAGAAGAAGTACTGGACCAAGGGTCTTGAGGTCTCTTCTAGAAATTATATCAACCTGCTTGACTCAGTGTGGAGCATGGGGGGATATGAGGACATAATCGCCTCTATCATGGTAGGGAGGACATTATCAGCTAGTTTGGGACAAGATAAGTAAACAAAATTGCAGAAATATTAATGTATTGATATATTGTTTGGACATAATTCTTTTAAAATGCAGGAAATTTTTTCTTGAAATTATGGAATAAATATATTTACACAGTGAATGCGGTAGATAAAATAGTATCTGTGATCCTTGTAAAACAGACTAGATGTTATAGTAGTAATTTTTATGTATATATCTTAGCTGTGAAATAAAGTTTATATATTGAAGTTACTACTTGTATTTCAAATAAAATGTGTAGTGTGAACAATAAATAAGTTACCTCGTTAAATCATTATAGAAAGATTTATTAGAAAAATGAACCAACATAATTGTTAGTTCAGGGTCCTGGGTTGAGACCCTAAACCCCAGAATTAATTGTTCTTCCGAAAATCTATGTATACATGGACAATAGAGTTGGGTGCAACAAATCTAAAACCCAGATGGTCCGGACATCCCTAATTACCTGAAGAACTGTAAAAATAGTAAAGAATATTAAAGGAAAATCTCTGCAGAGAAATGAAATACACACATTTAAACTCTGGAAATAACGTGCATAGTAAAACCAAAAAGAGTAGCAGCCCTTTGGTAGAGATAATTAAATGTGAAAACTCTCGTTCTGTAACAGTTAATAGAGAGAAAAACACTAACTTTATACAAGCAAGAGTGATAACAGCTATTCGAACAATTTAGGAGTAATAATGTAAAAGTAGAGTAAAGTAACGAGAGAAATACGATACATATAAATTTTAATAAAATAGAAATGTTTAATGCAAAAGTTCTTTCACAGGAGTGAACCATACTAAAAGTAAAGACAAAATTTATATAACCAAAAATTCGAAGTTCAAGCTAAAAACCATGGCGGATTTTTGAACAACATTAAACACTGTTGGAGAGTAACTATTCCTCTTAGACAAAGATGAGTTCTCATTTAATAACCAAAGTTAACCCCTTACAAACATTACAAAAATATCTCTGAGAATAACACCGGGCGGAGCCCTCGAATACACAGAAAAAACCCAAGAGAATGGTGATGAAAATCCATAATACTAGATGCATAAATCTATGACGCTGCTAGCGCCAAGAAGCTAACCCTGGAGGGCTTCACACCGAGACTAAGAGCCTAATAGAAAACCAGTACATGTTAGCAGCAAATGCAGTATTAGTATGAAGTTGAAATGCTTCTGTGGGACAAAAACGCAACTGTAACCCTTATCAATGGTCTACATAGATATACCTGCCCAAACCAAACTTAAAGTTAGAAGCGAAATACTTTCATAAAAACGACAAATAGTAAGAGTAAAGAAAAAAAACCAGGGTTGCAATAACTGGTTGAAGTTTTTTTCTAGCTGTGAATTATGTTCCTACAAGGATATGTGGCCAGAGGAAAGGAATTTTAATAAACTATATAATTATCAACACTAAGAGCATACTGTAGCAAATAGAAGGTTTAATGACCTGGAGCTCTGTGACTTATTGACTGTGAAGTTGGGATGGCTACATCTGGAAGACAGAGGCATTGGAGCCGAACCCTGCAAACCTATTAACCACAGAGAAAAGGAAACCTGTTAAATAGAGAAAACATCCTAAATTTAATAACTGAAATTACTATGTCGTAAAGCCGAGCTTTCAATACTGTGTCTATGGATTCCACATACCTGCGGAGGTCAAGGAGGCCGAAGATGAATAGAATCGAACACTGGTCGAGCAAGTATGGAGGCGGCAAGGTTGCAGAGGAGCAACACTACTAATGTTTGAAGCAAATGAATGAAAAATAGTTAGGGTTGGCAAGGTCATTACCCTAAACAGGTACTGAAGGACTAGGACCATGGATCTTCCACCCTGCGATCCAACGGTGACCAGCGAAGCAAGTGTCATCGATCGGTCCATTTTCCCGTGTGAAGAGGATAGAAATATTGCTTTACCTTAAATGAAGACATATGGGGATTTTCATCAACCAGATAACAAATCAATTATCGAGATTCTGCCAATCTTCATTGTCCCTTCGGGATTAATTATCAACAATATGATTCACCCTAATAATTAATGTTGACTTGCATTATATGCAGAGATCAAACCTTAATATTTTTCAAACAACATTTCCAAGTGGATGTAAAAGGTTATGATTATATATAGGATTGTAGGTTAGAAAATGAAGTCCCATGTGGAGACACCTTGTAAGTGAAATGGAGAAATTAGACATTATAAATAATGATAAAGTGTTTTATAGAACCCTCTTAAAGCAAATAAATGCAGAAATTAAACCATGGTAATTCAAATACTTTGGAGTTGAATTATAGGTAATTATTATATTCATGTTTAAAGGAAAAATAATTTTTTTTTATTTTTATGAAGAACCATTGTGTATGTTACATTAAACGTCAAACTGTGTGAGGATCATTAATTAAATATGAAGATCGTGAATGAAATTAGAACGAAAAAAAAAAACAAACAAAAATATAGCCAAGATAAGAAGGAACTCTCATGAGCTACATAGTGAAACAGAGCTTTGGGTAGTTCCTAAAACACCATGGGTGGAAAGGATTTGCCATCTCTGTGAGAATATGAACATTGAGGATGAAAATCACTTCCTCTTAGAGTGCCCTACGTACACCCACATTAGATCTCAGTTTCATAATTTTTGTTGCAATATCGACCTTCTCAGCCTTTTAACATGTCAAAATTATAGCGTACACCCACATTAGATCTCAGTTTCATAATATTTGTTGCAATACCGACCTTCCTAGCCTTTTAACATGTCAAAATTATAGTGAGCTCACAACGCTTCTCTCCAAGCTTTTTGAGCATAGGAGTACAATTTTAAAATAAATTAAATAATTTGTTTCTTTAGGTCTGATAGATCAAAGTTTGGTCTCAGTAGATGTTAAACACCACCACCACCACCATCATCATCATCATATATATATATATATATATATATATATATATATATATAACAAATTTTGGGCTAGTCGTGAGCAATATGATAAGGTTAAAAGAATTTTATGTAATGTTTGGTGAGAGTTTATTATTATATATATATTTTTAAGCTTTACTTTATTTTTTAATGTATTTTTATTTTAATTTAATTTTAAAATATGTAATTAATCTTGATATATATTTAAACATATTTTAAACTAGTCATGAGCAATATGATAGGTTAAAAAACATTTTGTGTAATGGTGGGTGAGAGTTTATATATATATGATCGTTGTGATTGTGACTTATCCAAAATCTATTTAAAATACACTCTAGAATGGTTTTTTAAATTTTTTTCATTAATAATTCTCAAGCAAGGATTCTTAAGTTATCATTTTTTCAAAATATTTATAATAATAATAATGTAAATCAATTTTTCTTCATGTAGTACGTATAAATTAATGATAAGAAAGTGTGTTTCTTATTAGGATAGTATCCCAACATTTTGATTCACAATCACGATCATATTTAGGAGTTTATTTAAGATCAAAGAAAGTTCAACTTTCCTATTGTATTAATGATAAATTAATTACAATACAAGGAACTCTAATTTCATTGTTCCCATCATGAGTAGACTTTTGATTATAGAAACACTAAACTTCTAATTATGTAAACACTAATGAGAAGTTGAAATTTTTGTGAACAAATGGAAGGTGTTGCAATGGGATCTCCTTTATTAACTATTGTACCAATCTACATATAGACCATCATGTATTTTCCACTCAAACCTAAATGTGGAAACATTAGGTTGATGAAACTGATATAGTGTGGCCTCATGGGAAAAATAACCTAGATAAATTCATGGAGCATCTAAAAACTCATAACATGAGCATAAAATTCAAAATGGAAATGGAAAACATGAAGAGCCTATCATCTCCAAATGTTTTGGTTTCCAAGAAAGATAATGGTTCTCTAACTCACTTATTCTACAAAAAGAGCACACACACAGATATGGATATTTACATGTTAGTTCACATTACACATTGGTGAATAAGGATATGAATATTTATGAAGGACATTTGAAAAAGGAGTTGATTTTTTTTTTAATGGAATGGGTACCATGATAAACAATTTAACAAGGTAATTAGAAGGGTAGGAAGGCACCATTTAAGCCAAAAAGTTGATAATGAGGAAAGCAAGACAAAATTGTGCTACCATACATTAATGGACAATTGATAAGTTAGCTAAAAATTTTAAGAAGAACATCGTGGTCACTTTCACAACTCCAAACTCCATTAAGAGAATGTTTGATCATGTGAAGGACCTTATTGCATATGGTTTATGCAATATGTTTACTGCATACCTTGTTCATGCAATAAAGATTATTGGATGTGAGACTTAGGAGCACAATGCACACCTGAGTCATAAACAAATATATGAAATTAGTTTTGATAGAAAATTCACAACATACTAATCACCACATTTGCTTATAAAATGTCATAATCATTGCCAAGATTGAAAACTATACCAAAAAAAAATTAAGAGAGGATAGAAATTAAGCTATGTCCAAAAAAAAATTAAGTAGAAATGAAAGTAGTAAGCTGAGAAACCATTACTACAAATTCTTAATTTTTTTATCATTGTTTTCATAATTAGAAATCTAAGAGGCATAAAATTAGAGTTTTTTTTTTATTTTTTAATTATTTTCTCATTAATACAATGAGAGAAAATAACTTTGTTTGATATTAAGTAAACTCTTAAAAATGGTCTTTAGTTGTAAATAAAAATGTTAAGTGACTAAACACAATTTCTCATTATTAATTTATACTTATGTGAAAAAGTTAATAAACAATATTATTATTATAATATAATTTTAATAAAAATTATTCAAATATTCTTACATGTAAATTATTTTCATTTTAACATACTTAAAACAAGTTATGTACTTATAAAAAATGCATGTGCCATATGAAAGTGAAAGTCACTTACATAGCCCTGGCCTTGGCCCTAAGTGTCAAGTCGCAGGATAATCATGAATGAAAATAGTGGAAAACAAAAAAACAAACCAATCTATAGTGTCGTTTGAAGATATTTTGGACTCATCGTGAGAAATATGATATGGTTAAAAAAGGTTTTAGGTAATGTTGGGTGTGAGTTTATTATTATATTTTTTTAAGTATTATTTTATTTTTAATTTAATTTTTTTAATTAAATTAAAATATTTTTTTTGAGTGATGTTAAATTTTTATTTTTTCAGACTCCAGATAGTTAGTGGTAGTCAGGTTGGTTTGGGGCAGAGGTAGTTTCCTACCCACATCTCCTTTTTTGGAGATAGTTTATCTCAAGCGAAAAAAAAAGTTGGTAGAAAGTTGTTTTTATTTATACAATAAAAACAAGAATGATAAATTATTTCATTTAAGCACTGTCTGAAAGCGATAATAAAGAAATTATTATTTTCTAGTACGGGCCAGTTCCTGGTACTATCTTAAAAAAAAGAGAGCATACAACCATGTCAATAAATAGTTATTTAAATTAAAATTACGTGTAAGGGAAGCGCCTAACCACATACATATCTAGAAGAGAACTTTACTATAAAAATTACACAAGTCAACTATGATGAAACAAAATAAAAAATACGTATATATTCTTGTAAATTTTCAAAAGTAAGTATTTTCCCATGCTATTAATATTGATATTTACACTAAGACCCCCAAAAGAGAGGGTTTGAACACTCACGAAAATTTAACTCCAAAATTTTAAACTCATGTTTGTTCATAGCAAGAGATTAAACATGTCTAATGGTGTTTTCTGTATTTGGAGAAAAGAAACAGAACCTAGAACAATCAGTTTAGCCAAAAATAATCGAAGGGTCATTAAAGTTCATTGGAAACAACCCTAGGCTAAGGTCAACTAAGAAAAACTAAAAAAAAACCCTCAGTAATAATGAAGTTTGTAAACCAACCTAGAATGATAAGCCTCGGGTTATTCATTGTAATACTTGGAACTCCAATACTCAAGGATTATAGAAAAGGAAGGTTCACCCATACCTGTGAAGGAAAGGGAAGGGACTAGTTGTATTTTAAGACTAAAAATACAACAATAAAGAAATATTTGTGATATAAAAGGTACAAACACTTAAATGTAAGGAAAAGTGACGGTCGCTCCCTCAAACTTTGAAATAATTTACAGAGAAGAACAAATAGCAATCAAGGAAGGAATGAACATAATGATTTTGTCAACAAGAAAATTAGAAAAACAAAATCACTAGGTTAATATTTGAAACCATAAGATCCTCAACAATTCCTTTCGGATTTAATGTGGATAGATCTACAAGTTGCAGAATCATTGTGGTTTTCCTCAAAGTCCCTTGGAGGTTGAGTTAAGCATAGTTTCCTTGTTAATAACATTGATGGCAGCCCCGAGATCAATCAGAGTATTGAGGACTATGACACCATCTATGTGCACATCTACAACTGGACTTTGAGGATCCAGATACTTTGGGAAGATCACCCTTCCCAACATTATGTCGGACAACTATCCTACAACATTGATGGTGGGGGTATCTTTCTTCATTCTCCCAGGTTTCTTGAAGCACTTTTCCTTGATGAGCCTATTGTAAATAGGGACATCCTTAATCTCCTAGACAAGGGGTACTTTTACACACAAATTTTTTAGTTCTCCCAAAAGTTCAGTCTCCTCTCGGGTGTGCTGATTGGAATAGATCAAGCGCTCTGGAAAAGGAGGTTGTTGGATATGAGTGTTAGTTTCTTCCTTTTCATCCTCAACCTCTACAAGTGGAGATGGAGGGTGGTTGTCTGGGAGTACTCTTCCCTACCTGAGATTAATCTCATGTATCTCCATAGCATAAGCTGGATAGGATGTCTCTCCACTATAAACCTATTGTCTATGTTTGTTGTTCAGGTTTGGATTGGGTTGTGCAGGAATTTGAGGCAGCTTGGGTGGAGAAGTATGAGTAATATGAGATTAAGGTTGGGGTGGACACATTAGAGCAGGTGGTTGATTATGTTGAGGCCTCCACCCTTGGGATGGGTTGTTCCACTAAGGATGTTGAGGAACATACTGCTGAAATGGTTGGTTCACAAGGTGAGGATGATATGGAGGGTTGTAAGGCCAAGTAGGAAGTGTAGGTCAAGATGGAGGAGTGTGGGTGTACCACGATTACATAGGTGCATTCTGATTGTTGTGATAGTAGGAATAAGGCGCACCTTGGATACCTTGATGATATGACCTAGGGCCTTGATTCCTTCTCTGTTTGATGAAACAGAGTTGCTCTGGTCCTGCTTCCCCACCTTGATATACCGCTTTGAGTCCAGGTAAGGAGGGACGCTTGTATGTGGCATGATTCTCCTCACATACTAAGAAAACCTCTATGACATTTAATGGACATTCATTTCTAGGGTGTTTTCTACTACATCTAGGGAAAAATATAGTCAAGAATCTTTCTGATTCCTCTTGCTTCCTCTTGAACTGCATTGTGTCCATTTTCAAGGAAAAGGTGTGCATCATGTCAATCTTGAAGTCCTCCAAAATATTTACAATATCATGCTTGATGGAGGTGGAAGAGGAAGGGTTATTGGTTGTACTTTGGCTAGCTCTGCCTTTCTTCCTAGCTGCCTTAGAATGGTTCCTGAAGATGGTTTTGATTATCTCATGAGGCAACTAGTAGATATCTCCTCCTAATAACATATTGAGGGTTTCTATCACCTCCTCCCTGATCCCTCATAGAAGTACTAGTTTAAGTGATCCGAGATCAAGGGTACAATTTTATCTCTTATATTTTAACTGGAACCTCTCTTCATAGTCCTCTAGGGATTCATCAAGCCCTAGAGTCATCCTAAATATCTCATATTTAGTTTCCTTAGACCTATATTAGTACCTGTACTTGTTGTTGAAGGATTTTTGCATCTATGTCGAGGTAGTGATGTTGTTCCCAGGTAGACCCATGAACTAGCGCAAGGCTGCATCCTTAAGGCTAGATGGGAATTGCTTCAGATTTTGATCATCTGAGGCATAGTCATAGGTACTACAGACAACAAAAAATTCAAACATGAATTTCTCAAGGTCTTCAGAGGTAATTCCATGGAGGTTTGGAAGGGTTGAGGGGCTAGTGTCCTTTATTTTAGTTTCCCCATATGCCTCTCTAATGGGAAAGGCTCCTTGGGCTTCAATTTCAGCCATGGGTTGAATAGGTGAAGCAAGTTTCTCTGGTGAAACAAGGTCTTCTTGTTCTCTAATAGGTCTTTCAAAATTTTCATGAGGCTCACCTATGGTGTGTTCAACCTCACAGCCATTGAAGAAGGGTGAAGAGTGACTATGTTGTGATGTGGGGGTTTTACGTAAAAAATTCCTTGAGTATCCCTACTCCTACGAGGCATGAAAATCACATTTTTTTTTTTTCAATATTTTTGAAACGACATGTAAAATCAAAATAAGAAAATAATGATAAAAAAAAAATAATCAAAGCATCTACTAGACACCTTCTGGCTCATTTTACTCATTTCATCCTCTTATGAGCTCTATGAAAGGGTGTTATTTCTAGGGTTTCTGAATGAAGTCTGTCACACTTTTGAATTTAGACCTAGGGCTACAAATGATTCAAACTGATTACTATATAAACATGAAAAGAACTATTCTACAACAAGAAAGAACATCTAACTACTCTAAAATGAAAGAAATATACACATTAAGCTATGATAAGAAATGGAAGCAAACTAGGCATCTTGTATGAAGTAAATTGTTGAATTGAAATTGCATAAAGGAAACTAACCTAATAACGCATTATTGGGCCAAATGGCTAAAAACACTTTATCTAATTTATGTTTGAACTATCATTATTTTAATCATGCAGCTAATCATGCCCTAATTATTATTGTAAATGCATTTTTTGCAGCTAGGAGGGGAAAGTGCTAAGGTGGCTAATGAAGGGCTTGAACTCATGGGTGCAAGGCTAAAGGTGTCTTGGTGGTTTTGGAAAGTCTAGATGAGCTGGATGGTGGTTTCTGCACTTAATGAAGTGCCGCTACAGGTTTCCTATAGTACTATAGGAAATAGTCTGAGGGAAATCTGAGGCCAAAAATGGTTGATAAAATCATAGGGAAGGTGGAGTGAAGGTGTGTTTGGATGAGTGGAAGGTGTCAAACCCCTTGGCCAAGCTTAGAACCCCTTGAGAAGTCTGTCTTTCACCTCTAGGGTTTACTCACGGTGTGGAGGTGAAAAATCTGAAAATAGGGCTAATGGAAATTTTGAGGAAAAGAAGGTTGATGAAGGGTGAGAAATGAAGCTGAAGGTGTTGGTAAAGTCCTTCTTTACTATGCTACTTGAACCTACAAGAAAACTACATGTTCATGAAATAAATATTGACAAATTCATGATGAAGGAAATGAAAAATATGAGTTGAATTTGGAAAGAAAACCTACTTTAGCCTACAAACAGAAATCTAACTCAGCATCCTAAACATGTTCATGACACTACAACAACCTAACTATTCATTCTAAGAAATCATAAACTAAAAATAAATTTTGGTTTGTGGAGAAGGTCTTCCCTCCTCAAGCTCCAATGAAAGATATGAGAGAGAGAGAGGCTTGACACACAACTTTCTAAGTTTATAGACTATTCTACCAACATGTAAGTAAGCTTAATCTACAGCAAAATACAAATGGAAGTAAACTAAAAACAGTTAATTGAATAAGTAAGAAAACTAGCTAAATACTCATAAGAAAACTAGCTACAATGACATAAAAGTAAAGAATGAATACACAAGAGAGAATAAGACCAATGGATTAAGCCCTAACCCACAAGCCTAGCCCTCTAAAACTAGATGAGTGGAGCATAATCTAAATACTCATTTTATTGCAGAAAATAGTCTCATTACATCAACATGAAAGTCTCAAAAACCTGTTACAAGATCTAAGAGTCTATTACCTTCCTTCAAAGTTCAAATCCTAATGATCTCTTGCTCATCTCTATTTAACCTAGAGGGTAGCTACCAACAGCTCCCTAGAGAGTGGGTGATGTGTCCACTTTTACTGCAAGTGAAGTGTAGCTTTGGTGCACTTGATCTTAAATTTGCTTAGCTATCTTTTATTACGAGTTGTTGGAGGGAATCTCAAGGATCCCTTGGCTTCCTTTGAGAGTTAAGGAGGTGGAAAATACCCCTATAATCTCTCCTAGTTTTATACTCCAAGCTTTAATGGAAAAATATTCATAAAAAATGCAATATCTTCGTGATTTTCTACATTTAACTCATCTTATCCATTCGAAGTATGACAAGACTTTATAATCACCATCTACACTAGCAACATAAGACCATAGTATAATTAAATGGGATAAAAAGAGAATTAATAAGGAAAAAAGGTTACAATTAACCCCTCCAAATGTACCTAATGATGGAGCTCATCACAGGTCATCTCTCAAGGGGTGCCACATGGAAGAATGATGGTGGACATGACATCATATCAAAGTATGGGATAGAAGAGTGTGAAGATCTCGTAACTCCAATGGAAATGGAACTCCAATGAAAAGGGGCTATGATATGATATGGCACATGCTTCGATGGAGAACAAAGGAACCAAGAGTTAAGGGCTTAGGGGATAAAGGCACATCTGAGTTTTTGATATTGTAACATTATTTTTATGTGAGTTACGATATGGTGAGCTTTTGATGAAACAATATAGTGAATTGAAAGAATGAATGAATAGGAACTTGGAGATTAAAAGAAAAATAGTGGAGTTGGTATTTGCATTGAGAAAGCACTAAGATAAAGTAGAAAGGAAAATTTATCATAGAAAAGAATATGGGATAAAGAAATCCAGGTTTCTCGTATTGTGCATGTCTTGTTGAATTAAATGAGAAGCATAGTTTCCATTCTCATGTATTGTCCAACTCTGAGAAGAAATAAACAAGCATAGGAAGTTGCGGTAGAGTGTCTAGGAATATGGTGAATTACATGCATGGGAAGTCACAGTAGAGTGTCTAGGAAGATGGTGAATTAAAGACTCAATATAGAAGTGTACACAGTGAGTATGTGAAGAACTCAGAATCCCATTCCTATGATTAATTTCATGACATAATTTAATGTACATAGGCAATAGAAGCAAGGTAATTCATGAATAGGTACACTCGAGTGGTTTGGGTACCGGTAGAAGAAAAAACATTGTGCAGTATGTAGCAGTGGATCAAAGCGATCAGTATCCATCAAGAAAGTGAGAGCAAGAGAGTATTGTTGAATTTGCTGAGTAGAGAGAGAAATGGTTGTGCTGGGAAAAATAGAATAAGACTTGAGTTGAAGTGTATGCAACAGAGAATGTGTTTCGATAAGGCAGAGAGATGAACACATGTTTTTCTGAGTGGAGTATAGCAGGTGTTGTTTTGTAAGACCAGAGGAATTGGTGATTCAGAAAAGGACCGACAGAAGAATTCAATTCTATGACATATCTGATTGGTATTTTTCCTATTTGTAAATTTCTTTATGTCCAGTTTGAAAAATGTATGAAGAGTAGAATAGTGGAAAAAAAAGGTGGTGGCCTACATTCAAAGAGGTTGGTGCCTCTTGGAAATTTGGTGCTTGTTATCCAAAGGGGGTTGGTGCCTCCTGTGACTGGGTGCTCACAAATAAACTGATGTAATTAAGTGTGTGCTTACTTTAAATTTTAAACAACAACAAATTGGTGGTTTTTACCCTTTGGCTTTCCACATGAAAGATATCAGTTTCAATGTGTGTGTGTTGTTCATGAGAATGATTATTGAACATATGAATGCTCATGTTTACTGCTCATTTTATTTATGAATGAATGTTCTAATAAGTAACAAACAATAGTGGGAAGAAGTGAAAATGTATTCAAAGAACAATTAGAAAAGAATATCTCACAATTATTGATTCACCCCCATCTTAGTAATTCCTTATTACAACACAGAACTTGAAGACCTACATCAGTGGCCCAGTTCAGATAAGAAAAATGTTGCTCCTAATTTAGAAATAGGTTAAGACAGGTTCCAAGACATTATACTTGGATGTTATGGAGGCAAGAGTCCACTTCCAACCTTACACTATCTCACAGTCTAGGGATACCATCGAACAGTACCAATCTTGGCATGAGTATGTGAACAAGAGACACAAAGTCGAAGATGCTTGGCTTGAGTTCACCCCAACTCCAGCATCATAGTGTTTTATCTTGTTAGGTTGTTAATTTTTATCTACCCTATTTTGTCTTATATGGGTACAAGTAGAAATGTAATATTATTTGTATATATTGTAAAGGTGAAATTCCAGGTGTCCTTGTTGGAATGTGAAGTGTCATATGTAATAGGTTGAGGATTCATGAGGGGAGTCCAAGAGTAACAAAGGGGGAATGCCAATAGTCACCCCCCTTTGTTATAAATACATCCTCATAACTCTTGTAAGGGTCTTTTGGCTAGGCTCAGTCTTAGAAAGCGCTTGGGATTTTTGTGTCACCCTTGGCTTCTCCGTAGCGTAGAGGGAGTATACTTATTTTGGAAGAGTACTTGTTGTTGACTTCATGCTCCACTATTGGGGCAAGTGGTTTGTCATGTTTTATGTATGAATGGAACTTTCACTTATAATAAAATTAGAGTCGACATGTCTTCATGCATATATTGTAAATGTAGTAGGAATATTCTTGTTGTATGTGCGATATATGTTGTTTAACCTACACATATGCTTATGAACTATTTTGTTTTCATTTATAAGAATCTCTTGAATGTGTGCTCCTGATTTAACCCATCCCCTTTTAACTTGTGTACAATTCTTCTTGTTAGTTTGTATGATGTCTTTTCAACTTGTGTGTTCCCTTCAAACTATGTGCTATTGCATGCTTCCAAGGATCGAACTTCCTTTTCCCTTCACATGTTAGAACCACTCATGCATCATATTGACTTTTTGTAGGGTCACACACTTTCTTTAACCAAAGACACCATGTAACACTCTTTATGTTTTGCAATCCAAGGAACATCCTTAAACACCCCATTGTTGGGACTCCTACTCCAAAAGGTGTGAGTTCTAGTTGGGACTTCATATCGGGGAGATCCCCTGACTGTTGGCAGGTCCATCATCATCAACACCTTCCAAGTTAGATGAAGAAGAGGAATAGGTACTACCTTCTGTGGAGGATTTGGCACCATATGCTTAGGCAGATTTGATTGAAGATACAGTTTTGCAAAAGAGGTCTAGAACTACAAGATAGGGGTAGAATGACCTTCGAAATATTGGGTTGAAAGGACAAATTATAGGAAAATATAAATGTTGCAAAAGAGAGGTGTGGAAAAATTTACCTCACCTCATTCAAGAGAATATTTTGGGGACCAAAACTATTATATGGAATTCTAATCTACGAATAAATTATTCTTCCCTGAGTTTGGTGTTCCTTCACTCATAACAATAGAAGAAAGGTAAATCTTATTTTCTCTACAATAGATAGAAATATAGAAGGGATAAATACCTACTTGTGATCCTTTGCTCTCGTTCCTCTTCTATTGTCGTTCCTGACACTCTTGATCTAGCTGAAACCTGCTTGATCAATACCTGTAATCAAAGACAGAAGACAAAAAACGACATACATATATACATTCTATCTACCTTAACCAAATTGAACCAATTAAATTTGAGAATACATAGACATTTGAGAATACATTCACAATATATAAGCGCATATATGAGAGAAAGAACAAATATCTTTATTGAAATAATAGGAGTAGATTACAACTAATGGGTCAGTTCATTGTCAACCTGCTCCAACTTCATTCCATCCTCATCACACCAAGCATCATCTCAACAACATAATAATACTTCATCTCTCCAAGAATTGAGAATCCAATAGCATAACACTACATAAATTTCTTCCTCCCATGCACTTAGATGAGTGCTCAATTTATAGGGAAATTGTAGGTAGTTTCTCAATAAATGATATTGAATGGCTTTCTAATAATAGATGAGACATGTTTCTAGGTTAAATGGTGATGGATGAACACATGTATTCAAAGTATGACAACTATGAGTTCTTCTATAAGGCACTGGACATGTGGAGATTCCCAAAACAATGATGATTTCGCTCCTAGGAGACCAACTCACCTTTAAGTGTCGGGAAGTTCTCTGCAGAGCACCCTTGCATGGGGGTAAGTGCTTTGAAAAGAAGTTAGGCCCATTCACGAGTGTGTTGATGAGTTAATAGGTCATTTCAACCATACTTATAGTACTAAAAATCTCATTAATGAAAGCCATCAATGGAATGACTTGTCTAGGGCATGTAGCAACTGAATTAGGGGATGATAGAACCTGTTTGTATTGAATTATGGATGATAGACCCTATTCATACTGGTCTAAGGGATGATGCCCAAATTGACCTATAATAGCTTCCCCCTAAAGCATGAAGTCAAAATAATGATAATATTTGGATGATATGTTTTATGGTGTGATGAGTAGGATCTGAAGTGGACAGTGATCTGCATCAATTTGCAATACATTGCATCATGGTATCTTGTACATCTTGGACATGAATTGCTGAGGGAGGCATACCCATGCTCAACACATAAACTATCATAAAACGTACATAAATCAAAAAGTCATCTATAGATATAAACATGCCTACAGATATAGGCCCATGATAGGATGACCATTTGTATGTAAATCCATCGTACGAATGATGTGGTACAATTCCTGAAATCGTAGCTTGTACGGATGAAACTAGATCTGGGGTCTTCTATCTTGTTTACTCGATCATTCCAGTACAAGTGTAACCATGCGAATACATGATCTGAATTTGAAAATTGTAATACATCATATGTTAACCAGCTAATGATGTAAGCCATTAATAGACACGAGAAAAACCACCATTGATTTTAATGGTTCTCAAGGTACTGCAAGGCATGAATAGATAATTTTATGTCGAACGCCAAACAAAATATTTTGGTCAAAGTTCTGTGATGTCAACATTAGGGGAATTTTGAGGTCTAAAATGGGCCTCCTAAGGAAATTGTAAAATAATAGTGGAAACAATAAAATAAGAATTGATTACATCATAAATTATAGAGGGAAAAAGAAAAAACTATTTTTTCGACTCGTATTTTCAACTTATCTCCCAAAGTTTTTACTCACATTTCGAGTGGGAGTAATTGTTGGATGCAAAATTTAATTCCCCATCCAAGGAGTACCCATGTTACATACTTTTGATGTATCATGCTACATGAAAAATGAGATATGGTACCAAGGTCCATCAAAAGTATGCAACATGGATACTCCTTGGATGAGGAATTAAATTTTGCATCCAACGAGTAATCTCGCTCAAAATGTTAGTAAAAAATTTAGGAGATAAGTTCAAAATACGAGTTGAAAAAGTAGTTTTATTATTTTATTATTTTTTAATAATTTTACCCTTTTACTTTAAAAATGGTGAATCATCCCCCATGGTTGACATCATCATCTTGAATCCTATTGGTTCTTATAAAGTTTATTTTGGTTGTACATTTTTTTTAGGAGACCCATTTTAGACCTCAAAATTCCCCTAGTGCCTATCGTTGAAAGTGAGAAACCTGTTGTTTATGTAAGCAAGTACCAAGGTACTGGAAATATGTTTCTAAGTCAACTTTATAGATGATGAGATGATGTTGACAGGAAGTGACTCATCACAGATACGACATGAAACGATAGTGATGATTTTGGAGACAAAATGTGACTTGATGAAGAAATGTTCAGGGATAGAGGTCATGAAAATGTAGGTTTATGAGTTTTGCAAAAGATGAAGAATTAATGGATGACTTCTCTTGAAAATATCAGCGACACTGAAATGAGTTGGCTGCGTTGAACCAAAACCAAAGTAATGAATGGTATGATAAACCATAGGTATAATAGGCTGTCAAGAAGATTACCCAACCCAAAACCATGGAGATGAAGTGAAAGTGTCATGTTCAAGAGCGACTTGCTACCATAAAGTGTTTTGTTCTTTTTCCCAAATTTTCCCCACTCATTGTTGACTAGTACCTGTTTATTTTTTAACAAGATTGAGGAGGGTAACATATGCTTGATCTATAATTTGACCCTTCAGGTGAATCCATCGCTATTTGATGATTTAATGAATCTAGCGATAGTGAAACTGGATCTTGTCATGATCGAACAAGTCCATCACTATTTTATTTTTTAAAGAGTCTTACGATAGTGAAAATTTGATCCTTTTTCATGTTTAGAGAGTTTGAAAAAGGGACGAAAAGAAAACTCCATGAGTCCTTTTTTGTAAATTTGTCGCTCATTGATCAGGAGCTCAAGTCTAAGCCATGGAAAAAACTCAAAATTGTAAGTGTTCAAAATCACTTGCAACCTGAATGATCGGATAGGCCTCGACGATACGATACTGTAGCTGTGAATGGCACTCAAATCCGACATTGTATGTGAAAGTTATTCAAGTTTGAAAATTCAAAAATTCAGGGAAAAGTCCAGTTTGACCAAGTTAGACTTCCAATTTTTGAAAATTAAAAAAGGAATATTCCACTTGGGCCAATTAGATTCGGACACTTGGAAATATGTGATTGGAATTTGGTTTGACTTTTGTTTTTGTTGGGCCAATGGAAATCTACCACGTGGCAGGCCTGAAGGCCGCCACATGGCCCAGAACACGTTATATAAAATTTTGTGGAGGCCAAGAGATTTGAAGCCCCGACCTCACTGCCGCTAGCACCATGCTTTACCATTGAACTACGAGTGGTTCTTATACTATATGGATCAAATTGCATATATAAAGTTTCAATTAATGTTGGTTGGGCGGAAAAGGGGGCCAACCCCCCTACACATAAGGCGATACGCGCGAAACCATGGACTACATACTCTGATAGTTATGTAAAATACTATGGTCAAACCCATGTTCACATGGTATTTGGCAGTAGTTTCATATGGTTTAAATTCCATAGTTATTAAAACTGTTAAAGCAAACGGTTCCACCGACAAACTCTCCGCATGTGACCAGCCCACAACTCAACATTAATTTTAACTTACAGTTTGCCTGACGGTTAAGGTTGGTGGCTCCGCCATTTTGGCATTTGGGCCAAAATTATCAACATTAACTGGAATTTTCTCCACAATTAGTGGAGTTTGTTTAGGGGATATTGGGCAAATACTGTTTTGGTCATAAGTTTTGATAGGCTAAACCTTTTGGAATGAGTTTTATTTTATTTTATTTTATTTTATTTTATTTATTTATTTATTTATTTTTCCGGGTATTCAAATCATTCTAAATCCATTGGAACATGTTGCAGAGCCATTGGTGTTGATATTCGGTCCCTTTTTCTTCAGGGAAGCAATGAGAGCCATGAGGGCCAAGAGGGAGTTGGAGTTGTGTTGAGCTATGCTTAACCATTTGAAGTGAACCAAAAGTCATTTTTTACTTTCTTCAGAATTCTAGAGCCATTGGGACAAGTTCCAGAGGCATTAGAGGTGTTATACAACCATTTTAGCTTCAAGAAATCTTTTTGAACCATAAGGGCCATTTTGGTAATAGCGTTGTATTAGGTTGTACCTTTCTGTTTAAGGTGAAACAAAGACCATGTTTAGCTATTTTCCACCTTATGAAACCAATGGAAGAGGTTTCAAAACTGTTTGAAGAATTTTAGAGGCTGAAAACCTTAGGAGAGTTTTCAGGGCTGTGAGGGCCTTATTGAAGAAATCATATTTATGGTAATTCTTCACTGTTTAGTGAATTTGGAAAGGCATTCTTAGCTTTTTCATACCTTCTGAATCAGTATTTGCATTTAGATTTGTCTATTGAGACACCTTTAAACTTGTATTATCATTTTAAGGCATTTTAATACAAGAGGACAAGCTCATTTTGGGAGGCTTGATCCAGCATACGTAGCCCAGGAGGGGTGAACTGCTCATCAAACATTTGTGTCATGTTATGTTGAAGTTATCTTGTTGAATATTTCTGATTTAATATGTTAAACAACAAATTAAATTACCTTGCCTTCACACATGAACTCTTATACAGTTACCAAAAACACTTGGTTTCAATTGCAAGACATGAATAACAATTTGCACATGTCATTTGATGGAATTTGTGAGTGTTAAATTCTACAAATCCTAAATACAGAATCTGTAAAGGGCTAGGTAGCCTTTAGATCTCATCCTTTTATCAAAGGTGACATATCCAGTAAATGCCCCTATAGTTAATCTCTGGATTATATCTAAATAGTTTTTTTATGCAACAAGACATGGAGAATTTTGCACACATTTAATTAATGGAAATGGATACCTTGCACACATTTTCAAGTACTTCAATTTTCAGATCTTGCTACCTTTGCCTTTGCCTCTGCCTCTACAGGTGTTGCTAAGAATAGAAATGGTGTTGTTTCATAAGAGACTGCAAGTATGTTTGATCTTGATACTCTTAGCAGCACCATTCAGGGTGTTCAGTAGTGCACAACATGACTATAGAGATTATTTGTCCAAAAGTATTTTGTTCTTTGAAGGCCAGAGATCAAGAAAACTGCCTGCAAATCAACGCATCAAATGGAGAAAAGACTCTGCTCTTAGATATGGTATCAGAGCTTTGGTTAAGCTTGGTTGTGCTTATATTGAGCATTTGTTTTTGTGCAAAAGGTGTTAAAACAGTGTACAATATTGATTGTTTTATTGGTTGCAAAATGGTTGATTGTATGAGTTTTCTTGCGTTGAAAAGATAGTTGTTTATAGCTAAGTATTGGAAAGGAAAAAAGAGTTGTAGGCTATTTCCTTACCCCAAAGTACCTCAAGATTATCTTTGGAAAACAAACCCACTTGACTAGTGTTTTCTACAAAAGCTATTGGAGTTTGTGTTTTATGGCTGCTTGAAAAAGAAGGGGTCTTTAAAGACATTTGGTTAAAAGCTTGTCATTTGTTGGAAAGCTTTGAGAAATTTTCTTTGGAAGTTCCTTTTGTTAATTTGACAATTTACATAATGTCAACTTTTTCTATAATTGAAGTTTCCTCCTTCATGATATTCTTCAATGATGACATGAAGAATGAGTTCATTAAGGTGGAGGACATGGTGCAGATTCTCATTGAGGATCAAAGAGAAAGTGTTAAGCTTCATGCACAATTGTTATCCATGCAGGAAGAGAAGGATGCAATTCTCCAAAGGTTGCATGACATGGAGAAACAACTTCTTCAAGATCAAGAAGCTTTGTCCAAGAACAAGCATGAGGAAGAGGTAAATAGTTCCAACTTGTCTTCAATTTTTTCTATTGAAAAGTGTGTTGATTATTTTGAAAAACATACAAGGGGAATCAGGTCCAAAATAATTTTTAAGATGGGCTATCAAGAAGGAAAAGGTTTGGGAAAGCGTGCACAATGCATGATTGACCCTATATCAGTTTTGGAGCGGCCCAAGAATATTGATCTTGGATATGTGCAGATTAATGGCGAAGACTTCAAATCCTTGAATGCATGTGATGCAAATTCAAAGGGAACCTTTATTCCAATTTATTCTATGCATATATGTCAAAATTGTTCTAAGGATGATTGTAATTGTTTTAAGCCAGCATTGCATCAAGTAGAGGGTAAACATGTCGCTTATGGTGAGCCTTCAAGTTTAATCAGTTTTCAAGACAAGAACTGTGATGAAAGTATGAAAAGAAAAGTTGTCTCCTCTACTAGTTCATTGTCTTCCAAAGACAAAATGGATGGAAATTCCATGCAGAAAAAGAGGTATAATTTTTCACATGATCAATTTGATTATGTTTCAGCAAAGAATGATAATTTTTCTTGTTCAAATGAAAGAAATTTTTGTTGCACATTTTGTGGTGGATTTAACCATGTTGCTTCAAGATGCTGGTTGAAAAAGAAAGCACACAGGAAGCAGAAGAGGCAAAGAGAACTTTATCAGAAAGTGTTTAATAGTTGCACATTTTGTCAAAGGAAGGGACATGATGTCTCTCATTGTTGGACCTTGCATCCAACAAATCGTCCAAAGCACATGCAGCTAGATGAAAACAATTTTGGCGCAAGTGGATCTATGGAGTCCATTATCGATGTGGAAATGGAAGATTCACATGAAGGTGTATTGCATCTGAAAAAGTCGCCATGGAGTTGGCTTGGTAGGAAGTGGATTAACTTCTCAATGCACTAAGTCATACTCATTTTGTACATGCAAATTTTAGATTGGTATGCATGTATTTCAGTTGAAAAGTTTGATGCAAGATTGCATGTAAAAGCAGTTTCAGTTGATGGAATTTCTTTGTTGTTGCAAAATTTTGCCATGGAGGTGTAAAAGATGAGTATGATACTCACTTATATTGCAGCAATGTCTTTAATTTCAACTCTTAGTCACCCACATGTTCTTTGGGATGATGTACTTGTTTGTATTTGAAAAGAAGAGTGGAAGTTGCACATGTACATAGAGGTTGTATGTGTAAATAGCGAACTGTATATAGTTCATTGTACATGATACATACACATGTGTTTGTCAAGATGTATCTTATTGTTTGTCGACTTGTATCGATTGTGTTACACATGATTATCGACTTGTGTCGATTGTGTCACACCTATTTGTCGACTTGTGTCGATTATGTCACACATGATTATCGACTTGTGTCGATTGTGTCATACATGTTTATCGACTTGTGTCAATTATTTCATACATGTTTATTGACTTGTGTTGGTTGTGTGCACACTTATTCTGATTTTGTGTCAATTGTATAGCACATTCATTTTCAACTTGTTATTGATATCGTATGTTACTACCTGAGGTACTGGTCTTAGGTGGTGTAGAGAATGAAGTGTCGGTGAAAATCGGTGCAAGATTCCATGAGTTGTTCTTGGGAGAAGCTTCATATTTGCAGTAGCATCACCAGAGTTGTTCTTGACAAGGAGCATGTCAAGGAACAAAGATTGGCATGGGCAACAGCCTTTTTGCATGAGCTCACAACACTGTCATTTGGGAGGAGGATCACATGTATGTTCCATATATCATCTCACTTCCTGCCTATGGTAAGAATCTTGTGTGTACCTTTGCTGATTTACATACTCTTATCATTATGATGCAGTGCTGAGCTTTTCAAAGGGGCAGATTTTTTCATGTTGCTCCATGAGAAAAATTGGGCCAAACTATGTGATGGAGACAACCATATTTTATATGGCCTTGGGAAAGTGTTACCTTCCATGTATGTTCAGCACTTATATTCAGCCACTTACCATGCATTATCAGATCTAAGAACATACATTGTTATTCATGAGTTGAAAACAACTTGCCATATCATTCCTCAAAGTAGCAGTTTAGGAAACTGCGCTGTGACCACTTAGGAGACTGTTGGTACATCTTTGCACAGCATGAAACCTTCAGTACTTACCTCATTTAATTGCTGAGTATGATCTCCTTGGCTTATAATGTTGTTATCTCAGTGAAGGACATGACTAGAGGAGAGACACATGGGATGAATGTGTCCTTGATGAGGGAGGACTCCCATATTTTCTGCATTGCATGTTCTAATGGGAACATGAGAGGAGACATGGCCACCACCACCATCTATTTGCTTACTCTTAAGGAGGTACATGAGAATTATAATTACATCCATACATTATTTATATTTGGGCATGTATTTGATTTTGTATTGCTGGTTCACTCATCTACTTACTGTTCAATAGGAGAGGTGATATTTTTCTACAATACTTTCCATGCTATCTTCTGCAGCTACTGTGGGTGAGATTGCATTGTGACCCTATGAGACATTGTTGCATATTTATGCACATGGTATAACATACAGTAAACATGTCATGGGGGCATTCTGTGGTGATCTTGTCCTATTCATCATAGATGACATGTCTTGGGCCGGCTGATTTTTCATTGATGGAGGAGAGATTCTTGGGGAATTACTCTTCATTTTTCCATTTGAGGGCAATACATTTGCAGCCCAGGATCAGCATTCACTCCAAACTTGTCATAATTGGGGGAAAGGACAGCATGAGGCAAGTTATAGTGCTTTCCATGATCAGATTTCAGGCCACCTTCATTTCTGGAGCTCAAGGTGGAGGGAGATTTTCCATGAATTGTCTTGTTGGGAGGCAACTTATTTTTATGATTGATGGCTTGGGGATGAGAGATTCATGTGGGGGATGATAAGTCTCATTATATATCAGATCTCATGCCTCAAGGAGGCCCTTAGACAGCGCTTTTTCCTTCATTGATAGTTACTTCTACATGATAGTTGTTTGGGAATGTTCACCCAAAGGCTAGATTGCATATGTTGGAGGGACAGTTCGAAGACTTGATTGCTGATATGGCATCCTTTTCTTGAGGAGATCATCACATAAGGATGCTGCAGGAGGAAGGGAAGAAAGAAACTCAGTTCATCCTTGCAATTTCTTGAGGGCAAGCAATATTTTGAGAGGGGAGGACTGTAATGTTCCAAAATTTTGAGGAACATTAAATTTTGTCAATTTTATGAAGAAGGTGAATAAAATGGGTAGGAGACCCATTCCTTGCATGAATAGAGAATAAAAATTCCTCTAAGTATAAAAGAGAATCTTATTTGGAGCTGGATTTCACACTTCCATGTGTGAAAGGAGGTTTTTGCATGCATGCTTGGCCAAGGTTGACCAAGTCAAACTACGTTGGCATGAGTTGGAAAGCACTATGTGGGACAACGTGAGGCAGGAAGATTCTAGATGGAGGAAACCCTAGGTGAAGTAGGGACCATGGAGGAAGGCTTAATTTGCAAAGAGGATCAAGGTAGCTATTGAGATTATATTTGATCATTTTACATTTGAGTCTTAGAGACTTGTTCTTGCCTCCTTGCTATTCACCCGAGTTGTAGTGCCTTTGGGCACGAGGGAATCCGTTGAGGATTTCCTCTCCTTATTGAGTAGCTCATGAAGGATTGTATTCCATTCCATATTAGGGCATTCGAGGCCATAACTTGACCATCTACATCAATGTATTTTTTGCGACGAGATATTGTGTAGTGTCATTTGTAAGAGATTGTCTTGGGGAGGTTTCCACACCATCCGAGCTAGTTTTCGGTGGAGAGAGGTTCCATCATTGGGAGATTAGAAAAGGGGGTTCTTGAGCATATCCCATCATCGGGGATAATTTAGGGAGCTAATTAAACACAAAGGCGAAATTTAAGGGATTTTAGATTTTAGAGGGGCGAATTTCTTATATAAAACCTATTTTGTATAGTTTTACATAATTAGCCCCAAAATTATTTTAAAAATAATTAATTATTATACTTTAGCCAAAAAAAATAAAGGCGGATAAAAACTGAAAAACTGGATTCGCCTCCGCATTTACTAGTCTGCAGGGGTTTGGATTGTATTCGCCCCCGATTTACTATATTCCAGGGTTTTGCAACGACTTTCGCCCCCAATATCCAGTATGGCTGCAGGTAAAACTTGCCCCAATATCTCGTATGGCACGGTCACGGTTGCTTCTGTGTTGGGTGGGCTGCATATGTCGACATAATGGTGGAGCAGAAAGTCTGTGAGACAACGAGTTTTCGATATAATTACTATGACATTTACAGTGCATTGATTTCATCAAAACTGTGTTTGTATCATTTTCTCGGTAGGTATTGCGCTTTCTGCGAAGGCGCTGGACACACACGTTGCTCTTGGGCTTGTTTGTTTCATTTTTCAATGTTTTATTTGGAATATTAATCTCTAGCATGCGATGTATACATAATCTGCCCATGGTTCTGCCATGAATCCTGCCTTTGTGCAATGGGTTCATAGCTTTTATTTGTGCAGAAAGTAAAATCAGCGTCTCTCTGCTTGAAAGTTCTTCCTCTGAACAATGGAGGATTTTCCAATCATTAGGCAGACATTAGGGTTTTTGTAAACCACTATTTGACCTATGATGTTTTCTTTCCTGAAATGTACTCATTGCTTTCAGTTTATTT
Organism: Pinus albicaulis; assembly: GCA_034641835.2. Taxonomy (NCBI): domain Eukaryota; kingdom Viridiplantae; phylum Streptophyta; class Pinopsida; order Pinales; family Pinaceae; genus Pinus; species Pinus albicaulis. The sequence goes on along the minus strand of CM076575.1, from coordinate 502,763,027 downwards.
ATTGCCGGTATTTTTCCACTTCTTTTTACATGTATTTAGAATTCTGTTTTTGCAAATGTACTGAATATGTTCGTTATTTGGGTCTTCAATTTTCTTGGGTTTACTCTGTTAATAGTTTAAGGGTGCTGCTCTTCTTCGTTTATAGGGTAAATGTTAGATGCATAATGTTTTAAGAAGCTAAACTCTGAATAAGAAGAGCGTACAAAGTAAGATGAGATGGTAGTCCTGTCTCTCTTGTGAAAGTTCTACAATCAGGTCTGATTAAATTTTTGGCTTTAGTAGAAGATGACGGGTGGCTATAAAGGAAAGTATAAACGCTTTCCGTAGAAGAAGACGGGTGAGAGAAGAAGGTTCTGTAAGGAATCTGAGCTTTTCGACAACTGGAACGATGGAGGTGGGTCTCTTTAGAGCTAGTGGCAATATTGAGCTTGAGGTCCTGGAGAGAACATATAAGAGGGACGGAGATGACCTCTATGGGTACGTAGTAATCGAAGCCATTGTCTTGCAGCAACTTCATAATCGCCTGTGAGAAAAAGGGTTGCATCTTGGATAAGTCCTAATATGCTAAAATCTTCATCTTCTTCTTCTTCATAGACATGTGAAAGATTCTGTAGAAACCCTAGGGTATGTCAGTTGCGAATTTGCTCAGAACATTCCCACTTTCTCAACTTCATCGTTAAATGTTATATGGTATTTGAATGCCTAATGTCTCTATTGGCAAGGGTCCATAGTGACGCTGGCCATCGTGGTTCTTAGAACCTTAGAACCATAAGCACAAGGGTTAATATCTGTTGTTCTCCTAACAACAGAGTTACACGAGAACAAAGTGCGTAATCTATAAAATAATCAAATGAGGATCGCAAACAAATCTTTGTGTCACACAAAAGCAAGGCCTTGCTTAATCTCCGTACAACATATTTAGAAAGATAGAAATCAATCAGAAGTGAGCAAGTTTTCGGAGAAACTTCATGGAGAGAGAGACGAATGCATTTCCGCTGTCATGGAGCTAGAGCCGGGCAAATATATGGAACAAATCAAGCAAATTAGGGTTGTTGATGGTATGTATTGATTATAAAATTTGGATGGTTGTATTGGAATATGATGTTTGGACAAATTCAAAGGTAAATCCGGACCAATAGGAATAAATTGAGTTTAGGTTGATATATATAAAAGACCAGATTGTCATTGCCTTGGTCTTCATGTTCTTCATTGATTTTTGGCTTTGCCCTTTTCATTTTGTTTCGATGTTACTAAGATATTAAGTATATAATGGATGCATCATATGCACATAGTTCTGCTGTGAATCCTGCCTCTGTGCAATGGGTCAATAGCTTTTATTTGTGCAAAAAGCAAAGTCTGGTGCCTCTCTGCTTGAAAGTTCTCCCTACTGTACAATGGAGGATTTTCCAATCACGAGGTCTACATCATAATTTTCCACATCTCAATTTGACCTATGGTGTCTTATGCTGTGAGACAGTCATTAGTTTCAGTTGATTTATTGCTGGTATTCTGTTAATATCTTTTTCCATGAATTCAAATATCTTGTTTTTAACTATACTAAGCTTGTTCGTTATCAGGGATTTCCTTTTTCAAGGGTTTATACTATTGATGATTTAAGGGTACTAAACTCTTTGTTGCTTGTATCAACAGGGCAAAGGTTGATGCCTAATGGATTTAGCAGCAAAACCTCTTGCAGTTTGACTAATTTTTCAGCACTCCAAATTTCCAAATGTTTGCATTTTGAGATTTGGCAAATTTGCAGGCTCTAGGGTTTGCTTTTGTTGAGTCTTGCATTGCACCCAATTGCTCTCAAGCTCAAGCACACTATTTCCACATAAATCTCCAGAAAACCTTCTAGTCAACTTAACCATGTCACTCCCTTGTCACTCCCTTCACTGCCCGGAAGAAATTTCGTTTAGTAGCCCTTTGGAATTCTTCTTACTTTCAGCGCTCTTCAATGTGTGGAGAAGGAATCCAATATTGCAGCTGGCTTTAAGTATCAACCTAGTAAAGACATGCTGATAGCTTGATATATTCAGCCTGATATAGAGGAAAGTTAAACCTTCTGTTTCATTATAGTATATGTAAAGGTTCAACAATGTACTAAACGATGGGTAAAGCATTTAATTTTAGAGATGAACTGCCTTTTAAAAAATTGGAAGAAGAGTTTGCATACTCGTTGTCTTCATCTAGTCCTTTTGAACTAGAAAAAGCTGCAGCCAAACTGGACAATGGTATAATACACACACATATATATTAGTGTTTTTCTGTAGCCTGAGACAGTCTCGTATCCAAAATTCCCTATTCTTGCCCACCCTATTCTATTCTCTAGCGGCTTCGAAGGAATATTTCCTTGCAAACTGAAACAATGACAAAATACTATAGATATACAAAACAGATTAGAAATGCTCTAAGGTTTTAGTCCCACTTGAGTCCCCATTGTTGCTTTTGTTGAGTGCATTTACATGTCAAATTGTTCCACAAGGTTGATTTCACTTGTAGGATCCTCCACTTTTGGTTTTGGAGTGTTAGATGCACAAATCCTCATCCCTGGCCATGGGAAAGTTCCAAAATGAGGAGTCCTCAACAATTTAGAAGTTAACGGGGTAGGAGATGAAACCATCTCCTATGGGAGGTAGAGGTGACTCGAGATTCTACTAACTAGGGATTTTAGAGAACCAATCTGAAACTCTAGCTTCAATCTGCATGAAGTTGGTGATCTCCTTCATTTCCTTAAGGTTCTGTAGTCAGGGTGTATTTTTCATTGCACATGGACCTTTGCCCTATTTTTGGCTTATAATGTACTGTCACAATCCTCTTGCTATTGATTGCAGTAAATGGTGAAATTCATCACACATCATTGGGTTTGAACAACCTCAAGCTCACAACACTTAACCCCTTGTTGAACCTCTCAAAATTCATACAAGTTGCATCATTTATGCCTACAATGATAGTGGCCCATTTTTACTGAACAGAAAGACAAGTTCCAGACTGGGTTACGCCTCACCTTAGCACTGCAAAGAGTTGCCTTGGGATTTAACAAAATTTCACCACATTATTCTTAGAGAAGAATACCCTTGCTTGCTACTAGTGTTAGAATGCTGTGCAGCTCGAGAATAGGGGTGAAATCAATGGCATTGAGTCCTTCCAGAATTGACATAAAAATAAACCCACATACATTTTCCAATTCAACCATTGTATTGAACATAAGCTCACATGTCGATGAGAGAGTAGTATGGACTTTGGAGTAATGGGTGTTGGTGGAGACTTAACTCCCCATCTCTTGGAGCTTGCATGAGAGGGCACTTGTTGTTGTATGAACCCTATATATTTTGTAGCATGCCAGTTAGTGGAAACTGTTACTGCACAAGGAAAGTTGTTTATAAAGTTAACCTGCAGGATACTTTGACTAGAATAATTTCCTTTTGTAGGTCCTTAGCAGTCCCTCAGCTACTCTCTACAGTTGCATCATGGAAATCCATGTGCAAATTGTGCTTCAGGAAGCTACAATAATATCACATTGTTGTATGAGCCCTGTATATTTTGCAGCATGCCAGTTAGTGAAAACTATTACTACACAAGGCAAGCTGTTTAGAAAGTCAACCTGCAGGGTGCTTTCACTAGAATACTTTCCTTTTGTAGGTCCTTAGTAGTCCCTCAGCTGCTCTCTACAGTTGCATCATGGAAATCCATGAGAAAATTGTGCTTCTGGAAGCTACAATAAGATCACATTGTTGTATGAGCCCTGTATATTTTGTAGCATGCCAGTTAGTGAAAACTGTGACTGCACAAGGCAAGCTGTTTAGAAAGTCAACCTGCAGGGTACTTCGACTAGAATACTTTCCTTTGTTTGGCCCTTAGCAGTCACCTCAGCTGCTCTCTACAGCTGTAGAAGACAGAGCTCAATCCCTACCTACAAATGCTTTTTGCAAGTAGCCCTTGGCATATTTGTATTTCTGCACTTGTACAACATGATAAAGTTGTCACCATCAATGATATGTTCATGTTGCTTCATCTAGATTACTGTGGAATGGGCTCTTCAAATTTTTCCTGTAATAATGGAAACTGATAATATTATATGAAATGCTTGAAACTGTTTTGTAGGTAAGAATTGATCATATGGCCAGAGCATTGGCAAAAACATTCTTATTCTATGTAGTTGGCATTGCCCATTCTCTTTACTAAAAAAATATTTCCATCTATAATGTGTGTTGCTTTCATTGGGAGGCTTCATGATTTTAGTTGCTAGATATTTACATCTTGGTTTTGGCAGTTTTCTAGTGTGATGCCTATGAGGCTTCTGCTTATTTTCTCTGCTACAGTGACGCTGAGTGCCTTTTATTGATCTACCCTTAATGATACTATAGATAACATATCATTGTATAATTTGATTGGTTGTGATTTGGATCCCCAAGACCCTTTTTCAATGACTCATGTTCGACAATACTATTCTATGATCAGTCACTAAATATTGCAAGAGTAACTACTAAAAATATTTCACTAAGATATAAAGGACATATTGCTACTATTGAGTAAGGGATGTTTTGGCTGAGTGGGATGAAACAATTTGAACTATGGTCATAATATTTTCACTAATTTGTTGTATGCAGAACCATATGCACCATAAAATCCAAATGTTGTTTTTGATCTACTGATTTGACGGATACTCCTTTAAAAAACTATGACTTATGACATTTACTTATAGATGGGTTTCAATGTTCGAGTTCATATGTATATGTTTGGAATTTCTCTCATCAAGATTGGTATTGGAAGAGAAGGGTTTTTTAATGCATTATATATGTCGATACACAGTTGAGTATAGGGGTATCATAGTAAAATGTGTTTGGATGCTTTTGTTAACAATCTATATTGAGTATGCCTACAGTGAGCTTGTTTGTAGAGGACCATGAGTCAACAAAAGGACTGAAATTGTGCATATACAAGGATATTTATGCTACTTGAAACTACCATAGACTCTATTGCTACATGTTTTTTTTCAGAAATTATGGAAGAGTAAAGGTTTTGGGGCTTCTTTTCTAACTTGTGCTTCATGGTGAAATTATTTTTGACAATATATGTTGCAAGGTTCTAAATTACTTCATCCCATATGAAAACCATTAAACCTTTTGGATTGAAATCTGACAAGAGAATTGAGATCTGAATACTGAGAAAGATTGTTGTTTTTCTCTGCTTGGGAAATCAAGAGTAACCACATAAGTTTTAATGGATCCCCCAGGCAAAATTGTCACAGAGCTTGAGTTGGGTTCCCATATTTGACAGAAAAAACAGAGGACCATACTTAGTATGATGATTGGTGGTTTTCAGCATTTGGCTGTATACATTTGGCCCAAAGATGAAATTGGTCCATAGGTTTTTCAGAAGCAGGAGATGGATCTATCATTGAACTCAAAAAATGTTAATTTTGAGTCTAGTATAGCTAAATTGTTGAGCTATAAAGTCCTTAGATTTTGCAGTTGGGTGTTAATAATCATGAAGAGCAACAATTCATGTCAATGGATCAGCAGTTCTTCAGGAAGAGCTCGAAGGATATTAGAGGATATGGTGGCATGCATGATTTGGGTTATCTTTCTACTTGATTGGATTCTGGACCTTCTTCACCACCTGTGTCATAACAAGTCAATGGATATGTAGATAAAGAACTGTACAGGGACTTAAATGAGACGGTTTCTCTGGTGTATTCCTTCATCTTATGACTGTGATCAATCTTATCCATTTTTCGATATGACCCAAGTCTTAAGTTTTCATAATGAGTGGACATCAATGGGCTTTGGACTTGTGTTTTTAGTTGATATTCATGCAATTTTGATAAAATAGTAGCCCCAAATCCTTAAATGGTTGAAACCATCATTTTGTTTTCCTGAATCACAAACAGAAATGTTGCATAAGAATACAAATGAAAAATATTATTCGTATTCTATGTAGTTGGCATTGCCCATTCTCTTTACTAAAAAAATATTTCCATCTATAATGTGTGTTGCTTTCATTGGGAGGCTTCATGATTTTAGTTGCTAGATATTTACATCTTGGTTTTGGCAGTGTTCTAGTGTGATGCCTTGGAGTATGAGGCTTCTGCTTATTTTCTCTGCTACAGTGACGCTGAGTGCCTTTTATTGATCTAATTCCTTAATGATACTATAGAGCAACATATCATTGTATGATTTGATTGCTGCAATTGATCCCCCAAGACCCTTTTTCAATGACTCATGTTTGACAATACTATTCTATGATCAGTCACTAAATATTGCAAGAGTAACTACTAAAAAGATTTCCCTAAGATATAAAGGACATATTGCTACTATTGAGTAAGGGATGTTTTGGCTGAGTGGGATGAAACAATTTGAACTATGGTCATAATATTTTCACTAATTTGTTGTATGCAGAACCATCTGCACCATAAAATCTAAATGTTGTTTTTGATCTACTAATTTGACTGATACTCCTTTAAAAAACTATGACTTATGACATTTACTTATAGATGGGTTTCAATGTTCGAGTTCATATGTATATGGTTGGAATTTCTCTCATCGGGATTGGTATTGGAAGAGAAGGGTTTTTTAATGCATTATATATGTCGATACACAGTTGAGTATAGGGGTATCATAGTAAAATGTGTTTGGATGTTTTTGTTAACAATCTATATTGAGTATGTCAAGCAGTGAGCTTGTTTTAACAGAGGACCATGAGTCAATAAAAGGACTGAATTTTGCATATACAAGGATATTTATGCTACTTGAAACTACCATAGACTCTATTGCTACATGTTTTTTTTCAGAAATTATGTAAGAGTAAAGGTTTTGGGGCTTCCTTTCTAACTTGTGCTTCATGGTGAAATTATTTTTGACAATATATGTTGCAAGGTTCTAAATTACTTGATCCCATATGAAAACCATTAAACCTTTTGGATTGAAATATGACAAGAGAATTGAGATCTGAATACTGAGAAAGATTGTTGTTTTTCTCTGCTTGGGAAATCAAGAGTAACCACATAAGTTTTAATGGATCCCCCAGGTAAAATTGTCACAGATCTTGAGTTGGGTTCCCATATTTGACAGAAAAAACAGAGGACCATACTTAGTATGATGATTGGTGGTTTTCAGCATTTGGCTGTATACATTTGGCCCAAAGATGAAATTGGTCCATAGGTTTTTCAAAAGCAGGAGATGGATCTATCATTGAACTCAAAAAATGTTAATTTTGAGTCTAGTATAGCTACATTGTTGAGCTATAAAGTTTTTAGATTTTGCAGTTGGGTGTTAATAATCATGAAGAGAAACAATTCATGTCAATGGATCAGCAGTTCTTCAGGAAGAGCTGGAAGGATATTAGAGGATATGGTGGCATGCATGATTTGGGTTATCTTGCTACTTGATTGGATTCTGGACCTTCTTCACCACCTGTGTCATAACAAGTCAATGTATATGTAGATAAAGAACTTTACAGGGACTTAAATGAGATGGTTTCTCTGGTGTATTCCTTCATTTTATGTTTGTGATCAATCTTATCCATTTTTCCATATGACCCAAGTCTTAAGTTTTCATAATGAGTGGACATCAATGGGCTTTGGACTTGTGTTTTTAGTTGATATTCATGCAATTTTGATAAAATAGTAGCCCCAAATCCTTAAATGGTTGAAACCATCATTTTGTTTTCCTGAATCACAAACAAAAATGTTGCATAAGAATACAAATGAAAAATATTATTCTTATTCTATGTAGTTGGCATTGCCCATTCTCTTTACTAAAAAAATATTTCCATCTATAATGTGTGTTGCTTTCATTGGGAGGCTTCATGATTTTAGTTGCTAGATATTTACATCTTGGTTTTGGCAGTTTTCTAGTGTGATGCCTTGGAGTATGAGGCTTCTGCTTATTTTCTCTGCTACAGTGACGCTGAGTGCCTTCTATTGATCTACCCTTAATGATACTATAGATAACATATCATTGTATGATTTGATTGGTTGTGATTTGGATCCCCAAGACCCTTTTTCAATGACTCATGTTCGACAATACTATTCTATGATCAGTCACTAAATATTGCAAGAGTAACTACAAAAAATATTTCCCTAAGATATAAAGGACATATTGCTACTATTGAGTAAGGGATGTTTTGGCTGAGTGGGATGAAACAATTTGAACTATGGTCATAATATTTTCACTAATTTGTTGTATGCAGAACCATCTGCACCATAAAATCTAAATGTTGTTTTTGATCTACTGATTTGATCGGATACTCCTTTAAAAAACTATGACTTATGACATTTACTTATAGATGGGTTTCAATGTTCAAGTTCATATGTATATGGTTGGAATTTCTCTCATCAGGATTGGTATTGGGAAGAGAAGGGTTTTTTAATGCATTATATATGTCGATACACAGTTGAGTATTGGGGTATCATAGTAAAATGTGTTTGGATGTTTTTGTTAACAATCTATATTGAGTATGTCAAGCAGTGAGCTTGTTTTAACAGAGGACCATGAGTCAATAAAAGGACTGAATTGTGCATATACAAGGATATTTATGCTACTTGAAACTACCATAGACTCTATTGCTACATGTTTTTTTTTTCAGAAATTATGTAAGAGTAAAGGTTTTGGGGCTTCTTTTCTAACTTGTGCTTCATGGTGAAATTATTTTTGACAATATATGTTGCAAGGTTCTAAATTACTTGATCCCATATGAAAACCATTAAACCTTTTGGATTGAAATCTGACAAGAGAATTGAGATTTGAATACTGAGAAATATTGTTGTTTTTCTCTGCTTGGGAAATCAAGAGTAACCACATAAGTTTTAATGGATCCCCCAGGGAAATTGTCACAGATCTTGAGTTGGGTTCCCATATTTGACAGAAAAAACAGAGGACCATACTTAGTATGATGATTGGTGGTTTTCAGCATTTGGCTGTATACATTTGGCCCAAAGATGAAATTGGTCCATAGTTTTTTCAGAAGTAGGAGATGGATCTATCATTGAACTCAAAAAATGTTAATTTTGAGTCTAGTATAGCTACATTGTTGAGCTATAAAGTCCTTAGATTTTGCAGTTGGGTGTTAATAATCATGAAGAGCAACAATTCATGTCAATGGATCAACAGTTCTTCAGGAAGAGCTGGAAGGATATTAGAGGATATGGTGGCATGCATGATTTGGGTTATCTTGCTACTTGATTGGATTCTGGACCTTCTTCACCACCTGTGTCATAACAAGTTAATGGATATTTGAGGAAAGATATTTTATTTCCTTTCACTTTGTGGCATGATTTCGACATCTTCACCTTTTAGAATATAGTAAAATATTTTTCTTATTATAGATTTTTCTTGGAAAATAATTATTGAGAGTTAGGTGCAAATGCACAATGTTGTGTAGCATTAGTGTGATAAATATGGGATAGTGCAAAGCATAGTTTTGAAGATTAGTCTAAGTTGACTCATACCTAATCAACTCAGTCAAGTTGATTGTTGGTTGAACGGCTAATTGTTAGTTCAATGGATAGAAGGTCTTGCAGGCATAAATACCAAAGGGAAAAATGGAGCCCATCATGGGGTACTCTTTGTAATTCTCCACCACTGCTACCTTCCATGCTTCCTCAAACTCCTCTCCAACCTCAATATCAGTGCTAGTAGTAGCATGACAAACAACACTACGCTTAGCAGAACTAGAAGAACGTGTTTTCCAAACTACACGAGAACTACTTCCCTCACGAGTCACCACGTGCCATGCTTGGTCTTGGTGGTTCTCTTCCTTCTATTCCTGGTTCAATTACCATATCTTCATTGGAACCAACACTTTGAACTCCACTAGACAACGATTCACCATTTTGTAGTAGTGATTCGCCATGATTTTACAGGATAATATAATCTCGTGAGAGATTCGCCAAAAAATTATATATACATATTATATTATTAATAAAATCGCCTTCCATTTTTCCTATGTATCATGGGGATTCGCCTATTTTATATAATATATAAATTTAGGGTTCTTAAAATTATCCACCTCTACCATATTTGGCATCATTCAACCACATTCCATCATTGGCAACACAGATCCCTTCGATGAGACGACGTTATTCAGAGAGGAGATTTGCTGTGAGGGATTGATAGTCACTTGGAGGAGAAGTCTTGGGTGAAAGGATAAACCTTTCCCTTCAAATTTATATTGGAGGGGGGTTCTTAATTTGTTACAGCCATTTCAGCCTTCTCCATGCATTTCCAGTTCTTGAGTTGCTTCTACTCAGCAACTTTGGCATTTCTGCAAAATGCCATTTTTGTATAGATTTCAGCCAATCCTTTTAAAGGATTGATGTATTGTATTTTCAGGGGTTGAGATCATGCTCCCCCACTTTATTTGAGCCTTATATTTCTATATCCTTGTATTATTATATTTTATGCAGCGAGTACCTCTATAAAGCTGCGTAGTCATGGCCTAGGGCTTTATTTATGCGGCTATGTATTTCATGTTTACATGTACGGGTTTCTTGAGGCTTCTAGTGCCTTGCTTGAGTGATCATTCTTCCTCAAGATTTGTATACTTATTGATGCTATGTCATAATATATGATGGCCATTGGATTCTCGCGGGAAATTTTATGTTTTCATGAGTCTTGCTATTTCCATTTGATGTATTTTTTTATTGTTGTAGGCTGCAGATGTTGGGGTTATCTTAAGAGATTCCCAATCTTGTTGTGTTTCCCTCTTGGGGATATTTTCCCTTGACAATCACTTCTATATACGAGTCATGCTAGTGGGCTAGGTAGCCTCTGGAGCTCATCCTTTTTTTCAAAGGTGAAAAAATCCGAGTCAAATTCCCCTACGGTCTATCTGCGGAATAGATTTGCTTTGTCGATTGACAATTTTTACGGGAAAAAGGAACATTATAGTGGTATCAAAGCATCGAGCGGGCATAGCTCGTGAGTTCAATTTTAGAGGAGAATAATGAAGAAGATGAGACTTATCTCATATATTTTTAGAATAAATAAGAGCCTCCTTTGAGGAGAGAGAAGAAAAGAGGAGAAGAGGAAGGTCCATGCACTTCCTACTCTCTTGAAGACCAACATGGAAGATGCTTGGATTTCCGCGATCTTAAGCGAAATGCACGGGTGACTATAAACCTCATTTGCAGCGCATTAAGGAGAGCTACAACATTCTCATAATATATTCAGCAGATGGAGGAGAGAAGGCCCTGTGGAAGAGGAGAACTCGAGGGCAATAGGATTCTATTGTCTACATTTGATAGGGTTACTTCGGCTAGAGGTTGGGAGAAGAAGTTGGAGGCACTTTTATTGCGCATCTAGTGGCGAAGAAAGAAGCGATGGAGATGGAAGTGCTATACATGGAGGAAACACTGCGATGTTTGGTGGTTCAAAGCCTTGGTCCATTCAAGGGTGAGTTATTTTGTAGTCTTTGCTCAAGGTTGATCTAATCCTTTGATGGAGAAATAACAAAAGGAGAAGAAAAGCTCACACCACCATGGGAGGAGGATTGCACCAATGTCTTTGCTGGCTTTGAAGGAGCAGCCTTCAACATCTATGGATGAAGGAGCCATTGGAGGGAAAAATACATTGCAGCCACACAAGAAGGTCCCAAGATCCACAAAGGTATGAGTAAAGTTCCACTTTCTATTTCAGCAAATAATCTTAAGGATGGTGGAATTTCACATGAGGAGGTCCCGGGGAAAAAAATCACATGGCCACTTTAGGGCCTCATGATTGCACTACACTATGCAAGGGGTTTAAGGAGGAGATGAAACCTCATCCTCATGCACTATTGATGAGTCTCATTCAGCCCTTGAGGTTGGGATGTGGATCATTGGAGGATGGATTAAACCATGACACCTCCATGGAGAATCATGAAGCAAATTGTAAAACGGAGGAAGAGACAAGCTGCTACATCATTGGAGGAATCAACGACAGCATTGAACATGGGTTGAGAGGAGACATCACTTCCATCACATTTGGATCCTAATAGATCCAACATAGTCATGGGAGAGAGGCATTTCCTAAGAGGTATCCAAGAAGCTGAATTTCAAACTCTCATGAAATGCAAGGAGCGAGAATTGGTTTGGGAGGATGGTAGCCCTCATGGGAGGAGTACCAAAATGATGGAGAAGAGATGGCAGGGGATGTTTAAATCATTGGGAAACAAGGAGAATGGATACATATTGCTGATATGACATATATATCAGTCATGATACCTTCATCACATGAGTCATATGATGTGAGCATAATGGGGTAGCAAGCACTTGAGTTGATTGGCATTGACGGGAGAGAGCACTAGCAAATTTTCTCTCACATGATTGATGGTATTGCGGGGAGTAGAGGAGGGCACTATCATAGTGCAAGGGGATCACTCCTTAGCTGGGATTGATTGGGAGTCATTCCCTCTTGGGAGAAGCTTCATATTTGCGAGCGGCATCACCGAGAGTTGTTCTTGGCAAGGAGCATGCCAAGGAACAAAGATCGGCATGGGTAAGAGCCTTTTTGCATGAGCTTCAGGTGCTTTGTCATTTGGGAGGAGGATCACATGCATAGACCCATCTATCACCTCAATTCCAACACATGTTAAGATTTTTTGTGTGTACATTTTCTGATTTACATACTCTTATCATTATGATACAGTCAGTGAGCTTTTCAAAGGGGCATATTTTTCATGTTTCTCCATGAGAAAAAATTGGGCCAAACTATGTGATGGAGACATCCATATTTTATATGGCCTTGGGCAAGTGTTACCTTCAATGTATGTTCATAACTTATATTAAGCCACATACCATGCATTATCAGATGTAAGAACGAGACATTGTTATTCATGAGCTGAAAACAACTTGCCATATTATTTCTCGAAAAGCGACGAGTTTGGAAAAGCTGCATCTGTGACCACTTGGGAGAGTCATTGGTAAATCTTTGCACAACATGACACCTTCAGTACTTACCTCATTTTATTTTTGAGTATGATTTCCTTGGCTGATATTTTTGTTATCTCGGTGAAGGACATGATTAAGAGGAGAGACACATGGGATGAATGTGTCCTTGATGAGGGAGGACTCCCATATTTTTACGCATTGCATGTTCTAATGGGGAACATGAGAGGAGACATGGCCACCACAACCATCTATTTTCTTTCTCTTGAGGAGGGCCATGAGTATGATGATGAAATCCATCCATTGTTTATATTTGGGCATGTATTTTATTTTGTATCGCTGGACCACTCATGCATTTACTGTTCGGTAGTAGAGGTGATATTTTTGTACGGTACTTGCCATGTTATTTTCTCAGCGGCTACGGTGGGTGAGATTGTGTTATAACCCTATGGGACATTGTTTGTACCTTCTGCTGCACATGGTATAACCTATAGAAAACATGTCATGGGGGAATTCTATGGTGATATTGTCCTATTCATCATAGATGACATGTGATGGGACAAACTTTGGATTATCATTGATGGAGGAGAGATTCTTTGGGGAGTTACTCTTCATCTTGCCATTTGAGGGCAATACATTTGCAGCCCAGGGATCAGAATAAACTCAAAAATTGTCATAAGTGGGGGAGAGGACAGCATGGGGAAAAGTTATAGTGCTTTCCATGATCAAAGTTTTAGCCCACCTTCATTTCCGGAGCTCAAGGTGGAGGGAGATTTTCAGTGAGTTGTCTTGTTGGGAGGCAACTTATTTTTTATGATTGATGGCTTGGGGATGAGAGATTCATATGGGGGAATGATAAGTCCCATTATATATCATATCTCATGCCTCAAGGAGGCCCTTAGGACATGACTCTTTGTTCCCTCATGGATGGTTATTTCTACATGATATTTGTTTGGGAATGTTCACCCAAAGGGTAGATTGCATATGTTGGAGGGACAATTTGAAGACTTGATTTGCTGATATGGCATCCTTTTCTTGAGGAGATCATCACATGAGGATGCTACGGGAGGAAGGGAAGAAAGAAATTCAGGGTCATCCTTGCAATTTCTTGAGGGCAAAGCAATATTTTGAGAGGGGAGGAGTCCGTAATGTTCCAAATTTTATGGAACATTAATTTTTGTTGAGGAAGTGAATAAAATGGGCGGGGGACCCATTCTTTGTATGGTTAGAGAATAAAAATCCTCTAAATATGAAAGAGGGATCATGTTGGAGCTAGATTTCACACCTCCATGTGTGAAAGGAGGTTTTTGCATAAAAGCTTGGCCAAGGTTGACCAAGTCAAGCTCGCGTTGGCATGAGTTGGAAAACACTATGTGGGACAACGTAGGAGGGAAGATTCTAGATGGAGGAAAAACCTAATTCGAAGTAGGGCCCATGGAGGGAAGGCTCACTTGTTTAAAAGAGGAGCAAGGCAGCCATTGATATTATCTTTGATCATTTTACATTTGAGTCTTAGAGACTTGTTGCTTTCGCCTCTTGCTGTTACGATGAGCTAAAGTGCCTTCGAGCACGAGGGAGTCCTATTGAGGATTTACTATCCTTATCGAGTAGCTCATGAAGGATTGCACTCCATTCCCCATATTCAAGCATTTAGGCCATAGCTTCGACCATCTACATCAGCGACTTTTCTGCAAAGCGAGATATTATGCGATGTTCTTTGCAGGAGGTTTCCACACACCATCCGGAGCTAGTTTTTCGGTGGAGAGAGGGTCCATCCATTGGGAGATCGGCAAAGGGGGTTCTTGAGCATATCCCTCCATATTTGGAATTAGGCCAACCGTATTCCATCATTGGCGGTGCGATCCCTTCGGTAGACAACATTATTTAGAGAGGATATTTCTTTGTGAGGGATTGACGAGTCACTTGGAGGAGAAGTCTTGGGTGAAAGGATCAGCCTTTCACTTCGATTTCTATTGGAGGAGGGTTCTTCATTTGTTGCAGCCATTTCATCCTTCTCCATGTATTTCCGAGTTCTTGAGTTGCTGCTGACCCAACAACTGCGGCATTTACCAAAGTGCCATTTTTGTATAGATTTCAGCCAATCCTTTTAGAGGATTGATGTATTGTATTTTTTAGGAGTTGATATCATTCTCCCCCACTTTATTTGAGCCTCATATTTCTATATCCTTGTGTTATTATATTTTATGCAGCAGTACTTCTATAAAGCTGCACTGAGTCATGACCTAGGGCTTTATTTATGCGGCTATGTATTTCATGTTTACATGTACGGGTTTCTTGAGGCTTCTAGAGCTTGCTTGAGTGATCATTCTTCCTCAAGATATGTATACTTATTGTCTGCTATGTCATAATATATGATGGCCATTGGATTCTCCGGCATTTTATGTATTCATGAGTCACTTGTTATTTCCATTTGATGTATTTGTTATTGTTGTAGCACTGCAATGTTGGGGTTATCTTAAGAGATTCCCAATCTTGTTGTGTTTCCCTATTGGGGATAATGTCCCTTGAAAATCACTCTATAGACGAGTCTTCTAGTGGGTCGCAGCGACCTTTGGAGCTCATCCTTTGTTCAAAGGTGACAAATCTAGTAAATTCCCCCTGCGATCTATCTCGCGGAATAGATTTTCTTTGTCGATTGACAATGTTTCGAAAAAGGAACATTATAGTTTATTCATTTCAGGTGAGCTTTTGGGGTCCAAAAGCTTCTCATTTGGGAGATTTGATCGGGAGCTCAAGTCCAAGCCATGGAAAAAGCTCAAAATTGAAAGTGTTCAAAATCACTTACAACTCGAATGATCGGATAGGCCTTGACGATATGATCCTGTGGCAGTGAACGACACTCAAATCTGACATTGTATGTGAAAGTTATTCAAGTTTTAAAATTCACAAATTTAGGAAAAAGTTTAGTTTGATCGGGTTTGACTTCCAAATTTTTGAGAAATTAAAAAGGAATATTCCACCTGGGGCGATTAGATTCGAACACTTGGCAATCTGTTTTTGTTGGGCCAATGAAAATTTGCCACGTGGTAGTTCGGAGGTCGCCACATGGCCCATAACACGTTATATAAAATTTTGTGGAGGCCAAGGGATCTAAACCCCCGACCTCAATGCTACTAGTGCCACACTTTACGATTGGGCTACGCAGTGGTTCTTATACTATATGGATCAAATCGTATATATAAAGTTTCAATTAATGTTGGTTGGGCGGAAAGGGGGCCAGCCCCTAAGTGCCGGCCCCCTACACATAAGACCATACGTGTGAGAACCATGGAATACATAATCGTCGAGCTTATGTAAAATATTGTAGCCAAACCCATGTTCACGTGGTATTCAGCGATAGTTTCATATGGTTTAAATGCCACGATTATTAAAGCGCATTAAAGAAAATGGTTGCTCAGACAAACTCTCCGCGTGTGACCATCCCACAACTCAACATTAATTTTAACTTACGGTTTGTCGGCTCATGTTAAGGTTGGAAGCTCTGCCATTTTGGTATTTGGGCCAAAATTATCGGCGTTAACTGGAAGTTTCTCCACAATTAGTGGAGTTTGTTTAGGGGATATTGGGCAAATATTGTTTTGGTCATAACTTTTGATAGGCTAAACCTTTTGGAACGATTTTTTTGATTTTTGGGTACTCAGAGCATTTTGAATCCCTTGGAACATGCTTTAGAGCAATTGGAGTTGATATTCAGTCCATTTTTTCTTCGATGGTAAGCAATGAGATCCATGAGGCCAGAGGGAGTTGGAGCTGTGGTTAGCTATGCTTAACCATTTGAAGTGAATCAAAAGTCATTTTAGACTTTATTCAACATTACAGAGCCATTGGAATAGATTCCGGAGGTATTAGAGGTGTTATACAACCATTTTAGCTTCGGAAAGCTTTACGAGCCATCGTGGGCCATTTTGGTAATAGAGTCGTATTAGGTTGTACCTTTTTCGTTTAAGGTGAACCAAAGACCATGTTAAGCTATTTTAAACCTTCTGAAACAAATGGAAGAGATTTAAGAACTGTTTAAATACTTTCAAAGGACGAAAACCTTCGGGGAGAGTTTTCAAGGCCACTAGGGGTCATTTTGGGGTTAGAGTCGTTTTGAGTTGTAACTCTCTGTTTGAGGTGAACCAAAGATAATTTTCAGCTAATTTAGACCTTATAAAACCAATGGAAGAGGTTTTAGACCTGTTTGAGGACTTCTACATCCAGAAAATCTTCGGAGGAGTTCAAAGAGCCGTTAGGGCCTTTTTGAAGAAATCACTGTTTATGGTAATTCTTCACCGTTTAATGAATTTGGAAAGGAATTATTAGCTTTTTAAGACTTTCTAAATCAGTATTTGCATTCATATTTGTCTATTGAGACACCTTTAAACTTGTATTAGCATTTTAAATCATTTTTAATACAAGAGGACAAGCTCATTTTGGGAGGCTTGATCCAAACGGACGTAGCCCGAGAGGGGTGAACTGCTCATCAAACATTTGTGTCATGTTATGTCTGAAGTTATCTTTCTAAAAAATTATGATTTAATATGTTAAGCATAAAATTAAATTAACTTTCCTTCACACATGAACTCTTATACAGTTACCAAAAAACACTTGGTTTCAATTGCGAAGACATGAATAACATTTTGCACATGTCATTTGATGGAATTTGTGAGTGTTAACTTCTACAAGTTCTAAAGACGGAAGTCTGTAAAGGGCCGGGTAGCCTCTGGATCTCATCCTTTTATCAAAGGTGACATATCCGATGAATGCACCTACTAAATCAATCTCTGGATTATATCTAAGTTGTTGTTTAATCGAGTCTAGACTTGGAGAATTTTGCACACATTTAATTAATGGAAATGGATACCTTGCACACATTTTCAAGTACTTCCATTTTCAGATCACTCATGTCCGAAAAAATTGTAAAATGATACCCGAGAAACCTCTTAGCCATGTTTAACTAAGGTGTTCCTTTTTCGTATATAATCTATCTTAGTCTAGAAAAGGGTTAAACTAATATTGAGTAGATGTCGTTTCATTTCCTTTTACGAGCTCAAAAAGAAAAGTGCTCGGCATTATTTTTCACATTAACGGGAGTTTGAAAAAGAGCTAAAAGAATACTCTAAGGGGGTTCCTTTTTCGCATTTAACAAAGCTCGAAAAAATAGATAAAAGTGCACTTTGAATTATTTTTTCATGTTTAACAAAGCTCAAAAAAAAGAGGATAAAAGTATGCTTTGAATTAATTTTTTCATTTTTAACAAAGCTCGAAAAAAAGAGGATAAAAGTATGCTTTGAATTCCTTTTTGATGTTTAACAAAGCTTGATAAAGAGGTAAAACTATGCTTTATGGTTTCACTTTTTTGTAAGTTTTAACGAGTCCAAAAAAGTGATAAAAAATGTACTCATATTACCAACTTTCAATTTAATTTACAAGCGAGAAAAAGACGAAATAACTTTGCATTTTCATGTTTTTACAAGAATGAAATGAATAGCAAAAGAATATTGATATTTTCACGAGTTTAAGGAGTCTTAGAAAATAATAACTAAAATGGACTCGAGATAGGTTTTCATTTTTATACAAGCTTGAAACATAGGAAAAATTATGCTTGAAAGTGGTTTCATTTTTTACACAAGATTGAAACAAAGAACTATCCTTATAACTCTGATTCATTTTTTACGAGGTTGACACAATAAAAGAACTATCCTCATAACTCTGATTCATTTTCTAATGAGGTTGACATAGTAAAAGAACTATCCTCATGGCCTTATTCATTTTTTAACGAGGATGAGACAATAGAAATAACTATCCTCATTTTTTCACCCCAACCTATCTATTTCAGAATCAATGGGAATTTTGCTTAATTCGGATGAAGTGGAAGATATCATATTGCGAGGGTCTCTATATTTTTCTATTTTCACGATGTCATAGGCAATGGTAATGAAAAGGTTCCCATTAGGGAAGGTTCCTAAAGATTCCTACACCAATTTTTTTGAGACTCAGAATGTCATCGAAAACATCAAATATGCTCTAACAAATCTACGAGAACTTGAGAGTGAAAAGGATCAATGGAAGAAGAGTGGGTCAAATGAGGAAAATATTGATATAAATGAAGCCTCGACTCAAAATGAGCGGGAGTCGAAGGGGTTGTATCTTCTTGAAGTTGTCCCTCTCTCAAAATAAAACTAGGTGGAAGCAGTTCACCATCATGTCTCGAGACAAATTTCTCGAGTGAAAATCTACGGTGAAGAGGAAGACTCGATGGTTACGGATGGTTGAGGATCGGATGGTTACACCGAAACAACTTCTTGTTGTCAGAGCTTTAGTATCAACTCATGTATCAAATTCTATTTGAACAAGCTCGGGTTCGGGATTTATCGTTTCACTAGATTGAATTTTAGTGTCCTCCAGTAACTCACCCGAGATTTCCGTCTCGACAATTGCGGATAAGCTTGGGATCGATCAAAATGACTTGAAACTTGGTACTCAAAGGATCGGATGTCTCTCGTATATCAAATGACATGTAACATCAAGAGTTCCAAAGGTACCATACTCTGGTAGGGTGATCGCACCTTCATCTCACTAGGAGTAGATTCTAGTGGTAATGGAGGTTTATTTGATGTCCTACGTGAAAAGACGGGGAAGGGGTTGATATTTTTTCCACGATGACTGATTTATTTTTATTACAAAAAAACAAATAAAAGGGTGATACTAGGCAAAAAGGATTACAGGGCAAGTGTGAATCGCAAAATACCTCCTAGGGAACCAGCCGAGTACGAGCGAGCAATCTCCCCCGAATGTTGTGTTCAGGTTTATCACAAGTTACACAGGTGGCTAACTCGGTTACCTATGGATGGTAAGAAACCTAAAGTTTTCCTCCCAAATATACTCAGAAGGTACGTTGAAGCTCAAGTCCATAATAGTGTTGCCTAATGAAAAATTGCATAGTGAGAGCACCCTATACACTTTTCGTACTAGAACAACTGCCCTATATAGCTCAAAAGTATGTGGACGAGCTCCAACATACTTTACATACATGGATTTGGATTTCACACTCGGAATGTATCAAAAACAAGTTAGCGTACAGAATTCTATGCTTTACGATGCTCGGAACACGTCTCTAGCCTAGACCTCTACATGCTATCATTAATGTTACAATGCTTCCTTAGGTAAATTCAAATAAATTTTATGTTGATCTTGATTATTAGTTTGTCTTCCGGGTTCACCACGATAAGTATTGAAAATTACTATAATGCAACTAGAATGATAAGCATTTGTTTCAAATTTATTTTTCGACAATGAAAAACTAGCTAGTAGGAATAGAGAAATCAGATTTTTTAACATAGATCAAAGAGCGCAAACTAAATGCGATTTTCCTAATCTATCCTATGCAACACTCACAATATTTAAATGCATATGGATGTTTTTCTTTTCAGTTTCCTTTAATGTAAATTATTAAAAAAGAAACTAAATGCACAAATCAATCAAACAATGTTTTCTTTTTTGATAAATGAGATTTGAAACAATAATTTTCTCTTAGGAAATGAAGACCTGAAACGAAAATTTTCCTTTTTGAAAAAAGATAATTGATCTAATGCAAAAACTTACAACTTTGGATTTAATTTGACAATGATAAAGAAAAACGACTAATGAAACATTAAAGAAAACCACTATCGAAAGGAGGGAAGAACCAGGTAATGTTTACGTGGTCTCATGGTC
The DNA here is from genome assembly GCA_034641835.2 of Pinus albicaulis. Classification (NCBI taxonomy): domain Eukaryota; kingdom Viridiplantae; phylum Streptophyta; class Pinopsida; order Pinales; family Pinaceae; genus Pinus; species Pinus albicaulis. The sequence continues at coordinate 502,742,440 of CM076575.1, read as the reverse complement.
TAAACAGGGCATTTGAGAATATGAGAAGAAATAGGTGAAATTGAATGCAAAAAGAAAAAAATTATGATAGAATTTGGTTGTCTGAGAGGCAATGCACCCCTTAGAGGGCGCATGTTGGATTGCGAGCACCTCCCAGAATGGGAGATAGTGTTATGTAGAGCACTATACCCACGACCAACAAGTGCGTTTGGCATAGTGAAGATTGAAGATCAAGCAAGCTAAACACACTTCTAAGGGAAAAAAATACATTCAAAATGACTTAATAGATGAAGTAAAGTTCTGCGAAGATGGTAAAAAAAGACATAAACACTAGGAATGATGGATTTCTCCCCGATGGAGTGACCAATTTGTTATCATCGAATTATAATCTATGGATAAACTAGTCTTCCCTGAGTGTGGTGTTCCTTGACTTAGAACAATAGAAGAAAGGTAAATGTTATTTTCTCTAAAATAGATAGAAATATAGAAGGGATAAGGACCTACTTATGATCCTTCTCTCTCGTTCTTATTCTATTATTGTTCCCATCACTTTTGATCTAGTCGAAACACGCTTGATCAATATCTATAATAAAAAGACAAAAGAAAACAAATGACATATAGATATACATTATATTTACCTTAACCAAATTGAACCAATTAAATTTGAGAATACATACACATTTCATAATACATTCACAAGATATAAGTGCATATATGAGAGAAAGAACAAATATCTATATTGAAATAATAAGCGGGAGTAGATTACAACCAATGGATCGGGTTCATCATCAACTTGCTCCAACTTCATTCCATCATCATCGGACCAAGCATCATCTTAGCAGACATAAAAGTACTTCAACTCTCCAAGAATTGAGAATCCAACAACATAACACTACATAAATTTCTTCCTCCCTTGCACTTAAATGAGTGCTCAATTTATAGGGAAATTGTAGGTAGTTTCTCAATAAGTGATATTGAATGGCTTTCATAATAGATGAGACATGTTTCTAGAGTTCAATGGTGATGGATGAACACATGTATTCGAAGTATGACACCTATGAGCTCTTTTAGAAGGCACTTTGGACATGTTGAGATTCCCGGAACAATGATGATTTCGCTCCCAAGAGACCAACACACCTTTAAGTGTTGGGAAGTTCTCTACAAAGCACCCTTGCATGGGGGTAAGTGCTCGCAAAGCAATTAGGCCCATTCGAGGGGTGCTTTGATGAGTCAATAGGTTATTTCAACTATACTTCTAGTATTGGAACTCTCATGAATGAAATCCATCAATAGAATTACTTCTCTAGGGCATGTAGCAAATGAATTAGGGGATAATAGAACATCTATGTATTGAATTAGGGGATGATAGACTCTGTTCATACTCGGTCTTAGTGGATGATGCCCGAATTGAAATATAACAAAAACCATCCCAAAATGGGCAGGGTGTGATTTATAATGGATAATTATATTATTTTTCATCCATCTCAATGTTTTCAAAGTGGGAAAATTACAGGAATAAACTCACAATAGCATTTTTACCGACAATTTCAGCTTTGGAAAAATGGGGTCGAAACCTTCTAGGAGTGTTTTGATGCATAAAAATGGAAATTTTTGGTGGGTAAAAATTTCATGCATTAATTTTTTCACCTATATTTATTATTCTAAGCACATATACCTTTCCAAGGGTGCAAGAATCATGTCAATCGGAGTTTGAATGTGTAAGTTATGCCATTTATAATTTGACCTTCTTGTTTCACCACCATAATTTGGGAGGATTCCATGTCGACTCCCATTATTTATGGAAAAGGGGTTATCCTCATGATTATGATGTAGATTACTCTAGAAGATTATATATTTTAACTTTAGTTAAGATTTAAGGTAGTCAAAAGTAACCATTGGTAAGCTAATGGGTTGTGTTATAACCAGTGCCACTAGGAGGAAAAGGGGTTCCATTCTTTCGACAAAATTTGTTCCATAGCGCAGAAAAAATAGCTAAGAGGGATAGGATATAGAAAACATATAGAGGATTGTACATTGTATTATCCCACAAGCCATAGACCATACTTATTTTCACTCGCATACATTTTTTTATTCAGATTAAAGGGAGAAAAAGTGGCCTCACCTTCCAATTGGGTTCTTCTCCTGAAAGGGTTTCCCGTGTCATATTGTGTCAAATGAATGTGTGATATTTTATTTCATTATTCTATATTTTTTTTGCATAATTTTAGCTCTAATTCAGATTTTATTATCATTAATATACATATCTATAAATCTAAAGAGAAAGAAAATTGTAATTATGTGGATTTTATATTTTTAAGTATAATTTTATCATCTTTGTTAGGGCACAAATTGTCTAGTGGAATATCCACGGCAATTTACGCGATCAAGAAGAGATCTCAATGTTTCTATTCATGCGAAAGATACATGTGTATAAGTGAGGTGAAGGGAATTTATAGGAATAAGTGATATTTCCATCATCCATCATCAACTAGGATCATCACAACATTCCCCACAAGAGGTATGGTTCTTTGACGCCTCTTTTTGATTCCATGTGCATAAGGGAATTGAAGAATATATCTAAAGGTTAGGATTTAATTTGATATATATATATATATATATATATATATATATATATATATATATATAGCTCAATTTTGTAGAGTATTGCACTCTTAATCGACAATAGGGAAAATTGGTTAACATAACTAATAACGACACTAGGGAAGAATCCTTTGGATTTGTCCTCCATTTCATACTAGAACTTGATTTGAGTTTTATTAGTGTTTTAGATATTTTTTAAATTAATTTTGAGTTATATACATTCTTGATCCATTAGATTTAGGATTGATTTAAAATTTCTTAAAAACAAAGAAATAGGGAACTAATGGGTCATATCTAAAACATCAAATTCTATAACTTTCTATAGAGAAATTGAATGAAAAAACCATAGATATGAATCCTCCTCTAAATTTAAGCCCATTTTATTAAAAAACCATCCAAATTTGTTATAAATTGTTTTCACTAATTTCAAATGTGTTTTCATTAGATGTCAAAGATCATTGATATCATAGGTGGTTTCGAGTAGATTGTTAGAAAGAGTTTTCATTGATGTCAAAGGCGAGCTTAAGATCAAGGATGGAGCATATATTTGGAGAAAATTTTAGCTATATAATCTCATCTTAGATGATCTTTAAAAGTGGTTATATGGATATCCCTCAGGAAAAAAAAATTTAACGGTATATGGAACTCTATAAAACTCCTCTGTAATTAAAATATATGGTGTTTTCAAGGTTCGGATTATTTAAATATTATCAAGGTTCCAAGGTGCATGGTTCCACTTAGACCTAATAGAACACGAGAATAAATTACATGACACAATCTGATGTGGAAAGGAAGCTAAAGGTGGCTGATGGTGAGTGGAGTTTGGTGTTCTCGCATAAAATTGTACTAGTGTGACACAATGGACAAGTCATGGTTCTCATGAGTTGGAAAAATTTTGACAAAATTGCATAAGAGGTAAGGCCACAACTAACCAAATTCATAAATCGAGTAACAACCAAAAAATAAATAGATATCGGGTAATTAAATGTGTGGATTTTAATTAGGCGACTAGTGCTCGATATGATCAAATGTGCACATTAGTCACGTTGGACGAGTCCCGAGATCACATCGGGCACCGAACATGCGCATGAGTTCACACCATTCTAAAGCCTCGATGGGGTATTCACTGTGATGTGGAAGTGACATGGCACCAATTGGTAGGTGAGGTGACCCAGACGAGAATATGACACAAATCACATGTTGATTGGTTGACAAGTGATGATGTGTCATCCTAGGTGTCATGTTGATGTTAGCCTTATGTCATGGTGACATGGAATAGGTGACACATGGTATGAAATTTTAGAGCTTTTCAGGGGGCCAAGTGATCCAAATACATGTAACACATGGAACCAATTGTTGAGAAACACATGGAATATGAGTGAAGTATCATGATGTCATCACTCCTCGTGAGGTCTCAAAAGTCGCTAAAGAGGGTTGATATTAAAAAAACCAAGGGGTAGAAGGTTTTGTCATTATATGATGTGAATTTTCACATCATGACCCAGATCGGAAGAGGTTCATGAAGGATTTGTTAGGTCCCCATATTACTAGTGTAGTCCCTTATTTTTATTAGTGTAGCCCCCTTTATAGTTATTTTTGTACCCCCCGTAACCCCCCATATTGTTATTATTGTTCCCTTACATTATTATTGTTACCCTCTGGTTAGGATTATATTGTGACCCCATGGACCCCTATGTATAGAAGGAGATTTTGTCATTTGTATCATCCAAGAATTATTAATTTATGTAATGTATTGGAGGTTTCCCCCTTGAAGTGGCTATTTCTAAGGCATTGATCTCTCTTTTCTTCAATTTTTTTGAGCTGGTTTCATAACATTTTGCATCGATCTTTGGATTCTAGGGTTTCGCTTCTCCAAACAAGTCATCATGGAATTTTCACTATAAATTTTTTTTCTACAAAGGTTCATAAGCTTAAAATTTTACAAATAAAAGCCGAAATCCCGAGGAACTTCTTGTAAAAAATTTCAGATCTTGGTTCATAATATTTTTGGAGATATGATCTGTAGGGAAGTTAGGGGTTTTTTTCTTCATGCTCCCAAATTTCACCTAAACGGGTCATCATGGAATTTTTCGCTATAAATTTTTTTTCTACGAAGTTACTGAAGCTGAAATTTTTTTTAGAGTGAAGCCAAAATCCTAAATCCCTTCCCTGTAAAAATTTCAGATCTTGGTTAGAAAAATCGTTTGAGATATGATCCGTGGAAGTTAGGGTTTGTTCAGAGCTCCCGAATTTCATCTCAAAGAGGTGACCTTGGGAAAATCGTCATAAATCTCTCTCCGATCATTAGATAGGAATTATATAAAAAAGTGGCCACAAGTACACTGAATGTAGTTTCCTATATATCAATTCCAAAGCCATAGGAGGAAACAATGACACGTGACACGTCGTACAAGTCCTCTCTATTAAACGAGTCCAAAATTAGGTCATTGTGGGATATTGGTCATAAATTTGACTTAAGAATCCAAATTAGGTCATACCCGTGGCATTCAAAAGAAGATTCAGAGGGCTACTATAGGGCTGAATTTCAGATATTGAAGATCCGGAATCACAAATATAATTTAGTTTCAAAATTGAGCTTCTCAAAAGAAAGAAAAAAGGTGTGTATTTTTTTTCAAATTGCACAAGTCTTGTTTGAAAAATCAATTTTAAGTGATTACAAGGGCCTATTGAGCATATATATCAGTATTGGGTTCTAAAATCCCCCCTAAAAATAACTAAACACCCAATAAGCCCTTAGAATACTCTACTATGACTCATGAATATGGACAATTGCAACATGATCTATCGAAATTACAAGAGAAAGTGCACCAAATTTCGTTCTCGCAAAAGAGCAACAAAAAAAATGAAATGGAAGTTTTGAAGAAAGGCGTGGAAGCTGGAGATGGATGGTTTGAAGAATAATATGGATGTTTGAAAAAATTCATGGAAGCTAAGATGGATGGCATGGAATATGGCATGGAAGCTAAGAAGGATGACATGAAAGACAACATGGAAAACATGAAGAATGATCTAAAAGTAGACATAGAAGGTTTGACAAAGTTGATACAAGAAATTTTTCCTAATGGAGAAAAGATAGCATAGGAAACTCATATTGAGAATAAAATAAATGTTAATCGTGATTTCATAAACTCTAATTTTGGATGGAAGAAACACCATATTCCAAACATGGATATGAGGAAGTTTGATGGCAAGGATCCCATAACATGGATACTAAATATGGAGCAATATTTTGATCTCAATGATGTGCAAAGCACAAAAAAGGTACACATTGCAACTTTACATTTAGAACATAATACATTCGTATGGTATCGATAGCTTTGCTCCCATAAAAAAATTGTCACTTGGTAAATTTTTATGGAGGAAATGATAGCACATTATGAGGATACCAAGAGCAACACCTTCTTTAGCCAGTTGATAAATATAAAACAAAAAGGGTTAAGTGGTGGAGCACATTGAGGACTTCCAAAAAATTGAATATAAGGGTAGTTGATATTCCAGAGGAAAACATGATTGATGTCTTCATAGGGACTTTAAAGGATAACATCCAACATGAAGTTTGTGTTTGGGAACCTGATTTATTTGAGAAGGCATTCAGGGTTGGCAAGAAAAATTGAGTGTAAAATTATGGCGACAAGGAATCCTACCAGCTCACATCTATAAAGATGGAAGTGTTGCTACTCCTAGACTTCCACAACCTACAAGGTTGACGCCACAACTATTGGAAGAAAAAAATAGCAAAATGGCTTTGCTATAGTTGTGATAGAAAATACACTAAAGGTCATAAGTGTGCCTAGAAGAAATTATTTTACATATATTGCAAAGAGGAGGAAGAAAATGAACAAGAAACTTCAAAAGAAGAGGATATACACTAGGAACCAACCATAGAAGAAGAAGAAATGAGTCTAACCATATCTTGTAATGCATTGGCGGGAATTATCACTCCTCAAACTCTTAATATAAAAGGACATATCAAGAAGAAAAAGGTAATAGTGTTGATTGATTAGGGTAGTACCCATAATTTTATTCATTTTAAGGTAGCCAAGGAATTTAATTGTTTTCTATACCCAACACCATAATTTCAAGTGATGGTTGCAAATGGAGGAACTATAAATTGCTCTGAAAAAATGCCATAATATCAAGCTAACCATGCGGGAATATGTATTGAATAGTCCAATTCTTTCCATTCCAATGGGAGGTGTTGATGTTGTACTGGGAGTACAATGGTTACAATCTTTGGGGATGGTAGCTTTTTAATTTTCAAGAAATTTTCTTGAAAATTTTTTTGGAAGGAAAGGAAATCAAATTACGGGGTATTGCAGGGGAAGCCAAGAAATATAATAATCTCTAATGTCATGAAAAATATTTAGAAGAAATAAAGAGGCATAATTGCATTATTATGCTCACTAGAAGTTCCAACATCAAAATCATCTATTTCTCCACATCTCCAAAAATTCTTGGACAATCATTCCAAGGTGTTTGAAACTCCTAAAAGGACTCCCACCTATTCGTGATCATGATCATGCTATTCATTTGATTCCAGGGAAGTGTTCCTCCAAACATCGGGCCTTATAGATATCCTTATGTCCAAAAGAGCGAAATTGAACATATGATTGCAAAAAATGTTAGAGGCTCGGTATCATTTCAACCTATTCAAAGTTATTTCTCTACTCTAGTAGTATTGGTGCACAAGAAGGATGGATCATGGTGCATGTGTCCGAATTATAGGGAGCTAAATACGCTCACTATTAAAGATAAATTTCCCATTCCCGTGATTGATGAATTATTGGATGAATTACATGGCACAATTTATTTCACCAAGTTGGATCTTCGTCGTGGGAAAATTTTAGGGGCGAATTTTAGCCCAAAGGCGAATTTTAAGGGATTTTAAATTTTAATAGGGCGAATTTTTTATATAAAACCCATTTTCTATAGTTTTATAAATTTAGTCCAATAATTATTTTAAAAATAATTAATTATTAAATATTAGCCCACCAAAATAAATGCCCATAAAACTGGAAGAATGGAATTCGCTCCCGATTTTCTTTGTTTGGTGTGGCATTCGCTCTGGATTTGCGGGTGGCCTGGAGAGAAAGGTTGAGTGATTCGCCCCATTTTTTCACCGGTTTTCCCGGAATTCACTAGTTTTCGTGAGAGGTGGTTGGGACTTGGAAGGGGGCGTAGAAGTTGAATGTTAGATGTGCAAACCTACCGGATCGATGGAGGTGGAGATCGATAGAGGTGGAACCGGAAACTTACAAGATCTCGATGCATGGACCGATGACAAGCTACGGTAGGCTGCCGCCCACACATTGACGAGGGCAACTGGTTCCAGGGACACGGACCACGGTAGTCTGGATTTAGAGCCATTTCCCCCGGTGCCATGGAGCTAAACCCGCGTCGCGAGGAGGAATTTGGGCGGGGGTGTTGGCCCTTTGGTTGCAAATGATACATTTTTTGGAGGGTGTACTCGACTAGTATTTTTCAGGGGACCGAAAACCATCATGAAAATGAGTCTCATGGTGCATGGGTTTACCATCGGTGTGGGTGGACTTATGCTAATTCACATCCAAATGCTAAGCACCTAGAGGAACCATAGGAAGCATTATGGAAAAATCGAGGGTTTTTCCGTCGATCGCTTCGGGGGACATAGAAACTCAAGGAGGTTCATCGGACGAAGAGTCGACGGATGATGAACATAAGGCAACATGTTAGGAGTTTTTTCCACTCGAAATCCCTGTATTAGAATGTTTTATTCAACAATTTTTTTAGGTATACGTATCGGGATAGATTAAATTACTAGTAAAGATCAATTTGATGTTTAGTTCTTAAGTTTGTTTGAATGAATTAAGCCCAAGTGGGTTGCAAGTGATGCTCTTGTAGTCTTTAATGCAACTATAATCACTATATACATGCATCTATACGGTGTATACAACTTTTAAAGTCCGATCGAATCATTCGATCTTACCCAATTTTATCTATAGATCACCGTAAGCGTACGCCCTGTCGAACAAAATCTTATTTCGCTTCAAACACAAACTTTAGCATCGACATCCGACTTTCGTGATAAGCAATCTTAATATAAAATCAAGTGAAGTTGATCCCTGGAAAGCTGGTCCAAAACAGAGGGGGCTCTCGATGCGATTTTAAATATTTCGAAGCAAAAAGAAAGTGATTTAGGTAAAATTTATCAAAATCCTAAGGAGGCTACTAAATCAGCTTTTAGGTGATGAGGGACATGGATTGAATTTATCTAGCACTACAAAAACTTCGGATGATTTTAAAGGACACAATTGGTTTAGCTTTGAAGAGGGTGATGAGGTACATGGATTGAATTTATCCGGCACTCGTAAACCATTCGGATAATTTTGAAGGACACGATTGGTTCATTTTTTGAATAGAATTCAAACATGTTTCTCCGAGGAGGTGCTCGGATATAGACAAACGAATACATTATCATTGGAGACAATGGGCCTCAAGAATTTCAGCTAAAGACTCTCATACAATGTTAGATTATCCCGAACCGAAAAGTGAGAATAACCAGATAGATAGATTTCTCGCATGTGCCGTAGAGGACTCTAGTCCATCTATTGTTCAAGTACATCCGGAATCTAGTAATAATGTTGATGGACTTGGCTTTCAAATCATGAATGACAGGGGTTAAACAACACATTGGAATTGATGATGAATGGCAAAGTATTTTGGACGAAGTAAAAAAAATCGATTGTGAAAGCATAGGATACAGAGTTATACTGAACAACCAATAAATTTCAAAATGCCAACTACAATTCCAATGCATGTCACACAGGAGAATGACTTGGGAATTAGTTCGAAGGAAGTAGGTATTGCATCAATTTTGGAACAAACATCTTCGAAGGGAGAAAATTCAAATGAGTCAAAGATCAAAGTTCCTTTAGCTGAGAAAACTATAGTGTCTCGACGAATGTAAAACCCGTGACTACATTTGGGATTCTTAGTATTCGGACCTTATAATTTAATTTTTTTACTTTGTCTTCATAGGCCTCTCTCTTCTTGCATATATCATAGCGAGTAAAAACCCGTAAGTAGATTTGGGATTTGCACTAGTAGAATATTTTTGTTTATTTGTTTACTTTGTTTTCATTGGTCTCTCTTTGCTTGCATATATAATACTTTCCAATCTCGCTACTTCCGCATTGTAACTAATATAACCAAACCTTCATGCAGTAGCTTGCCTCATCGTCACCGGAGAATTCCATTGCTATTTAAACCCATCAATTCTCTAGTATATACAAATTACAATTATGAACATGAAATAAGTCCCGAGCTAATGCATAAGAAATCTGATCATCCATTGATTGAGATTTGCTTTGATAAAAGGGATAAAGACGTAATTTGCCCAACTAACTCATCATAGAACTCTATAAGGAGATTATGGTATAATCCTTCAAATGGTCACTCTAGATTTCCTAGTTCATTCATGAACTCTATTCTAGCCACAAAGTAATGTAATGATATCTTGTCTTCTAGTACTTGCACAATAACTCGTAATTTGACTTCCAAGATTTCGGGAGATTTTTCCTTGGGCACTTGCCGTAGCCAAACAATGAAGTTTTTTACCCCGTTAACAGGATGTGTTATCCTGTTTTGTGATGAAGAGCAAAGATCCGTTTATGATGCCGTATTCTCCACCGTAGAACTACAAAAGGTTTCTACTTTCTAGGTATCTCCATGACATGGATGCCCGTAGGTACTTGCAAAACAATTCCTTGATCTTAGTTCGCTATTCATGATTTTTTTTTCTTTTTTCAAAAGAAATAAGCAAGTGATTTTATCAGTATATACAAAATTACAAATTGCATATGCTTGTGGCATTCCCGTGGCTTGTGGCCCAAAATTTCCCTCATAAAAGAATAGGGGGATCAAACCTGTTTTGCAAAAGAGAACATCAACAATTATCAAAAATGTTAAGAAGATAGAAAACATCTATATTTGAGATGAGGTCATCCTCGTAGAAATCATATCAGCCCAAGATCTTGCAATATCATATCATATCATCGTTTTTATAAAAAAAATATTGTTAGAATAGTGCTGATAGGAATTCATAACCCGTAGGGTTTCCCTGTGCAAAAAAGAGAAAACATCCATAGTTAGTCTCTAATTAGATTTGAAGCCGTGTGTGTGAAAATATTCTATGGAGCCTTCCGCAGTCTTTAAAAAAAAATCAAGATCCTCCGTCCATTTCCACTTCAACTTTCATGAGTCTCGTCTCGCTTCATGGTTCTACTCCCTATAAACATGCGGGAAAGAGGGATGAGAGAATATGCTTTCGGAAGATTTTTTTGATGTCTTGAAAAGGTGGCAAAAAAAGTATAGTTTTTCATTGAGAACACACCTCTCATCCGACTTGATTGATAAGAATCACCATAAATATGCATACTTGTAATTCCTTTTCTCTAGCAATTTGGAGAGTAATCTTTAGGGCCATCGGTTCCCTCGAAATTGTTAGTAGCTGACCCAAGAGGTTGTCCCTTAATGACATGTCATAAACCGCAAGCAATAACGGTTGCCATAAGTAAATAATAATTTTAAATACATACTCGTGCTCGGAAATATCCGTATTGTGCTAGGAATGGAGCCGAAATCATAAAAGCCAAGCCTCTATTTTAGGCTTTGGATTTCTTCATTTTCTATTATTATTACATTTTTTTGGAAAATCCATCTTATATTACATTATTGCAAAAAAGTATATTATGATAACAACTTTTTCCATATAATGGTAGTCCCAGTACTTCCAAATCAGTCAAAACTCTTTCACTTGCATAATTGAAAAGTTAAAACTATTCTCGAGATAAACTCCATATTTCTACTTCTTATTAGATTGAGCCTTGCCTATCATGTACAAGAAGCCCTTATTTATGCTTACACCTAAAGGGAAGTTGAGTAAAAAAAATGCCATCGAATAATAGATAGACTAGACAAATGAAATGATTTTACTAGGATACCGATCCGATAAATGAAATTGTCTGCTTCCTAATTGGCATGCCACCGACCTAGATATGAGTATATTCTCAATTACAATTTTGAGTTTTCAATAGTAATAATGATTTAGGTTAAAGTATTATTAGTAGCTTGTCCTCTAATATTTAAAATAGTTGGTTGAGGTGAAGAATATCGGAGTAAATTGGAAAGGTTTTGACTTATTTTTGAGAAATCTATATAATTTATTGCCTTGATGTGCGGACAAACTATTTCAAATAGGTCATCAAGTTTCTGCAATACAAAACAAAAAGTTTCTATTTTCGAACAAGATATGATATATGATGTGGCACACCCTTCTATTTGTGGTGAAGGGTTGTCCCATGCAGAAAATTCTACAGATCTATTCTCAGTCGTAAAGAAGACCCTCAATCTTTGGCATATGGACCGAAAACAGGGAAGATGCTTGAACACCCATCTTTTGCAACCTTAATCGAGTCAATTGTTGTAGATAATTTTCATCCCGAAGTGACAAAATGCATGATCACTTCTCAAGAAAAGAGCAGTGTAGAACATGTGAGACTTGAAGATTCCTACATTCCTCCTCCTATCGGTGAAGTTTCAAAAATTCATAAAGATGGGGAACTTGAAAAGGAAAGAAACGACCCAAGTTCTAAAGGCCTTGAAAAAACCTCATATCATAATTTAGATTTGCAATCTTCAAGGGAACTATTTATTTCTGATCAAGAGAAGAGTTTTGTAAATAGCCCTGACAACAGGATTTACAAAAGCAGTGGGAACTGCAATGAGTACAAAATAATGGCATTACAAACCCACGTATAAGTGAACATGAAATAAGGTTTTTGGATACGGATATTAGAAAAAACAAATCTGCACAAACGAATATTATAATGACATATGAGGATATTGACGAAATACGAAAGCTACCGTAATGTCACCGGGAACAGCTTTCCTAAAACATCCCTTCGTAACGTGGTTGACCACAAGCCTTTAGCCTCGTAAATTTCTACTACCGGATGTAAGATATTTTGACTTGAACTTTCAAGGTATTGACAATGTAGAATCACGGGCTCGCTAGAAGAATTAAAACACAAAAGCAATGGGAAAATTCTAGAACAATAAGTAGTGGATAAAAGGCATAAGTTTAAAGAATTTATCAGTGACACATCTTTAGCAGCTCATCCTACACCAACAAGAATAAAGTGGACAATTCTTGGCATTGGGATGTCAGCAAGCATGATCCCGAGAATCTCGAGAATCCTTTTAAGTACGCTACCGATGTTAATGAATTGTCACGCTTTGGGATTTTATCTTCTCATAATATTTTCGAATTAACTTTGGCTCATTTTATACTAATAATATAGAACTCTTGGATGAAAAAAGATTAGATACTTGTTTAACATTACAATCATTTTTTGGGAAATAAAAAATGTAGTTCCTCACCATCCAAAGCCAATTAAAAATATGATATATCCCTTTTGGTTATTGTGTTCCATATCTTGGTTGGGCCTTCTTCTATGATATTATGGTTCTAATCTAGACATGTGATATCATTGTAGATTGCAAAAGTATCAATATATAAATGTACTTAAAATTAAAACCATACTTTTAACACAGATTATTTAGACATTGGACAAAAGGTCACTGGGAAATACAGGTACTCTGGAATGCATAGATAAGGTTGGTGTAATTCATATATTCTCATTGTAATATTGAATGCCGAATCTATCCCTTCAATGGTCCATGAATTGAGTTTTAACTTGTTGAGATCTTTGTTTCTACATAATGGAGCTCAGTAGCATAACAAGTTTCGTGTTATTATTCATTAAGTTTTGTACCTCTTGAATTGGAATTGGGTTATGTAGCTACATAGCAAATTTGAGTTTTCTTCCAAGTCTCGGGTACTTGTCTATGATTTCTGGTACATATGCAAGCCTTGAAAGCATGAGAATGTGCAAGAATAAAATCCTCGGGATAAATACTCATTTCATTATAAGGACTTCTCTTACGTTGATGTCACCATGTCGACAAGGACATTTGTAGATAGCTTGACACAAAGAAATAAGAAATCAAATTCCCCTAGAATGCACTTAAATTTCCATATGCCTAAAAGCAGAGGAAATAAATAGCTGGAATCAAATCTAGGAAAATTCCCATACTATCATCCTATGCTTAGTAGTGCTTACAAGGAAATGGGTTGGGCACGTGTTTAAAGTATGTACAATAAAAAAAACACCCAACAATCCGAACAGGCAATAGGATATCGCTTTACCAAGTCAATCTAACAATGTAGCACGAGTGGCCTCACCTTGAGATTTTTGCCTTGGGTTTATTGGCTCGTTTGACTTGTCAAGTGAAGGATAGTCCCTTGGATTATGTGTAATCAATGGGCCTTGATCTTGAGCACCGAGGAATGAGATGAACTTGCATCGATTTTATCTCATCACCGGTGTATTCTAGCTCGGGTAAGTGTTAGTTGATGAGGTTGCAACTTTTCACATATTACAAAAGAATATGTCAATATATGGTGGGCAGAGGGAGTAAAACTCCATTAGCACTAGAAGACACAGTACGATAGAGACAATGAAGATGACCATTTTTTTCTATCTTACCGATGCATAGACCCAAATTAAGCTTTCCACGTAAGTTAAATAGCTAAATTTTTGACTCTTGATTATAATGACACTTTCACCATGATCTTTACAAGGTAGTACCTACTAATAATTTTCCTTGTTAAGTTAGGAAGAAAGAGAGCTCAAGTCCTTAAGTACCCTAAGGATTGCAACACTAGACATTTTACTTGAAAGAAGCATGGTGTTTGCCTCAGCAAAAAACACTAGAGTTCACTCACCGCAACCTTGCTCAACCGTTTTATAGCATTTGGAAATTTGGTGATCAAAAGATGCCAATGGGGGAGGTGCCAGCTTCACTAAATTAACCAATACATATACGAGCATGAGAATATACAAGGTCTAACAAACCTTCGCATGCCAACAAGGATGATAAAAATCTAAACTATGTTCTAGGAAAAATTGAACAACATTGTTATTAAAATGCTATGTCTCACCTCAAGACAAGCATAGAACCAAATCATCATCGTGGTCTACGCTTGTGCTCGAAGAAGCCACAAATGCACACCAAGATGCACACTAACAAATGTCCTTGCTGACATTGTCTTTGTGTAAAGCTATCTACAAATGTACTTGCTGACATTATGACATCAACGTAAGATAAGCCATTATAATAAAATGGGTATTTATCCCAAGAGTTTATTCTTGCACATTCTCATGCTTTCAAGACTTGCATATGTGCCATAAATCATAGACAATTACCCAGACTTGGAAGAAAACTCAAAGTTGTTATGTAGCTACCTAACACAATTCCAATTCAAGAGGTACAAAACTTAATGAATAATAACACTCAAAGTGTTATGATGCTACTGATAATGCAGGGGTTAGTAAGAAGAATATTAGGTGAGATAGAAGATGTTGGAGCAAAATAAAGATCATTGACATTACAAAAAAAGTCATAGGATTAAGATCTCTTGATTGGAGACCAATGATGGTTGGAGAACATGCTACATGGTATTGAACATCACCATCATGGTTTCCCAAATGTGGTGGTTGTGCAAATGCATCTTGTTGTCATGCTAGATCTTTCACAAAAACTCTAATTTTATGATTGTCACTATGCCATGAAGCAACACAAGTAGATCTAGATTTTGTAGCGAATTTTACATCCAATGGATCTCCCTTTTCCACGAGGATTGCGACTCCAAGTGAGTTTGAACAAAATCATAACATAAAATAGTCATAACTTCCTCAATACTTTTCAAAATACTATTATGATACCAATTCAGAAATGGCATAAAAATTTGGTCTTTGATGGCAAGCTTCAATCTAGTACCTAGGCAAGGAAAAAATTGCCTTGCAAGATAGGGCTTTGATATGTATGGAAGGAAAAAATTTTGAGGGAATAACACCTACAATCATCGCACAAAATCAGTATTATGAACCCAATGTGGAAATGGAGCCAAAATTTCGCATCTTGCAGCTTTGATTATAATTAGCCACACCGGTGAAAAAATATGCATGTCACAATTTTTTTGGTGGTTGAAGGGAGTAGATCTAATGGAAGTTGAAAATTAAAAAAACCTAAATGAGCCAAGGTATAGAGCCCTTGATTGTAAGAAACCCACTAGTGTTAGATCTAGTAGCCCGTGTGAGATGGAAACCTTAAGAGGTGACTAGATCTACAAGATGCAATCATTGTATTACAGCCTAGTGCACCCCTCTCATCTCATTTTGTAAATAACATAGCAGATGACCTATAGCTTGGAATTTGGAGGGATTGAGTGCTTTGTCCTCTTTTGGAATTAGAGTGATGAAGGTATAATTTATGGTTGGAAAGGCACCTAAGATTTATTGTAACTTTTCTTTCAATGCCTAGACCTCAATTTTAATGGTGAACCAAATGTGGTGGAAGAAATTTGTGGTGAAAACATCAAGATTTGGATATTTTCTCGAGGTGCATATCCATGACAAATCAATTTGAAATATATTAAAGTGATGGGCCTCATGGGACTGGCAAGTGTGTTCTTTCAAGACTAATTAGGGGATGTGTTTAGTGATCATGTGAATGGTAGTGAAACCATCCTATTTGGGTTTTGAGAGGAGAGACCAGAAACATTTTGTTGGTTTGTGCTCAATATGTTGACAAGAAGTTAGCTTATTACCATGATTGTTCTTGAGATGAGTAATTCTATTACAATTCCAATGTCGAATCATCGAGTTGTGGAAGAATTTCGAGTTGTGTTCTCCTTCTTGAGCCATTGTACTTGTGATATCTACTAGCAAAGTATTTCTTCTTGTTGATGTCGCTCACTAGGTGCAGGGTGAAAAAACTATTTCTCCCGGACTGAAAGGGATTCATCTCTTCCATGAATCATTTGTCTGTTGAATGCCATTCTAGATCATTCAATAAGACAAAAATACTAAGAAATGAGACACCGACAATTTTAATACAAAGACAGAGCAAAAGAAAATGGATTTGGAAGCACGTGAACATATAATAGAGTTGTTAACACTAAAGATTCCAATTCCTATGACTCTTTATTTGTCCAGTGACCTTTCACTTCCTATAATCTCTCTCTCACCATATATGTAGCCAAGTTTGTCATCTTATTGACTTGCCATCTTATAGACCCTCAAATTACACCACACACAATTGTTTCATCTACACAAATTTTTAAAATTTGACCATTACTTTAATGACATAAAATTTTAACAACAGGGACCCTTTCCTATAATAGCTCACATCAAAGCACAAGATCCCAAAATGGCTTTTCCTAGTTTGGATCAACCTCGACGAGATATGTCACCTGTACTAAAGTGACACAAGAAACAGGATTGTCATAAAGTATGACAGAAATTCATGTCATTAAATATGGTGTGGCCCACCATAAGCCTTATGCATTAGATAGGGCATTGTTTGCCATGGAAAATAAAGTGGAAAGTCGAATAAGGTGTAGGAGGATTTTGGTGAGATCTAACAAACTTTGGGAATAAAGGGTCGTAATAGACAAATATGCACAACTCGTGGTATCATTAAAAGATCTTATTTAATCATTAATGTTTGTGCTCGAAAGCTATCAATGAAATAGTGATCCTCGGTAATCCTTATTGAAAAACAAAGAGCATCAAGAAAAAGTGTGCTAAAATAGTCCGTAGCGGTAGTTAATACATGTAAAAAATTACCTATTCTTGGAATTTTTTCTAAATAAAATCATCTCTAAACCAAAATTTTCCCTGAAAATAGGTCCTACCCCTACAAAGGATCTCAAAAAAAGTGAGAGATAATAGTTTCAATTAAGTCTTTAGTCAAGGGAAGAAAGTAGATCCCCTTCCCCGCATGCGACAGTTGAAACCGGGAGAATCCCTTTGAAACAAGGAGACACTTTCAAAATTCTTCAAAGGATCAAAGATTAGGCAAAAAAAGTATCGATGAACCGATACTCACACACAAAAGCAGATCAAAAAATAAAAGTCTAAGAGCTAAATATAAAGGCACAGGGAGTTGAATCGACTTCAATGGAAAAGATGGGTTCAAAGGAAAAACCATATTCCGAAATCGGCTTTGCCCATCAACCGGAAACGTAGAGGAGAAATATGCAGCAAAAGACCCTGCCCTACCCCATCAAACCCCATCCAAAATCTAGAATTTTGAGCTGGGGAAATCAATATACACCAGGGAAGAACTTTTCAGCAGACCCAAAAGGTCCAATGGAAAGTGGAATCAAGATAGGAAAATTGATATCTATCTTGGTAACAAAATTTGCTATAGTTTTTTTTGCTTTTCTACCTATGATTTGGCATCATATGCCTACATTTGACACTTCTCTTGAATCTATTTTTGAACATCTAACCCTTCTTTGGGCCTTGAAATATTGTGATCGCTTTGTGATAATAAAGTTGTGGTATATACATGTACTTCATCCTTATACACACATATGAAGTTTCCGACTATCCAATACTCGTGTAGTTTCAATGAAGCAATAAATTAGGAGACATACCAAGAACGGGGAAATGCTCGGAACTTCACCTGTGAACCCATTCATTCACGAATATAGGATTTCTAACAAAGTGGAGCCTCAATTATTTTCTATTAAGGGAGGACAGGTGCAGACATCTAGGCAGCTGAACAACGACTCTACAGGTATTAAACTTATTTAAATTTTAGAATGCTGATAGATACATTTTTGTATGTTTATCCTTATATGAGATTATATTGAAAATTAGTATAGACATATTAATCTACGAATTCCTCTGGCAAAGGATGATGCTCTCGCTATCGGAGAGTCTATATTTTCTTCTCTTTCAATTACAAGAAAGATAATACTATCATTAAATGACGGAATCTCGAAATTTATCTAATTTTCTGATCTATGTAATCCGGATTGCTTAGAAATTTGTTTTCTACTTTCATTTTCAACTCGAAAAAGCTTGACTATAATATTGCAGCACAAAGTATCACACGACTTGTAAGAGTTTGTAGGTTGCGGAAAAGATCTTTAAGCCTAGCCCTCTTGCACATCTTAAACTTTTGTGATAGTCTATGATTTGTACTTGGAAAATCAAAACCACAATTAGCACTTACTAGGACATTAGTTTCAACTTTCAAGCAATTCATAAAGGAAATCTATAGAATGGGGCTCTTAGTGCTATAATAAGGGTGGTGTAACCGAGAGAATGCTCATTATTGGTTGCCTAAGTCAGCTTACACAATGACACAGGGACATGGAAATATGAGTGTCCAAGATGAGACATGATGACCTTGGAGTGTTTGTAATGTCCC
Source organism: Pinus albicaulis (assembly GCA_034641835.2). Classification (NCBI taxonomy): domain Eukaryota; kingdom Viridiplantae; phylum Streptophyta; class Pinopsida; order Pinales; family Pinaceae; genus Pinus; species Pinus albicaulis. Next base: position 502,723,510 of record CM076575.1, on the reverse strand, counting down.
CTATGGATTAATTGCTCGGGGAACAAAGTAGCCTATCAATCCCCATAGGCCATAGTCTTTGATAAAGGGGAAAACCCCAATTACATAGTGTTTTGGCAGACATGGGGTAAGTTTTTGGGGCAGTTTGGGGCAAAAAGCCCAAAGTTGGGGTTGCCATGAGCCCTTCTCAATTAATTAAGGAGGGAAAACCCCCCACAAGAAAATCTATAAATACAAGAGGATTGCATGATGAACCCGCTACAATCATTTCTTATTTTCTTCTTTCTAGTTAGATTCTTGGATGATGAACCCACATGATGCGAGGGAGCATCTAACGCTCCCTTAACTAAAGAGGAATCCGAAGCTTCGAGCATGGAAGATGTGGACATCATAGTTGAATCAAGGAGGAAGAGAAAATTTTACCACAAATAAATATACTGCCTTATAAACATTGGTGTTTCTACGATCCATCTAACTCCGATTTAAATTCAATCTCTGTTGCTCCGATCCGATTCAATCGGAATCAGAGATCACTGCAAATACCACTCTGTTCCGATCGCGACACCACTTGCCACCGTTTCGATCCGATTAATCGGAATCGCTGTAATTCAACCCAATCGGTAATCAGAGATTAATGTAATGCGATATGAAATGGTCCACAGTTCCGACGCGATTAAATCACAATCGGTCAATCGCAACGATTGAATGACGTCGCACCCATAAGCCATCCGATTACTCATCGGACCCGATCCTCCATCAAACAGATTTTTAATACATTCGCATCCGTTTCCATTGTAATTAACTTGATTTCGCTCCTCTTGAGTTTAATTTCAAACAATTCAGGCAAATGCTGATTCTGGCATCTCGCTGTTCTAGACCTTCGACTGTGGCAATTCAATATTAATCCAATCCGTATTACACACGTCTATAATCGAACCCATATATAACAATTAAACGATATTTAGATCGCCATCGATCCTTTGACTGATCGATGGTCGATCAATAAGAACGCAACACAGGAATTCGTTCATTAGTTAAACTATAAAACTCATAACTCAATAGACAGGAAATCGACATAATATATAATTTGATTATTTACAAAAGATCACTTGATCTAAGGCATTGCAGCCTTAACCAACAAATCCACACCGATTACATTGTTTCTCACTCGTCTCTCTTATCCCACGCATACAGACTTACTTATAAAGTATTTACAAAAGAGGAGCGAAATCAAGTTAATTATAATGGAAACGGATGCGAATGTATTAAAAATCTGTTTGATGGAGGATCGGGTCCGATGAGTAATCAGATGGCTTATGGGTGCGACATCGTTCAATCGTTGCGATTGACCGATTGCGATTTAATCGCGTCGGAACTGTGGACCATTTCATATCGCATTACATTAATCTCTGATTAGCGATTGGGTTGAATTACAGCGATTCCGATTAATCGGATCAAAACGGTGGCAAGTGGTGTCGCGATCGGAACATAGTGGTATTTGCAGTGATCTCCGATTCCGATTGAATCGGATCAGAGCAACAGAGATTGAATTTAAATCGGAGTTAGATGGATCGGCGGAACCACCGATGTTTATAGGGTCGACTGTATTTATTTTTAAATCCATATATTCCTGTATATTTGTATTTTGTGTGGTGTGGGGTTTTAAAGCTTAACACCTATATTGTAATGTTTGCGATGATTATGTATGGATGGCACGATTTTAATGAAGATCCACGTCAATAAGTTAAAAGGTTTTAAGTTTAAAACGCTTCCAATAAGGCTTAGTGGGCCATAACCCACAGGCCCAGGTTCGAGAATTTCTATATGAAAGGGGATTTTGGGCTTACCCCAAGATTTCTTTTCATCAAGTGGTATCAGAGCAGGGAAAGGATTTCCTGTGAGGAGGAAGAAGAATGCAAGCAGAAGGGGAAAGAGGTACAGTTGTGTTAAAGTTGGAGATTTTATGGTCTTACTGTCGTGCAGATGACGGCAGCGGAAGGTGAGAAGATTTGCAGCAACCTAGAGCAAGGTGTGCTCAATTGGTTCCAGAGAAAAGAACCAGAAGGATGCCAAAAGACCGAGTGTGGAGGGCTTGGTGAGGTATCGTGTAGCAGAGGAGACTGTTACTACAGAGGTTGGTTGCAGCTCACAGAAGATCATGAAGGCAGTTCCACTGAAGAGAAATACAGTGGTTAGAATTGGGAGAAGCATATGACCAGGAGGTCATAAAGTTTTTGTACCTCGGGAGTCTGATGCAGGAGCATCTAGTGCTCCTTAACTAAAGAGGAATCCGAAGCTGAGCATGGAAGACGTGGACAGCATAGTTGAATCGAAGGAGGAAATAGGGAAAATTTGTTTTAAAAATAGATTTAAAGTGGATTTGATGGATATTGTTATGTGCCATATATGTAACGAAAGATTTTCGTAAGAGATTTTGTGAGAGATTTTGTGAATCCTAACTGATTCACGCTTTTGTAAATACTTTATAAGTAAGTCTGTATGCGTGGGATAAGAGAGACGAGTGAGAAACAATGTAATCGGTGTGGATTTGTTGGTTAAGGCTGCAATGCCTTAGATCAAGTGATCTTTTGTAAATAATCAAATTATATATTATGTCTATTGAGTTATGAGTTTTATAGTTTAACTAATGAACGAATTCCTGTGTTGTGTTCTTGTTGATCGACCATCGATCAGTCAAAGGATCGATGGCGATCTAAATATCGTTTAATTGTTATATATGGGTTCGATTATAGGCGTGTGTAATACGGATTGGATTAATATTGAATTGCCACAGTCGAAGGTCTGGAACAGCGAGATGCCGGAATCAGCATTTGCCGGAATTGTTTGAAATTAAACTCAAGAGGAGCGAAATCAAGTTAATTACAATGGAAACGGATGCGAATGTATTAAAAATCTGTTTGATGGAGGATCGGGTCCGATGAGTAATCGGATGGCTTATGGGTGCGACGTCGTTCAATTGTTGCGATTGACCGATTGCGATTTAATCGCGTCGGAACTGTGGACCATTTCATATCGCATTACATTAATCTCTGATTACCGATTGGGTTGAATTACAACGATTCCGATTAATCGGATCGAAACGGTGGCAAGTGGTGTCGCGATCGGAACAGAGTGGTATTTGTAGTGATCTCCGATTGCCAATTGTTCGTATCGAAGCTGTGGTAAGTGGATCGGATCGGAGTTAGATGGATCGGCGGAACCACCGATGTTTATAGGGCCGACTGTATTTATTTTTAAATCCATATATTCCCGCATATTTGTATTTTGTGTGGTGTGGGGTTTTAAAGCTTAACACCTATATTGAAATGTTTGCGATGATTATGTATGGATGGCACGATTTTAATGAAGATCCACGTCAATAAGTTAAAAGGTTTTAAGTTTAAAACGCTTCCAATAAGGCTTTGTGGGCTACAACCGCAGCCTGTGTTCGATATTTTTACATGAAAAGGGGATTTTGGGCTTACCCCAAGATTTATTTTCCTTACCACCACAACCACCATTCCTTTACTTAGTCATTAGTATAAATAACAAATCATCACAACAATATTGAGTGCTACACATTCTACTCACAAAGTACATGTACAATGACATTTATCCGATTTATGTTTTTACATTTCTTACTATAGACTTGTGAAAATTCTTTTGGGAACCTACAACCATAACAATCTTCTACAAGTTGTTGAATTGTTAATGTGTGGCACAATACATTGTATTTTTCCCTTTGAGTTGAGTGTTATGTTCTTTATTATTATTGGAATGATATATTAAAAATTCATAGATATTGAAGTGTTCAAGATAAAATTGTTTTTAATCAGAAAAGAAAAGAAACCAAGAGAAAAAAATTGCATACTAGCTCAAGCTAAAATGAGCATTTGGAAATTGTTGGTTATTAAGTAAAGGATGAAAATTATCTAGGCTATAATTGCTTCTATGTTCTGCTTGATGTAGTTGATCATGTCTCAAACATTTATTCCACCTACCATTAAACATTGTTTTATTTAATTTCTTGTCTTCTGCTTAAGAGGGAGGAATGAAAAATGTTTGTGAATAGTAGAGCATTAAAAAATTGTTGAGACTTAAGTGAATGGTGACAATGGTGGACTACATTTTGAGAAAATTCAACTCACACCATTCCCCTTGATGCCACATCCTATTAAGCTATATGCACCACCAACTTGGTAGCCATTAATGATGTCTAATCGATGAAAATGTTTATGTGGGCCAATGTTGATGGGAAGATATATAACCAAAAAATCACAGGGGTAAGGGATGAGTTGAAGGATATATGTATTCTTAATGTTTTTGGTTAATTGCATAGATACATAATTTTGCCCTCAATGGATTCTCTATAATGGAAGTGTTACATGCATAGATATTATATATTCTCCATTAAGTAGTCCTCAACCCAAAATAATATGGGACCCATATAGAGGAAATAAATATTAATCAGTGTCCTCACTACATAAGTAGGAAACCATTAGTTAGTAGGCTATAAATCCTTCACCACATATTTGATTTCTAAGCTCTAACAATCAAGAAATAATACGAAAACATGATTTGATTGTCTTTCTTCTGTGTGAGTGGTGGCATTGGCATGAAAGCTTGCAACCAAGGATATCATTTATAACAATTTTCTCTCATATTTTCATTAAAAATTAACTAAACCCCATAGCTCTATAAAAACTTAGTTTGGACTTGAGAATCCTATTCATTATTGGCATTGTTAGTAAGTTTCTTTTGCGAGCTACAATAAGAACAAAGTCCTCCAGATCCATTCCAAAAATAGTCATTTTTGTACAAGACTAGGAAGGAGGCCATACTTAATTTTTGCAAAGGATCCATGTTGGTTGAATGAATGGGCTGTAATCCCTTGTTTACAAATAATATATGGCTTGTTACTTTGATTTTTCCACTTCATAGAACTCTCTACATCAAACCAATTCACTCATCCATTCTTTACAACCATTTTCTCATTACTTCCACATAAAATTTTAATCCATTACTACAACATTTGTAGGCTTCAAATATTTTTTTCTAAATTATTATCCACGTGAATCCTTTTATCAAACACTTAACATGTAGAATGTAATTTCTTCGATACAAGCTAGCTTTAAGTTAATGTATTAAGCTACTTTCATAAAAATTGTGCAAGCTGTTACACTTCATCATGAATCCTTCGATAAAAAGGCTTAAAAATGATATTCCTAAAATAAGTAACCTTTAAAGATAGCGTTATCTTCATTGAGTTGTGGCACATGAAGAAGTAAATAGCTGATCCAATGTGCCAACTTGGCGGAGATATTGGAAAATGGATCCGACGGGACCCGTTTTTGGGAAGGAGTACAGACTTTTGCGTAAAAATGAAGAATGTCACAAAAACCTAGAAAAACAAAACAATTTGAAGCATTGGTGAAGGCACATCCAATTGACTTATCATGGATATACCCTCCCCGAGAAAAAATAAAGAGATCAATCTCTTGAATCCCGACGGTAATAAAAGTGTGAATGCAAGCATAAGGAATTGGAATGATTTTTGGGCTAGTTGCAAGAAAGACATATTAGGATATGGATGGTAAGCCCAAGACAAAAAATCAAAGTACAAGAGAAGTTGAATTAGGGGAAAAGACACACTCAAATGATTTTTCCTTGTTATATACTTCCAAAATTAACAAAACCCCATTCAAGGAAGCACAATGTTGTTAAGGGCATAAAGTGACTTATGACATCGCCACCAAAAGGTCAATTAATGACCCACATAAAACCTAAGGGGAGAGATGATGTTGATTCACGCAAAAACAATCATCATCCAACATGAACTACGAGATATTGCGGCACCTGTACATACAAACATTAGAGAAATTTTGAGGTCTAAAATGGGCCTCCGAAGGGAATCGTTATCCACCACCCGTGGGTAGTATGAATAGGGAGAAAATTTTTTCTCCTAGATGGTCCTCACCGATGCCACCACAGCACCCTAGCAGCCACCGCATAGGCTCGATGTGCCATTATCTCCGCCACCTCGAACTACCATGTGGTCCTTTTCCCATCTCATGATCACATGTTTGAAGGTTGGCCTCCCGATCCCGCAGGTATGGATTTTCACAGTATGTTTGAGTAAATTTCCTTACTTATCATGGACAATCGTTGTAGTCTAATTTGACTCGCCCAAGTCAAGAGAGTGTTCTAAGCACTTCAAGGTTATTGGAGAACAGTTGTTAAAATTTCAAGAAGACTCCGTAATATGCTCAGTGATAACCACAAGCTCAATGAGGATTCATCATCACATGTGCACTCGAACCAAAACCAAAGAAGCAAAGGCGTGAAGGAATCGTGAACGCGTGGGTAGTGTCACCATTTTCCATGCTTGGTCTTCTCGTGGTTCTCTTTTCTTCTAATCTCCGGTTCAACCACCATATCTTCATTGAAACCAACACCCCGAATCTACCAGACAACGATTCACTCATTTTGTAGTAGTGATTCGCCATTCAGGGCCGGTGATTCAACATGATTTTACAAGATAATATAATTTCAAGGAGAGATTCGCTAAAAAATTATATATACGTATTATATTATTAATAAAATAGCCTCCATTTTTCCTATGTATCATGGGGATTCCGCCCATTTATTATATATAAATTTAGGGGGGTTTAAAATTTTCCCCGATATTATCCGTGATATCATCAAATTAGAATGGAAGAATGAATATATTCCGAAAAATAGCATTTCAAACTCAATGAGGGACATTATGAATTTTTGGTCATGCCTTTTGGAATACCAATGCACCTTACATTTCAAGGGTTGATGAATTTCATTTTCAAACCATTCCTTAGAAAAATTTGTGCTAGTAGCTTTTGATGACATACTAATCTACAACAAGTCTTGGAAGGATCAGCGAATATGTTGATTGTGGTGCTCAAACTATCGGAGGAGAAACAATTATATGAAAAAACATCCAAAATGTTTTTGGAGTACAAGAGGTGGAATATATGGGTTATATTTCTTATCCTCACGAGGTTTTAAGGTAGACCCTAACAAAATTAAATCCATTAAAGAATGGAAAGTCCCACAACCATAAAGCATTTGCAAGGATTTCTTGGGTTAATGGTATTATCACAAGTTTGTTAAGAATTATGGGAGAATAGTAGCACCTCTAACAACATTATTGAAGAAAGATGCATTTTCATGGACCCCCAAAGCAACTAAGGCCTTTGAACATCTTAAAGAGGCAATGTACCTAGCACCTCACTTCCTTACTTACGCCTGTAATTTCACAAAAACCTTTATTGTGGATTGTGATGCTCAAGAAGTGGAATTGGTGTTTAATGCAAGAAGGAAGACCCATTTCTTTTGAAAGTTGTCCAATCAAAGGAAATTATTTATAGAAACCTATTTATGAGAAGGGAACTATTGGAAATACTACATGCACTAAAGAAATGGTGACCTTACCTAATGGGAAGGTACTTCAAGGTAAAATTGATCGTGATAGTCTTAAACAATTTTTGGAACAAAGACTATCTTTAGAAGAGCAACAAAAATGGGTCACAAAGATGTTGGGTTAAGATTTTGAAATCATCTACAAAAAAGGGAAGATAAATTTTTTTTACGTATGCACTCTCAAGAAAGGATGAAGAGGTGGAAGCATTGTTTTGTGCAATTTCTATTATCCAACTAGATTGGATAACCGAAGCAAGGATGAATGGAAGAAGGATGAAGAAATTTGGACACTCATTCAAAAATTGAAGCAAGATCCTAGTACATCCGATACATTGAAGTTGAAAAATGATTCCTTATGGTACAAAGATCACTACACTTGTAATAATTCCCAAATAAAACAAAATATTCTTTTTGGAATTGCACACTTCTCCTTTAGGAGGACACTCGTGGATTTTAAAACCACCACAGGGTGAAGAATTTTTTTTTTGGGATGCATGTTAAACTTATATTCAAAACTTTGTGGTAGAATGTTTGGTTTTCCAAAGAAATAAATTTGAGATAATTAATACCCCAATTATTCTACAACATTTATCCATTCCAAGTCACGTTGGGAGGAGATTTTAATGGATTTTATCATAGGTTTACCTAAGTCTAAAGCAAAGATATGTCATCATGGTGGTAGCTGATAGACTTACCAAGTGTGCACACTTTTTTCCATTATCTCATCCATTTAAAGAAAGTACAATTACACGCATTTATCAAAACCATTCAAAAGCTACATGGAAACCCAAATATTATGGTGTTTACGTAGATCCCATTTTTACCGGAAATTTTTTGGAGGAATTATTTTCTTGTTTGGGTACTCAACTAGCTCATAGCTCATGTTATCATCCTCAATATGATGATCAAACCGAGATAGTGCACAAATTTTTGGAAGGATATCTTCTGTTTTTTTGTGTATTCAATAAACAAACATAATGGGTCAAGTGGTTACCGGCTGAATGGTGGTATAACAATTCCTTCCATATCAGGAAAGCAAAAATGACCCCACTTATGGCACTTTATGGATATCATCCACCTTCCATCACATCATCTTTAAGAGAAAATTCTAAGGTGCAAGCAAGGGAAGATCACATCGAGCATCAATAGCAAGTTCTCCAACTCTTTAAAGGATAACCTCTATTTGGCACAAAATCAAAATGGAAAACAATAGGCATATCAACATCGCAACAATAAAATTTTTGATGTAGGAGACTGGTATTCTTATAGCTACAACCATATAAACAAATTTCCTCAAGACACTTAAGAAGGATAATAAATTATTGCCAAACTACTACATCCTTATAAAAGTTGCAAAAAGATTTGTACTATGGCATACAAAGTGGAGCTCTACTTTTCCCTTCGCGAGTGCATCTAGTTTTCCATGTTTCATGCTTAAATACAAGCTATAGGTGACAAAATTCTAGTTCAAACAATATTTCCAAAACTGATGAGGAAGGAAAAATCATATTGAAACTCGAAATGTTCATGGAAACAAGAAATCGATAACTAGGAAATCGATCAATTTCATAGTATCTCATCAAGTGGAAGAACTTACCCACCGAATATTGTATACATGGAGGATGAGAATTTTATGCATGTACATCCGCAGCTACTCAAGTGTTGAGGACATCAATTTTTTAAAGGAGAGGGGAATGTTAGGTCCCCATATTACTAGTGCATTCCTTATTGTTATTAGTGTAGCCCCTTATTTCTATTGTTGTTCCCCCGTAACCCCCATATTGTTATTATTGTTCCATTACATTATTATCACAGGTTGGCTAGGATTGTACAGCACTGGTGATTTTGTTCATAGAAGGAGGTTTTGTCATTTGTATCATCCAAGAATTGTTTATTTATGAAATGTATGGGAGGTTTCCCCCTCGAAGTGGTTATTTCATAAGTGTTGATCTCTCTTTCTTTCCATTTTGGTTTTTGTTTCATAAACAAGATTTAAGCATAATGCTACATTTTATGAACTTGAAAATAATATTCCTATCGATATAAAATCCATCAACATTGAAGTTTGTGCCATAGAGTATGCGTTTCCGTGCAATTATGGTGTTAATTAATACTTTGAAAAGGGAATAAAATATAGAAGTGTACCTAAAACAGGACATAGGGCCCACATAGCATTCAATGTTTGGTTTTTCAAGTTGTATGCAATGGAACATAAAGGAACATGAATCTCAAAACCATAATGGAACACTGCTGCCGATAGTTTGAGCCTTTGGGCTTTCATGGCATTTGTGAAAAATTGAAAAGGATTGAAACCGAATAACAAGTAAGCCCCCAAATCATTTACACAAGTTCATGGATCACGATATTCAAGTGAGAAACTATACATCTCAAGCATTTTGTTAAATTGGTGCTAAAAAACTTAATTTTGTATGTTATCCCATATTCGGGAAGTCTACCAAAATTGCATGAACGATTAAAATGCAACTATAAACTAGAATAAAATTAAATTTCATAATTGAATTAAAACAACATGAAGACTTTAGAAATTCAACTCATAAATAAAGATGTAGGGAATTGTTCATGTACATTCTGGTGAATAAATCAATCGTAATAAATTTTTTATTTGCATTAAACACGAACATCAAGTTATTTGAAAGATAGAGCTATAATTAAACTAAAGCTAAAACTAAAATTAACATTCCCTAAAATATATATTAGTAATAGTAGTGTAAAGAAGTATAATATAACTATATATAGTTTGAGAACATATTGGAATCATAGGCATATAAAGGTAGGTGATTTTGTGAGCATGAAAAAGAATTTTTTTTGAAGAATAAAATCCTTCATGATCTAAGTATCAAATTATATGAAAGAAGGCTCTAGAGGGCTCGTAGTTATTGCTTATAGAGTAAGGAGTTGGAGCTTCCTTTAGTTGAATATTCTCAATGGGTGTTTATAAAATAGGGAGTTGGAGCTTCCTTCAAGTTGAGCCTCAAAATTTAGGGATTTGGTGCTTGGCAAGAAGAAGGAGGGTTGAAGCCTTCATCAAGTTGTAACCTACAAGTTGATGTACTTGAAGTTGAGCCTTAATTGCATCACAATAGAAAATTAATTGGTGGTTTTATCAATTGAGTCTCCACGTTATATCTTGTATATTAATTTATGATTTTGATGTGTTATTAATTATTATTTTTGGTGTTAAATATTTTTTTAATTTGATAAATAAATTATATAAATTGTCATAATACCGATTCACGCCTCTTAGTATTATCTTGGTTTCTAACAATTGGTATCAAAGACAAGTTCATTTAGTATTATTCTAATAGTTGGAAGGAATATCAAGGACATGTCTAACTGTGAAGGAGGAAATACCAACAGTATTCTGTATGTTCAATAGGACAACCATTCTAGAAGGTAAGAATGAGGATCATTTTATTAATCATTATTATTTGTGATTCAAAAAATAAAGTATTATGAAAATATTTTTATCATGATTAATAGAGATGATAACCTAGAGTTCAAATATAATGCTAATGAATTGAAATAACTTCTTTTTGTATTTCTTGAATGTAAATTAGTCAAAATCATGATTTCACTTCTACTAAGGAAACTGGGAGAAATTGAGCATCTCCTATGAAATAAAAACAAGGTAAAGAAAGCTAAACTTGAATGCTTCAAGATGTATTTGAACCATAAAGATGCACGAAGATGAGGAAATATCCAAGTTGTTCCTTTGAATGGATTAAGTAGTTAATACCATAAGATGACTTGATGAAGAATTGGAGTCAACCATAGTTTAAAGGTGTTGAGATAACTTCTCAAGAGATTCAATAAAAAGGTATCTACCATAAAATAAATTATATATCTCAATTCTCTTACACTAGATCGATTACGTGACACACCCTTACTACCTATGAAATGAAGATTTCAAAAGAAATATATACAACAAGGGATGCATCCTTCAAAGTAGAAAAAAATCCCAATGAAGATCATGAAGACTCATGTCGTGAATCAAATGAAGAGGAGGCTAAGTTTGTTAGAAAGATTTAGAGATGATCATAAATATAAAGGTAATTTTCCCTTCTAGTGTTTCAATTGTGTTAAATTTGGTCATTATGCTTCTAAGGCTCAGATAATAAAAATAATGAACATGAAACTAGGGACAAGTAAAGAAAGTTCAAAGGAAATGAAGACTAAGATGAAAATAAATCCTTTGATGAGGACAATGTTCAAGAAATCTCAAAGGATTTTAGAATCATGTACATAGACACTTTATAATAATACTTCATAGAGAAAATGATGAAAAGTGGTCAAATTCGACTTGGAAGTTGACTGATCAATGCCTTAGAAGATATTCAAAGGATAATAAAGAAAGAATAAGTTGAAGAAGGAAATGTTAGCCAAAGGTAATTCTGAAAGCATGGCACCTCTTCCTACAAAAATAAGAATAAAAATAGGCCCAGATGAGATGCAAGAGAATAAAAGATAAAGAAATAGCATGTGAAAAGCTCGAGGAGGAGGTTGTCACTCTTAGAAAAGAGACAGAAAAACAAAAATGCAATGAGTTTAAATCAGAAATTTAGCAAGTGGACCAATAGCCTGAATGAAACAACACCTCCAAATACCCCATCTTTGTAAAAAGTTATATTGGTCTATGAAGGTGAACTAAAAAAATGCAGCAAGAAACTACTATCTTTGTGGAAGGAAGAAAAGTACCATACAATGTTACAACCACAATGAAATTAATAAAACAAGAAAAAAAAATAATAAAGAAGGTTGAATTTTTCTAATTAAAATCCAAAATACAATACTATGGAAGAAGCAATTACAAACAACATAATCAAAGTATAAATCAACAAAAAACAAGTGAATGTGAACTACAACCACAAATCTCAAGCATGATTTATACACAAACATTTGTTGTACCTCTAGAAAAAGTCAACAAAGCTTCAACAGTCACAAATTTCCCCTAATTATGAAGATATTTTTCATGGATATTATTTTCCAATCACGAATTATCATCACAAAGCCTCCAAATTTAGTGAATTTAACATTCATGAAAATCAGTAATCAAATAAGCAATTCACTTTTTCATTTTAATAATGGATTTTCCGTACAAAGGAGAAAAGTATTCTGGAACAATAATGCATTTATTCCACAATTATGGGCATAGGACCGTTGACCGCAAAATCCGAAATATCACACCACCCCCTAAGGTTAGGTAAGCAAAAGAGAAACCCAAGGTATGGAAATAGAAGGAGAAGGAAAAAAAATGTGATCTTGTTTTGTATGCACGAAATCAAGGAAGCCATTAATATAAATTTTATTGGTTGTTTGAATCATATGAAAAAGGACAAAAAACAAATTCTATAAATGAAAGAATTCAACAATGGTAATGTCATGTTTGTGAATGATGTGCGCTAGGTAAAATAATGGAAAAATGAATTTTCAGTATAGAAAATGGCAGAGGTAAAGAAAAATAATGTTTTATTTTTTGAGGGATTGAAACATAACTTGTTGAGGTTTATCAAATGAGTGATAAGGATATGGGATGTTTTTTTTCAATCTAAAACTTCCAAATTAAGTCTACAAATATAGGTGAAGTAGTGGCTGAAGTTGTTCGAAAAAAATAATTTCTATACCTCGAAAGAAAGTACTACAAATGTTGCATGTGTAAAATTGATGAACCCTAATTATGGCAGCATAGAACACTAGGCCATTTGAATTTGACTATACTATGAAGCTGAAAAAATAAATTCATGGACCTCTTAAAGATTTCCAAGCTTGAAAATACAATTTGCAAAATTGTTCCATATTGGAAACAAATTTATGCCCTTCAATTATAAAGAAAATTCAAACACCAAAACCTTTTCATTTAGTTCATATGGATCGATGTGGCATTTCAAGAACACAGACACTCACAACGTTATACCTGTATTGATCATTAACGATTATAGAATGTTAATCTAGGTTTCATTCTTGAGGGAAAATAAGAAGCTTTTCAGAAGTTCAAGAAATTTAAAGCTAGTTAAAAAATGAGACCGATCGTAAGCTAAAGTTCGCAAGATCTAACAAGATGGAGAGTTCACCTTAAATAAGTTGATGACTACTATAAGGAATATGGAATTAAGAGTGCGCTTTATAATTGTTGAAACTCCACAACCAAATGGTGGAGTTGAAAGGGCTAATGTGCTGCTGCAACAGCTTGGAAAAGAGTTATGATGGATTAGAGAAGTATTTGTTAGAAATATTGAAAGGGGGATTAGTATTTCATTCAATTAGTAATTTTACTTTACTTTTTCCATGTTAACTAACCATCATTTATTTACAACATATTATGTAGTAAATCTAAGCAAGACAAATAAACCATGAGTAGCATTTAATTATGAGGCATATGAACCATAAGAATGCAACATGTCATAAAAACATAGGGACACTAGTTATTACACTACAAGGAAAAGACCCTCTAGCAGTATGTTTTTGAGGAACCCCTTATAAAACACTCCCGTACATCCGTTTCTTGCTTTTTATATTACCAGAGAAGGTTGGTGGGCAGTAGGTTTTTGCGAATACTGCTCGTGTGCTTATCATCCAAAACCGCACCGGTGCGCTCAACATTAGAAAGAATCGGTGCACACAAAACATTGGCACACCAGACACCGTGCTTCCACACACCCGCCCGATGTGTCGTATTACCGTAGAGCACTAGTGCTTACAAATCTTCCAGATCGGTGTTTCATAAAACACCACACCAAAACAAAAACTTCCCGGTGCGGTATTAAGAAACCGACTATGCGCCCTATAAACCCCAACAAAACAAAGGTTAAATAAAAAAACCGATGCCAAAAAACCACATTTTCACTTTTCTCAATGCTCGAGAGCTTCTTAAGCACCGGTGCAATTTTATCCCCTTGTATGAGCCGCCTCTCGACATTAGTGCTCCCATTGCACCCATCAGACGCGCTATTTCTGTGCATTACCCACCAATCTCCACCTTGCATTTTGCAAAACAAAGGAAAATTTTCTTTGCAAATTTATCGCCATAAATATGCCTCCTCTGTTGTACCAAATGTACAAGGTATTTTTCTTGTTTTTCCATAATTGAGCTTTTTAATGGTGTTATCACCTCAAAAAAATGAAGCATCATTTTGGAAAGGTTAAATAGGTTTGCGGTCAAAAATTAGGTCGTAGGATTCATTTTTATGCTTAGTCAAGGAAATATTAATTTTTTTCTTGTTTTAGGTTACCCTAAGGTCTAAACCCACTCATTTTAAATTCCCTCATGTCACATCATTCATCATTTTCTAACTTATTTCAATTTCCAAGGTTTTTTGTACCGAAAGTGTCAAATTATCCAAGAAACCACAATTTCGTAGTGAAATACACTGTAAAGTTTATTTTTCATGAAACTCGATAGTTTCATAGCGAAAATAGTCAAATTACCCACTAAAATGCTACGAAAGTGAGTTTTTATGTCTTTCTTGTCACTGTCGTTAGGTGTCGTAAAATCGTTGGGAAATGAGTAGGTTAGATGCCATTCGAGTAATGGAGGGATAAATCCAAGGTAAATGTGTTGGCAATATGTTTCTCGTATCCTATTATATGATTGTCCTTGATGGAAATCACGGTACACAAGGATGCAGATAATAACCGATGAAGAACTTTAAAACCATCGCTAATCGACATACAAGAAGAATATAAGACATTAATCGAAGCTCTGTATTTAATGGGAGAATTGATGTGAATACGGACGTGTTAAGAGTCATGTGCTATGATTCACTGAAGTTTAACCTTGGGTGGCGAATACCGAGAGTATTTGGGTATTGATTGGTTCAATTCTCATGTGGAATGCCCTGAAACTCTGTGTGAAGCCCTGTTGGGAGAGTGAGCCATGGACGTGTTTTGTGTGTGCAAGGCACATTAGCTCTGTCGGTCAAAGTAATAGTGTGTTCCGCATGTGTTAGACAATAAAAAGAAGGGTGTCCATGTTGAATGCAAGAGAACCGAGTCGAATAGTCCATAAGGATTTCATCGAAGCTATATAACAGTATTGTGGTTATATGAACTGATAACGCGGAAAAACGAATTGGCGAAAGTACGCAGACGGAACCTGGAGTACAGGAGCAGAACCTTACGAATGAATAGTGAACACGGTTTAAGGCTGGAAGCAGTTTTTATCGCACCACCTTTGCAGCAAAAGTGGTATTTGAGAATCGGGAGCGATTCCATAGAACAGTCAACACGTGGCGTCGGGCGAAGTTCCAAAACCGCCATCACTATGCGCCATCACACATTAACGATTGACCAAGGAGGCCGCACGATATTGTTGAGCGCCATCAATCTGGAGGGAAGCCATCGGACGACGATCGTATGAAGAAAATGCGCAAAGGTTAACCAAAGTACGGCGCGGGAATTTTATTGGACTATTGATCATATGCGTGGGGCCCGGATTCAAAGGTTTATTAACAGGCGTGAATAAAGTTATGACCAGCGCCGGACCTTGGTAAATGTTTATTAACCTTGGCTATAATATTATACAGCAGAGATAAAGATTACCTTTGGGTCGATTCGTGTTGTGAGAGTATGCTTTAGTGTATATGGAAGAGTGTAGGTTGGGATTCCAATTTGGATTGGTTCGCCTTTTAATACGTGGGTTGTTATTAAAAGAGAATTTTTGTATGCCTTAGGAAGGTCATTACTAAAGGAGAAATTTGGATTAATATCTCAATGTCAGATTGAGATATTAAAATGCCTTAGATTAATTATCTAATTGCCATACCAAGAAAATAGAACAATGAGAAATTGTTTGGGGCTTGGGTAGACCCCGTTGGATTATTTATTTGATCCCGTCCAGGAATACCATCAGAGGTTGGGTGTTTTTGACTCATGGTATTAATAAAGGCTAAAAATATATAAGGAGAAGAGGATTATAGTACAAGGTGTGCATGTGGAGGGGTTGTTAATGAATAAATCTCTTCAAGAGATATCTGCATGATTGAACTTTGTTTCTGATAAATCTGAATCTATGATGCACCTATGGATATGATGAAGGTTCAAGATCTCTAGATCTAGAAATGATGAATCTCTAGGAAGATCTGCAAAAGAAATCATGAAGACCTGGCACAAGTCTGATGAAGAAATTGAAGAAAGTTGGTGGATCTGAGGGTTGAAGCCTTCAGTATGAAAGTGGAAGCTTTCTACAAGCTGGTGTTAAATCAGGGGGTCGAAGCTCCCTTCCAGGAGAGGTTGGTAAATGAGATTAGGGGGTTGGAGCTCCCTTCCAGTAGTGACTGGAGAACGAGAGAAGGTGGTAGCCTTCTACAGGTGGGTGCCTGCGTGCTGGTATAAGTCCGCACCAATAAAAAATTGTAAGAAGTTTTCTTTATAATAAATATTGAAGACAGAGATGGCAGCAGCGGTGGCTTTCTCCCGAATTGGGTTTCCATCTTAAATACTGGTGTTCATGTGTGTTGCTTATGTGTGATGGTTTATTCTGTTATTACTGCACATGCTTACTGCTTACTAAACATCTGATGAATGAATGATGCAATGATCTAAGTAAAGAATTAAATGCATAATAAGATCTCTGGACATACAGGATATCCACGTGTATACGCAAGTTGGATTCAGTAAAGTAGCGTATGGTTTTAAGAAAAAAAAACTAAAAATTTTTCAGTTAGCTCAAAATACTGATTCACCCCCCCCCCTCTCAGTATTTATTCCAACAATTGGTATCAGAGCAGGTCCTTCTGAAAAGGCTTAGCCGCTAGAAGGAAGATCAAACAAAATGAGCAATCAAGAAGGAACAACATCTATCAGGCCTCCGCTCTTCAATGGAAACAATTTAATCTTATGGAAAACAAGGATGAGATCCTATCTTCAGTCTCTGGGAGCAGATGTATGGGCTATAGTTGAAGGAGGATATCAATATCCATCCGCAGTATCAACAGATCCAACGGAAAGAAAGAATTATGAAACAAATGCAAAAGTGGTCAATGCTCTATTGGGAAGTCTAACTGAATTAGAGTTTTTCAAAGTCATGCAGCTGGATACAGCAAAGGAAATATGGGACAAAATCATTCTAAGTTATGAAGGTGATGCGAAGGTAAAAAGTGCTAAACTCCAAACTCTCAGAATTCAATATGAGAATCTAAAAATGCATAATGAGGTGAGAGCATTGCCAATTTATTTTTTACATCTTCGATGATATTGTAAATCGTATGAAAATCTGGGAGAAAAAATAACCGATGATGGTGGAGAAAGTTTTAAGATCACTAACGACAAAATTTGAGTCAAAAGTTTCTGCTCAAGAAGAAAAGCAGGATCTTCAAAATCTTACTATGGTGCAACTTCATGGCATACTAACTGCATATGAAATGAGAAGAGGAGGACCATCTAAAGTCAAATAAGTCATTTTTAGAGCTTCTACAAAATGGAAAGAAGTACAAGAGACAAAAGGATCATGGTATATCTCAAAAGAAGATGAGTTAAATTTTGTAAAGAAACTCCAACTTGGTACAGGACGGTTCAGAGGTAAGCTTCCTTTCAAATGTTTTTCTTGTGGAAGAGTTGGTCATTATGCTGCTAAGTGTCCTCAGAAAGAAACACATGAAAAAGGAAAGGAAGTAGCAAGAAGGAAGAAGAATCGGCTTAGTACTAGAAAAAATTACTATACTCATGAAGACAGTGATGGGTTATCAGACAGTGAGGAAGAATGTGAACAAAATCTTAGACTTCTCATGGCATTTGAAAAAGAATCTAGAGAAGAAAAAGATACTTTTATGGATGCTTTAGAGGACAATTATTTTCTTGATGAAATCAATCAACTCAAAATATGCTTAGAAGAAAGTAAATTATCCATAGAAACTTTGATAAACCATCTTGAAGAAAAGGAGAAACATAATGAGAAATTAGAATATGAAATAGTAAGTCTAAGAAAAGAAATTGAGAAAGTAAAGACTTTGAATCTTAGATTTGCTAAAGGATCTGAAACCTTAGATAAGATTATCAAGGTACAACGTTCTCCTCTTATAAAGACAAGTCTTGGATATATCGAAGAATCCTCTCAGGCTTCAGCGCCAAATTATATAAAAGCATCTACAGCCAGCATACAACATTCTGCCACTCAACAAGGGAATAAAGAATCTTCACAGGTAAAGCATGACCATCTCAATTCAAAGAACACTCACAGGAATACCTTTCAAAGAAACACCAATCAATAGGTAAATTCGAGTAGAAGATTTCATGATCGCAGAAATTTCTTCTTCAATGGACAATGTTTCTCATGTCACAACTTTGTTCATAAAGCTGTTCAATGTGTTGCATATAAAACCATCATGATAAGAGAAGCAAGAAAGAAAAGGATTGATATTGGCACAAAGAAGAATACATATAACAAATTTTCCTCTTCAAAATGAAGTTGAATGTGCTTATTGCAATAACTTTGGCCATGAAGAATCTCGAATGTAGGAGCAAAGACCAAATTAAAAGAGCATTTTCCTTCAAGCTCCAAAGTATGGAAAAAAGAAGGAATTACAGGTTGAAAATTGTGGCATAGATTTATTTGCAGAAGGAGAAGAAAATAAATGGTACATTGATAGTGGATGCTCAAAACACATGACAGTGACAAAAACAAACTTCTTGCATATAGTGCTCTAGAAAAGAAAAGAATGTTACATTCTGGAATGATACTTGTCATTAAGGGAAAAGGGTCTGTTTAAAAAAAGGTGAAAGCTAATAATGTCATGTATGTGGATGGATTAAAGCATAACCTATTAAGGGTAAGTCAAATGTGTGATCAAGGAACCGAAGTTGTCTTTAAAAAAGAATGTGGTACGTGATCTTGATACAGTAAAACAATTATAAAAGGAAACAGAACTCCAAGCAACCTGTATGTATTAAAGAACTGCAAAGAACAATGTTACTTGAGTAAATCTTCAGAAAACTGGCTATGGCATAGAAGGTTGGGGCATCTGAGCTTCTCTCAAATCAACAAATCAAGCGGACTTAAAGTTGTTCGTGATCTTCCCAATATTACACTACCTGAAAGTATCATATGAAAATCTTGCCAATTCGGTAAGCAAAATAGAGTGTAATTTAATGCCAAGGAAGGTTCATCAAGTAAGCCTCTTGAACTCATTCATACTGACATATGTGGACCTATGAGGAAAAATTCACCACGGGGTGAACAATATTATATCTTATTTATTGATGATTTCTCTAGAATGTGTTGGATTGGGTTGATTAAACACAAAGATGAAGCATTTGAGAAATTTCAAAGCTTCAAAGCACTGGTTGAAAATGAATTAGATCTAAAAATCAAGTGTCTTAGATCTGATTGAGGAGGAGAATATACATCAGATGAATTCCTTGAATTTTGTGATGTTGGCAATATGATGCTGAGTGTTGTCCTTGATGGCAACCCACTTGATGAAGATGATGGCAACCTACTTGATGAAGTTGTCCCTGATGGAATATGTCTTGATGAACTTGTTAAATGATGTAAATATGATGTATATACAATGATTACAGAAGGTAATGATGGAAGGAATGTTAGTATGTGCTAGAACATGATGAAAAGAGTATGTCTCAAGGCATACGCAGATTTGTCTAAACAAAGTAGCGTATGCACGCGGGAAATAACGTGCCAAGTTGCGTATGGGAAAAAGCGCTCTAAATATGTAAAACCAGGGGTAACCACCATGGTATTGACCCATTGTATTGAGTAATGATTCGTCTATGTGACCCCGTCCAGGAATACCATCGAAAGTAATGGGGTTTTGGCTCATGGTATTGATAAAGGGTAAACCTATATAAGGAGAAGAAATTCATTGTGCAAATGTGTGCAAGAAGTCTGAGCTTGAATGAATACTTCTCTCTGAAGCATATCTGAATGGAAAGGGTTACAGTTGAATGAAAGATCTGAATGTATGATGCACCAATGAAGAAATGATGAAGAAGGAAATCTAGATCTGGAATGTATTTGTATGTACTAGATCTGTTTATGGAATGATTAGATCTGAGATGAGGCGAACATCTGTCTGAAGTAAAGGGTAAAATCTGAGTGATGTATCTGTTCTGAAGAATTGAAATGACCTAAATGTCTGAAGAACTATACGCTAGTTCGCCGCAGAGTAAGCGTGTATATACGCGGGTTTGCTGAAGAGAAAGCACGTATGGGCAGTAAAATTAGCTCTGTAATATGTACAGAAATATACGCGGGTTTGTATGGTCGAAGGCGCGTATATACACAGGATCAGTGAAAGGAAAGCGCGTATGAAGATTAGGGTTTGCTGAAATATGAAGTATCAAATGTCTGATCTATTCTATTGTGTTACTGCTATCTGTTGATGATGTATGATTGAGCTCAAATGTATGGAGTGGGTCCAGTCTGAAAATATGATGAAACGTGGCCTGCAAGTTTTGTTCTAAAGGAAGCTTTGGATCCAGTGTGAAAATTGATGAAACGTGGTCCATGGTGGTGCTGAGGGTTGTAGCCTTCAGTCAGGGGGTTGTAGCTCCCTTCCAGGTGAGGCTGGTAAACGAGCGTAGGGGGTCATAGCTCCCTTCTAGGAGAGGCTGGTAAACAAGAGCAGGGGGTCGTAGCTCCCTTCCAGGAGAGGCTGGTAAACGAGCGCAGGTGGGTGCCTGCGTACTGGTATGAGTCTGCGCCAGTACATGGTTGTAAGATGTTTTCTTTATAATAAAATATTGAAGGCTGAGACAACGACAACGGTGGTTTTCTCCCGACTTGGGTTTCCACCTAAAATTCTGGTGTTCATGTGTGATGATTTACTCTGTTATTACTGCACATGTCTGTTTCTATATAAACATCTGATGAATGAATAAATGCAAGGATCTAAGTAATGAATTAATTGCATATTAAGATCTCTGCATATACGCGAGTTTTGTGAAGGGTATCTGCGTATATACACGAGTCTGATCAAGTAAAGTAGCGTATGGGTTTTAGAGCATGAAAAAGTAAAATTCCCTAAATACTGATTCACCCCCCCCCCCCCCTCTCATTATTTTTCCCAACAATTGGTATCAGAGCAGGTCCTTCTGCAGAAGCTTGATCGCTTGAAGGAGATCCGTCGAAATGGGAAGTCATGAAGGGTTAATGTCTATAAGGCCACCTCTATTCAATGGAAATAATCTGTTATTCTGGAAGATACGGACAAAAGCATATCTGCAAAGTCTTGGTGCAAAAGTATGGGTAATCGTGGAAGGAGGTTATCAGTATCCGACAAGTATTCCTACTGATGCAGCAGAAAGTAAGAAATATGAAATCAATGCCAAAGCCATCAATGTCCTATTAGGAAGCCTGTCTGAACCAGAATTTGCTAAAGTGATGCAGCTAAATTGAGCAAAAGAAATATGGGACAAAATCATTCTGAGCTATGAAGGAGATACAAAGGTAAAAAGTGCAAAACTCCAAACTCTCAGAATTGAATATGAAAATTTCAGGATGCATAGTGATGAGAGTATTGCCAGTTTCTTTTTACTTCTAGATGATATTGTAAATCGTATGAGAAGTTTGGGTGAAACCATAACCGATACTACTCTGGTGGAAAAAGTCATAAGATCTTTAACTTCAAAATTTGAGTCAAAAGTATCAGCTATTGAAGAAAGGCAAGATCTGCAAACTCTTACTATTGGTCAACTACATGGTATTCTGACTGCTTATGAAATGAGACAAGGAGGTCTCTCTCAAATCAAAGAAGTTGCCTTTAAGGCGTGTGAAAAAGGAAAACAAAAGGAAGTTGTCAAGGAATCAAGTAATATATCAGAAGAAGAAGAAGCAAATTTTGTGAGAAGACTCCAACCAGGTACTGGAAGATTCAGAGGTAAGCTTCCCTTCAAATGTTTTGATTGTGGAAGAGTGGGTCATTATGCTGCTAAATGTCCTTATAAACAATTTGAAAAGGGAAAGAGTTATTATGCAAATGAAGATAATAATGAAATGTCAAGTGAAGATGAATAAGATTCTAACCAAGATCTGCTAGTGCTCATGGAAAAGAAGCAAAAGAAGAAGGCTACTCAAGAAAAGAAGATATCTCAGAAAACATGTGCAGCAGAAAATGAAGAAGAGGAAACAGGTATTGATTGTTGTTCTTGTAATCCACTCACTTGTGCATGCAATGATGAAGATAGTGAAAGTAACAGTATAAGTCTAGAAGAAAATCTCAAGATCAATGATGAAAGTAATTTTTGGGATCAATTTAAAAGGAGGGAATCTATTCTCAAGGATGTGATCTCTAGATTGAATGAACAGATAGAAACAATGAAGGGACAAATAGAAATGTATCAAAGACTGCAGGACAAAGTAACCAATCACAGTGAAGGACTTGAAGCAGAAATCATCTCTCTGAAAGCAGACCTTGAAGCATCAAATAAGAAGAATGAATAACTTCTACAATCATTTGAAAAGGAAGGACGTGAAGCAGAAATCATCTCGCTCAAAACAGATCTGGAAAAATCAAATAAGAAGAATGAAGAACTTTTACAAATCTTTGAAGAGCAAGAAAATGGGTTGAAAGAAGAGATCTTCAATTTGAATGATCAAGTAGAAGAAGGAAAAAGGGTTGAAGAAAGCATGATGAAGCAATGCCAAAAATTGGAGGTTGAGGTAAATATTCTCAAAGGTAAATTAGAAGAAAAAGATAAATTGTTGAGGTTTCAAGATAGTACTAAGATTCTGGACAATATTCTTAGTAGTCAAAGGTCTCCCTCTATCAAACTTGGTCTCGGTTTTCATGAAATGGTTAAAGGAGATTCTAGTTCACAAGGAGGTGCTAAAGAATCAAAGGACATCAATGCAAAATCTGAAGTGTTGAAAGAAACAAAAGGTCAACCGACAATCATGAATTCTCAAAGGAAATCATTCAATAATGTTGAATGCTTTAAATGTCATAATCATGGACATGTTGCAGCCAATTGCAGAAGCAGATTGTTTTAGCCACAAACAAACAGATCCTACATAGAAAGGTACTCTGGTTTCTTCAAGGGATATTGTTTTTCATGTAACAAGTATGGACATAAAGCAGCTGATTGCAAAAGAAGGAAGATTAGAAATACTCATTATCATTCTTATGCTTATTTCTCTGGACACATGAGATGCTATTCTTGTAACAAGTATGGACATGTAGAAAAAGAATGCAGGTTGAACAGATCTGAGAAAGTGGACAATTTTCAGCACACAATTAGAAATTTCAAGCAAATTTGGAAAAAGAAGGAGGACCGGTCAGAAACGTAGGGAATATTGACCCTACTGCAGTCATCAGCTTCTGAAGCTTACTTCTCTTAATGACTGCAGAAGTGGTGTGAGATACATTATGGAGCTTAGTAATGTATTGTCACAGGGGGAGCGATGTATGATGATTCTCATGGTTGATTTGGAAAATCTGGTTATGATTACTACTGACAGAGCATCTGACATGAAGAAGACAGGTACAGGAAGGAAAAATTCAGGGGGAGATGGAGGAATGTGAAATTTTCTATAATTCACTTTCCATACGCGGGTTCAGTGAACTAAAGCCGCGTATACACGCGAGTTCCAGCAGACACAGTCGCGTATGCATTGATGATAAGAGAATTGGGATGACAGCTGAAGATCAGGAGCAGAGGTTCAGGGGGAGCATCAGTCTGACTGCTAATGATTGTACTGTTAGCATTATTCTGGTTATACTCATGCTAATGAAATGATACATGGTTTCTTATGTTGAAGATTATGGATGAGCCCAGATTGCTTATTTGATGAAGAATATCTTTTGGATATGATGGAAGTCTTATGATTAAGAGATCCGGACAGATCATGTAGAGATTGTTGTTGATGACTTGCTGTTAAAATTATTCAGATTGCACAAGCTAAGGAGGAGCCTTGGACATATGGAAAGGATGTTTGGATGCACATTTTCAGGGGGAGCACTAGTCTTGCTGAGTATAATGCATTGTTGGCATTATGATGATTCTGAAATATGATCTCTCTCTTGAGGTCTTTCTGGTATTGGTCATAAAAAAGTCATACTTGTAATTTGATAAAAAGGTCTTGTTGAGACCCATGATGTAAAATTGTAATATTCAGTCATGTAAGGACTTGTCAAAATTTGTAAACCCACTTGGTTGGGTAGCTGAGTCAAATTTGTAAACCCACTTGGTTGGGTAGTTGAGTTGAGATGTGTAAACCCACCTGGTTGGGTATTTGAGTCTCATATGTAAATCCACTTGGATGGATCTTTGATGTAAGGATAAGTCATTGGTGATAGGAAGGTCATAGAGTCATGTACTTCATTGAAAAATATGTTTGTAGGTTCAGCATGAACTCAGGGGGAGCATGGTCACTTCAGTGCACATCAGATCTGTAGAGCTCTTATGTCTACATGAGGAGAAAAACCTTGTGTTGGTTTTGATCCACCCTTTGCCCTTGATGTCAAAGGGGGAGAGTGACATGGTGTTTGAATCAGGGGAGAATATCATGAATAATGGTTGTTCTTAATGTATCTATCTATTTTGGTGATCAAACACCATCATGGTTGCCATCAAGTCCAAAGGGGGAGATTGTTGGCAATATGATGCTGAGTGTTGTCCTTGATGGCAACCCACTTGATGAAGATGATGGCAACCTACTTGATGAAGTTGTCCCTGATGGAATATGTCTTGATGAACTTGTTAAATGATGTAAATATGATGTATATAGAATGAGTACAGAAGGTAATGATGGAAGGAATGTCAGTATGTGCTAGAACATGATGAAAAGAGTATGTCTCAAGGCATACGCGGATTTGTCTAGACAAAGTAGCGTATGCACGCGGGAAATAACGTGCCAAGTTGCGTATGGGAAAAAGCACTCTAAATATGTAAAACCAGGGGTAACCACCATGGTATTGACCCATTGTATTGAGTAATGATTCGTCTATGTGACCCCGTCCAGGAATACCATCGAAAGTAATGTGGTTTTGGCTCATGGTATTGATAAAGGGTAAACCTATATAAGGAGAAGAAATTCATTGTGCAAATGTGTGCAAGAATTCTGAGCTTGAATGAATACTTCTCTCTGAAGCATATCTGAATGGAAAGGTTTACAGTTGAATGAAAGATCTGAATGTATGATGCACCAATGAAGAAATGATGAAGAAGGGAATCTAGATCTGGAATGTATTTGTATCTGCTAGATCTATTTATGGAATGATTAGATCTGAGATGAGACGAACATCTGTCTGAAGTAAAGTGTAAAATCTAAGTGTTGTATCTGTTCTGAAGAATTGCAATGACCTAAATGTCTGCAGAACTATATGCTAGTTCTCTACAGAGTAAGTGCATATATACGTAGGTTTGCTGAAGAGAAAGCGCGTATGGGTAGTAAAATTAGTTCTGTAATATGTACAGAAGTATACGCGGGTTTTTATTGTCAAAGGCACGTATATATGCAGGATCAGTGAAAGGAAAGCGCGTATGAAGATTAGGGTTTGCTGAAGTATGAAGTATCAAATGTCTGATCTGTTCTTCTCTGTTACTGCTATCTGTTGATGATGTATGATTGAGCTCAAAAGTATGGAGTGGGTCCAGTCTGAAAATATGATGAAACGTGACCCGCAAGTTGTGTTCTAAAGGAAGCTTTGGATCCAGTGTGAAAATTGATGAAACGTGGTCCATGGTGGTGCTGAGGGTTGTATTCTCTCAAATAAAGGGGTCGTAGCCTTCCAAGTGAGTGAGTAAACCCTAGACTAGCATGTGGGTCGTAGCTTCCTCTCAGAGAGCGGTAAACGAGAGCAGGGGGTCGTAGCTCCCTTCCAGGAGAGGCTGGTAAACGAGCGTAGGTGGGTGCCTGCGTACTGGTATGAGTCTGCGCCAGTACATAGTTATAATATGTTTTCTTTATAATAAAATATTGAAGGCTGAGACAACGGCAGCGGTGGTTTTCTCCCGACTTGGGTTTCCACCTAAAATCCTGGTGTTCATGTGTGATGATTTACGCTGTTATTACTGCACATGTATGTTGCTATATAAACATCTGATGAATGAATAAATGCAAGGATCTAAGTAATGAATTAATTGCATATTAAGATCTCTGCATATGCGTGAGTTTTGTGAAGGGTATCCGTGTATATACGCGAGTTTGATCAAGTAAAGTAGTGTATGGGTTTTAGAGCATGAAAAAGTAAAATGCCCTAAATACTGATTCACCCCCCCCTCTCAGTATTTTTCCCAACATGTGAACAACATGGCATAAAAAGACAGTTTTCTGTAGCTGGTACTCCACAACAAAATGGCGTAGCAGAAAGAATGAATAGAACAGTTCAAAAAATGGCTAGAGCTATGCTTGATGATTCCGGAACACCTGACACATTTTGGGGAGAAGCAGCACATACAGCGGTAAATATTCTTAACAAGGCACATGTTCTTGTAAATAGTGATAAAACTCCATATGAACTATGGTATGGTAATCCTCCCACAGTGAAGCATTTTAGAGTTTTTGGGAGAAAATGCTTTATCAAAAATAATGATGAAAAACTTGGCAAGTTTGAACCCAGAGCAGATGAAGGAATACTTCTTAGTTACTCCTCTAGGAGTAGAGCATATAAATGTTACAATAAAATACTTCGGAAGATTGTTGAATGTGTTGATGTTGTTATTGATGAGTCTCCTGCAGCTCCAAAAGAAGAAAAACAAACAACATATGAAGACGATGATGACATATATCCTTCTACATCAAATAGAAATGATATAGACAGTGAACCCAATGAAGAACCTGAAGATGATTTATCTGAAAAAGCTCCATCCAGATATGTTCAAAAGAATCATCCAGAATCTCAAATTTTGGGAGATAAAGGATCAGGTGTACAAACAAGAAGGACTCTTGTGGGATCTTCTAGCTATCTGGCATTTCTATCCACTATTGAACCACACAATGTCAATCAAGCTAGCAAAGATGAATGTTGGATTCAAGCCATGAATGAAGAGCTTGATTAAATTGAAAAGAATCACACTTGGGAATTAGTACCAAGACCTCATGACAAAAATGTCATTGGAACTAAATGTATATTCAAGAACAAGTTAAATGAGAATGTGGATGTTATAAGAAATAAAGCTAGACTTGTTTGCAAGGGGTATGCTCAACAAGAAGGTATAGAATTTGAAGAAAATTTTGCTCCTGTAGCTAGACTTGAAGCCATAAGAATGTTTCTTACTTTTTCAAGCTTCCAAAAAAATCAAAGTTTATCAAATGGATGTTAAATTTGCTTTTCTCAATGGTGATCTAGAAGAAGAAGTTTATATAGAACAACCAGAAGGATTCATCTTGGGAAATGAGGAAAAACCTGTTTGTAGACTTAAAAAGGCTCTATATGGTCTCAAACAAGCTCCAAGGGTATGGTACTATCGTCTTGACAAATATCTTCATCAACAAGGATTTTCAAAGGGGTCTGCTGATAGCAACTTATACATAAAAACTGAAAATGATAAACTATTGATTGTGGTTGTATATGTTGATGACATCATTTTTGGAAGTAATGAAGAGTCTATGAATCAGAAATTTTCTTCTGCTATGCAGCAAGAATTTGAAATGTCTTTACTTGGGGAACTAATATTCTTTCTTGTCTTGCAAGTGCAACAAGCAACAGATGCCATATTACTATCACAAGCAAAATATCTTAAGCAAATTCTGAAGAAGTATGGCATGGAAGAGTGCAAACCTGTAAGTACACCAATGATAACCGGATGTAATCTCATTTCTCATGATGATTCTCCCACGATGAATCAACCAGAATACATATCTATGATAGGAAGTCTACTTTATCTCACTGGGACTAGACCAGACATTATGCATGCAGTTGGGATTGTGGGACGATTCCAAGCTAATCCAAAAGAGTCTCACCTTCAGGCTGTCAAAAGAATATTCAAATATCTGCAAGGAACTCAAGACTTTGGACTATGGTATCCAAAGGATGTTGATCTCACCCTTCATGCTTACACTGATGCAGATTGGGCTGGAAATGTTGATGATCGGAAAAGCACTAGTGGTGGTGCATTCTATATGGGGCCCTGGTTAGTATCTTGGTTCAACAAGAAGCAAAGCTCTATTGCCTTATCTACAGCAGAAGTAGAATATGTGGCTGCAACATCATGTTGCACTCAACTTCTTTAGATGATGCAAACCTTACAAGACATTCAAATCAAATGTTCACCTCCTATATCCATTATGTGTGATAATACAAGTGCCATTAGTATTTCAAAGAATCCTGTTATGCATTCCAAGACCAAGCAGATTCCCATCAAGTATCACTTCTTACGTGAACAAGTGCTTGAACAAAAGGTGAAGTTGGAGTATGTTCCCTCCTGTTGGAACACCTAATCCTACATGGGTAGGTGTGGAATGCCAAAAGTCACAATGGAGTCCAAGTGACCTTGGAATGTGAAACCAAGAGTCACACCATTGTACTATAAATATACATCTTTGTGTAATGGAAAATAAGAAAGCCTCACGCTTATCTTTCATTGTGTGTTGAGTCTCTTGTGTGTGTGTTTATTCTTCTCATACACCATGTGTGTGTTTCAACATGGTGTTTAACATGGTATCAGAGCGGGCGATTGTTGGCCCTGCTCCAAATTGAGTGAGCCATTTGTGTTTATGGCCTGTGCATATCTGCAAAAATTCTTGACATTTTTGTAGCACTCAGAGTTTCTGCAGCATACATTTTTCCGCATTCATCAAACCTTTTTGCAGCATTCAGAAATTTCATCTTGGAGCATTCAAAATCTGTGGCAGCATTCATAAATTGACTTTGAACAAGAGCACCAGTGGTGTTGAAGAAGCGCATCTGAAGGTTTTCTAAATTCTGATCTTTTCTCTGCATTTTCTGCCTTTAATTCTACATTTCAAGAGCTGCTGGAATACTGTTTAAAGAGGGTTTCTGAAAGAAAAATTTCTGAGTTTTTCATTGAAAAATATCTGCAAATTTCTCGGTTTTACTGCTGAAATCTTCTGGAAAATTCTGCATTCTGAGTTTCTCTGCTGCTGGAAAAAATCACTTTTGCAAGTCCACAAGTTCTTGCAAATTATTCTGTTGTGTATCTAGAAAAATTATGTTGTATATTTGAAAAGAAATATTTTGCTGCTAGAGTTCTTACTCCTCTCTGCTGTTTTGATTAAAAATAAAATAATAATAAATAATAAATAATAATAAATAATAAATTCTCTGCAAACCCTTGGCCTTTCGGCCCTCTCCTCTAACCATTACTCTATGGCTTCCCCCCATACGCAGCCCCCGTCAACAATTAAGTCGGCCTTACGGCCTGCCACTCCTCCCTTCTCAATACGTTGTCATCCCAAACACTCACAAAACGCTCTACCCTAACGGCTATCAACAACACTCCCTACGCTTACAGCACTCCCTACCAACTAACCCTCGCCTCAACACATAACTCCCACCTGCCTTACGCTGCCTCCCCCTCGACTCGCTCTCAACGCATCCAAACCATATCTACTCTGCTTACCCTGCTCCACGGCTCCCCTTATCTCCTCGGTCGTCCCTCCTCCTCGCCCTATCCTCTCCCTCTCAAGCACTTCAACAATACCCACCCCCCTACCACTACGCCCTCACCATACACACTAAACGCACTCACCCATTATTAATTTTCGATTTTTTAATCCCTCCCCCTTTAATTGTTTTTTAAATCCGATTTTTTAGATTCCCACGTTACATTAATTCCCCTCCCATTAATTCGATTCCCTTTTATTAATCCTTTCCCTTCCCTTTTAAATTTATTTTAATATAAACCCCATTCCATCTCAATAAATCTCTTCCCCCATTATTAAATTCCCTTCCTTCTTTTTTTTAAATTTATTTTAATTCTCCTTCCCATATAATTAATCCCCTTCCCCATATTTCGATTTTTAAATTTAAAAAAAAAAAAAATTCTTTCCCTCCTCCTTTTAATTACTCCCCCTTTTTAATTAATCCCTTTTTTAATTTATTCCCCTCCATTAATAAAACCCCCTCCCCCCCACCATATAGTTTCCCATCCCATCTTAATATTTCCCTTTCCCTTTTTAACTTATTCCCATTTTTTAATTAATTTTTAATTAATTAAAAAAAAAAAAAAAACAGCAGAGAGAGAGAGGAAAGAGAGTTATGAACAGCAGAAAATGGAAAATGGCATATGAGGAGCACATGGACTGAAATTTGCAGATTTTCATTGTGATTTGTGGCATTGATTTGAAAGGTGATTTTCTGAAGAATTTTACATGAGAAGACAAGTTTGCCATCATTTTTAAAACAGCTATTTGAAGAAGAAAATTCAGCTGTCTTAAAGGCCTCTTGCATATTGTTTTTTGCTGCACATTCAAACAAATATTTTGCAGAGATATTGTATTGAGCTGACATTGTATTGCATCTTCTTCATAGTTGCAATCAGTATTTGAGTTGTTGGATTGTTGATTGCCCTCCATCATTTGAGGAGCACACTTTGTACTTTGAGATTTCTATAAGTCATTTGTATTTTTGAAAGGTAGTTGAGTCACATTGTAAACGGGTGCATTTTCGGTTGAAGTCGACACCCTTTCATTTTTTGAGCCTAAGTTGTTGAAATGGCTAAAATCAATGAGGCATTAGAGTTGTTGAATAGCCTCATTCATTCCAATGTTGATGATATCATAAAAATGAGCAAGAATGCTCTTTGTAACATTCAAAGTTGTTTGCAAGATGCACAAGTAAAGATTGAGTTTTTGCAGTTGGAATCTCAACTTCAACAAGATGAACTTCAGCAAAAGAGTCACCATTCTGAACCTGTTTCTGTTCAGAACATTATGAAGGACTCTCATCAGAAGAAAGAAGATAAAGTTGTAATTGATTCCCATTCAGTTCCTTGTACTAGAGCAGATGTACATGCAGATGCAGCAGTTCAACCTGCACTTCTCAAGCCCATCATTAGACCTTGGGAAGAGCTTTTCCACAACAAGCACCGAACTGGTCTTGGATATGACAAGGATGTGTCCTTTCATATTCCAAACTACACCAATCCCATCATATTTCAGAGTGTCGGATTCATATATGACAATTCACCTGCAGCTGTTCCAGATCCTGCTCCACAACAACAACAACAGATTGAGAAATGCCAACATTGTGATCGAGTTGGCCATATGAAAGATCACTGTTTTGATCTTCATCCATGCAAGCACTGTGGTCGGCACACCCATTCTTCAGACAGATGCTTCAGAAACAAGCCTCCTGCAAGAACAAAGATTCACCTTGGATGGATCGCTTCTTGGCAATGGGCATCAGCAGCCAAGAAGATGTTTATGACACATGTTAGAACTTGTTCACGGATATTGAGCAAACTTGCAGTTGAGTTTTCGCCATCATCTCACCTTGTCCCTGACAGGGGGGAAAATGGTGTTCATGTACAAGCTTCGACGACATATCAAGCGAGCCTGAGCCACAATCTCTCATTCCATGTTCAGATTTGTAGCCAGCAGTTCAAGCGAGCCTGAGCCACAATTCGTCATTCCGGATTCAGAGATGTAGCCAAAGACACGGATGCCCATGAGCATACCTTCGGTTGGTGGACAACCTTAAACCATCATCTTTGGTTGGTGGATAACCTAAAACCACCACAGGTAGTAGACCTCCCTTCTTTTAGGTCGAAGGTCTCCCTTTCATATATGAGGAACACTTCCTCTAGCAGAAGCCTTCAGCTTAGCAGCCTTCAGCTTCTTGCCAGCTTTGGTTGAGTTCCAAGAAATGCTTCAAAGCATTCCAGAGTTGTTGGTAATCCTAAAACCATCACAGGTAGTAGACCTCCCTTCTTTTAGGTTGAAGGTCTCCCTTTTTTATGAGGGAAAATTCCTCTAGCAGAAGCCTTCAGCTTCTTGCCAGTTTTGGAAGAGTTCCAGGAACTGCAACAAGTTTTGCGTTCCAGTGTTGGTGGTCATCCTTAAACCACCTCTTTTTCCAACATTTTAGAGAGTTGATTCAGCCCAAGTGCTGCCATTTATACTTTGTAGATTTGTATTACAACTCTTTTCTTGGACTCACACATACCCCTTTGGATTAAGGGGGGATGTTGGAACACCTAATCCTACATGGGTAGGTGTGGAATGCGAAAAGTCACAATGGAGTCCAAGTGACCTTGGAATGTGAAACCAAGAGTCACACCATTGTACTATAAATGTACATCTTTGTATAGTGGAAAATAAGAAAGCCTCACGCTTATCTTTCATTGTGTGTTGAGTCTCCTCTGTGTGTGTTTATTCTTCTCATACACCATGTGTGTGTTTCAACATGGTGTTTAACACCTCCAAAGAACAAGTTGCTGATATATTTACCAAACCTTTACCCAGGGAAGCGTTCGAATATCTCAGAAAAAATCTGGGAGTAGTCTCTGCCATGCAAAAGATCAGATCTACTTAAATACAGAAGATTAAATTGGATATGCGGATTTCCTGCAGGACAGTCGCATATATACGCAAGTTTATACACAAAAAACCGCGTATGGTTATTTGCTGA